>OZ004593.1:6188124-6788124 GCA_963924555.1 Crambe crambe | reverse complement strand
AACATGCTCCTCTGACACTGAATAACGGGATACACATAATTGAACCACTTTCCTTGAACTGTAGGCAAACAAGTGATTATGCTCAAGTGTCACTTGCCATCTGATGATATTGCATGAGAAGACTCACTGTAAATGGTTGTGACACTGTGCAATGGTGTAGAGGCGGTGTAGAGGCATCTGGCACTGGCTATAAGGCTTGTGCAATGGTGTAGAGGCTATCTGTAAACATTGCTCTTAGAGCATCTCACTTTGTTTCGTAATCAACCACTGTGACAATGCCCGACTGATATGTTTAGGTTTTTTACATTCAAAATTAATACCTCCTGACATGGTTGCCATGGCACTAAATCAAGTTAATGAGTTGATGACAGCAATTTCATATTATTTTTTGCCCCTCCAGCTAATCAAAGGAGATGAGGTAATCCTGACCTTTGCTTGCTCATCTGTGCATGAGAGAGACGAGTGGACGGATTCTTTTCGTGTTCTAAACCAGTTGGCTCTCCCTTGTGATGCAGGACAGCAGACAAACAAACCACTCTCAGGTAAAGTTATAAGTTATGACATTAGGACATTAAATATAATTTACCTCTCTTTCTCTTTCTCATTTCTCTCTTCCCCATCTTCCTTCTCTTCCCCTCTTTTCCTCTCCCTCTCCTTTTTACAGACTACTTCTCTGTCACCTTGCTGAAAAACCGGAATGCTGTGGAGATCAACCACTCTGGTTCTTACTTGCTGTCCATCACTGACACAGCCATTGTCCTCCACTGGAAGACCGGCGCCATTGCTTACCACTGGCCCAAGAGGAGCATTGTCAAATTCCTCCATCATCCACGGAAGGAGGGTCATCTCATCCTTCATGCCAAGAGGTAGGGATATAAAACTTATCCCTCATTTCAAAGGGTTGCAGTGAGAAATTTTTTTGCAGGGAAAGTTTTTGTGGTTTTAAAAATAAGTCACAAGCCCACAAGAATTTTCCACTTGTACGATATCTCTGAGGGCTGGGAAACTGAGTTGCTTCCATTGTTTATGAAATCCCACCACTTGAAACACAAAGTGTGTGATGTAGGGTAGTAGCACTTGTATGGATTGTCAACCATGACCTCACACTTACTGTTTCTATTTACATCATGTCCTGCAGATCTGGCACTGAAGATGTGGTCGACTTTGAGTTTACGGCAAGTCCTGAGAGTTCCATGCAGATCCTCAAAACATGGAACATTCGTCTTCTAGAGTCCATCAAACATCCTCAACAGCTCAACGAGATTGCATCCGTCTTAAACAGTGGGGGAAGGCCTGCTGAGTCCAAGAAAAGCACAGGACGTACCACAGCATCCAAGTCTTTCCGTGCACCCAAGCAAAAGTCCATCAGGCGTGACCAACCCCAGCCACAGGATCTGAGACGTGCTGACTCCTTTTCCAAGATCCAAACCTATCGCACGGACATTAATGGAGTTTCTGGGACGCTCTCCCAGGGGGCCGGGATCAGTGGTGGTACACTTAGAATTGGAGGACTTCCTCCACTCCCTCGTGAGGCTAACACAAAGTCATGGGGGGGACCTGATGACCCAACAGGACCTGGAGGCATTGCTGGAAATTTATCACAAGATTCGTTTTTCACAGGGTCGTTCCCTCCCCCTCTTCCTCCTCGTCCGTCCAATCGGATTAAGAATGATGAGGACGATGATGATGAATATGACCCTGATTACGCCTACATCAAGGAAGATGAGGTCAAAGGTCCCAAGGGGGCCAAACAGGCCCCTCGTAAAACTTCTGGCTCTGTTGATGATGTTCTTGATGAGTTGGAGCAAGATATTATCCGGGACAATCGAGCAAAGAAGGAGGAGGAGAAAAGAAGGACTCTTAGACGACCTGGACCACACAGGACTCCCCCCTTCCGACTTGGACCTCCTGTTGTTTTCCCAACCTCCGAGCCCCAAGATTATACTGATTTTGTCCCCAAGCGAAACCAAGCGAAATCCACCAGCTCCGAACCAGAAAAGTCAAAACCTTCAGCATTACATGTACGATCAATTTCCGAACCAGAGCACAGGCCACTTCCCTCACCCTCTAAGCCCCCCGTTTTTGAGAGCACCGATGAAGGTATAGAATTGTCAACCTCCAGGCATAATAGTCAGCCTGCTACAGCCCCTCCTGACCATGCCCCCACTGATTACTTCAAGTTTGAAGAAGCTGTGGCACCCATGTTGCCTCCTCGAACTTGGAGAAATACTAGCACAAGCAGTTCACTTAGCAGCTCAGGGACATTTGGGAGCAACCTGACAGCCACTGTCATGTCCACTCCATCTGCTGTTAGCTCATATGGAGGAGACAAAGGATTTATTAGTACTGGAGGAGGTGTGTCCCCAACTCCTGAGGGTGGTAGAAATGCAATAACTTCGGTTCCAAAAAACACTAGTCCAAATCAAAGTAAATCGTCTTTGGAACAGGATTTAGGAAAGAGAAAGGTTTCTCCTCCCTCCAGTTCCGTATTTCAAACTCCTCCCACTACAATCCCCGAGGAGCAGCGAGTGAAATTCCCTACTCCAATCACAACACGTGATACCGTCCCATCTGATGACTCCCACACACCAGTCACACCCCCACCCCTCCCTCCAAGGAGTCCAACTAAAGAGAAGCTCTCCCGCCGATCCAGTTCCTCCTCCAGCTCCTCCTCCACTTCATCAGGGCGATGCCCTCGATGCCGGAGCAGGAAGACTAAACTCTCTGTTGGCAAAACTGTCTCGCTAGACCACAGAGCAGCAGTATCTGGTAAAGGATCATCACCTGATGACTGTCGGAAGAGTCTACCCGACTTAGCTGATGCTAATTCAATTCCTGAAAATGGCCTTGGGGGACAGAAGCACAGACATGCTCACCGAAGCCGTGAGCATAATCACTGCAGTAAATGTAGCCCTGGCTCCAGCATGGATGGTATCCATAACGATAGTAACCAATCTCTCCAGTCATCAAGTTCTCAAAATTTCGAGTACCTCCAATTAGTAGGCGAGGAGCACACTAGCCCCACCTCCTCACTTGATGACGAGTTGCGCCCACAACTTGACCTGTTGAGCAGCTGTCTTCAAACGTTGGAGTACTTGGAACAAAAGGTCAATTCGACGTCCAATACTGGAGCATTGAGTGGAACTGCTACCATGACGACCAGTGTAATAACTGGCTCCTCCCCTTCCACCTCCTTCACCAGTCAGCATGCAGGCAGTATGAGGTCAAAGGTCAAGCCAACTGTAGGGGACACGAGAAAGGCTGTATTCACTCAAGCAAGGAAAGAAGCAGAAATGGCATTGGCTGATTTGCAGCAACCTCTGACTCCCTCCACCTCCACTCACCAGAGACTAGGGAAAGCAGTGAACACCTTACCATCTTCTTATAATCATTCAGAGAATAAGAAACAGGTGCCCAATGGTCGTCCACTTCAACTCCACAAGCAAAAGAGCCTTTTCGGTGTGTCATCACTACGTAATAACAGTGGGAACATCAATGGCATATCACACCAACGAAGTTCCAGCAGCATGGGATTAACCACACCCCCTGCATCTAAGGGCCCTGCCCCTCCAGTTCCTCCAAGAAGCATGGTATCACTGACTGAGACAGTGGCAAATTCCCCACCGTCTCCAGGCCTCAAACAAAACCAAACCCGTTCTGCCTCGGTGCTTCACAAACAGACCACACCTTCTCACCACCAGCCACCAGCAAGGAGCATCTCTGCTTTTGGACTGCACAGTCGGAATGCTGGCCACCCATCCCTGACCCGTCGCCCAAACACCTCAGGGCAAACAGTGTTCATCCATCACATTAAAGATAGAAGAACCACTGGACTAACTCACCTGGTCTAGTGGATCAATGTCTCCATCCCTAATCAATAGCACAGCATCGTATTCACTAACTACGAAAAAGTCACAAGAGTTCAACTTGAACTTCTCACTCCTCAAAGCACTTTTTTTTAATATCCCAGTCACAATGTTTTGTGTCAATCAAACTCTGCATTGTTATCATCCCATCCATTTTGTACTGTATTTATTGTCATGTGTACATGTGTGTTGTTTATGTAACAGTTGTCATGCAATGCATTATAATTCTGTAGTATTAAATTTTCATTTTCTAAAAAAAAGAGAATTTTTGAATTGCCAATTTCATAACTAGTGCTTACACAGATATGGAAAGACAGAAAGTTTGTACCTAGAGAGAAAGAGAGAGAGGCTAGTGTCTGAGATCTGGTTTGTGCTTGACAATAAATCTGCAGGGAGAATGGTGTCACAATTATCACCATGATAAAAAGCTCCACCCACACCACACCCACCTATCCAAGGTCTCCCAGAAGTGCAGGATGCTGGCCTTGTCCAAGTGTCTCTTACTCCGACTGATCTCCAGTACCTGCACATCCCACTTTTGGATATTGGCTTCTAATTTCGCCTCATCAAACTTTAAATGGAAGGCCTTCACTGCAGAGGGAAAGGATGAAATAAACTACTGACCATCTCCTTGGGTCTGGGTGAAAGAAACTACTCTCTTGAAGACTCACTTTTTGTGAAAATGTCAACTGGAGAGCCATCACTGGTGAGACCCGGCCAACCTTTGAACTGCCACATTGGCCCGGCCACAAACACTGCCACCACTTGCTTCCTGCATGGGGGAAGTGGGTAGCATGGAGAGGAGAGATCAACCATGGGAGTGTATACCATTCTCCAGCAGTGAGTCTGAGTGGATTGTCAGTGATTCGGTATGGAATGGAAATAGTCTGATCAGGATGTGTGGGGTGCTTTCTCTTTCGATGGATGAGTATCTCTTTCTGTCGCTTGGCACCTTCCTTCTTCTTCTCTTCCAGGGAGACATACCTACATCACATAACGAAGAGTGCAATATGGAGGAAGGCCCTGATGGAACACACTTGTATCCTTCCAAAAAGTCCTTTGTGTTGAAGATATTGATAACAGAGGTAGCAGCCGCTGGGACGATGATGATAGGAGTGTGAGATCTGTGGTCTGCATGCACAATTAACACTATTTTGATTACTATTTTATTGCTGGGGGGCAAATTGAAGGGGTTTACATTCCATCACTATAACCCTTGATCTCTTTAAATGGAAGTACTTAACCCCATAATTACCTATTTTAAGTCACGTCATAAACTCTATCATACAGCAATTATGTGATGAAAAGGGCTAGACCCCACTAATTCACCTCTATAATACCTACCTGTTTGGAGTCACGTACATACACAACAATGTTGTGAGGACCCCATTGCTAAGGGTATTGGGCACTTACCATTTCTAGTTGGCTTGGTTTCTGTTTTGACGACACTGGGTGACTTCTGGGAGACTGCTGTGGGCCTGGTGGGAGGGTTAGATTGGGGGCGTGGCTTGGAAACACTTTCCTAAAGAGAGAGGAGGGTTATCAGCATAAAGGGGAGGAGGTCAAAGGTGTACATACTGTCACAGATTTGAGATTCATTCCGACAAAAGATCTGGTCATCTCAATGTTGAACCCTCCAGTATCTGCAAAGGAAAAAGAAGGTACCTCATAACACATGAACTATTGGGGTGGGGGGCTATAGTTTCATCCCCCTTATGTTTACTGACCTGCCTTCCCTCTGTAGACCTCTTGTTCATAGCGACTATATCCCTGTGTGTGGGTGCCGGAGTTGCGTGTTGGTTTGGGGTCAGATTTAAGGGGCTGAGTCACGGCAGCCTGTTCTCCTCCTTTCCCTTCATCCCTTGCCTTCACTGACTGCAGCAAACTGAAGATATTGCTGAAAGACTACATGATAGAGAGAATAAAGAACAGTTCAAGCCAGGTCACACGACTACCTTCCCAGAACTCTGTAAAACAGTGGCTCGAGTCCGATGTGCACGTTCCTTACTCATAATCTCTTTAGTGGCATCATCCATATAAACATGGTCCTGCAACAAAATAATGAACACTTACATCAAACAATGAACTATGTGCTTAACCACATCAAAATAAAGACTGCTAATACCCACCCACGCACCCCTCCATCAATGTCGTCTGTCTTGATGGTGCCCCTCTTCTTTGCCAGACGCTTTGCCTTGATGGCTGCTATCTGCTCGATGGACATAGCATCACCAAGAGACCTAAGCTGGTCAGTGATGGCTCCTCCTTTGGTCCGTGTTAGAATTTTCACTAGTCTTTCCTACAGGTGGGGGAAAAAATAAGAATGACATTACATACCAAGTAGGAAAAAAAAAAAAAGAAAAAAAAAAAAGAAACGCCCGACGTGGGGCTCGAACCCACGACCCTCAGATTAAGAGTCTGATGCTCTACCGACTGAGCTAGCCAGGCTGCTTGAATGAATTCACTACAATAGTGAATTTAAACAACTAAAATAGCAGCTACTCCACTGAAATATCCACTTCTATTTATGACACTTACCTGTTGTGCTTGAATATCTTTGTCCTATGAACAAAGAGAGAGAAACTTTTATAAAAGTCAGCCATAGTGCTGACTTACCAATCTTGGCTTCTTAGCATTATCGTTATTCGTTTCATCATTGAGGCGTTTAGGAGCTGTATAGAGTTAGGTTAGTGGGAGTGTCATAAGAGGTGTGGCTAGTCATAAGGGGTGTGTCACTGTACCTGGCGCTGGTATTCCCATTTCAAGGTGCACACTTTTATCAATACTAGGTGACGTTTCTACATAATAATAACAAAAGGTTGATTTGAGAACTTTCATGTCTGAAATCCACTTACCGACTTCCCCATTCAAATATGCTAGTAGATCCTAAGCATTAAGAAGGTGCTAAGTGCTTTGTTGCAGGTACACATACAGCACAACTTACTTACCCTTCTATCAGGCAGTGTGATCACTGGAATATTTTGAGCCTGTCAGGGAAGCACAATATGAATTATTTCTCCCTTTTTGAAGATGAATGGTACACTTACCCCTGCTCTTTGCACATACATCGGATGAGAAAGGCTAACATTTTTCAGCAGAAACAGGAGCGATTCTAGAGTGTAGTACTCTTTAGAACCACCTGCTTGCCCTGGTCTGAGATGAGAGGTATGATCATATCCTTATTAATGCACACCAAGATTAAGTTTATCCACTTACCTGTATATTAAATAGTTGGTCTTGGTATTTTTGGGCCATGCGGTCTTTTCGAATATCACCAGGCTATCCCTCTCTACAATCTCCTTCTTCTGGATGTTGTATTGCCTCAAAAGTGTCAGACAATCCGCCATCTTGAGTTCTTCTCGTCTAATTATACGAACATTACGTAATACAAAAACATTTGAATGGGTCTCTCCCTCGGAATTTCCCCTGCTTCAAAACAACTTCCAGAAGAAATCCCTTTTGCAGACGGGTTTTCCAAGCTTTCCTTCGCCAAAAAAGTATTCATTCGTTATAAGTAAGTCTCACATAATCTAAGTTTACACTGGATTCCTAGTTTTAGAAGGTGAATCGTCAGTAGCTAGTGGTAGTAATAGTGGCTATATAAGCGGCTGTGAGTTTAGACATGGATATTTCTTTACGAACTCATAGGAATGAAACTGACCTCAACACAGCGTCTGATGGCCACAGTGGCTCTGGGCATTCGGCCAGAGCAGCTGGAATGCCTCTTGACCCTATCCACATTCCCTGCAGGGATAAAAAGCTCCATAAACTCTCCCATCAAGTTTTTAACAACCCTCAGGCAAGGGTGTATCACTATTGAAGCATTCGTTCAAAATCTAGAAAAAATGTTAAGTACACGTGAAAACTTCTTGGACGTCCACAAGGAAGTGAGAGCTCTCCAAGGAGAGTGTAAAGAAACTGACCTCAAGCCCTCTTCCCACTATCCAATTGGTCTGGGTCAATACAAGCCTTCTTTGGATCAGTGCTCACAGCTTAACGTCACTCTTCTCCGGATAAGTGACCAGATACCCCCAAGTACTCTTGAAGTTATGGTCACCGTGACTCCCATTCCAGATGCAGAGAAACAGAATATCACTCAAGGCTATGAACTCTTCAGCAAGATGAAACATCATGGCTGCATTAGCGAAAACGATGTGGAGTTTCTAGAAGACATGTTCCAAGTCTTGAAGCTGGTCAAGCCACAGGAGTTGCTGGAAGTCTACAAGAAACATTTCCCTCAGATATCGTACCCTCCATTTACACCTCAGCAGCGTGTTCCAGCTCCAGTGCAAGCCACTCCTTACAGCAGTCTTCCTTCTCAGCCTTCTCATGGGAATATCCACGGGAGAGGGGCGGGGTTTCAATCTCTCCAGGAGACAGGCTCTCCAAATCAGACTTTATTACCCAGAAATCCTCCCAATTCCATGTCAAGTAGCCGTCCCAGTTCCATATCAAGTAGTCGTCCCAATTCCATGTCAAGTAGCTGTCCCAATTCCATGTCAAGTAGCCGTCCTAGTTCCTTATCAAGCTTATCAAGTGGTGGTCCCAATTCCATGTTGAGTGGCTATAGCTCAAGTGGTCGGTTCAATTCCTTGGCAAGTGGAGGTTCATCACTTGGATCCAACTTCCCTCCAATAGCAGAACAGACTGAAGACAGTTCCAATGGCGAGTATCGGACAGCTCTAAATGTTCCAGGGGGAAGTCTGACATCAGAACCTGCTCGGGCTCAAACCGTTATTCCATTTCAGAAGTCTCTGTCATTTTCCTCGATCCCCAGTTTCATTCCCCATGACGACACATATCCAGGGGGCAGGAATCCAATACCTTTACCACTGAATGCAACAGCTAATGGTTCAATTCATCCTTCACCACATGAGGAAGGAGGGAGAATGTCTGTACAGGAAGCTGTTAATGTGCCACAAATAGTGGAATCCAATCCTGAACCATCAGCTCCGCCCCATGGAGGTACCATGTTTTCTCCTCCACCTCCTCCAGAAGTCCAGAGGCATCCTGACACTACCTCAGAACACTCCACAACATCTTCCATTGCTTCCTATCAACATAGAGGGGATCTTTTTCCTTCAGCGGTGGAAAGGCAGCACACGGGTACCATAGAGCATTCTTCAACTCCTTCTCTTCCTTCCTACCAAAGCAGAGGAGATGCTATGATTCCTTCGTCAGTTGAAAGGCAGCATACAGGTACCGTGGAGCATTCTTCAACTCCTTCTCTTCCTTCCTACCAAAGCAGAGGAGATGCTATGATTCCTTCGTCAGTTGAAAAGCAGCACACAGGTACTGTGGAGCTTTCTTCAACCCCTTCCTATCAAAATAGAGGAGATGCTACGATTCCTTCAGCAGTGGAAGCAGTGAAACAGTCACATCAGAATTCTCCAATCGGCCGAGAAGCTCAGAGAATTCAGAATGGGCAGATCAGAAGACATCCTGTTCCTCAGGCCTCCAGTTCCTATCAGAAAGTCACCCCGGTGTACGAAAACATACCTCCTCCTCACGAGATAAGTCCTGTTCTTAATCGGACACAGGCTCATAAATTAGCTGGCCACTCACCCGGTGATGAGTTTCAATCCATCAACCATCAAGTCACCACCATCTCTTCCCCTAATGATCCAACCACTACTCCCACTCGAGGAATACCTCCCACTAACAAACCCTCCCCTGCATATGCCAACCCTCCAACCGCTCAGTGTAAAACTGTCATGAACAAGAAGGAAATTTCAAAACATATGAAGGTGCATGAAACCCACGAATCCATCAACCTACCAATTATAAATTCCTCCTCTCAATCTCCCAATCTCTCAGAGGAAGAAAAAGAAGAAGATGATGATGAAGATGTGCAGTTGGGGCAAAGAATTCAGTCCAATGATAGATTGTATCCGTCGCTGTCGTCACTGGAAAGCAGTGGATCAGACGAAAACCTCCAAGTCAGGAAACGGGGGAGAGGGGATGAATCTGGCGAAGAAGAGGAAGCTCAGAAGAAGCGGCAAAAGATCAACCCTAATAAGACAACTGGTAACTCAAAATCAAAGTCATATGCCAGGAAAATTTTTAATTGGCTATGGCCAAAAGAAGAAGCAAATGCAGAAACTAACACTGAAGGTTCCACCAGGTCAGACACTGAAGAATCTGATAATGATTTCCATTCATGTGATGAAAGAGAGAACTAATTGTAGATCATGTAACTGTCGACTGTCGATTACAACATAAGTGTATCCCCAATCAAGGAATTTTCTGTCCTTCTTTATCTTTTTCTGTAAATTTTAACTTTCATTCAGTTCCTTAGCAACTGTACTTAGTATTCATTAGCACTATCCTGTTATACTAACAAATTGTACACACTAATTTGCACTATGTATTAAATCCATTACAAAAGTGTGAAATAACTACTGGTAGCTAAACAGAATGTCAATGCTCTGTTATAAAGAAAAGAGCTAGCTGCTAAGTGTTAGCTACAAGCTGCAATGGGAGCCATTATTACCAGTAAGAAAGAGCTCACAGATGAAGAGTATCCTTCGGCTGTTGTGGCCGCTCATGCTAAGATAAGGTGAGCAAGGGAATCAAACACTGTTTGGATAGTAAATTTATATAAAATTTCCTTTCCACCATGCATGATGCTATCACTTTCAGACAAGAATTACTGAATGAGCACTTCCAGCATCTCCATTCACAAGAAGACAAGGATGCTGAAGAGAGGAGAGAAGATAAGGAGCCAGAGTGGTACCCTGCAGGCATCTCTCCACTCCACATACCTAAAGAAGGGCCTGGGGATGGGGGTGGAACCCTCCCTAGTCCTGAAGTCATCATGGCTGAGATGAGGTGGATGGACAGCAAGAATATTTCAGCCAAGGAGTTGCATGATGCAGCTTTTCATATTCAGAGGTAGCTAAGCCAAAATTATTGGAAGGTCCTACACTCAAATCATTGCAATCAATTCATGATAGGGTAATTCGTAGTCATCAGGAGAGAAAGAATCCAAAGACAAATGTGCAGAATGCAGCCAAATTTCAGAGGTAAGTTATTGCTAAATGAGCACACTTGACCAGAGAGCTATTTGAAGCTTAATAGCTAATGTCAATGACTTCATTATTCTCTGATGGTAGGAGGCCAATGTCATCCCCTCCCAATCTCTCCGTACAAAAGAGACCTCTTCCGGTAGAGAAGACTGTTAGGAATGTATCTTCCAATCAGGTGCTTGATGATACAGCCAAGGGAGTTCCTCTCTACACAAACCACGATCAAGGCGATTTGAAAGTCAAAGACGAGATTGCTCCCTTAAACAGAGTTGGATCTGAGGTGAAAGAACCACAGAAATCACCCCCAAAAACTTCACCATCAAGTCATCAACTATTCCTGGACACAAGCAACTTCACAGCCATTTTGGCTTCCTCTGGGGGTACTTGGAGTAGGCAGGCCAGTCATCCTGAGAATGTCAAAGTCAGTAGCATGTGGGAGGGGGGAGCAAGGTTACGTAAAGATGAAACAGAGAGTAAACACATGAGGAAAACTCAAAGTGCGAAGGAATTAAGACAATGTCATTCAATTCCTAAAGAGACAAAATATCATGCACCAGAATTTCAGCTTCCCCAATTAGTTATCAGCCCTTCTCTCCAGGAACAGGACTTGCCTCTCTCTGCTGGTACAGGCATCCCCGAAATCTCCATTTCATCTCCACTGCAGCCTCCACTCAATCAGTATCATAGCAACATAGTGCAACAAGTGACCAGAATTATGAGTGGCAGTTTGAATACTGCAGGGGAGACCAAGACTACAAGTCGTGTAAGAAAAGATACAGAAAGCAAGCCTGAATATGTAGATGTTAGTCCTGGAAAATCAGCTGAAAGCAGCCCTCATATGCCTGAATCTGCAAATAGATTGGCAGCAAATATAGAAAATGAGCCCTCCGTGAAGAATCCAAGAAGAAGATCAGAAGAAAGCAAGCCTTCTGCAAATAGTCAAATGCTTGATAAATTGGCAGCAAATAAACTCTCTGTGAAGAATCCAAGAAAATCAGAAGAAAGCAAGCCTTCTTTGAACAGTCCAGTAGCAAACACAAACAGTACAAGAAAATCAGCAACAAATACTATGGGAAGCAAACTTCTTGCAAAGAGTAATAACACAAGCAAGTCTTCCACAAAAAATAAATCATCCAAGGTATGTCTTACAGTTGTTGCAAAGGAAGAGATTAAGCCTGCCAAATTCATCGCTCCGAGTTTTGCTACCAACCGAAAAAGTAAAGGCAAAGGAGAGGAGACCAATCAACTCTCAATATCTACTGTAGTACAAGGTTTCAGTTACAAAAAGGTCAGTCAGGTGAAAAGGACTGATCAGATGTGGTCACCCAAGAGTGCTATCACAAAATCCTCTCATCAGGAAGTGGCATTTACTGCTGCAGAAGGACAGGAGAGCTCAGTAAATCATTACAGGTTAGAGCCTGAAGTTGAAGACAGCAAAGGAGATGTTGCCAATATTGAAGAAGAAGGGATGGAGGAAAGAAATGAAAAAGGAGAAGAAGTGGAGGAAGAGGAAGAAGAAGAGGAAGAAGAAGAGGAAGAAGAAGAAGAGGAAGAGGAGGAAGAAGGAAAGGCGAATAGCTTGGTACAAATGTTGTACGATGAGATAGTGGAAGATGGAGGTGATGAAAAAGAAGGAAGAGAGGGTACTGATGATACCAGTACTGTATTCACCCCTGAACTCATGCACAAGATCCACGTAGCTGTGCGGAAGAAAGAGAGAGAGAAGGCTGGAGAGACAGTTCCTGAAGACTATGGGGAGGATTCCATACTGATTACTCCTCCAGAAATGGAGACACTTGTGAAAGCAGCAGAATTCAGTAAAGGTATACATGATAGGTAGCTATAGCAATGGACATAGCTAGCTATAGCTCACTTAACGGTGGACATAGCTAGCTATAGCTCACTTAACGGTGGACATAGCTCACTTAACGGTGGACATAGCTAGCTATAGCTCACTTAACGGTGGACTTGAGGACGCATTTCAGATAGAGTGCAGGAGAAGAGATTCTGACCCTTTGACGACAGCCTTCATCACATCCCAACAATTTTCACCATGCATACAATCTGTGGTCATTACCTATGGTGTCATTAATCCTGTTATTCTAGGGGGGAGAATGATTCGTCGTTTGCAGAACTTGACCACTGCCATGAGACTCGACTACTATAAGTTCATGAATGATATTGATCACACCTCTTTCTATGCTGCACGACAGATGGAGGTAGTGCTGCCGCAAAATTACACCCCTCAGATAATACTGGTGAGGAAGAGGTAGCCATGATCAGATTCTGAATTTCAGATATTAAATTAAAATTATAGTACATAGGATATTTGACTGGTTCTATAACATTTTTCTTGCAGTTAATTTCTTCTACTGTTCCAAAGTGCAGTCTTCTGAGGGATGCTGTGTTGCCAGGGATTCTTGTCTACATCTATGTAAGTAATAAGCAGTAACTAAAAGCCTCATACCAATCATTCATGCATGCACTAATGGTTCTTCAGGATTTCCACAACGAGACACCTCACAGTTTGGTAAAGAAGATTGAAGAGATGCTGGAGGGCTACATGCCTGGAGCCAAGGCTAAATACATTGGCATAGTCTGCAAGGCAAGTTAGTGCATAATGCCGCACGGTTCAGGATGGATTGACAAATTAAGCTAGCTAGCTTTCAAAGAGCAACAAATATGATGCTAGTTATTTTGAACATGTTGGTTATACATATAGGGTGGACCTGGATACATGTATCTGGTGAAGAAAATGCCCGTTACACCAGTCAAAATTCGGAGCAATTCAGAACTTTTGGAGTAAGACTGTATCTAGCTATAGGTCAGCCTGTACGCTCTAGAGGTTTATCCTATGATGACTGTGTAGTTTCTGGCAAGCTGTTGCAAGTCACATGAGCAAGCTAGTCCCTGGACAGTCTTTCATCCACTTGATGGAATCCAATGTGGCCGGCAACAAACAAGGAGAAAAAGTGAGTATCTATAGTTGTGGAGTTTGCCCATTAGCTATTATAATTTTGTAAAGAGAATGAGTTAGCCATTTGTACCGGCATGCAGCTGTTGGAAGACCTAGAAGCTGCCACTTATGCACACCAAATCAAAATTGAATCGCCTTTGGAGATGTCTAAAAGAGGTATAGATAGGAGTGGCTAGCTACAAACTCATGTCATGTCGTGTCTTGATTATATACATGCAGGTAGGGACATGATAGCTCTGTATTTCAATCCTGGGAAGCATAAGATGTGGAAATCGAAGAGATATACAAAATTAAGACTATTCAAGACTTAGCAATCAGCTACAAAATAAATACACATGCACTCTACAATGCAGCCATCACCAATGTAGCTAAGATTAATGTGAATTTGTGTTAGTATCAGCAGGTCTGCATTAGGATCAATTGGTTTGTGAAAGAGAAGGTTCTTTTGGTAGAAGATTTAGGGATCTTCTTAGGAATGTTCTTAGTCTACCAGGTACTTTCTGCACGGGCATGATGCAATCCATCTTGTGATAAGAGATAAGGCCATCTGAGTTCACTTGAAACTCTGAGTAACCATCCAAAATTACCCTAAAATAAGGAAGAGAGATAATACAGCTATGGATTCTCTTTCTTTTCTTGACCTATAGTTATATATCTATAACTACCTGTCTTTGGATCGGAGAAGTGGCTTTCCTCTGAGTCTCCAGCGTGCTTCAATCTTTCCTCTGTCTGGATCCTTAGTGATCGAAATAAGATCCAAGTTGAGCTGGGAGTAACCACATCTTAGGAATTTTCTGAAAGAAGTGAGGAAACAACGATAGCTCCACCTACTGCGCAATGTCCATGGGAAGAAAAACAGTTTATTTGAAAAGATGAGGTCTAAAGAGTACATATCATAACTGTGGTGACCACTGAAGAAGACTGGAAGCTAGATATAGAAAAAGAAATGTAGGGAAATGTGACATTTAGCAAATGGATAGCTATAAGACTCACCTCTTCCCTGAGTTTGAGGAGAATGACAGAGAGCTGTGCAGGACTTGGGCGGTCTTCTGGTAGTTCTGGAGATGTCTGTGGGTTGGATGTAGTGGGTGTGGCTTTCATTAAGTCACATGATTTCCATATAGAGCTACAGGAGTTTGGTGACATTACTTCATCAGATAAAATGTGCACAGAGGGATTTAGTCTTTGATCGGTAACTGGCCATGATTCATATCTGGTCGGTAAGATCAAAAGTGAGTCATGTGACTGTGATTGGAGGCTATCTGTCTCCAGCTCAGTGCCACTCCACTCGATGGGACCAGGTCTCCTATGATGGACTTGCCTAAGTGGCTCCCTAAACAGTTTAGTTTGCAACAGAGTCCACAGGATCGAAAGTGGGTCATGTGACTGTAGTTGGAGTCTATCTCTAGCCATCCTGGAGTCCAGTACAGCACTGTTCAACATGATGGGACTACATCTCTCATGATGACAGGCTGGATTGACGAGACTAGATCTCCTATGATGACAGGCTGGGTTGATGAGACTACATCTCCCATGATGACAGGCTGGATTGATGCCACTTGAACTGTTGATTGGTAGTGGGCTTGGCCAGTTGTCCTTGGCAACAGGGCATACCTTGTGCTTGTGCACATGGCGTTCCCTGGTGTCTGTAACATGCAGGGGTCTGAGGGAGGCAGGGAAGGCGGACAGGATAAGAGGAGGAGGAGGAGAAAGGTGCCTACATGAGGATAGGTGTCTCAGGAAAAGCTGAGGAGCAAAACCACACCCCTGCTGTAAAGCTGCTTCTGATAATGCTGCCATTCCAGTTAAGTTCATCTTCTTATTACTAGGTAGAATCCACCAGACCTCTTGCTTTCATTCAGACCATGGCACTCGAATTCTTCGGCGTAAGGAGACAAAAGATTTCACACGATTTGACCTTTACACTCTGGCGGCGCCGACCCTTTACCTCCTTTTTCTAAAGGGATCAAAATTAATGTCTGAGTCGAGTGGTGGAGCTGGGAGAGGAGGAGGACATGGAGGGGGTGGCAGAAAGTATCCTCCAGGATTCACCAAAGATATGCTGAAACCATACATTTTCGGAAACTACCAAACTGCTTTCAAAATCTTCAATTATCTTGTCTGCATTGGTACGTTTCTCTTTTAATACTTATATATGCAGCCACAATGAAAGTGTGTGTGTTTCTCTGATAGGAATTGGATATTATATGGTTTTTGAGCACGACTATGGTCCTCGCACACATATTTTTTCTTGGGTGAGTCATTCCCCTTTATTAAATGAACCTCTGATAAGGACATTCTGAATGAGGACAAACCTCTCGACAAAGGACAACCTATAAGCACCTTTGTATATAACCTCCAAAAGAGGACAACCTCTCTACAAAGTACAAATGCTGGCGCCCAACTCCCAATAGTATGTATGTCCATTACCTCTCGTGATAGAAGATGTCCCTGTAATTATTGGAGTCCATTCCTGCTTATTGAGCTCCATGGTTTTCCTGCTCAGGTGAGAGACTTTAAAGATAGAATGGCACGACAGTTTTTCCGCATAAATCCCAATGACAGTGAAGTGCAGGCCATCAGGGAGAAGATGGCAAAGAAAAGGAAAGACAAAGAGATACTGTCAACTAACAGAACTCCAAGCTGAACTTTCAATAAGTTATTAGCACCATACAAACAATACAAATCAGTGACATGACAAATAATTGTTGATATTATAATTGACATTGAAATAAAAAAATACAATAGAGGGATGGGGAGGGGCTGAGGGTATTATAAGGACAGGGGAGGGGGTAGTTTTACTACATTAGATAGAAATGTATGGAGTGAACTTCACTCAGCCTCTCGGTCATTGTTCAGCCTGAGGAGGTAGCCTTTGTGGGCAATGATGCCCCTGAGTTTGATGACCGAGGAGTAGCGAGCCACCCATGAGATGTTCCACTTGATGGGGTGGGCTGCTTCGTGCTTGAGGGTGTGGCCCAGTATGGAGTGGAGCTGGTCTTGTGGGAGTATGTCTCTGTCGTCATTGTGGGTGGTCAGTCTGATCCCGTGTTGTTTGGAGAACTCTTGCAAGTCCTACACATAAATTGCCACAGAAAGAGGGCATGGCATTATTATACACATTAGCCTAATGAAGGAATCAGGTAAAAGAGACACTCAGGGAAAAACCACTTTGTCCTTCACCTACCTTTGGGATAGTGCAGCAATGAGCCAAGTTGACCTGGTTGACCTTTGGCTTCATCTCTGCCCACTCGTACAGCTCCTCCAACTGTTCTTTATCAAGGTCAGCCACGCCCACTGATTGAGCCATGCTCATCTGCGAGAGGTATTCGATCTCCTTCCATACTGGTTTGATCAGGTCCAGGCTTGGTTTGGAGTTGGTTGGAGAAGAAGGGAAGGAAAGGACGATGGTGTTCACCTTGGTAAGACCAAGCTCATCAAGAGCTGATGAAAAGAGGAGTGGAAAAAAAGTGGAATAAAATTTATGTCTTCAATTTTTCTCAGCCATCTTACCTCTGTGAACTGCATCTCTGAGGAGATTAGGGTTCCAATAGTGGAGGAAGATCTTCAAGGTGAAGACATGGTTATCTGCCTCCTCCACCTTCTGACAGAGTCCAGTGTTCCTGACCAACACTTCGTTAAGGTCAGGGGTTGGCTACAAGTCAGAAAGGTATTAATGCATGCAAGGAAGTGAGAAGTAAAATAAGGTTCATTCCAGTGGTTGGTATATTTTAAAATTATTAGATCAATATTCCAACATGTGGTAGCCAAAATACCACACACCTTGTCTTGTAGCTTAAACAGCTAGCTAGCTTTACCTCACTCTGTCTTCCTAGCCAGCTTGTGAGTGAAGCCTCTAGGGCAGATGCCAGCTGCAGGTGATGTAGTCGGTTAAGTCTAGCTAGTTTCCCCGAGCTACTGACTTAGCCTACCTCATCTGTGGTAGTGATGACGCCTTTTCTCCTGAGTTTTCTCCAGCTAGTAATGTTACCGGTGTGTGCCAGCACAGAGCTTGCAGCGGACAGCTCTTCCACGCGATCAGAGTTGAACGAAGTCATAACAGCACTTTCACAGTTCGAAGCTTCTGGATTAGACTAGGCTAGAACCGTCTTTATATATTTTGCAGGAAACTTTATAATTATGCTGAGCTGTATACGGTAGGTACGGTGTTGATAATTACAGCTGGCATTATTGCTTGCGGGTAAAAAAGGTGCGCATTATTTTATGTTAACAAGAAATAATACGTACTAAAACAAAAGCAGAGAAGCTATTGTGCATACTATGCCATGTAATTCTAGTCTATAAAAATAATGCAAACACCAGTGAGTATAGCTAATGCAAGTTACTCTTCTGCTGGTTGAGGGCTGCCCTGGCCTCCACCAAAGACGAATGTGTCTGCAATACTAAATGGGTGAAAAGGACATCAAATATTCTCCTATGTTAATAACTATATAGCTACTTACATTGTTCATAGAGGGATGGCAAATCCACTGTGGCACTTCCACTTCTTGTAGCTGTCGATGATGCCACACCCCTTCCTGTAGGTCCATTAGAAACAGGACCACTTCTTGAGACTAGCCCCACTGTGGCCACACCCCTAGGAGAATTACTGCTTGATGATAACCCTTTGGTGAGACCACTTTGACTGGTCTGTACTCCAAAACTTGCTGAAGCTCCAGATTTAGTTTGAGTGGCTTGGCTGGGACTGAACGGCTTGGAATGAAATTTTGGACTAGCACCAGGTGACTTTGTTGTTCCATAACTGGAACCACTTGCAGGCTTAGTTTGGGTCCCATAATTGGTACTGGTATTGGATTTTGTTTGGGAAGTGGTATGTGTGGTGGTGAAATGTCGAGTTTGAGAAGGAGAGGATTGAGTGTATGAAGAGGAAGGAAGGTGATGGGACGAGTGGAAGACATATGAGGAAGAGGGAGGAACGGGACCAGTGTGTCCAGAGTGAGGAGGGATGTGTGAGGATAACGGGATTCCTGGACCATCCCCTTCTTCATCGAATAGCTGCTGGTGGTTCCGTTCCAACTGCTCAAGCAAGCGACGGCTTTCATCCAGTTGTCGACGTTGTTGACGAAGGTACATCAGCAACTGCTCCAGGAAAGTTCGGTCTTGCCCCTGTGTTAATTAAATGTATGGAATAATTTTACTAGTTACCGCATAGGGGGATGCAGGTGCAAATTTTACAAAAATTGAGTCACACTTCTTTCATGTGACTGTATATTTAGCACCTTTAACATTGTTATGCTATCACCTGGAGTGTTGGGGAGTCCAGAGCCTTTTGGAGCCTGGTCTCCAGTGTTTCAAAGTCCCCAAATCCATAGGAGGAAAAGTGGGAGTGATGAGGAGTACGTCCACTTGCTCCTCCCCCTTCCCCTCCTCCGTTGACGAGTCGACTGGAGGAGGAGTGGGAGTAGAAGGAACTTGAAGATGACGAGTCAAGGTTAGACCCCTTGCCAGTGAACTCATCAGTGTCAGCATGGCGATGAGACCTCGGGGACAATTTAGGACTGGAAGAAGCTGTTTAGGAAGGAGAGGGGATTGAATTAAGTTACATTTACAAAGAGAGAAATCCACCGATGGAAAGCTACTCTCTTATCCTATTTAATGCCCACCTTTGGGTTTAGAAGGTGGAATACCATTGGACTTGTGGTGTATAAAACTTGTAGTGTGCTGTGACCCAACAGATGATTTTTTGTGGGAGTGATCTGATGTGATCCCAGTTTCTCTTTGTCTTGTATGGCCTAGCTTTGTCTTGAGTTGGTCTGCAAGAGTGTTATTTCCACGAATGCTCCCATCCAGTTGATCCCTCAGATGTGCAACTTCCTCCAGCAGCTGTGTCACCCTCTCGTCCAACACCCCTCGTCCTCTTGGCAGTGGAGATCCCCCATCCTCTTCATCCTGTCCGGCCTGTGTCCCGGCCTCCCTCCTCGATGCAGCCTTCTTCAGCTCCTCGAGAAGCTGTTGGTAGATTTCCAATTCACTTTGTAAGGTACGCACTTGCTCCTGGCACGAAGAGAGTTGGCTACTCAACAAAGTCTTCTGTTCCCCAAGGTTGTGGTGTCTGAAGAATGCATAAATCACATTACAAAAGACACTTTAGGCATTTCTCTTTACCTTTGCTTCAAGTTTTGAAGCTCCTCCATTGAAACAGTTAATTCCTGAGTCAGCATGTCCAGAGTCTCATGTAGAGTCTGCATCTCAGCTGCAGTCCCTCCTCTTTTTCCTCCCATCTCCTCTCCCCCTCCCCCTGTGCCATCCAGCACGTGCAGAGAATGCCTGAGACGGCTGGCAGACTCTTTGGAGAGCTTCAGTTCCCACTCCAACTGATGGATCGTCTGCTCCAACTCATGGATGACAGCATTCTTCTCCGTCAAGAGCTGGTCTATCCTTTCTTCCAGGATTCGAATCTTTTCCTGGGACTTGGATAACGACCGAGTCAAACTGTACAGAGTAGCAAAATTTCCATGAAGGGACACATTATTCGTATTTCATATAATGAATAACATGGGAATTAATTTCATACAGCTTACTTCAAGATCTCTTCATCCTTTGCCTGAATGGTGTCTGTTCCCTCCATTACTTTCACTCTCAGGTTTTGCTTGCTCTTCATGGCTTCAGCCAGTTGTCTTTCAAGCTCCACCCCTTCCTGTTGAAGCTTGGCCAGCTTTGCCTGCCACTCCCCTTCCTTCTCCAACAAACGGGCTTCGGCGTCACGCACCTGTCCCAACAGGACCCGCTCCTTCTCCATCATCTCGGAACGGAGAACCTCCTCCTGTTCACGGAGGCGGGCCTGCCAGTGGGCGGAGCCTGCACTACTGGGTCGGGAGTGAGGAGGAGTCTTCAATAACTGTTCATGACACTTTCTCTGGAGCTCAACATTCAAGCGAGTGATATCTTCATTCTTTGCCTTGAGTGCACTGACATCAGGTCTATCACCTCTGGGCGAGGTTCGAGTATTGGTCCAACTGTCAGTTCTGCTTCCGGCTTTTGGTGTTTCTGATGAAAAGAGGTTTGGCAAGGAGGAAGTGCTAGCCAGCCCCGGGTCATTCTTACGTGGAGATCGTTCCATAGAACTGATGCTGATATCAGATAGTTCTTCCCTTAGTTTCCGGTTTTCCTTGCCCTCATAATCTAACTGACCCTTAAGTCTAGCTATGGTTCCTTGAGCACCATCAAGCTGCTCTTTCAAACTTGCATTATTGCGCTGGACACCTTCAAGCTGTCCTTTCAGCCTAGCAATAGCAGCACGGGCATCCTCTAACTCACTCACCAATCTTTCCAATTCTTGAAAGTGATCGGTTGAGGTATTGGCATCTCTCAGCAAGGCAGCCTTCAAGTTCTCTTCCAACTCTCTCACTTTATTCTCTGTGGCTCTCAGAGTTGCCTGAATGGCATTCAGCTCTTTTTGTTTCTGGAAATTCTCAGCCCTAGATCTCTCCTTTTCTCCTTCCAACTCCTCCAGCAAACGATCCACTTCTCTCGTCAGCTCTAAGTACTTTTCCGGGGGCACAGATGACCTCTCCTTCTCCTCTTGTGCGTCCCCTCCTTTCTCCATCCCCACACCAACGTGTCTCGTCTTCCGACTTTCATCCAAACGAGCCTGCAACGCCTCGTTCCATCGTCTCATCTCTTCCAATTCTGCCCGAAGAGCATTGATCTCAGCTTCTTTCTGTGGCGAAGTCTTCTTACTCTTAGGGGTCACTTTAGGCGTACTGGTCCCCTTGATCCCCTCCTCCCCCTCCTCGTCCTCCCCAGAGCTCCTCTCACCTCCTCTCATGTAGTAATAAGTGGTATAACTAGTGTTGGAAGCACCAGACTTATTTGGACTCTCCTTCTGGCTATCTCTCAAACTGTCCTCCAAGTGACGGTGGAGGTTAGTCAGGTGTTCAAGTTTGGCAGTGAGAGAGCTGGCAGCCACACTGGAGTCAGCTCGTCCGGCCGTGATCTCATTGTAGAGCTCCTGCAGTCGCTGCAAGATCTTCAGGAATAAGTCTTCCGAGAGACTACCAAATATCATTGTTGTATTTCGACTGGCATCCTACAGAGAGAAATAGCCTAATAAAAGGGATTTGCCCATGCCCAATTATACTTGTATAATATTTTTTAAATACTCAAAAATGTAAGACTGTGTACAGTGAAATCTGCAACCGCCACCAAAAGGTGATCTCTGAATAGGGTACATACTTTGTCTGGTGGTGCTGGTGTTGAGACGGTCTCATGCCGTGTGACAGTGACATGGGTGGGGCTGTCCTGCAGATCCTTCAGCTGTTGCTGCAGCCGACGCAACTCTTCATTCAGCTGCTTATACATGGCCTCAATGTCCTGATAAGCATTGTCCTACAGGACAATGAATTAATGGATGACCTGTATAATATACAGAGATGGAACACTACCTTATCTCGCAAAGTAGCCTCAGCCTGCTTCAGTTTTCGTGCCAATTCCTCCCGTTCAGCGTAAGCCTGTGTGAGCCTGTCCTGCAAATCACTGAGGGAGAGCTGATGGATTCTATTTTGAGACTGCAGCTCAGAGAGTTCATTTTCCAACTGTGCCTTCTGGTTTTCCAGATCCCTTGCCCTCTCCTCAGCTGTGGCCCTCTCTTCTCTGAGTCTCTTCAGTTCCTGTTGGAGTTCCTGAATGGTCCGGTCCTTTAGACCCAGGGTCTGCATCAGACTCTCTAACTCTGCCTCCTTCCCCTTCAGGGCCAGCTCCATGGCCGCTAATTGTCCACGCAATGTGGCCTACATCAAAATAAAATTGATTTTAATACAGTAAAACCCAGTAATTAACTAACCAATTCAGCTGAGTTGACTTTTGGTTGCTGGTCTTGCAGTTTCTCTAGAAGCCTACGAAGTTCATTTATGGCTTCCCTGGAACAGACATCAACACACACCAATAACATTAGCTCCCTCTCAATCTGACCAAACACAGATGTGGAAAACTTAAAACTTTTCAAACACTTCTTAAAAATCTTTTAGTCGACTGTCCCATTGCTTGTGAGGGGGGTGTGGTAGTTATGAGCACCTCCCATAATCAGATAACAATGAAGGTGATGTAGCTATCTGGAGTTCACTGGATCACACCACTCCATTATAGAGCAGTCAACAGTGCTCTTTAAAGACAGCCAATGGGAGTGAAGCTGTGCCACAGTCCCTTCAATATAATATTCTAGAGCTCCAACTCACTCTGCTTGCTCCAGGCCAGCTGCCTGATTTGCCAGTTCATCCTGCAGTGCAGTGACCTGATCCCGCAGAGCTTTATTGTCACGTTTAAGCCTATCCAATTCTCTCTCCAACGCTTCCTTCTCCCCCATCAACTGCCCTACTTCCCCTTCCCTCTCTTGCAGTGCCCCTGCTCATTAAGAATATAACGATGGGTGGGTCATTTTCTGGGGTGGACTAATGAAGACTCACTTTGTAGCTGTTCCAGTTGACGCATCAGGTCATCTATTGTTGCCTGAAGTACCCCCTACAGTTAATTAAAGGGACAACCTTCATTAATCCAGCATGCTACCCACTCTATTAGCCACACCCATAACTGGATCCACCCACCCAAACTCACAATTTCAGCAGCTTTTGCGACATTGAGCTGGTGGTATTTCCTGTCAGCTTCACTGAGTTTGGCACGAAGGTCGTCCAGCTCCTTCCTCAGCAGGTCAATGATAGCCTCCTTGGCTGCCAATGCTCCTTCCAAGTCATGCTACACCAAACAAAGAACAATGAGAATAATGTGTTCTATATAAAATAAACTTTTGGTATGAAGATGTGATTGGCACATGCTGAAGTTTGTGAATACTTCAATACTGCACTGTTAAATATGCGAGATGTTTAGGGTGCCACATGTCCATGCTAACTTAGTGTTCTGTTATTGTTATTCATAGAGTCTTGATTGTCATAAAGATGAATGAACCCACTCACCTGTGAGCTTTCTTGTCTCAACTGCTTCCTCAGTGCTTCCAGTTCTTTCTGCAGGCGATCGAGTGCTTCAGTTTGCTGCCAATATAAAAAATCATGTAATTCTATCACATGACTTCCACGTGACTTTACCTCATTCCTCTCCACATCAGCAGAATGAGCAGACATTCTACTCTGAGAGAGGGCATCTTCCAAGTCTCTGATCTTTGACCTCAGATGTCGTAACTCATCCTCTTTGTCTTGTAACTCATCAGATAAACGCTAGGAAGAAAAATAATGATTACACTGATCACAGGGTCCTTCTCATAATGTTTAGTCATTAAAACTACCTTTATCTCTCTCTGCCTGGCAGCTAGTTCTGGTTCCACTTCTCTAGCTTTGGCTCGTGCCTCACTCAGCTTCTTCCTAAGATCACTGAGTTCCTTGTCGCGGTTATGGTCCCCATCCTCCAACTGCCGCTCCGCCTCAGCCAATTGGTCACGCAAATCCTGGCAAAGTTGAGTAAGTTGAATAATATCTGATGCTATATTTCCCTACCTGTATCTCTCTCTCCCTGTCCTGTATGATGGGCTGAAGTTTCCTGACTTGGGCCTCCATTTCCCTTGCCCTCTGCCTTTCAGCATCTCTCTCCCGAGCACAGTCACCAAGCTCCGCCTCTTTCTCACGCAGTCTCTCCTCGGCCTCTCGCAGCTTGGCCTGAAAATCACCAAGAACGAATCTCATACACATCCCAAAATAAAAGCCAGGAATTAGTTTTTTTCTCACTTTACACTGTTCCATTTCATTTTCCTTGTCCTTCATCTGCTGGGCATAATTTCCCGCATTGGCAGCCATTTCTTGCGTCATGGAGAGCAGTCTTAATTCCACCTCCTTCAGTTGACGGTCTTTTTCTGCCAACGACTCATGTGCCTCTCCCAACTCTCTCTCCTTCCCTGCTAGTTGAGCCCGAGCTGACTCCAGCTCTGCCGTTGCCTCTGCAAGCTGAAGCAATGATAAGCTAGCATTGCTGGTCCAAATGAACTGTCACAACTGAACATACTTTATCAGCAAGTGGGTCAGCTGTTTGTACAGCACTGGATCGTTGAGGGGGCTTGTCTTGGGGTGCCTCCCGCTGGGCCAGTGCCTGTTGAAGGTTGGAGAGTTCCTCATCCATGTGTTCCAACTGGACTTCCTTGTCTCGTAGCTCACTTGCAAGTCGGTTATTCAGTGCCTCCATCTCATCCTGTGAGAGAAGAAAAAAGTATAAGTATAGTCCAATCTCTTCTATAAAGATACACTTACCAGTCTATTATTAGCATCATCAGCTTCTCTTTGAGTTTCGGCTAACTCAGCTTCTTTTTCTCTCAGCTCTGCTTCTTTCTGTGCTAGTTTCTCCTCCAGTTCTTCCAGCTCCTCCTGTTTGGGACCACTGGCCGCAGCTTTCTTCAGCTCCTTCTCATGCTGGGAGGTCATGTGATCTATGGCTGACCTACAAGAACAAATCCATCATAATTATCATGTGGGATACATCCAGGAAACAAGACAAGTGATCTCATGGTCATACTTCGCTGATCTTTCCTGTGATCCATGAAAAAGGTCAAAGTACACACTTCAAAAGAGCTACTCGGTGTAACTGGCTCTACTATCTCGGCATTTTATACTACACTTACTTGGTTTGCATTAGGAGCCTGTCTTTCTCTGCCAACTCTTTCTTCAAATTCTCCATTTGTACTTGTAGTTCAATGTTCTACATGCAGGCACATGTACAAAGTCAATTAGAACTAGTAAGACAACAGTACAGGCTGGCCTGGGTAAACACTCACATTATGCCAAAGTTATCTGTATAACTCCACTTATAACAACACACTATCTTGCCAAAACTGATTTAAATCTAGCCAAAAACTGGTCAGTATTTGCTTAGCAAACTCTGGGTTAAGTGACCGGACACATAACCAGATAGTATACTGGTAGTAGCCATTCACCGACATACAGAAATGTTTTGTACAACATTCCTGTAAGCTAAAAGTCTTAAATGCATGCCTCACAATCCCACAACTAAGGGGGGTAGGGCTCAGGTGGGTTGAAATTTGAAATTACTTCTTCAGCTAATCAGGAAAATGTTACTAAACGTGAGATAAGTACTTCTTTAGCTGAAGTATGCAATCAGGAAATGTTACTGAACGAGTGAGATAACCCATTTCATGTTATACATGAACATTTCCTCTATCTACTGACCATCCTCTCCTGGACTCACCATCTGCCAACCCTTGTCAGTGTCTCCATACTTTTTGCGTAATGCTTCCTCCAAGTGGTAGATGCGAAGCTTCAGTCCAAAATTCTCCTTCTTCATCTCACCAAGTTGCTAGGAGAGAGAAATACATAATGTCACAGTATTGGTAGTCATATTGTAAACTCTCCCAAGAGGATTATTGTTTTCAAATACTTCAATGTACCGTAATCGTATAAATTTTCGATGGGGTTTTATTTTCGTTATTTTCGTAGTCGATCAGAATCCTCGAAAATAATAAACTAAATCTCAGTATTATGACGTCATATATGACGACGATGCGCATGCGTGTGTGATGCGATATCGATAGCAGCTGGAAAAAACCTGGAGCAGATAGTCCGTAAGACCAAAGTATCATGCTTCATTACTGGGATCGTGGCTGTTACCTGTCTCTCTTCTACAACAAAGCGCCTCGCCTTCCGTAGCAGTCTAGATTTTAGTCTGGCGTCGCCAGCCCAGCTTTTCTTCTTTTCTGGGGGACTATCTGGATTTCTCTGTAGTAGCCACGAATCGCGTCACTCGGTCCCAGCAGCAGGCAATGATATAGCTATTATGCGCATGCATTATTTTCCATGTGTTTGCTACGAAAATTAGACCTGCGGAAATTTTTTATTATAGGAACAGCTCCGGAAATCACGAAATTTTAAACCTCCGAAAATTTATACGATTACGGTATATTTATCCCACCTTTTATCAGCACAAGACACTGTATGGACCTTATTTTAATAGGAAATGTGTGTCAGGTGACTGGATGGCTAATTGGTTCAATAGCTCTTCGCTTAGTTTTGGTAACATGTTGGAAGTTGGTAACTCTATTAAATGACTGTCAGGATTTTAAAAGTACCAGAAAAGATCCATTCAACATATTGCTTGCCATTCAGTCTAGCAAGCTGGATTTGAGGAAGAAATCACACAGTTGAATTGTCTAAGGAGGTAGTATATAACCTCAATAGAACTAATCTCTCTCCATGAATCTATCCCAGTACTGTATGGTTTTATGGTGTGCATTATTTAGGGATAAGAAATGAAAGTGTGGGGGGGGGGGGGGGGGGGTCATACTCACAATCTCCTGGTCCTTCATGGTCCTTGTTCTGTGAGGAGACATGCGACCAGCACTGGTGAGGTTAGCAAAGGTACCTATAATTATTATAATGAAGTGTGAAGATGATGGAATATAAGAGTTCCATTACCATTAAACAATAAGTAATAGTCACGTGCTTAAGTGCATATGCTCATATGATAGAGATAAAGATGTAGTGCTTGTTAGTCACTGTAAACACACCATATTGAAAACTAAACAGTTTTTTTATATGTATGCACATTAAGCTTGAATTGGAAGGCAATTACACATTGAATTCTCTGGCGATAGAAACATGCAATATTAATAGCACTCTACCATGACAACATGAGACCGATGGACACACCCACCTGGCTGTTCCAGCTCACTCGATATGGAAGAGGCGATGTGATTGGGTGAGTCATAGTGGTTGTACTGGGAGGAGTTTGAGAGAACATTGGACCTGGAGAGATATTACATAGTTTTAATCAACACCTTTCAAAAAGGGAGCCACACTTGAAAGTCATAGTGCTAAATGAAGTCATCAAACCTGCTAACTAACAAAGCACCTGGACCAACACTTAACAAGCATGGACCCAGACCTATATTTTGCAAACAAACCCGTACCTCATAGTATCACTAAGCTGGCTAGCTAGCCAGCTGTCCTTATTTACTCACGTTCCGTCCAAGTCCAGCGGTAGTGTCTGGTCCTCAGAGATAGACGTCATCCCTTAGGCCCTTCAAAATGAAGCTTTACGGATTAACTGCTCCTGCAACTAGCTCTTGTTTTTGCACCTGATTTCACTTTACTATGAATTATAAATTATTGCCCGCCATGGGGTGACGTCAGAACCCGGTAGGTGTGCTTTATATAGAAGCTGAGTTATAGGAACCAGAATGTCTCAATTCAGTAGTAGTCCACCACGATCCAAACTACCTCAGCTGTCGGGAGGAGCAAGCAGAAGCCCGTCTCCCAGTGTAAGCTTGGCTCAGAGAAGCTCAGAAGGCCCTCTTCTTTCCACCTTGTATCTCAGCCAATTGTCCTCAGTCAATCGCAGTCCTTCTCCTGCCATTGGTGTTGGAGTGACTGGTGGCATTGGTAGAAGTCCATCCCCAGCCATGGCAACCACTTCAAATAGCCCCCAGTCATCTGAAACTCCACCCCCACCAAAAAAACGAAGACTCTTCCATCGTGAGCTAAAGTACATGATGCATGGGTTTGGAGATGATCCTAACCCATATTCGGAAACGGTGGATCTGATGGAAGAGTTGGTGGTCCAGTTTGTGATGGAGATGACCCTTAAGGCCATGGAAGTGGGGAAAAGTGGGCGCGTTCACGTGAATGACATCATCTTTATAATCAGGAAGGACAGGAAAAAGTATTCCCGTGTCAAGGACCTCCTCATGATGAAGGAACAGATAGACAAAGCAAAGAAAGCACTTTCTGAAGACAGTGAAGCAATTGCAAGAAGGTAGTGACTCTTGAATTTATTAGATCTCAGCAACATCTTTCAATTCGCATCCTAGATATTGAAACATCTTTTTCAAATCATTTTTTTGAAGTGCACATACATATTAAATAATAGTCAATCAAAAGTGAAGGGGTGTGATATTAATTATTTGATTTTTCAGTCTCCAGTTTCAGCTTGCTCTAGGAATTCATTCACATTGACATTGATGGTCATACTTGGTGTTGGTGATGCAACCACTTCTGCTCGAAGATCTCTTTCTCCCTCATTCTCCTGACCAGCTCCACCCGTCTTTTTGGGAGGGGTGTGGATTGGACTCCCTTTCAATGGCTGGATCGGCTGAGGGGGAGACCAGCCGGAACTTAACCGCCCCTTACCACTTGTGTGCCTCTTAGATCTGTGGATATTTGTCCTCCCTACTTCCCTGGCTTCACCTATAGACACGACATTCATTTTCGGAGAACCACTGGAAGTAGAGAGTTTCATTTGTTGAGAACCTGACGAGACAGTTTTGGGAGGAAATGTGGATTGATTTGCAGAAGACGTTAAGCTTTCTTCACCATCCTTGTCTTTATCATGATCTTGTGGGTGTGGTTTGGATGTCGAGACAGTGACCTTGACATCAATGACTTCTTTTTCATCATCCCCTTTCTCCAATTGGGGAGGGTCGGAAATGGGAGGAAGTCTACCCGAAGAGGAATGAGATGACACAACACTTTCCAGATGATCCCTTTGATGCTTTGGGCTGTTCTTCCTTCCTGGACTGTTACTTTCTAGATGTCCCTTATGGTGCCTCGGGCTGTTTTTCCCTCGTGGACTATTCCTCGGAGAGTTAGTACTTCTCAACCCTTTCACCTCAATCTTCATCCCGAGTTCCCCATGTGACACGACAGGTGGGAGTGTCTTTGTGGGTGTAGGTTCTGAGTAGGTGTGGCGATGTCTCAATCCCTTGTGAGATAGGGCCGTCTGACGAGAGATTAATAGGAGTTGCCTCAGGGCTTCATCTGATACATTACGAGGCAAAACTGCAGAGTAGCTTCGCTTCCTCAGCTTATTCCTGTCCTCGGACCAAACCTGTTGATTGCTTGCCTCCTTGTGGGACATGAATCCAGGAGTGGCTGAAGATTTCGGTCTTTTGTCCAAGCCTCTTTCTAAGGATGCCACTGGGGAAATAAAAATATAGTTATGTGCACATGTTCTATGCATTAGCTACTCTACCTACAAGGAATCACACCAAGGAAGTCTTCAGGCCTCAGGGCATTGTCAACGATCCCAAGAGGTTGTAATCTGCATTATGAAATGAAATAAAATCGTTATGCTTTAACTATTTTACCTTGCATGTTTCAGGTGTCCTCGTGAAGTTTTCTGAAGTGCAGGATCATCAGTATCCGATAGTAACTGTTGTTGTTGTTGTTGTTGTTGTTGTTGTTGTTGTTGTTGTTGTTGTTGTTGTTGCTGCTGCTGCTGCTGCTGCTGCTGCTGTTGTTGAGCAATGAGAGCTCGTGCCCTCATGAGGCCGAGGGAGGTGCGCAGACATAGCATTCTCCCGGGCTGGATTCCACACACCTTTCAATTTTAAAAAGAAATCACAACTTTTGAAGTGCCAATGAATATACATACAGGTGGTTGAACAGCAATCCTCTTGGAGGTGTTGGCAGATGTGGCGTGCTTCCCTGTAGCAGTCTCCTCTCCTCCTCTCATGGCAGCAGCAGCAGCAGTGGTGGTGTTAGAGTGCCTTGGGGGCACAGATTTAACGGAGGCCATGGAATGGGGAAACTGATTGGGTACGGCCCGTGACTGTGTGTGGTACTGCTGAACAGCTGCTCGTTGGCCTAATACAAGACAACCATGCATGGTGTTAAAACAAATACCCAGCTAGTGGTCATATAGAGGACTTGAGACTTAACTAATTACAAGTGTTCTGTCCGTAGAACAGTTGACCACTGATTGACAACAGACAGTAAACAGCTGATTAACAAACCTAGTTGGTATCTGAAAACCTTGCTCCAAGATGCAACATTTAAATTACGGCCTCATTGATTAGAACTATGATGATTCCATAAAGGACCTATATATGAGCCTCCGGTAATAATATGGGAGCTCCTTACCTTCCATGTCGTGCAAAGCTTGGAGGGCTAGGGGGGTGGGGCTCAACCGCTAGAGTATCTCTTCTGTTAGTATAGCGGGCAGAAATTGTTAGTCTAAAGTGCTAACAGACAGCCCGAGAAAGTTCAGATACCACACACATTGTTTACAGCTCAAGAAGTGTCAGTATGTGTGGGCTAAAAATGTTGCTCCGCCCCTCTTTTTTCCTCCTGGATTTGAGCATGCGCAGTGTTGCGATCGGGTCAGAGTTCAAAAATGTGCAGCGCAGCGAGATGATCGGAGTTATGGACGAGGCTGCGTGCCCTGGGGAGGGTTGCCCCGAACAATTAAAAGTCCCCATCACTCTCACTTATGTCCTCTACAACCAAGGTGAGTTTCCAATCAGAACCAATAATAATTGGCGGCAAATTAATATCCACCAGTAGTGACCCCACCCCTTTACCAAACCCTCTGCTGCATGCAGGAGACGTACTAGGGATGCTTCTAGCTTGGCTTAGCCTCCTGCCTGTCTTCATCTTGGTTGGTTTTGTGACACTTATCCTCTTCCACAGAGACCTACACACAGTGAGCTCTTCAAATCTGTCCTCCGTCTGACCCCACTCTCTCTCTCTCTTCTTCCTCTTCTTTTTTCAGATTTCTTTTTTTGTAGGTATTATTCTGAACGAAGGCTTTAATTTTGGTCTGAAACACATTATCAAAGAACCTAGACCTGCTTCAGGTGTGATATAATACATGAGTGCACCTGTATGTATTCAATGTGTGTGAGGAAGTAAACTTTATACCGCAGAACTTACAAAAGACTCTCTGTTTATGGAATATGGGATGCCGTCAAGTCATGCTCAATTCATGGCATTCTTTGCTACCTACTTCACCATCTTTGTATTTATAAGGTGAGAGAGCATCCCTCCAATCAGATTCCAATTATTTCATTAGATGAGATGATAGATAAATGTCAAGCCAAATGGTTGAATGATGCCAAAAAAGAAAAAAAAAAGAAGCCCTTTGTTGGTCAGGCTACCACATCTCTGTTAATTTTTGTCCTGTGAGTGGATCGGTAATGAATTTATCCTTTGACTTATAGGGTGGTCTTATCTGCTGGTATTTATGACTATGTATGGAAAATCCTGTCATCTTTTGCTGCCATAGTACCTACCATCGCTGCTTGCATTAGCAGGTAAAGAAGAAGGAAGTATAGTAGTAGCACTAGGTTATCTTCCTATTGGTGCCCCCTTCCCTCTTCTCCTGTCCTCCATTAGGTTGTACTTGGGGTATCATTCCATACCTCAGGTGGTGTGTGGCATGGGAATTGGGTGTGTCTTGGGTGGAGTCTGGTTCATCGTTGTGCATAATGTGCTCTCCCCTACTTTTCCTATGATCTGTTCCTGGTGAGTCATGTTTAAGAGTTAATATAATTTACACGGTAAACATGTTTGTCGTTTGAAAAGGAGAATTTCTGAATTGCTTCTCTTGAAAGATGTCTCTCACATTCCTAACTACCTGTGGTATGAATACACATCAGCCAGGCTAGAAGTGAGGTAAATACGATCGTTGTCATGACAATGGGGGTGCTGTTTTTATAACTTATTATTCATTCAGAAAACGGATACGGACGAAATCTCAATGATAATTTGTAATTATTGTGTGATATCTAATAATACAATAAATTTTAAAAACAATTTTTTAACGATGGAGTTTATGATATTGATGATCTTTTCCTGGTTGACTGAGCCATGCCATGGTGGAGGTGAGTCCTGGGTTGCTGATAGGGAGCGAGAGTGACGCACAAGCGGTGATTTCCCGGCAGAGGAGCATCACAAGACGCCACACAGTGACCCATATTTTGTCTGTTATCAATGAACCCCCTGATTGGCTGAATCCTGACCAATCAGCAACCCCTTGTGATCAGAAGGATGAGATGACAGCAGTAGAACAGGAAGGAAGTGAAGGAGGGGGTGTGGTGGCAGCGGAACAGGGAGGAAGTGAAGGAGGTGGTGTGGTGGCAGCAGAACAGGAAGGAAGCGAAGGAGGGGGTGTGGTAAGGAACCATAAAAGAGTTGCATCTCTCTTTATCCAAGCAACGGATGAGCCGAAGACCGATTTGTTAAATCATTTTGAACAATGCTGCCAATTCATCCAAGGAGGAGTGCAGCGAGGCACTGTACTGGTCCACTGGTAAGTTTATCAACCCCACCCCCCCACCCCCCCCCCCCCCCCCAAACCTATGAGTGTCCCCCCAACCCCCCACTACAATAAATTGATACTATTCCCTAGAATACAGTTCAATGTGTCTATTTTGTGATTTAAAAATGCATGTCTTGATGACAATAAGAATTCAGACAAATGTAGGATGGCAAGCGCAAAATTACAGTATAGATAATAAGCTCCTAACACAGATCTGACATTCAATTTACATGTCGTCCATACAATTTTCTCCCCCCATCCTGTATCACATGCTTTACTCATGACTATCACATGATTGTTGTGGGGGGAGACCTTATTTTGCATAATTATACAAAGTGATCGTCAATACAGGCCATCAGTTTGATCACATGATTTCACTTACTGCATGCAGTGTATATGGGATCTCTCGGAGTGCTACTGTGGTCCTGGCGTACCTCATGTGGAAGGAAGGAAGACCACTCCACATCGTGCAAAAAGAAGTCCTCACCAAAAAACCAGACATAAGGTCTCCAGCTCCTATTTTAAAACTCTCTCCTACATGCCTGATACGACTGCATTTGCTCTCAGGCCTAATTCGGGGTTTATGGAGCAGCTGAAACTGTGGGGGGTCATGAGATGTCGCATTGACACTAGCAACAAGCAGTATAAGGCATACAGACTGAGAGTCATGGCAGACACACTGAATTTCCAAGGTAACATCACAAAATAGTACAGATACAGACAAATCCAACACAGATGTGTGTGTGCGAGTGAGAGAGGAGAGTATGTACCAACTGCAGGTTCTTTGTGTGAAAGTGTCACAATGGTTCTCCTTACACAGATTCATCTTGTGCTGAAGAGGTAAAAAATGCTTCATCTGTAGACCCTAGTGTTCAAGTTGTAGATTCGAGTGCCTACTACAGGTGTCGAAAATGTCGGTAAGCTCCTCCCAGTTCCCCTTGGGCAAAAAATTGGGGCACAGTACTGGTAGTATCATTAAAATTATTGAGGGAGTTGTATCTCTTCCAGGCGCATGTTATTCACGGATGAGTCTGTACTTCTGCACACATTAGGAAAAGGACAGGCTGCCTTCAAGTGGCACAAACGTTCCAAAGTTCCCCATGCCCCCTATGATCCCAAGACCACTCCCACTCCAGAGCAGGTCACACAGGATCCTTCAAATTCCAACAAGACATGCAGCTCCTTCTTTGTGGAGCCAGTGGAGTGGATGGAGGAAGTAATAGTTGGCAACGTGGAAGGAAAGGTATCATTGTCTGCCCTTTGAGAATTACCCCTGCCCCACCCACTTCTAAATCTTGTGTCCCCCTGCCCCACCCATTTCCTAGATCTTGTGTCCCAAGTGCCAATCCCGTCTGGGGTCTTTCAGCTGGTCAGGGCACCAATGTTCTTGTGGCCAGTGGGTCAATCCTTCTTTCCAAATTCATAAGGCAAAAGTGGACGAGATCACAACACTTTCAAGAAGAAAGAACTCTCAAACACAAAACCAAGACTAGGTAATTGATCCTCCAAGGGAGTTTATAGGTCGACACACACAATCCCTAAATTCTATAATATCCATGGCAACATTGCATAGCGGTGGGTGGGGTAGTCCTCAAACTTCTGTTTGTACCAGGTGTGGGTCTGTCGAGCACTCAGTCCAAGGGTTGAGACCAAATAGACTAATATCAACCACCAGCTGGTCCAGACATCTGTCACCACAAAACACAGCATCATGGCCATGTAGATCAGGATCTCTGCCAGGAAATGAGGCGAAGACACCAGTTCAAACCAGTCTCCATCTGGTTGGCTGTAACGTTGCTTGTCTCTTTTCCCACCCTTTTGATCCGTAGCTGTTCGGAGACTGGCCAGGATTTTATGGCAGACATGTTGGTGGTAACTTGCCCAGAGAAAGATAAGAATGGCCACAAGATGGTACCAGTGAAGAAGAGAACTTGCTTCCACTGAGACAGAAGACTCTGGTGAAAAAAAGATGTGGTGTCAATGGCAATGTAATACGGTAAAACCTCCGATGAAGGACAAGGACAAACCTCTCAACAAATCTAAAAGTACCTTTGTATACACACTCTATACACCAAAAAGAAGATAACCTCTAACTCTCCAGCTAGCTAGATGAGCTTGCTAGCTTGAGCTAAAATGGTAGATCCACTTTGTGAAACTTTCCAGCTAACAGGAACGACTGTGGCACCTCAGAAATCTGTCTCCCTCACTCTGTCCATTATTTGAAGGTTCCACTAAAACTAACTTTTCAAGTCACTGGCATCCAGGTGAAGGAGAGCTGTGAAGGCAACTGCTGGGTAGAAGTACATTCCCAAAATATAGTGCAGAACGTGCATCCGAGCATCTGAAAACACACTGACATAAAGACACTCGTATAGTCGCCTAGCAACTTGAAAACTGAGCATGCTCAGAACCACAGCAGCATCTACGTGATGTTGCGTGACAACTGAGCAATTGTTACGAAGGAAACCTCCAGTCACAAACATGATGACATCACTTAGTACTGGAATATGGAGTGGAATTGGAATACAGCGAAGAAAATAGGTAAGAGTAAGACTCCATATCCACAATATCCCCCAGGCATAGAAATGAGTGAACCACCTAAAGTAAATAAGAAAGCAGAATAGACCCCAAACATTGAAACCACAGTAACAAAAATTTCACTACATTATGAAGTATTACCTTTTTGGCACACTGAGAAAGTCTTGGTGACTGACATGAGCACTAGTTTTTCGGACTTTCCCGTATTCCATCACACTAGAGACCATTTTGGGAAGATATCGCTTGCAGTGAAGTACAGCCTGCAACATTAGACCTGCTACTATCCATGTCAGCCACGCAAATGACAAAATACGGAGGATACCGGTCAGAGAGTCAGTAGTAACCGAAAATCCAAAGGGATTGGGCCTCATCTTCTTCTTTCGAATGCCACGTGGGTACAAAGTTCAAACCTTTTTATGCGAAAAGTAATTTTTGATTTTTATTGTAAGGGAGGGCACGCCTACCATTCATTACCGCAATCCACAATTCAGTTGTCTTTGTCTGGTAAAAAGTCAGTTACACCTCTGCTGCGTGGTAAGTGAGCGTGAGATGTGAGAGGAGGGCTAAGTTTGGATGGGAGTTACACTTGAATAAAAGCCTTGAAGCCTAGAGCCAGCAGTTTTGGAATGAGATGGAGAGAAAGTGCGTGTCTTCATTACTAGCATTATCACTGGTGATCTCCGTATTCCAAGGAGTGCGACCAATCAGCTCACATGAAAAGATCCTCTACAAGTAAGTGAATGTTTCCAGCTGATTTAGAAGCCCTGATCTCTTTCTTTCTCTTACCATAGGAACAAAGTGCTGGAGATGTTCTTCCATGCCTACCACTCCTACATGGTGAGTTGGCTTGTTGTACAGCACGCCATCAGCTATTTCAATTTATCATCTTTTGTGTTTAAATTTGGCTGACCTAACCATGGCATCACCATGGAAAAAGCTGATAGTTATAATAGTAACAATTAAAAGGTCCTCTGAGCTATAGTGAGTTAGCTTACCAAGTAACCTTAACTTCCTCCCTTGTCCTTTATCTTTCTACACACCACATTGATAAGGACCTCGTTAGATCAGGAGCAAGTCAATCTAGGTGGTTGTTTAGTTCTTATATTTTGTTGCAGGACCACGCCTACCCTGCTGACGAGCTGATGCCACTAACCTGCAAAGGGAGAGTGAGGGGGCGTGATAAGAACCGTGGAGACATTGACGATGCCCTGGGGATGTGAGTCCTAGTCATGTGATCCAGCAGCGTGCATGCCCTCATTAAAACCTTTCAAACTGATTTGCTGGGAGTGTTTCCTATCTTTCTACTGTTTATTTTAAGACCATTGAAAAAAAAAACGACAACAAACTTCTGTTTAGTGCTTAGTCTTAAATTACTCTTGAAGCAGCAGTATGTCTATTTTATAAGTAGGAAAAGACTAGGATAAAGATAAGTTAAGACAGTAAGTCTCTCCTTGGCACCACCTCAAGTGATCCACTATGTATCAATATGTACAAGCACTTGCATATAACTGTGGTTAGACCTGTTTGGAAGTGTGGTTTATTTTCTTGCAGGTTCTCATTGACTTTGGTGGATACCTTGGACACATTAGCAGTGAGTCTCATTCTAAATATGATGCATGGCCGCATTTTTATCTTTCTTCCCCCTCCCTCCCTCCCTCCCTCAGGTACTTGGGGAGATAGACGAGTTCAACAGTGCGATCAAAACCGTGGTGAGGGACGTTACCTTTGATCGTGATGTGGTTGTCTCTGTCTTTGAGACTAACATCAGAATGTTAGGGTGAGTATAGACTGATTAGTACACTATTGGTAAACTAGAGCGAGTGATTAGTAAACCATTGGTAAACTAAAGTATTCCTGTTTACCTGTTTTTCTCTCCCCACTCCTTCCTGTCCTCTGTGTTTCTCAGTGGTCTATTGGGTGCCCACTTTGCTGCACAAGCTCTGAAGATGAAAGGCCATCCACAACTCTCCTGGTACAACAATCATCTCCTACGCAAGGCCCAGGAGTTGGGGAAACGTCTCCTCCCAGCATTCAACACTTCTACAGGTCTTCCCTACCCAAAGGTGAGTCTCTTCAAGGGACACTGTTTCAGAGCAACCTTGAGTCGTGTGGTAGCGTGTGGTAGTTGTCAAGTGTGGGAGATCTGTTAGAGGCTCACAATGACTTCTATGGTACTTATTGTCTGGCTAATTTCATTAAATAATATCCTTAATATTTTTGGAAGCCCAAATGCCAAGAAGATAATATCTCATTGGGCATACAAGATTATTTCTTGACCACACCTCTTCCCCCAATCCACCCCCAGGTCAACCTGCGTCATGGGATGCACTACCATAACTATGAGAGGACCACATGCACGGCATGTGCAGGCACACTACTTCTGGAGTTTGCTGCTCTCAGTCGCCTCACAGGTGACCCAGAGTTCGAGGTCAAAGCGCACCATGCTATGGAGGTAAAAAACTAACCCCAATAACGATTATTAGTGTTACTGGTTATATGAACTGGTTTGACAGGTTTTATGGCAGAGTCGTCACCATGGCCACAATCTGTTGGGGACAGTGATCAACGTTCACAATGGTGAGTGGATGAGACGAGACAGTGGAGTGGGGGCGGGGTCTGACTCCTACTACGAGTATTGTCTCAAGTCTTACATCCTCTTTGGAGACCAGGAGTACCTCAAGAGGTTTGAACTGGTTAGTCTCTCTCTCTCTCTCTCTCTCTCTCTCTCTCTCTCTCTCTCTCTCTCTCTCTCTCTCTCTCTCTCTCTCTCTCTCTCTCTCTCTCTCTCTCTCTCTCTCTCTCTCTCTCTCTCTCTCTCTCTCTCTCTCTCTCTCTCTCTCTCTCTCTCTCTCTCTCTCTCTCTCTCTCTCTCTCTCTCTCTCTCTCTCTCTCTCTCTCTCTCTCTCTCTCTCTCTCTCTCTCTCTCTCTCTCTCTCTCTCTCTCTCTCTCTCTCTCTCAGTTTTTCTTCCTTCCATTATCTGTATGTTCTTCTCGTTTCTCCAGCACTATGGGGCCATTATGAAGTACATTGCTAATGGCCCGACTCTGGTGGATGTCAACATGAACTCGCCCACTCGTATGACGCGTACCTACATGGACTCCCTCCTTGCCTTCTGGCCCGGACTCCAGGTCCTGTGGGGGGACGTGGACGCTGCCATCCACACCCATGACATGCTCTACCACGTCACAGAGCGACACAACTTCCTGCCTGAGGCCTTCACCCTGGACTACAGGGTCCATTGGGCTAGTCACCCTCTGCGGCCAGAGTTTAGCGAGAGCACTTACTTCCTCTATAGAGTGAGTATTTATTGTGTCTTCCTTCATGTTAGTCACTACTCATTAACGACAGTCACCAACTCAAGAGTGTTTTAAAAGCTCCTTGTTTTAGTTATGTAAATTGGGAAATTTTCTAATTCATGTTTAAATTTTCGTGTTGACGTGACCATGAAAATAAATTAACATCGCAAATTTCCCAATCTACAGTATTCATTTCTTTGTTTGTTTGCAGGCAACTGGTGACCCTTATTACTTGGACGTGGGGAAGACTATTGTGGACAACTTGAATGAGTATGCCAGAGTCTCCTGTGGCTTTGCAGCCATCAAGGACCTTAGGAATAATGAACACGAGGACAGGTAAATCACCAGCAGAAACTTCTGGAAACATTGTTTACTTGTATCTTTTCCCCATCCACCACCACCCCACTCCTTTTTTCCTTGTTCCCCTTTCCCTCCCTCTTCCTTGTCCCCCCACTTCCTCCCAGGATGGACTCATTTGTGCTTGCTGAGACGTTCAAGTACCTGTTCCTCCTGTTTGCAGAGGAGGAGGATGTTCCACTGGACATGGATGACTTTGTCTTCTCCACTGAGGCACACATCTTCCCTCTCTCCCTGGCCTCCTTCAACTCCACACTCAACCGTGTCATCAGAAATGCTGTGAGTGAACTAATGAAAGACATCGTTTCTTTTTGATGTACATTTCTTTTTTCCTCTACCCTCCCTTCCTCTCTTTAGCGCATCGTCATGCGTTCCAGTTCCCTCCACCCACTGACCCCTCCAGAAATTGCCACCAATTCTACCGGACAATCTAACTCCACCTCTTCTACCTCCACCAGCACCAGCAGCAACAGTGATAATGATAAAAATCACATGACCCAAACCACACCCAATACTACCCCTCAGGAATCCAATTCAGGCACGCCCAGCACAGGTGTCCCCTCCTCCTCCTCTTCCCCCTCCCCTAGTAGCAATGAAAGTGAAACAGATGCTTCCAAAGGTGTGGCAACTCCATCAGACAAAAACTCCTCCCTTGCAATCAAGGCACTCCAGTGTCCGAACGAGTACAGACCGTTTGTCCTACAGGATCAGTTTGAGAAGCTCGTCCTGAAGCAGTGCACCTCCTCCAGGTTTAGGACGAGACCAGTAAAGTGAGCGGAAGAGAATAGGCGCGGTTTTTAGATCCCAGTGACAGTTCCCATGGAGGATTTCTTTGTACCTTTTTCAGGAATATAAATTTTGATTGAAATGTTGCCAATGCTATGATTATCCCTCCAGCTAATTGTTACATCATGTCAGAAACAAAGTCACGTTACTATAAATAGGAGAGAGAAAAAATGTGAAAATAGTTTATGGGAACTGTCACAATATTATTTCCTAGTGGTTTAGTGGGGATACTGTACGTGTCTCTCCCAGTTCTTCATTATTAAGGGAGCCAGTTTCTAGATCGAGGCTCCTCACATAGCCAGCAACTTCACTTGTAGGGACAGACTACACCAGGGTCCAGGGTTCTCCCCAGAAAAAAAAAAATCAGAATGGTGCTCAAAGTTCCACCATCAAAGGATAATCTACATTCTTCATTGTTTTAACCACATCAAAGCCCTTCAGAGTGTCTCAGAGTGGTTTTTTCCGCCACCTTATCAAGCTTTAGAGAGAACCCTGGACTACACAATTTGTGGCATTTAGGAGGCTTCATGTGTTTTAATTGTCTTTCTACAGAAGAAACTTTCGCAACAAAAAGCGGACCACACCTCCTCGTCTGAACATAAACACCCTCGACTTCAGTAACATTGAGCACCTGATGATCCTCAAGGAACTGGGGATAGTGGTGGAACCCATGGGGGATGGGAGGGTCCAAGTGTCCCACGTGATGCAGAAGGCCAAGACCCCTGAGGACGCAGAGGAGGGTTGGTTCCTCATGCAGGACATCATGAAGTTTATGACTGCACAGGGTCAGCAAGAAATGCAAAGTCAGTACACTTTCTAATTAAAACACACTACCTCTGACCTTTGACCTGTTACTACATGTATGAGCAGAAATAGGGCCGATATAGTAGTCTTAGCATAATGCTGAATGCTTAGAATCACATTTGAGTGTCATAAATTTTGGTAAATTTCTTGGCTAAAAAAATTTGTGACTGATTCAGTGAGTCATGACTGATTTCGGTTTTAACAGTCAAAAAAAGTGAGTCTAGGTATCGTGCTGAATGCTTAGAATCACATTTTTTTCCAAGTCTATAGACTTGGGATTACTGAAAAACAGCTAAAAAATTTTGTGACTGATTTTAACTCAAAAGTGAGTCTAGACATCATGCTGAATGCTTAGAATTAATCACATTTGAGTGTTATTGGTCTTATAATAATTTCGGACATTTCCCAAGTTCTACTCCTTTTAAAGCCTGTGCACTCTATGACTTGGTAAATTACTGAAAAACAGCAAAAAAAAATCAAAAAATCAAAATCAAAAGTGAGCCTAGGCATTGTGCTAAGTGTTATTAACAAAAATTGGGACCTTTTTTGAAGTTCATAAGCTTGATTCAAAGGTCTAGATCCTATCACATTTCATATGCATATGCCACATATCCATACACTAGGAAAGGTAGGCAGAATGGCCAAGCTTGTCGAAGTGTTGCATCCAAAACTCCCTGATATCGAGTGGCTATTTGAAGTAGGCCCCGCCCTCTTTGGTCCTGACTTGGGGAACGATATAGCCGACCTATCAGGAGAGCTCCATGTGCTTGCTGCACCTGGTGGGGACAATGGGACCATGGAGGGTGGGACCATGGGGGACGGATGCCAGGTGTTCTCTGAGGAGGAGATGGAGCAGAGCGCTAACAAGATAGTCATGGTGACCAGAGGTGGCTGTCTCTTCATCCAGAAGGTGAATACATGGAAAGGAAATAGCAAAACCTTACGATTAAAATACTTTTACTTCTCATTACTTTTTAGGTGCGCAATGCTCAGAAGGCAGGAGCCTCGGCTGCAATTGTTGCAGGTGAAGATTAAAAATTAATATTAAAGGGCTTATACATTGACAGAATTATTGTTTTCCTCGTAGATAATTTAGAGCAGCAAGCTTCTTCCAAGGTCCTGCCCTTTTCTATGAGTGGTGATGGTATCAAGGACGTCGAGATCCCCTCCGTCTTCATGAGGAAGGCCGATGCCCAAATTCTACTGGACATGTTGAAAGAGAAGGGAGAAGTGATAATCAAACTTAGACCCAAGAATGACCAAGACAAGGAGGCAGGGAAGAAAGAAGACGGTGGAGAAGATGGAAAGAAAGAAGGAGAAGAGGAGGATGGAAAGAAGGAAGGAGAAGAGGAGGACAAAGGAATTGGGATTGATAAACTGTCCAAGCACTTGCAGAATTTAATGGCAGGTCTGGGAAGTGAAGTAGTGTCTAAAGAGCTGAAGAAGTCTGTAGAAGAGGAACTTCAAAAATTGGAAGCCAATTTTAATAAAGCTGACTCGGCAGATGTAGTGAAGGAAGAAAAGAAAGAAGATAAAGAAGATGAAGAGGAGCACAATGGAAGAGAAGGCAGTGATATCCAAGAGGCACAACAGTTGGCAGCAGCTGCTGCTGAGTCATCCTCTGAACGTTCTCATGGTGACACAAGTAGTACAAGTGTTAATGACAGTCAAGCTACCCAGCAGACCTCAGGTGATCACAACAGTGGGGGGTGAGGGCCAGGGGTCAAAGTCCATGTCAAGTATTACATCATCATTGTATCATTTTTACTATGCAATTACTTTGAAATTTCCAATAGTATAGTAGTGGGAAACAAAGGGACTCCAGATGGGCAGAATAACTTAAGCTCAGTTCTGTAATAGCTAAGCAAGTGCAATTATTAGTGGCCTTGAGTCAGGATATTCAGGTAAGGTGATAATCATATAGGTACAATTAGTTTTTGCAGAGATTGAGCAGGTGCTTCCACTCTACACGTGATATGTCTGTTAGCTAGTTAGCTATAAATTCAGCCTGTAGTTCATGAAGTTAGTGTCTTCCTTGATCCTGACAGTTGCTCTGAGACTGCCACTGTTCACTAGCTGTGAGACCTGCATCCCAGCCTGCTCCCCAAGGGGAGTTTTAGGGAGGTCAAACCACACCTACATCAATACAATTATTAATGACAATAGCTTGCATGTATACCACCATTAAAACCATTGCTAGACCTCCTTATTCTATATCTACCTGTATAAGAGGCCTTATCGTCTTTTCAACACTGGATATTCTGACATTAGCAATGGTTGACCGTGAGACCTGTTAAATCATAATAATATAGGAATGGTTAAAGACGGACATAATGAAAGATCTTCAACAGGCGGACCTGTAGCTGTTGGGCTAGGAAGTCGTGCATGGCACTGTGCAGTGTTGCTGCGACATTGCCACCAGAAATATTGGCAATGTTAATGTCAAGGGGCAGGCCATTCTGCAGAATAGCCTCCAGCAACACCTCAGGCTGAGACGGATCAGCTGTATATAAATGCCAGTGAAATATTATATACAAGAGTCTATTGAAAGCAGGTGCTGATAACTGAGAGAGAATTAGGACTAACTAAACTTACCACAGGTGTAAGCGTCTCGATGGAAAGGGCTGATGTAATGGAGAAAGGAAGGGAGCAGGTGAGAGTAGAGACATACCAAGTCTCCCTCACAATCTCTATCCAGCAAGCAGCCCTGCAGTGAGTGAGTGAGTGAGTGAGTGATAATGTCAATGGTTCTATATACTCAGTGGTCTATGATATTGATTACTTGTGAGATATTGCAGGGTCTGCAGAAAGTTCCCCCACAGTCGATATCTGTTTCATGTGATCTGGATAGCACAGTATCAAAGCAGGTGTGTTCTAAAAAAAACAAAAAAAAACAAAGAAGAAGAAAAAAGTGTATAATTTGTTGAGTATCCTTCGATAAAGAGACAATAAACTTCTCACAAAGGATAATCTAATGTACCTTTGCATATACAAAGGACAAAAGGTTGGGTCCAAGTGTGTCCATTATCCAGTCAACACTCCTCTTATATCAGTGGCTAAGCCTCACCTAAGATCACTATGGTGACAGTGCTGCTCTCAGCGGTTCCATTGCCATTGGTCAAGAAGCACTGGTATTCTCCCGAGTCATCCACCCCCTGACTCTCAAACTGGAGAGCAGCGTCATAGCGACTGATGTGCACCCTCTCTGTTAGGTTCAACGGATCTCCGTCTTTTCTCCACACAACCTCCGGGAAAGGGGCGGCATCCAGTCCACAGGGGATGGTGAGGGTGATGTTGGAGAAGAGGGTGGAGTTGGTTGCATTGCGAGTGATGGTGGGTTCATCTAAAATAGCAGGACAGAATCATAGAATCAGAATCATTGCAGGACAGAATCATAGAATCATTATAGTACAGAATCAGATCATTACAGGACAGAATTATAGAATCATTATGGGACAGAATGATCAGGACAGAATCATAGCATAGCTTCATGTGCATGACTTCATGTGGTGGTTAGTCATGCAATGAACCTCAACTTAATAATGGACACACTTGGGACCTAGGCTTAGAGAGAGAGGTTGTCTTCTTTTGGAAGTAGATTGTCAAGAGGTTTTGGAGCGTCCTTTAAATAATTGGAGGTACATGACAGATGAACCTACAGCATCGATATCCAGTGGAGGGGACAAGACTTAATGGAGTCCTTGTGGGGCTATTATGTGCAGGGGGCCAGTGGCAAACCGTCTGCATGTCACTGATCAGGAGGTTTGTGGCCGTATCCAGAAAAAGGCGGAGCCAGCGAAGGAAGCAGTCACATGACCAGGGGTTCAAGGATAAGTCTCTGAAAAAGAGAAGCAATCAAACAGAGCGAGCATATCAATTGTACATAGTCCATTGGATTGTCTATTCTTACAATTGTATTTGTGACAATGTTACAGGAGAGAGGATGCCATCTGGGAGGGTCTGCAAACTGTTATTCCTCAATGACCTGGGTACATGTATGGGAATGAGAATGCATGTATGGAATGAGAATGCATGTATGGAATGAGAATGCATGTATGGGAATAAGAATGCATGTATGGATGTATGGAACGAGAATGCATGCATGGGAATGAGAATGCATATGTGTGGGAACGAGACTCTCCATCTCATGAGTGCATTATTATTATCATTCTCACAGTGTCTGCAATTGAGGGACTGAAGTTAAGAAATCAACTGGCAGCTCTTGCAGAAGGTTATTATCAAGATTCCTATAATAATATGAGGTTCATTTATGAGATAGTATCACACGATAAGATCACATGACAGTGACTTACAGGCTGATCAATCTGTTAAGATCTGCAAAAGCCTCGCTTCCATTTATGGTGCCGAGGGTAGGAGTTCTTTGTACTGATCTACCGACAACAAGGTCACACAAAAAGAAAACTTAACAGGTGAAGGAGAATACTAGTTATTCCCATACAGGTGTTGTAAAGATGTAAGGTTGCTGAAAGCTGCTTGATCAATCTCTGCAAGTGGGTTGCCATCAAACGTCCTAAGGCCAATTGGTAGTTATAAAAGATTGATTTAATTGCGAACTATTATGCTCATTTACAGGTTTGTAATGGTGAGGTTGAAGAAACCCCCAGATGGCACCCGTGTAAAGAGGTTATCATTGAGGACCAGTGCTTCCAAGGATGGGTAAGTCTCGAAGCTTCCTGGATCCAGGGATGAAAGTGAATTCCCTGTCATAATGCTGCAGAAATCAACACAGGAAATTTGAAGTTCTCTAGCTCACTAGGTAGGTAGATGCCTTGGATCATGGAGAACACTTACATAACTCTAGTTGAAGAGGGGCCATTCTGTGGGATGGAGGTGAACTTGAAGTCAGTTCCTGTGACAGCTGGATTGGGTGTGCAGTCCATGGTACTGGTCCGTCCAATGCAGGAGCACACCAAGGGGCATTGCCCCGAGGCACTGTGCAGCAAGAAGACCAACGCCACTAGCGATACCAGTGGCAATTCAGCCATTGCTAGCACGTTATTCTGTTGCTTAGGGGCGGGGCTCAACATCAAAAGGGCCATGAATATTACTTGTAATAAATAATTATTAGGTTATTATTCTGTTGCTTAGGGGCGGGGCTCAACATCAAAAGGGCCATGAATATTACTTGTAATAAATAATTATTAGGTTATTATTATTCACGAGTTTTGGAGTTCCCGCATAAGTGCTGCTTTTCTTGCCAAATATCTCTCCTTAGCAGAAGCTGCTCGTTCTTCTAATCTCTTCTTGCTTCTCTGTTTCTCTTCCTCCTCTTCCTCTCTCTTTCGTTTCTTCAGTGCAGAAGGTTCCAGATCCTCCTCCACACTCCCACCATTGTCTCTCTCCACCTTCCCTCTCTTCTCACAACCACTCAATTTGTAAACATCGATATCGTGGAGCTGAGGAAGGAGCTGTTGGACCCACGAGTACTTGATGGGACAAAGTGTCCTCATATAGGTCTTGGCTGTTTCTACCAGCTCCATGTACACCACCCAATCCACAGACTTCTCACATCCAAAGAGTGTTGAACTGGGATGGATGTATGCTACAGTGCTGTGACCATCCATTGTTCTGAAGTTTCGCTGACTGGGAGAGACTCGAGCGACGTTGCAAAATAGACCATAACAGAGTGACTGTCGGACGCGTTGAGAGAGAGGAAGAGAGAGCGAGTTCTTATCATGGTGAAGGTGTTGATGTAACAGGATGGATTCGAGTTGCTGGTGAATGTTCTGTGCTGTCTTGATGGCTCTCCAGTGGATGAAGTTCTCTCTGCACCATTTCTTGAGTGTGCCACTCTCAGTGGCAAGCTTGTAGATGGCCAAAAGAGTAGAGAAGTCACTAGTTCCTCCTCCAGCCTCTGCCAAGTTCTTATGGACCTCCAGAGCTCCCTCTGCTTCTTTTTTATTCGAAGGACGAATGAAGACATTTTCTACTGATAGCATCGACACAATAGGTAGGACAGCATCGTGACAACCCAGTTGCCTTGATCGTATCAAGACTCGAGCAAGACCAGGCTGGAGAGGAAATTCCACTAATTTCTCCCCCAAAGGAGTCACATGACCTTCCTCATCAATGGCCTGGAAGAAATAGAGTTGGCGAAGGGCCTCCAGGATCATCCTCTCTTCTGGAGGATCCAGATACTGAAAATCCAGCACATTGCTGATTCCCATGCATTTCAGGCTGAGAATAACACTGGTCAAGCTTGTTCTCTGGATTTCTGGAATAGTGGACTCGTCCATCTGATTATAAAACTTTTCGCTATAGAGACGATAGCATTTCCCTTCATTCGTCCTTCCCGCTCGTCCAGTTCGCTGGATTGCTTCTGATTTAGCTATAGGAACGATATCCAGACTGTCCAGCCCAGTCCGAGGGTTGTAAGCAAGCTGTTTCACAAAGCCAGAGTCTATGACATATACCACTCCGTCTATAGTAAGAGAAGTAGCAGCTATATTAGTGGCCACGATAACACGACGAATTCCTTTCTCTACAGGCTTGAACACCTTTTGCTGTTGTTCTGTTGAAAGGGCACCATACAGAGGGAGAATCAACATGCCTCGTACATCACGACAAGACACATCATGCTCATAATCGATATCCTCAGCAACTTTGAATAACCTGTTACATGCATTTTCTATCTCGGATTGTCCTGTAAGGAAAACCAGTATGTCCCCTTGGGGCTGATCAAAGTGAATGTCCATCACGATGCGATTGAGTTGGGTCATGTAGGTGAGCTTCTTCATGTCAAAGTTTTCGTCTGAACAATTATAAGTGACGGAGACTGGAAAAACACGACCAGGAATCTCAAATATTGGACAGGAATCAAAGAATTTTGAGAACTTTGAGATATCCAAGGTGGCAGACATAATGACTATTTTGAGAGGGGTTTTTCTCCTCTTAAAGTAAGAGGATGGCTTCTCCAGAAGATTCTTCACAAGTCCGAAGAGAATATCGGTAGCCAAACTGCGTTCATGAGCTTCATCGAGAACCACAACACTGTATCGAGACAGTTCATGATCATCTAAAAACTCCCTCAGGAGACAACCATCTGTCATGTACTTAATCTTAGTGGAAGGACCTGAACAGTCATCAAATCTCACCTGGTAACCGACTTCCTGGCCCAATTTGACGTCCATTTCGAAAGCTACTCTGTGTGCTACTGATATAGCGGCAACCCTACGTGGCTGGGTGACAGCTATGCCTGCTTCTTTGGAAAATCCACTGGCGTAGAGGTACTGAGGTAACTGGGTCGTTTTGCCACAGCCCGTCTCTCCTGTGATGACCACACATTGGGAATTTTTGACCGACTCCAGGAGCCTCTCCTGGTACTGTGCGATGGGCAGAGTCTTCGAAGACATTGTGAAGCGTTTTGTGGTCAAGACGACGATCACTTCTATTCAATGCACACCACATGCACATTAGGCGGGGATATGACGTCACAACGATCACATGCATAAATACGTGACTCGTTAAACGCGCATGCCTTTCAAACATTAAACACAAGATGCAGACCACAAATACAGGACAAGCAAACAAATAAAGTACAGTCTGGGATGAACTGAATGTCCTCCAACCAGCATGCAAATTGTGCCCTAGATAAAATGAGACCTGAGAGATTTATATTACAATAACACAAAATGGGTAGAGTGCAGATGACTGAATACTAAATCCAGTGCCAAGATCAGATGCTATTATAAAATAAATAAAAGATACAAGCAGAATACAGGCACACTACATAGACACAGACATTGTCCACAAGTAAGAGGGTTTTTCCTTTAAGAGGTAGGGAAGGGCAAAGTAGTACAAAGGAAGATAGATAAGGGGATTCAGGAATTCAGGTCAAGGGATTGGTTCATTGAATGGGGAGATGAAAAAGGCTGATTCGATGACTATAAAGATGATAGAAAAATTGAGCTAGAAAAGAGGTTTACCAAGAAGGAGGGGAGGAAGAAGAGAAAAGAGTACATGCCTGGGAGAACATATACAACAAATAGTGCTTCTTTATTAAATAATATGAATTTCACCATCTCTTGTTACTGCTGTTTCGCAACCTGGCAAACCATGACCACTCCATCTGACCAGACTGACGTCAGAATGAGATCCCGAAATGGGTTTCTGTAATAAGCGTGGGTGAGGAGGGGGACCTCCCTGGAGTGATTGAGCTTGATGTGAACACATTCTCCCCCCTTCATTTCGGGGAAATGAAGTTCAGAGGAAATTGTGAAGTTGGGAATGTTGTAAATTTTGACGATTCTGTTCTTCAGACCCAACCCGAGGAACATGTTGCCAGGAGGGGTGTGGCAGTGGAACGAAGTGGATACCACGGTACCATCAGCAGAGATAACCTTCACCACCTTGGGGGGTTTTCCAAACTCCCATAATTTCACTGAATATTGAATGGACGGTTCCATTAGCGCTCCCGTGGGGAGAGCAGGGAGGGGCGTGTCCTCCGAGGGTTGGACTGACAATTGGGATACCTCGAGACTAAGATCGTCCATGGTGGATGTAGGAATCGTGCATGCTTCTGCTGGAGCAGCAGGTTGAATCTGAGATTTGGAACCGAGATCGTGACTTGGGTCATCTTCGGAACTGGAATTGGACTCAGTGCCGATGGTGATGAAGTGATTAGGGTCCACAGTGTGGAGGTTGGTGAGGGAGAGGGTGTGGGATTGGAAGGAGGCGTGAAGCGTTGGGGTCTGACTCATCATGCTCCATATGGCCACCTTCCCGCTTGAGTCACCAGACACCAAAAACCCACCCAGCATCTGCAAAGGGGAGGGAGGGAGGAGAAGATACTAAAACAAAACAACAGCAATAAACAAATAAACAAACAAACAAACACTATTTGATAGGGTACTAAACACTGTGAAATGAACTGTAAATTTTTGGAAAATAGAAATATGTACACTGCAGTTGGCAGAAATGAAAATTGATGAATTGCTTTTGGTGGATTAACAGATTCCAGCTATACAGTAAATCAATACATTCCTGACACAATGAAGTTTTGATGATATACATTTATTGGGAGATGTCCAGTGTGGTATTGTACTGCTCACCTGGAGTGCCAGTATCTTGTGAGGGGTGTGAATCTCTCTATCCAAGAAGAGGAGGGAGTAAGTCTTCTGGGGTGGCTGGGAAATGTACCAAGTGACGATCCCAGTCCGTGTACCTGTGACCACTACCTGAGCTGAGTTCACCGTCGATGTGGTAAAGTGGATCAGAGCAGAGATTGGTTCTGAAATGGTCGAACTCTGAAAGAAAGAGTATTATTTCAATAGTAGATCTGAAAGTAAAAATATTGGACTCTTTAAAGTTGACAATTAGGTCATTCCCTGATCCAAAAACAACGATAACAACAACAAATAAACAAACAGAGGAATTGAATACTTGCCTGAACAGACTGGGCATGGGCAGGAGTTATGTTGCCATGGTTGACACCTTTCCTCATGTCTAAGAGGGACACACCCCCGTCTTCCATTCCTACCAGAAGCAGCATCGGCTGCTGGATGGAGGAGTGCAAGCAAGACACCTTCTGCTCTAACTTCTTCTTTTCTGTCGGAACAGCACTCTCCTGTAGAACAAAGTATCCATCATTGTTCAATCATTAAACCACCCATCTCCACCCCTTTCTTTTCCTCCCATTCTTCTGTCCCTCCCTCCTCCCTCCCACAGTCACACCCCCTCTCCCTCTTCCCCTCCCACCCCTCACCCCCTACAAATGCAGAGTGATTTTTCACTTTCCCCCTATACAAGAGACAGACGGACATACATTTGACATCACTCACCTGAGCTGTCCTGTTTCCTCCGAAAATGATCTTGTACGTGCTGATGCAGTCTTCGTAACTGACAAAGAAGTGGTCTGCATAAGTTGCCAGTTGGGACACATCGGTCACCACTTCTGTGTTGTCATGGTTATGAATCACCACTTCTGACAGGAGAGAGAATTTCAGCGCAGGGTTCACTTGGAGCGGGATGTGAGTGGGTGGGATGAGGGGAAGATTGGATCCAGGTATGCGCGGAGTTCCTGCTAGAGGACCCCTCAGAAAGACCAAGGGTTGTTGGTTGGGGTACGCCCCACGTGGCCGAAACATAGCTGGGACGATGGAAGGGCGTGGCATGAGGGCAGGGTTTAGTGGAGACTGGGGAGGTGATGCAACGGCATAATCTACCAATGGGTTATTTAGCCAGAAGTTAGGGGCGTGCATGGGGGACGACATCCCCACGCCTTGCCCTGCCCCCTCGGCTCTGGGGACCTGGCTCAAAAAGAGAGGAGGGGGGTCAGGATGAGCGAACCAACATTTTTCTCCGAAGGGGCAATTCCCCTGCATGTAGTGCCGACAAAGGATCTCCTTTCTTGAGGAGAGGGGAGAGCCAGGTTGCTGTCCTTGCTGTCCTTGCTGCTGCTGCTGCTGGTGGTGGGGGAACCCGGCCCCATTTCCCGCTGAGCTGGTTGGTTGAGGATGCATGGGTTGCATTGGATGGATGAGAGGAAGCAAAGGGAGAGAGGGAGGGAGAGGGGGGTTGGGTAGGAGAGGCTCTGATTCCCCTTGAGAGGTGTGGCCTGGCGTATTGGCAGTGGAGGGGTGCTGGAGAGGGTGAGGGGGAAGGGGTGTGTTGGTGCTGAGCGGTGGGTGAGATGGAGGAGCAGGGAGAGGGGAGAGGAATTGATTCACAGAGATGGGTGGAAATGGAGTGGGATCAGTTGGGAACACTGTGCTAGTTGGCAAGTTAGGATGTTGCTGGATCAAAGCCTGTGCTTGCTCGATCTCGTTACTTGGATCTCCTCCTACTCCTCCTCCACCTCCTCCTGGACCAGGAGCCAGTTGACCTCCCTGACCTGGGAGGAGCTGGTGTTGAGAGGCAGAGATATTGACAGGGAGAGCAGAAGTAGCCATCAGAGGGTTCAAAGTGGTCATGTGACTCTGAGTTTGAGGGGTGATGAGAAGACTGATTTCCCCTGCTCCACCTCCACCAGTACCCTCGGTCTTCATCACTCCCGGTCCTCCATGAGGGGGGGCCTGTGCCGGGGGGATAACAGGAGAAGAGGGTAGTGAAGTCGTGGGGTGATTGGGTGAATCCATTGAAGGCTGCACCATGGATAGTGAAGGAACATACACCAAACCCGCCTGAGGGCTCGTTTGTGATGCAATAGCAGGGGGCACGTGCATGATTATTCCTCCAGGTGCTGCAGGGTTAGGATATCCTTGAGTGCTGTTAGGAAGGATATTTCCAGCACTACTTCCTGTAATGTTCCCGCCAGAAGGTGGAGAGAGTTGACTCTGATTGGCCACCATTCCACGATTAAAGAACATATTACCAGGGTTTCCCCCCAATTGGTAGTTGGGTTGAATCAGTTGTCCATGGGGGTATGGAGGTTGCAGCATCCCTCCTCTGGTGCTGTTTGGCAAACGCCGGGATTTTCCTCCCGAGTCCTGTCTCATGGGTCGTAAACGAGGGTTTCCCGTGAAGATGTGACCGTTCTGGGCAGGCGGCATGGTGAGGGGGTTAGAGAGGCGTCGAGGGTGTGGCAACTTGGGGCTACGGGCAATGAGAATCTTGAGAATGTGTTCTCCATAGTTCTGTACCCAACGGACCAGACCGTGTTGCAAAGTACAGTTTCCAAGCTCCTGAGCATTCTATACAAGCAGGAGTCAAAGATAATCCCTTCCTTAGTAATCAGGCTCCACCCCTTAATACCCCATTATAAATCAACACAGCACACTCCAACCAATAATAATTAAGGAAGTGTGCATTAATTGGGATCAAATGAGGGTGTGCATTAATTAGGATCAAGAGGCGTATCTGTCACATGCATGCAACACTTACCAGATAATAGCACTCTTGAATGAGAGCACTCATATCCACCCAACAGTAGCCATAGTAGCAGGGGAAGGTCTGTCCCTGCAGGATGAGAGAGGGCACTTCAGTATCCAGCTCAGTGGTGGGCCTCCCGTTCATGGACTTAGGCTGCCAGGTCTCCCACTCCTTCCCGTGTGATGTGTCCACTACATACACGTGGTAGAGTGTTTGGCTTTGCTGCATAGAAACACCACGAAGAATAACAATAATGACCTTAGCTATGTTTGTGCAACATCAGTAAGTGGTCCTGCCTTCCAATATCAAACCACAGGCCTTCTCCTACATCAGCCACATCCTTCAATATGCCATTATAATATCAACCCTCTTGCTGTTACTTAAAAGACAGATGGTTATATAATTCTTTTGCCGGGCGTCCCTAAGGCCCCAACCACAGTCCTCAACCACAACCACTGCATCAACATTCTTGATCTCCATTGATTAGTTTTATCAAAACCACTGCTCTGTAATTGCAGAGAAGTTGTCCCTAAAGAGGCCCCTTAGATTTGATTCAATTAGCCAGCATATTTAGGTATTATTGCACTCCAAAATTGATTGTTTAGACTAAACACTAACATCGATACATCATGACTGGATCTGGTCCTTCAGTTACCACTAAACCAGTCAAATTCTTATGCTCCACACGTAACTAAAAGGTTAATACAGGACTCTTAAACCCCCATGTTGACACTCTTTGATTCCGGATCCAATCAAAGAGCTATGCTTTTGTGTCTGAATGGGCCCCCTTGTGTTGACCTATGTCCTCCAACAATACTGCTCACACAACAATGGCTCATTCTTCACTTCAACAAAGTTAGTGAGAGGGAAAAGGTGCTAGGATGTGAGTGAGCGTTCGAATCCCCCTAAGAACCTCTATCCCTAGCTCTCTTAGTCCGACTGCCTTGGCATCTGAGTGCTCTTCATCCTCTCGTTGCAGACTAAGTACAACAGATATAAAGCATTGTCTTAGCCTGTTCACACTTCTTTCAGAGCTAAGCCACCTGGTGGATACCAATAGGGAGATCCCCTCTGAAAATTGTCATTATTTTTGTTGAAGTGTGTACCATAAACAGGGGCTTCCTACATCAGCTAATCCCATTACAAGGGGGCTTTCCACATATCAAGGATCCTTAATAAGATGTTATGAATACACTATAGTATAGTATGGCTGCTGCTGGACATACAAGCTTATCTAAAAACTCTTTACAATCCATATACATCACTGCATCAACCAGGCAACACTTGATAATTGGACTGCAATAAGGTGATAATTCTACCGCCTGTCTCTTTCAGACCATACAAGGGGGATCATTTTGAACCAAGGAAGGTAGTTGAAACTTGGAGGAACCTCGTGGTGCCTTTACAAGCTTCCATTTTTCAAAAGAGGGGGTCCTCATTTGATCCTATTAACACCAGGTGCTGGCAGTGCCCATGGGCAGCAGCATACCACATGCACATCTCATCAACACCATCAAATTGTTCCACTACCAGTACAAACAAACTCAGTCAGCAAACATACCAATATAATCCTGAACATATCCCAGTGACTTTTCTTTCAAAAAAGCTATAGGCCTAATGCAGATAGTGTTAGCATTACTGGAAGAAGTAGGAATATCCGTCTTAGTCTTTAGTCCCCACAATAGACACACCCTCCCCACCTTAACCCACTGCCAATATAAAACAACAAAACGCTCTCCAGCCAACTAGCGAGCACATGTCAGGGAGGCAGGCTTCTACCCTCTAATTCAATTATCAAGATGAAGGTCAAGAGATAAGATTATTTGAAAGGCATCCCACAGAAATACAACACGAAACACCCAAGAGAGAGAGAGAGAGAGAGAGAGAGAGAGAGAGAGAGAGAGAGAGAGAGAGAGACTTTAAACTAACGAATTACCTCAGTAAGCAAGTCAGAACCCACCTCTTTAGTATTTTGTGGTGGGAGAAAGGGCTTCCAACTGCCCACACTATGTCAATCAACTATCACCAATAATCTCATCTATACATGGGGAGTGGCTAACTGAGCACAAAACACAATCAGCCTGAGGACCCACTATGCCCAAGGGCCCCACTACACCCACCTGAAAGGCTATTAGGATATCAGATAATGTTTTTGTCATATAAAATCATCAGGTTTCAAAATTGTAACACATGCACTCTCTTCCTCACCTTCCCTGTCTTGCAACACTCGATGTGAATCAGAGGAGGGAGTCCGGGAGGAGCTCCTCCCCCACACTCCTCATTCAGTTCCCTTTCTGTCCCAACGGCTCCATCGTTGTCCAAGTCTCCCGGCTTCTCCAGACGCCCCCCAGGGAAAGACCACTTGTTAGGAGAGGAAGAATGGAGCCCTCTCTTCTGAAGCAGGCACTGGACAAAGCTATTTCCAGCTGTGCATCGACAGACAACAGCCAGACCAACTTTAGGTTTCACTGAAGCTGAGGAGTAAGAGTTATTGACCACACCCCCTGGAGATGATGGGTGCATTCGTGGAGCTAAATTATTCATATTTTGCTTGCTTGTCTGTTATGTTTATGCTGCAATTGAGGGTTGCTGACGACGTCTGCAGAAGATAAATTTATGCTATTTCCAAAAGGGAAGGATTTTGAATGGGTAGAGGAACATGGAATACATTCAGGCAGCAGTCTTCCTTGACCTGGAGCAAGAAAGTAATTCGAGTGAGTTAAAAAAAAAAAAAAGAAAAAAAAAGAAAAAAAAAAGAAGAAAGTTTAAATTACCTGCAAGAAAAGTGATGTACTGATGAATTGGAGTTCCAAATGTCAGCAAGTTAGCTAATCACACACCAATGAATTCATTCAGCCTCTGGTTTATTTTAGCAGCGTGGTACAGATTAATAATCTCCCCTACACAACCCTCACTGCAGAATGGCGTGCAGGAATGACCAAGTCCTCCAATTGTCCCCGCTCTGGCGGCTGCAGCTGATTCCCCTACGTCAGAGTTCTCTTAGAGGCCGAGCTAGCCTTGCCTACTCACACACAGCAGCACAGTACGGTGGAGTCACGCTCTGCCAGTGCTGCGCTAAAAATGGGGGACCCCCTATCTTGAGCGCACGTGATCACATCGCGAAAAAAAATTTTTTTTTCTTCCTACAATTCATTTTGAGTGTTTTGAGGAGACATAAGTCTTGCATAGAGATGGCCAAAATGTTGTATATTTTTCAGCAACACACCCTTTATCAGCTGATGGTATCCAGTGTCTGCATTGAAACATTATAACCACAGAAGCTTGTATGTTGACAATACAACCAACCCACCAAGCAATGCCATACCTTTCAGTTCACTGGTGTTGCCAGATTTAATGGCATTGAAGTTTTGCTATGAAGTCATAAAATAATGCACATGTGTTACAGCTGCTCCATCTTTACTCTCTCAGAATGTTTGAACTTCGAACCCACATACCTTTATGAATGTGTTGACGGCTGCAAGGAGGAGAGAGATCTCATGGGGGGTCAACTGAGGGAAGAGTTCTCCAACACATGATAGAGGAGGATTCACCCAGTGAGCCTGCATGTACAAAAAAAACACATCATGCTTCAGCTCATACTCCATGCTACTGACCTTTGCAATGCACTCCATCAGAGATACAGAGTTCTCTAATTCCCGTGGAAACAGGTCAATTGTATCGACGCAGCAGCGCTGCCAATGCTGAGTCAGCACTGTAAGGAGACTCCTAACGATGGGGGCACAGGTGACAAGCCCTGAGGGCTCGTTGTCAGAGTGAGAGGCTACCAGAAAGAGGCACTGCCATAGAACAGGGTTCTTATCAAATACTCGCTTGATGGCCAGGTCTCTATGAAGCAACGAAGAACACATTTTAAAAAATACTCAAATTCCAGAGCTTGAATATTACCTCTCCAAGCTGTACTTGAGTGTGTCATCATCAGGCCATTGCTTCATCTCCTCCATGGTTTGAGGGGCTACTGTATCAAGGAGCACTGTGGCAAGCTCGCCCCGTCTCTGAGCAGATGACGACACTGAATGGGAGGGGCTCCCCACAGCAAGGAGGAGTCGAATCAGATGAGAGGTCAGGTGGACACAGGAGAGGGAGATCACGCTGGGTTCCTCCTACCAATTTAAGTCAAAAATCAAATTGGTGGATCACTTGAGCACACTGAAATGTTTCATGGATGGATATTTGGTTAACCTTTTGCAGTTTATCTTTATTGGCTGTCTTCTTCTGTGATTGTTGTAAGTGTCCACTCTGTGTCTTAGGTCTGCTGGAACGACTGAGCCCCATATGCATGTTCACGGCCAGAAGCTCCCCTGGAGGGCGAGGAGAGGAGGAGGAAGAGGAGGAGGAGATGGGGGAAGAATGGAGCGGGTGGGAATTGGAAGACGAGGTGAAAGGGGAGGGGTCATTAGGAGCAAAATAAGCCCTCATATCCTGCAATCACACAACACAATAGCAATGAAGGGAGACTTGATATCATGTTAATGTTCCGAACCACCTTAGATAATGCAGTCTCTATTATGATGCTGTATGCCATCACTCTAGCACTGGCTGATGCTAGATCTGAATTTCCAGCCCCAGCTGATGCTGGTTCCATATTTTCACCAGAATTTGAAGCCAGTTCAGATTTTTTGTTTGAGACTTGCTTATTTGTTGCTGTGCTGTTGCTAAGGGTGCCAGCCAGTGGGGGTGGGGTCGAAGTGCACCACGATATCAACCAAAGGGACTTCCCCAAAGCTGTCTCAAGAGCTAAGTGGGTGTGGCCAGCTATTGCAAGAAAAACTTGAAAATTAATTATGAATGAACGGGAGGGAGACTTACTCTGAATGGTGATATCAGCCAGCATTCTCATGAGGAAGAAATGATGTGTAAGAAGTGCATGAAGCATCCTGTTTCGAGACTGTGGGGTTAGATACACCCCCTCTCCAATTTTGCCCCTGTCATCACGAGGGAGGTCTAGCTCCAGTATTGACTGCATCAGGTCAAAGGTCATAATGAGTTCCGTAGAGGTGGTGGCAGCGGGTAGGGCCAGAACTAGCAGCTGTGTCAAGGGAAGCAGTTGCTCATACAGTGAACAGTGGAATTGGGACCTGAAAAATAAGAAACCCTTTACCAGATATTCATGAGCACGACCAAAGCCCCCTGATCCCAATAACACTCTGAAAGATATCCGTGCATTACAGAGAGAGAGAGAGAGAGAGAGAGAGAGAGAGAGAGAGAGAGAGAGAGAGAGAGAGAGAGAGAGAGAGAGAGAGATCAACACACTGACCTCACTGCGTCCTCTCCCTTCAAAATCCTCTTCATGTTTGATGTAAAGTTATGCAGGTAGGAGGAGCCAGTTGTGCCTGAGGCCAGATCCTGATTGGATGGAATGACGGGGGCTGGGGTGGTGGCCATGGAAAACGAAGTGGAGCACTGCTGTTGGATCAGAGTAAAGACGCACTGAACAGTGGAGTGGGCCAGACGGAAGTGGCGAGCTTGGATCTCTTTGAACATGCAGATAACAACAGAAAGCTGAAGGGAGAAAAAAAAATTGAATTTGAGAAGTGGACATGTGCTGTTATATATATACCTGAGCAGGAGAGTAAGCGTGGCAGAGAAGGTAGGCAATGGCATGGGCAGCTTTTAGCTCAGGGCAACTGATGCAAACACAAGTGAGTATCTCTTGCAACCAACCAACACTGCATAGCAACAGAGATATCATTTATCATTTCATAGGTACAAGTTTATCGGTTGTGTCCTTCTTTGTCTATGGAAAGTTCGAAAGTTCATTTATGATGTTCTTCTTACCATATTTCGTCTCCTTTATCTTCTTTGAGCAAGTCCAATAATCGTCTGCACCATGTCTCCACTCCTTCTTGCATCCCCACGGCAAAGTCCAAGTCCTTCCCACCAAATGCCACACCTCCTTTTCCCCCTGCCATGCCTCCAGGAACAAGGTGAGGGATGCACGCAGCAGAGTGGAGGCGAGAGAGCACCTCACACATCACACGCTGAGATCCTCTGATGACATGATGGACCAGGGACTCTCTCACTATCTCACCTTCTTCAATTGACTCCTCTACAGAAAAGGAAGAAATGATATACCTTGGATCCCTTTATCATCTCTTTCTCTCTCTCTCTCACACCATACAATCCTCACCTTGTGTCTTGAGGAACTCCTTCGTCCCTATGTAGACATCCAAGATCATAATGATGGTGGTACATGCCTCTTTCCCTGGTAGCTGGCAGATTAGATCCGATAGCAAGGGTACAACTTTTTCTTCCACACTAAACAAGCAAACAAACATACAAACAAACAAACATGTTTTGGTGCTGTTTATCAGTCTTGTCATCCAATCTCATTTACCTAATGCCTAGTTTGTGACCTTTGTCCTTCTGGTTGCCTCCCTCTACTTCCATTTCTTCTTCATCGGACAGTATCTCACCTTCATCCTTGTCATTATTGCTCATGCTAACATTGTCATGTGACTTGGTAATGGGTGTGGACGGCTTTTCGTTAATGACGAGCTTTTTAATCTTATCAGCAGTAACTACAATATTTCCAAATAATGATCACCATAAACTTACTCCAATTACAGCTCACCTATTTTCAAAACCTCTTCAGCAACAACATCTAGCAGAGATGGACAATGGGCAGCAACTCGAAGCAGAGCAAACAACTTTACGAATCTCTCTCCCTTCTCCATCAAATCCCCTACTTCTCCCTCAGCCATCAGAGTCCTGACTTTCTCCACCACACAATGCCTCAGGGCACTGCGGTGAGTGCGGGAGATATGCTCAAAGGACTTAATCAGGGTGGAAAAGGTCGCCGAATCAGAGACAGGGATGGAAGAGAGAGTGTGGTCGAGCAGGAGAGATGTAAGATGAAGAGGGTGCAGAGAGCTATAGATGGAATGATGATAATGACCCTTCACTTTAAGGCAAAATAGTTCAAGCTTATGAGCTCTATTTTGAAAGATATACTCATAGTAGATTATATCCTCCAACTTTGAACTCAAAAATATTAAAACCGTTTGGAATTTGGAACTTATATAAATTATTATGAAAGATTAGTAATTGTCTTGACATACTTCATAATTACAAATGACGCTCTTCCAGCAGAAATACAAATTGATCGAGTGCTCTGTCTACGATTCAAATAGTATCATATTCTTAACCCGATAAGCTGTACACATCTGTGTCATGCATATCTCCTCTTTGATGAGGTCGATAGAGCACCAATTACCCACTGAACACCCTTTGATGACCCATCAAGCACCCTTTGATGCATGAGACAACCACCCCCTGCCCTCTACTCTCTAGCTAGCTTACACAACGTGTGCCAGCAGCCAGTTGAGGTTCGGAATGTGTTGACAACACACTGGAAATAGTGTCTCCATGCACTCCAGACCACACCCACTAGCCACACTGCACACACAGACAGGAAGAAAGATGAAGGAAGGAATCAAGAAAATAATAACAATAACAAGATTGCAACTCACAAGTGAGAAGTGCACTTGTCCAGTAAGGAAACGACAGGGGATAATACTGTAGAAAGATAATATTATGCTCTTCATTGAAGTGGGTTATGTTAGACAGTAGGCTCACATGGGTGAGTGATCCATGTCCGAAGTGCATCCTCCAGACCAGAGGGACCAGGGGAATTGGCCGACACACGACCCACAAGAGTCACACACCACTGTTAAATTACATACCAGATTGCACATTGGTCGAAAGGTCTCATTTAGATGAAGGGGTAAGGGACATGGAGGGACGTTCTAATACCTTGAAGAGTCTCCCACTCCATCCCTGGGGAGAATAGGCAAGAAGGGAGTCCAAGAGTGTCCAGATCTCCTCCAGCGATGTTGCTAGACTTCCCTCAGGGGGCGGCTGCACAGACGTGAGGTCCACAAACGAGCACTGGAAGAGGAATGCATTTGAGATGACCTCCAGGGCCAAGCAGTGGAGGGAAGGGACTGAAGTCAACACTGACGATGCTGTAGCAACTTTGTTAGCAAGGGTGGAAGCTCTTTTGTCCAAACCGGAAGAGGCGGGGTCTTCCGCAGCTAAGAGGATGTGCAGTGCTTCTAGCTGAAAGGTCAGTTGAAATATTAATTATTAAAATTAGGTTAAAGTCGACTCACTGGTTTCATATTTGTTACAGTCATGGTTTATATTTTATTGGATCCTGTCTAAAAACCAGCAGAAGCACACGGATTGCTTTGAACACTATTGAGTAAATCCCCGTTAATCTTTTATGCGGCCGGCTGCAAGGAGCGGCGCGGCGCTGTAAGTGTGGGGGTGTGTCTGCCTAGCAACCGGTATTTTTCACAATTGTACACAATTACAAGATTATATATAAATGGGCAACTCTTGTTCATCCGGAAACGAGACTGCGGTTGCTGCAAGTAAGAATAGTTCCTCTCCGCAACCACCGCCAGCTGCAGATCAAGACGTAAACAAGGAAGATCAGGTCCCCGAGATCAAATTGCAAAGCGAAGATACACCTACGGGGTAAATAGCTAATTTTTTTTTCGCACCTAAGGGTCTAGCTAAGAAATAAAAACTGTGGAATCTCTAGAGACCTTTACTATTTACTCCATATATTTTTAGTGCAACTTCTCCACCCCAAAACTCTGATCAACCTGCTGCTGAAGATAAACCAAGTGAGCCAGCTCCAAGTGATCCAGAGTCTCAACCCCCAGCAGAAATGGCATCCAAAGACAAGCCAACGTATGTCACCCAGTCGACTGCAGGGCCCGATGCTGACCCTTACTTTGACCTTATCATGGACGATGACCTAGCCGAGAATAGATGGCCAAAGAAACTAACGCAATACAAGGACGAAGGTGGGAAACTCTCCCTGATGGCCCAGGCTATGACTCCTGAGATATTCAAAAAGTACAAAGACTTGAAAACCAAAGCAGCCGGGTGGACTATCGCCCGAGCCATCAACACGGGGACTTGCTACTCCACTTCCTTTGTGGGCTGCCATGCTGGGGATCTGGAGTCGTACCATCTTTATAGTGACCTCTACACACCTGTCATTGAAAGCTACCATCTCGGATACAAGTTAGACGGTTCCATGAAGCATGTCACAGATATGGATGCCTCGAAAATAGAGATTGACTTGACTCCAGAAGCTAAGAATAAGATAATATCCACTCGAATACGAGTTGCTCGCAACCTTGCTTTCTACCCCCTCAATCCAGGAGGTACGCGAAAAACAAGAGAGGAGATAGCTGGTCTTATGAAGAAAGTATGTGAGACCTTGGAAGGTGATTTAGCCGGGCAGTTCTACCTTCATACCACCATGACACCAGAGCAAACCCAACAGCTGGTCGATGATCATTTCCTTTTCAGAGGCAAAGATAAAATGCAAGCTGCTTCAGGCTATCATGTCTGTTGGCCCCATGGGAGAGGAATTTTCCACAGCAACGCCAAAGAGTTCATCTTATGGCTCAACGAAGGGGACCACCTCCGTATTATCTCCATGGAGAAAGGAGGAGATGTCAAGAGAGTCTTTGAGCGTCTATCACGAGGAATTGCTTCCATCGAAGAAGGAATCAGGAAAGTAACAGGAGAATCAACCATCTTCATGAGCGATCCCATTCTGGGTTTGATCACCTGTTGTCCTTCCAATCTTGGAACCGGAATGCGAGGGTCTGTCCACATCCTAGTTCCCAAGCTCATCGCCAGCTTGGGATTTGAGAAATTGGATGAGATAGCTCGAACCATGAACTGCCAAGTGAGAGGAAGTTCAGGGGAACACTCCGAGGTCGTGGACAGGATCGATATTTCCAACTGGAGGCGTCTCGGGTTCAAGGAGTGTGACCTCATCCAGGACATGATCCGATGTGTCAACAAACTGGCAGAGATGGAGGATGCTGCATGAGAAGCTGCCTGCCCTCATTTCTCTAACAGAACACTCAGTCCAATTAGTTTTAACTGGTTCTAGTTAGGCTATAGCGCTAGCTATTATAGATAATGACGTCACTATTTATTGTTCCCGCCCACCTTTTTCAGAACAGAAAACATGTCTTGGTACTGGTTCAGGGATTTGTTATCTTTTTCCTGGTTGAGAAATTTGTTGTGGGGAAATCGCGAGAGAACTAGCCCCATTAATAGCGAAGAAGTCTCCATCACCTCGTCCATCTCTGAGTCTGAAGGTGGAGAGGAACCAGACAACGTCATGAAAAGAAAGGAAATGAAATCTAGGTTGGTTTAATCAGGAGCAGATTACTAGTTTAAGATAGTATTACAGTGGTGTAGGAAGATGATTTTGAATGGTAGTAAGTTTTAGTTAAGACCACGCCTTTTGGCACTACCAACTAGTTTTCAAACTCCAAAGTGACTTATACTTCATTAAGTTGACATTCAGTCCTAGTACTTCTTTAGACTTAATTTGACGAAGGGAAGAAAAAGAGTGTTCTGCTGTGGTAGCTATAGCAATTATGCAATTAATAATAGCTGAACATAGGGGGGCCCTGCCCCCTCTCTGAAAATAATGGGGGGCCTGACCCCTGTGGCTCCCCTTGTTCCCATGCTAGATTCTAGTTAGAATGAAGGCATCATTTTGTAAATCCTGGGTGTGGCTCCATTTGTTATGTGTACCCATACACTAGCTATGAGCCAAGTGCTAAATACGCCCACAAAGAAGATGGCTCTCTGAATCTTACCAAGAGTGATGATGAAGGGGCAATGATATTATCTACTGGAAGTTCTAAAGTGACCACAATTCAGTAAGTTTAATAAGTGCAGATCTCTATGGTGAGAGGTAAAATGTTTGCTATCCATAGCTCTCCAAATGATAACCAAGATGACAAGTCTTTGCATCACAGCTTGGAAGCTACTGATTCCAAACTACCCACACGCGTACGTAGGTGAGCAAGTCTGATCAGGTTAAACTGCTAGTGGTGGGTAGTTCCACATACTTATTCTTGTAACTTGTGCATTTCAGCTCTGCTCAACTTCCTAATGCCATTGACAAAAAGTCGGCAATCAAAGCATTTATAAAGCAGCGTAATAGTTTGCGGGGAATCTTACATAGCTGTATTACTCCAATAGCTGATCAGTTGTACTCTGAGGACTTGATACCCCTAGAGCTTCATCGCAGTGTGACATCAGCAACTAGCGATTCAAGAGTTACAGCTTTAGTGCTGAATGCTGTGGAGAGTAGGATCAAAATAGTACCAGCTGACTTCAAAAAGTTTGTCTGTATCCTAGAATCTGAGCCTTATCTAGAACCATCAGCAGATGGATTGGTTCAGAGTTACTGTGAGTTAATTGCCAAGCCTCCAGTGACTCCAGAGATCACTGACCTTCCATCACTTTCCCCTGCAATATCTTATTTTGCTGATCATTTGAAGAGAGTGTATAAAACATCGCCTGTCTCACCTGATAAGAAATGGCCACCCACACCAAGCAAGAAATTCATCAACTTAGCAGTAGTTCGTAGAGGTCAGAAAAGCAGAGATGAATGTGTAGGCCATCTTTTACAAGGAGATGTCCAAACATTGATTGGAAAAAGAGATCCAGTGACTTTAGAGCAAGTATTAGAACCTGATGAAGATGAGGATTGGGTTAAATCAGCATTAATAGAGGGAGCCCCAGGAATTGGTAAAAGCACTTTAGCCTGGGAGCTGTGCAGGAAGTGGGAGGAGTATCCCTCTTTGAAGCGATACAAGTTAGTAGTGCTTCTCAGGCTGAGAGAAAAAAGAGTCCAGAAGATCAAAAGTGTTGAAGATCTTTTCTATTCATGTCCACGTGCAGACAGGAGGAAATCTTTAGTGGATGAAGTGCTGGACAATTATGGTGAGGGGATCTTGTTTGTTCTCGATGGCTTTGATGAGCTTCCAGTGACACTTCAAAATGAAGGCTTTCTCACCGAACTTATAGAGGGAGAACACCTTCCAGCTTGCACAGTGCTAGTAACAAGCAGACCATCAGCAAGTGCAAAGATCGTAAAACTTAGTCCTCAGGCAAAGCGTATTGAAGTTCTGGGCTTCACTGAAGAGAGTGTCAGAGAGTATTCCTCCAGCATATTTGAAGGAAAAGAATTAAGTGATTTCATGACCTTCATTTCAGCCTCTAAGAATCCTGCCATTAATAGTTTAATGTACGTTCCTCTGAACGCAGCTATAGTCGTGGAGATCTACAGAAGTGCTAGAGCCAAAAAAGGAGGAGACCCCTTACCCATCACCTTAACAGCACTCTACTTGAACCTTTGCCTCACTATTTTAAACAGATATCTTGATAAAAATTCTTTAACACAGGTGAATGAGTTTAATGGTCTTTCTAATGATCTTCTTGAACAATTTTTTAGATTGTCAAAAATAGCTTACGATGGTATTGTGAATCAGGAGGTAATTTTCCATTCAGTTCCTTCCGACTTGATCCATTTTGGCTTCCTGGATGCTGTCACTGCTCTTTATGGAGGAGGTGCAGTCTCCCATAACTTTCTTCATCTTACCGTACAGGAATTCTTAGCTGCTTTCCATATCTCCCAGCTTAGTACTGGACGTCGACGGAAGGTGTTTGGACAGCATGGTGAGGATGGACGCTGGAATATGGTGTGGAGATTCGTATCTGGCTTAACTAAATCCACTTCTTTTTTTGAACTGTATAGAGTCAATGACCAATCTATCATACAACTATGCATATCGACACTTCCTATCCACTGTGTATTTGAAGCACAAACTAAATTTGACTGGAAGATGGTTTCAGGAAGTAGGTATAGTGGTGAAATCGATGTTCACATTCAATGGCCTCTGGACGCATATGCACTTGGTTACTGCATTGCCCACTGCACTAGCACGGTACCATTTTGGAACATGATTATTCAAGGTGATGAGCAATTCGATAGTTTGACATGGGGTTTGAAAACAAATGAAGTTTGTGGTGGTTGCATTAGAAAGTTATATATACATAATTGTAGTGGTGATCTCACTGAATTGCAATCATACCCTCTACAAGGTACCCTTATGATAGCTAATTGTGATACTAACATAACAAAAATCTCAGAGACAATTAGGAGTATGGTCGACTTGAAAACTCTATATATCCATGGGAACCAGAGGTTCGACACACGTGTTGAAGGGTACTCCAGTGATTGTGATGTATTATCTGTTTCCTCCTCATTACTGGTACTTGAACTGTTCAATGTTAACACTATTTCACTTCCTTTTCTTGAGAGCAACACATCTCTAATGTATGTCTCTATTGTGAACTTTAGCAGCATGGGGTTTGTCCCACATGAGCTAGTGAAGGTGCTGGAACATAACAAGACACTGCAACACTTAAGACTTGGTACTTTTGATATTGATCATCTTCCTTCACATTATGCTGCTTTAAAGGACATTGTTAATGCACTTCAAAACAACTATACACTGCAACATATTGAACTGCACATCAGGACAAAGACTGAAGCATTTCATCATCCCAAATCTTACCAAGAACTCAATGTTGACTCTCGAATCACATGGATTCCTAATATTTCTTATATCTTTCAACAAGACAATATGTGTAGTTGTTTAGGCAACCTTAAAACTTCAGCATAAGGAAATAGTACTTGTATCTAGTTGCTTAGGTAACCTTTGATCAAGCAACAAATTTTTTTTTGTATTAAAAAACCACTTCACACTAATAAAAACTAATGGAAATTAATAATGGAACTGTTTTAGGAGCGAACTTGGAACTTGCCAGCTTTTGTGATGTACTTGATGCCCTTAAAAGGTTTGTACTTCTGCAAGGGAGGGGAGGGGAGGGGTCAGGGGATATTAGGGGGTGTGGTGAGTGACAAAAGAGGAGCGGAAGTGGATTGTGTACTCTGAACTCACCTCACAATAAAGGTTTAGTCTGTTGACCTTTAACCCTGAGATGGCCAACTGACTGATCTTGAATTCGACCTAGACAGTAAAAAGTCTAAAATACCATAACACTCTCTTGATGGTCTCACCATTATGGTAGGGTTGCTCTCAGGGACTTCTCCAGGTTGCAGGGAGACCTGTAGGGAGGGGGAGGGGATAAGGGGGTGTGGCCACCACAGTATGGTGACTTACGCTGCCACTCATGGACATGTACTTCTGTGGCAGAATCTTCCCAACCTACAGAAACACAGAGACAGTCACACTTTAGTAGACCCACAGGAACTAGCACTCACATTCCATGTGATGATCCTGTTAACAGGGTCATAGGACGGCAGACCAACTGAAGAGAAAGGGTTATTTGATAATAGGAACATGGTGACTGTCCATTGTCACTTACAGGTGCATGTTGGATTGACGTTGGTCACACATTTAGGCATAGGAATGGTCAGTTTCACATCTTCAACCTGACATGAGAATCAAAAAATCATGATGGAGAATGGAATTTTGAATGGAATGGACTGACATTCTTTCCCATAGTCTGTTTTGGTCCTAGTTTGATGGTGAATTTCCCAGTGCCTTCAGCAAAGGTAAACTGTGGGGTGACGTACACAGGGAGGGAAACCATGCTGTCAGAGGAGGCAAGGGATATACAGTAATATAAGAGAATATTTCTTTCTCCATCACTCACTGTTTTGCCCCTATTTGATATGAGACAAGTTTGAATTTTCCATCAGGAGGGATGAAGGATAACACTCTCTCAGCCTGTTTGAGAAAAAAAGAACAGTTCAGGAGTGCATATCCTTGGGAATACCTCACCTCCCATCTCTTGAATCGGACACAAGGATGGAAACTGATGTCATCCATCAGTCGAGGGTTCATGAAGGAAAGGGTCAAGTCTGTAGTAGCACAAAAGGGGTGTGGCAAGGTGGCATTAATAAGGATAAGATGATGTACCTGGCATTCCTGATAACCGTGAGTTACAGTCCACCTACCAAGAGAGTATTTTCAAACATGCACTAAAATTAAGGAATCAATATACTCACCCGTCCTTGGATCTCTGCCACAATTGTGGTGCCCTGGAGAGATGGAAAGATTCAAGATAAGCATTAATTATGGATATACAAGGACTTGTACAGATTTGTCTATGATGGCATCCACTTCTTCTATGAGGATTTCGTTGCTGGTGTACTTCACTCCTGATCTTCTCCAAGGGACGTTGGAGAGCTGACCAGTGGGGAGAGTTGAACTCACACTGAAAACAGAACAGGTTAATCCAATAATGTGAACATCAAAGACTCTAGAGTACTATTAATAGTTTGATAGAGTACATTGAAATAACCCTTTACCCAATTTCTTGGCCAGTCACACAACATTAACCTTTAACCCTCTACCAAAACTGTTACTGTAACCATGTCTGCACTGACTGTGAGTCTCCTGTCAAAGTGTTGACCACGTTCCTGACAATACTTGGTGGTTTGATCAGCTCCTTCAAAATGTTTGACTTGGTGGCTAAGGGGTACCCATTATCCAGCATCTCCTCTAAAAGCTAGATGACAGCAAAAGCATGTCTACCTTTATTAATTTTCTCCTATAGTATCATTACCTCATACACAATGACATAATGGTCTTTTATCCTCTGCTTGTTGCATTCGGAGAAGTATTCTGTGAATATGTCCACTATCCGATGAAGGAACTCGATCACAGGAAAAACAAAACAAAACAAAACAAAAAAAAAAACAACAACAAAAAAAATAACAAAACAAAATAAAAAAATAATAAGGTGCTTCATCATCTGAGAACTCCAGTGGAACCTTGGATTAATGGACACACTTGTGACCACATCCAGGAGACTACTTAACTAGAGGTCCATGAAGCTCGACCCTTTACCAACCTAGGGTTAGTAAAGCTACTCCGCGACCGATCGACTGTATAATTATAGGTATTATATATTTGCCGGGACTGGTGGCCATCCCGGTGCCGGTGCAGTAGACACAGCGATAATCATAATTAAGCTTACTATTAGAGGGTAGGGTTAGGATCGCACGATACAACTTTCAAAAAACATGTCTTGGTTGAGGAAGTTGTTGTGGGGAAATCGCGAGAGTGATAGCTCAATCAATAGCGAAGAAGAAGTCTCCTCCACTCCTGAAGGAGTCCCTTCCACCTCTAAAGGCTTGGAGGAATTCGAACCCGAGTCTGAACCAAGGAGGAACACGTCATCTCGGGACAGGTTGTTGGCTAGGTAGCTAGGACTAGTACTAGGCTAGTCTACTGTAGCACCTGTGTTTTAGAATGAAAGCGAAATTGTAATCCTGGGGGATATTATTTGGAGTGAGATCGACTATTATATTATTTTGTATACCCACAAATAGCCATGAGCCAAGTGCTAAATGTGTCCGTATAGAAGATGGCTCTCTGGATCTTACCAAGAGTGATGATGAAGAGGCAATGATATTATCTACTGGAATATTAGAGGCTAACCAAAAGGAAAGCACCACCATTACTAAAGTGACCACAATTCAGTAAGTGTAATAAGTGCAGCTCTCCATGGTGAGAGGTAAAATGTTTGCTATCCATAGCTCTCCAGATGATAATCAAGATGACAAGTCTTTGCATCGCAACTTGGAAGCTACCTATTCCAAACTACCCACGTGTAGGTGAGCAAGTCTAATCAGGTTAAAACAGATTACAGCCACTAATTGAAAGTAGTGGGTAGTGATATTTCTTATTCTGTATTTCAGCTCTGCTCAACTTCCTGATCTCGTTAACAAAAATTCAGCAATGAAAGCATTTAGAGAGCAGCGTGGTAGTTTACAGGAATACATACTTACCTGCATCAATACAATAGCTGTTCGATTACATTCTGAGAACTTGATACCATTAGAGCTGCGGCGTTCTGTTACTGATGAGAATTCAGCAACTAAAGATTCGAGAGTTACAGCTTTACTTGATGGTGTGGAGAGTAGGATCAAAACAGTACCAGCTGACTTCAAAAAGTTTATCTGGATCCTGGAATCTGCTGACCCTTATCTAATTCCATCAGCAAATGGATTGGTTCAGAGTTACTGTGAGTTAATTTCCAAGCCTCCAGTGACTCCAGAAATCACTGACCTTCCAGCACTTTCCCCTGCAATGTCTTATTTTGCTGATCATTTGAAGAGAGTGTATAAAACATCGCCTGTCTCACCTGATAAGAAGTGGCCTCCCACACCAAGCAAGAAATTCATCAACTTAGCAGTAGTTCGTAGAGGCCAGGAAAGTAGAGATGAATGTGTAGGCCATCTTTTACAAGGAGATGTCCAAACATTGATTGGAAAAAGAGATCCAGTGACTTTAGAGCAAGTATTAAAACCTGGTGAAGAAGAGGATTGGGTTAAATCAGCATTAATAGAGGGAGCCCCAGGAATTGGTAAAAGCACTCTAGCCTGGGAGCTGTGCAGGAAGTGGGAGGAGTATCCCTCTTTGAAGCGATACAAGTTAGTAGTGCTCCTCAGGCTGAGAGAAGAAAGAGTCCAGAAGATCAAAAGTGTTGATGATCTTTTCTATTCATGTCCACATGCAGACAGGAGGAAATTTTTAGTGGATGAAGTGCTGGATAATGATGGTGAGGGGATCTCGTTTGTTCTCGATGGGTTTGATGAGCTTCCAGTGACACTTCAAAATGAAGGTTTTCTCACTGAACTCATAGCGGGAGAACACCTTCCAGCTTGCACAGTGCTGGTAACAAGCAGACCATCAGCAAGTGCAAAGATCCTAAAGGTTAGTCCTCAGCCAAAGCGTATTGAAGTTCTGGGCTTCACTGAAGAGAGTGTCAGAGAGTATTCCTCCAGTATATTTGAAGGAAAAGAATTAAGTGATTTCATGACCTTCATTTCAGCCTCTAAGAATCCTGCCATTAATAGTTTAATGTACGTTCCTCTGAATGCAGCTATAGTTGTGGAGATCTACAGAAGTAGAGTAAAAAAAGGAGACCCCTTACCCACGACCTTAACAGCACTCTACTCTAACCTTTGCCTCACTATTTTAAATAGATATCTTGATAAAAATTCTTTAACACAGGTGAATGAGTTTAATGGTCTTTCTAATGATCTTTGTGAACAATTTCTTAGATTATCAAAAATAGCTTACGATGGTATTGTGAATCAGGAGGTGATTTTCCATTCAGTTCCTTCTGACTTGATCCATTTTGGCTTCCTGGATGCTGTCATTGCTCTTTATGGAGGAGGTGCAGTCTCCCATAACTTTCTTCATCTTACCATACAGGAATTCTTAGCTGCTTTCCATATCTCCCAGCTTAGTACTGGACATCGACAGAAGGTGTTTGGACAGCATGGTGAGGATGGACGCTGGAATATGGTGTGGAGATTCGTATCTGGCTTAACTAAATCCACTCCTTTTTTTGAACAGTATAGAGTCAATGACCAATCTGTTGTACAACTACGGATATCGACACTTCCTATCCACTGTGTATTTGAAGCACAAACTAAATTTGACTGGAAGATGGTTTCAGGAAGTAGGTATAGTGGTGAAATCGATGTTCACATTCAATGGCCTCTGGACGCATATGCACTTGGTTACTGCATTGCCCACTGCACTAGCACGGTACCATCTTGGGTAGTGACTATTGAAGGCAATGAGCAATTCAATAGTTTGACATGGGGTTTGAAAACAAATGAGGTTTGTGGTGGTTGCATTAGAAAGTTATATATAGATCATTTTAGTGGTGATCTTACTGAATTGCAATCATACCCTCTACAAGGTACCCTTGTGATGTTTAATTGTGATACTAACATAACAAAGTTCTCAAAGTCAATTAGGAGTATGATTGACTTGAAAACTCTACATATCTGTGAGAACCAGTGGTCAAAGAAACAATGTATTGAAGGGTACCTCAGTGATTGTGATGTATTATCTGTTTCCTCCTCATTACTTGTACTTGAACTGTTCCATGTTAACACTATTTCACTTCCTTTTCTTGAGAGCAACACATCTCTAACATATGTCTCTATTGTGAACTTTCACAATAATATAGCTTTTGCCCCACACGAGCTAGTGAAGGTGCTGGAGCATAACAAGACACTGCAACACTTAAGACTTGGTGCTTTTGATATTGATCTTCCTCCACATTATGCTGCTTTAAAGGACATTGTTAATGCACTTCAAAACAACTATACACTGCATCATATTGAACTGTACATCAAGACAAAGACTAAAGAATTCCATCCCAAGTTTTACCCAGAACTCAATGTTGACTCTCGAATCATATGGCTTCATAATTCTTATTATACTTTTCCACAAGACACCTTTTAAGCAAAAAAAATTTTTTGGCATTAGAAACCACTTCACACTAATAAAGACTAAATGGAAATTAATAATGGGAACTGTTTTAGGAGCGAACTTGAACTTGCCAGCTTTTGTGATGTACTTGATGCCCTTAAAAGGTTTGTACTTCTGCAAGGGAGGGGAGGGGCCAGGGGATATTAGGGGGTGTGGTGAGTGACAAGAGAGAAGAGGAAGTGGATTTGGGGAGGAGAACTCACCTCACAATAAAGGTCTAGTCTGTTGACCTTTAACCCTGAGATGGCCAACTGACTGACCTAGACAGTAACACTCTCTTGATGGTCTCACCATTATGGTAGGGTTGCTCTCAGGGACTTCTCCAGGTTGCAGGGAGACCTGTAGGGAGGGGGAGGGGTAAGGGGTATGTCCACCATAGTACGGGGACTCACGCTGCCACTCGTGGACATGTACTTCTGTGGCAGAGTCTTCCCAACCTGCAGAAACACAGACAGTCACACTTTAGTAGACCCACAGGAACTAGCACTCACATTCCATGTGATGATCCTGTTAACGGGGTCATAGGACGGCAGACCAACTGAAGAGAAAGGGTTATTGATGATAGGGACATGGTGACTGTCCATTGTCACTTACAGGTGCATGTTGGATTGACATTGGTCACACATTTAGCATAGGAATGGTCAGTTTCACATCTTCAACCTGACATGAGAATCAAAATAATCATAAAATGGAGAATGGAATTTTGAATGGAATGGACTGACATTCTTTCCCATAGTCTGTTTTGGTCCTAGTTTGATGGTGAATTTCCCAGTGCCTTCGGCAAAGGTAAACTGTGGGGTGACGTACACAGGGAGGGAAACCATGCTGTCAGAGGAGGCAAGGGATATACAGTAATATAAGAGAATCTTTCTTTCTCCATCACTCACTGTTGTGCCCCTATTTGATATGAGACAAGTTTGAAGTGTCCATCAGGAGGGATGAAGGATAGCACTCTCTCAGCCTGTTGAGTAAAAAGAACAGTTCATAATAACAGGAATGCATACCCTTGGGGATACCTCACCTCCCATCTCTTGAATCGGACACAAGGATGGAAACTGATGTCATCCATGAGTCGAGGGTTCGTGAAGGAAAGGGTCAAGTCTGTAGTAGCACAAAAGGGGTGTGGCAAGGTGGCATTAATAAAGAGAAGATGATGTACCTGGCATTCCTGATAACCGTGAGTTACAGTCCACCTACCAAGAGAGTATTTTCAAACATGCACTAAAATTAAGGAATCAATATACTCACCCGTCCTTGGATCTCTGCCACAATTGTGGTGCCCTGGAGAGATGGAAAGATTCAAGATAAGCATTAATTATGGATATACAAGGACTTGTACAGATTTGTCTATGATGGCATCCACTTCTTCTACGAGGTCCAGGAAGATTTCGTTGCTGGTGTACTTCACTCCTGATCTCCTCCAGCTGACCAGTGGGGAGAGTTGAACTCACACTGAAAACAGAACAGGTTAATCCAATAATGTGAACATCAAAGACTCTAGAGTACTATTAATAGTTTGATAGAGTACATTGAAATAACCCTTTACCCAATTTCTTGGCCAGTCACACAACATTAACCTTTAACCCTCTACCAAAACTGTTACTGTAACCATGTCTGCACTGACTGTGAGTCTCCTGTCAAAGTGTTGACCACATTCCTGACAATACTTGGTGGTTTGATCAGCTCCTTCAAAATGTTTGACTTGGTGGCTAAGGGGTACCCATTATCCAACATCTCCTCTAAAAGCTAGATGACAGCAAAAGCATGTCTATCTTTATTAATTTTCTCCTATAGTATCATTACCTCATACACAATGACATAATGGTCTTTTATCCTCTGCTTGTTGCATTCAGAGAAGTATTCTGTGAATATGTCCACTATCCGATGAAGGAACTTGATCACAGGAAAAACAAAACAAAACAAAAAAAACAACAAAAAAATAACGACAAAAAAACAACAACAACAAAAAATAACAAAACAAAATAAAAAAACAACAAAAAAAACAAACAAAACAAACAATAAGGTGCTTCATCATCTGAAATCATATAAGAACTCCAGTGGAACCTTGGATTAATGGACACACTTGTGACCACATCCAGGAGACTACTTAACTAGAGGTCCATGAAGCTCGACCCTTTACCAACCTAGGGTTAGTAAAGCTACTCCGCGACCGATCGACTGTATAATCATAATTAAGCTTACTATTAGAGGGTAGGGTTAGGATCGCACGATACAACTTTCAAAAAACATGTCTTGGTTGAGGAAGTTGTTGTGGGGAAATCGCGAGAGTGATAGCTCAATCAATAGCGAAGAAGAAGTCTCCTCCACTCCTGAAGGAGTCCCTTCCACCTCTAAAGGCTTGGAGGAATTCGAACCCGAGTCTGAACCAAGGAGGAGCACGTCATCTCGGGACAGGTTGTTGGCTAGGTAGCTAGGACTAGTACTAGGCTAGTCTACTGTAGCACCTGTGTCTTAGAATGAAAGCGAAATTGTAATCCTGGGGGATATTATTTGGAGTGAGATCGACTATTATATTAGCGATTCCGGACGCGACGTGGGTGTGGCCAATTTTTCCCTGCCGGAAATCAATGTAAAAAATGGCTCCAAAAATCAGGGAGATAAACTGTTACCGCGCAAGATAGGAAGAATAATAATACCAGCACTATGCATATCACCATGTTCCCCTTGTATCATAGAATGTGATTTTCATGGTTAATAGTATTTTAGTTGGAATTATAATACAGTTTGCTTCGCTATAATATTTAAATCTCGTTTTACTATTTAAAAATTTACTAATTTTTTTCCGTAACCTACATATTTAAAATTAGTGAGAAAAATTGACCAAGAAAATCTTCATAAAAATCTACTGTAACTAACCTGGCGCCAGCGCACAAGCTCTGAGTAAGCTAGACAACAATAACCCACAAATTAACTATAATTTAAAAAGCGCGCATGCGTATTTCTCCTTTCACCCGCGAAATTCGAAATCTGCTTCGAGCTTCTGCTCTAAGTAAGTCTCTCAATGATCATACTAGAGATTTAGTGAATCAATTTGTAGGATGGATATATCTGATTCATATAAATATTGCAAAGAGAGTGACATTACTTCAAGTATGCTCCTTGGAGGAGAACCACTGCAAATAATACCCGACATTAAAAATGGTCTTGTTCTAGAGCTATTTGCCATAAAGAAAATTAAAAAAGAATCAGTGTCCTGGTCTGATTTTATAAAATGGATAAAAACAATATCTGGGAATGAGGATCCAATATCTATCGCTGCAATTCAAAAATCAGTTACTAAATTGCAATCTAAAAAAACCCAACTACAAAAGAGTAAGTCAAAAAATGGGTGTCTTGTAATTAATTCGTTTCTGGAGTCACCTTATAAAATCCCTGGGAATGAACCAAGAAGATCTAGATCATCAACAGTTAATTATAAAGTACCCTGGCAATCTTTTTTCATGAAAGAGGTGATAGCCACTGTCAATAAAAGTCTAGCAGCAGAAAATGCTGCACTTAAAGAAAAGTGTACCGCTAAAGAGAACGAAATTGAGAAGTTTAAAAGGAAGCTTAGGAAACGTTATAATGCCTGTAAAAAAATAAAAAGAAAATATTCAACTGTTAATCATTTCAAAGATGATTTCTCCAAGCCAGATCGAATGAAACGACTAAGAGAACAAATAAGGTATTATAAAACTAAGTGTGACTCTTTAACAATTCAATTAAAAGAACTTGAGTGTGAGGAATGTCAAACACTACAAACAAGCATTGAGCAGTTAAAAAGTGAAAAAAGAGAGCTGTTACACCTTAATTCTGAATATAGAGACACAATAAAAGAATTAAAATCAAGAAAAATTCAATTCTATAAAGATAATAAATACACTGATACTTTACGAATTTGCATCATGGAGTTACTTTCATATAATGTAGGAATACTTAATGTTTCACCAATTATACAATCAGTCTTACACTTAGCAGGACTAGATTACGACAAACTTCCTGAACGGACAACTATTAACGAAATTCTTATTGAAAGTCGTTCACTAGCACATATGCAGTTAGCTGAAACTCTCACACATGCATCCAACAGCACACTACATTCTGATGGCACCACCAAATTTGGTCATAAATACACAAGTTATCAAATGTCAACTACAGAAGGAGCACTAACCCTTGGTCTACAGGTGAGTCAAAACATTCCATTGTGTGCTTATGTTACAGTAATAACTTTGTAGGAAGTGACATCTGGAGCTGCTGAAACCACACTCCAGACGCTGCAGGATATACTTCATGAAATTGCAGAGTCAGCTGAGAAACAAGGCATCAGCACCAGTGCAGATAAGATCATTTCAAATGTAAAAAGTACGATGTCTGATCGAGCATCAACTCAGAAATCATTCAATACTTTACTGTCTGAATACAGAGCAGGCATATTACCAATAGTAATACAGGATTGGGATGATTTTATACCAGAAGAAAAACAGTCTATGTCCCAGATGCACAATTTTTTTTGTGGTATGCACCTAGTGGTTAATATGGCAGAGCATGCATCAGAATGTTTGAAATTGATTGAGAGGAATTACCCTAATAATCCAAAATTTGCTTTCAATAATGATAGTGAATCTGGGACTCTTCGCTTAATTAGGACAACTTGTAAAGCATTTGAGAAAAGAGGAAATGAAAAGAGTGGTTGTCCTTTGCAGTTCACTTCATACCTCAAGAGAAACGGGATAGCAAAAAACCCACTGATTCATTTCAGAGGTAACAGATTTAACATTATAATATTTGCAAATGGTGCTCGTGTTTATAGTTTACATTATCACATCACCGATTTTCTCAAGAATGTGTGGGGGACACCTAATCACCTATTAAAAGCTGTACTGGAAGATGCAACCAATGATAATTATATTGCTGGATGCAAAGCTTTGGGTTTAATTGACAAATTAATCACTGGTCCTCTTTGGAGAATTTTAGAGTCGGATATTCATATACTGGACATCCCAGAGTACTACACTAAATTGAGAATCTTCTTCAAAGAGACCATAGCACAAAACATCAACAGTGTCATGATAGGAGAAAGAATACCCTTCACTCCCGACTTAATAAAGCATGACGAAATTTGGGAAACACTCAGTTCTCAGTCACACCATGATTCTTCAGTTGAATATATCCTCCTCTCTCTTTTCAAATCTTTTGAATTGCTATTGGAGCGAGTGTTAGCAGATCATCAACCAGTTATGAGTGCAGCTGCTGAAAATAAAGAAAAAGTAAAATCTGAAACAACAACTGTGAAAACAACCAATACAATCAGTGAAAGAGATTTTGGAAAATTGGATAGGCTTATCAGAGAAAAACCAAATGCTTCCATACTAGCTCTGGAGGCACACATTTTATTTACTAATAATAAGACAACTAAATGGCTAGCTACGAAATCCTCTGATGAAAGGAGGATTATGTTTGAAGAGGCAAGAAAAAATGCCCCCCAACATCGCCAGCGATATCACGAACACCTCTCAAATATTGAAAAAGAACGAATCAAAGTCCAGAATAAAAAACAAAAAGAAAAAGAAGCGTCTGAGAGAAAACGGGTCCAAATGAAAGAAAAGATTACATCCGAGTTAACTGATTATGGACTTTGGATATATCCAGCACAAGTGAAGTCCAAATTAAGTGCTATGAGGTCTGAGAAGCAAAAATGTACAGCACTTAAAGCCCAATTAAGGTTCAGGAAAACTGTATTGCAACAGCAGCCCACAGACGATTCTGTTTACAAGTTTTCAAGTAAAGAAAAAGGTCACTTTGATTCCCAATTACTTTGTGAAAATCTTTTGAAGTTAATAGAATATTCTCGATCAATTGAAGCTTCTGAATCAGCTACACCCGAGTCTATTCCCTCACTAAGTGGGAAATATATTGAACATAACTTTACGGAACCAGATGGAACCATTAAGCCATACAAAGGCAAAGTCATCTCCCAGGTACCTGGTTTTCTTGACTGGTACAATGTAGTGTACACAGAAGAGCCTGGTATAGTATACACATTCAAGCTAAAAGAAGATTTTGATAATGGAGACTTGAAAATTTTGTAGTTTAAGCCTTTTTAACTTTCTTTTTTATCGCACAACTCCACTTGTTTACATACTAATTTTTTATTTACTGTTTACCTAAACTCTTTACTCTTTCCTCTCCACAACAATCTTTGTTCGAAAGAAAAGCATTCAGTAGAAGCGAAGATAATGGGAATCAAAAAGGTCCAATCTAAATTGACCTTCGCACCCTATTAGCCACATTTCCAATTATAAGAACGCAGAAATTTTTCCATTGATTGCATTCGGAAAATTCGATGTAAGATGAGTTAGAATGCATGAATTTTCACCGGAAAAAGACCATTCTGCTCAGAAAAAAAAGCTTAATTCAATAAGTAAGTGAGAAACGTCCAATAGTGAATTATAAAAAATGATCCGGAATCGCTAATTATATTATTTTGTATACCCACAAATAGCCATGAGCCAAGTGCTAAACGTGTCCGTATAGAAGATGGCTCTCTGGATCTTACCAAGAGTGATGATGAAGAGGCAATGATATTATCTACTGGAATATTAGGCCACTCCAAATCAATTAGTAGTTTCTCATCCTGCTTCAATTTCCGCCCGCATGTGTTAATTAATGTTAAAATTTTCTCATTTGCGCATGCTCAATAGACCATGAGGTTAATGCTTTGAGTTCTTGCTATCAGTTTGTGGAAAGGTGAGTTTAATCCGTTCAAATCAAGAAGTTTACATGTATTTAAGTGTATTCAACTGCATTTATGGTTGTATTTATGGTCGTATTTAAGCTGGGATAGTGTATAAATAGTTAGATCCTAATTGAAGCACACTTCTTTTACAAAATAGATGTCTCTTATAAAAATGATGGTGACTGGTGAACCTGATTATCCAGTACTGCTTCCTTGGCAGATACTAAGTGTACATGAACCGGATGAAACTTTCTTTTCCCTATTTGGAGGAAGGGTAAAGCCAAAATTTCTTGAAAAGCTTGCTCCAGATTGTGCTGCAGGTATGAAGCTAGAGAAATGTTGTGTGGGGGAATGTAAGGATGCCCTAGATGAAAGTGACTTATCATTGTCAGTATGTGAAGTAACATCAGCTTTCGGTGTGTATGTCAAGTTTTTTGTGAGCATTCCTAGTTCCGAACAGGCTGGCACTAGCAATCCTACTCGAAATGCATTTGATATCCTCATGGAATCGTCTGTATCTTTATCCACTCCAGACACCCCATGCCGAGTTTCTGCTCGAAATAGGAAAGATGACCTCTATAATGCTATTATTGATATGTTTGAAGAAAAAAATCTTGTTCTTCCTCGTAGTGATGCGAATGTATCAGGGAAACAGTTGGTTAAAGCATTATGCAATGTGTTATGGTATATTGATGGCCATCATGAAACTCTTGCTGTTCGATCCTGTCGTATTCCAGAAATTTTCTCACCTTTTCAGAACTATAACAAGCCTGAGCTTTCTAAGCACAGAAAACGAGAGCATACTAATTTCAGTGAAGTAGATTTACGAGGTTTGTCATCTGAACTATTTGTGTTACTACTCAATTCATATTGGAAACTAAGTGCATGGTCTTCTTTTAAAACCCATATTGAAGCTTTAGCTAGAAGCTTAGTTGATTATGCTGACTATTTATCAGATCAAAACAAGAAAATGAAAATTCACCATTCCCAGAATCTTCCTTCTCGTCAGATCTCTCAAGTTCATTTATTTCATCTTCTGTTAGTAGACCATCTCTTCTCAGTGACTTGAACAAGTGCAGGTTATGCATCTATAATTATGTGTGTATTGTGCCTGTGATATGGAGTCTGATTCTCCCGACTTTTATCCACAGTGTTCTGACTGCAGCAACAGAGAAAAGATTCACAAAATTAATATGTTTTGCAAATTTTTAATTTTTATATTTATAATTTTTGACAAGGTGTTAATGTTTATTTATAATTATACTTATTAAACCGCCCGCCCGCCCGCCCTCCCGCGTGCAATAGTAAGCGATGAGAAACTACTAATTGATTTGGAGTGGCCTTAGAGGCTAACCAAAAGGAAAGCACCACCATTACTAAAGTGACCACAATTCAGTAAGTGTAATAAGTGCAGCTCTCCATGGTGAGAGGTAAAATGTTTGCTATCCATAGCTCTCCAGATGATAATCAAGATGACAAGTCTTTGCATCGCAACTTGGAAGCTACCTATTCCAAACTACCCACGTGTAGGTGAGCAAGTCTAATCAGGTTAAAACAGATTACAGCCACTAATTGAAAGTAGTGGGTAGTGATATTTCTTATTCTGTATTTCAGCTCTGCTCAACTTCCTGATCTCATTAACAAAAATTCAGCAATGAAAGCATTTAGAGAGCAGCGTGGTAGTTTACAGGAATACATACTTACCTGCATCAATACAATAGCTGTTCGATTACATTCTGAGAACTTGATACCATTAGAGCTGCGGCGTTCTGTTACTGATGAGAATTCAGCAACTAAAGATTCGAGAGTTACAGCTTTACTTGATGGTGTGGAGAGTAGGATCAAAACAGTACCAGCTGACTTCAAAAAGTTTATCTGGATCCTGGAATCTGCTGACCCTTATCTAATTCCATCAGCAAATGGATTGGTTCAGAGTTACTGTGAGTTAATTTCCAAGCCTCCAGTGACTCCAGAAATCACTGACCTTCCAGCACTTTCCCCTGCAATGTCTTATTTTGCTGATCATTTGAAGAGAGTGTATAAAACATCACCTGTCTCACCTGATAAGAAATGGCCACCCACACCAAGCAAGAAATTCATCAACTTAGCAGTAGTTCATAGAGGTCAGGAAAGCAGAGATGAATGTGTAGGCCATCTTTTACAAGGAGATGTCCAAACATTGATTGGAAAAAGAGATCCAGTGACTTTAGAGCAAGTATTAAAACCTGGTGAAGAAGAGGATTGGGTTAAATCAGCATTAATAGAGGGAGCCCCAGGAATTGGTAAAAGCACTCTAGCCTGGGAGCTGTGCAGGAAGTGGGAGGAGTATCCCTCTTTGAAGCGATACAAGTTAGTAGTGCTCCTCAGGCTGAGAGAAGAAAGAGTCCAGAAGATCAAAAGTGTTGATGATCTTTTCTATTCATGTCCACATGCAGACAGGAGGAAATCTTTAGTGGATGAAGTGCTGGATAATGATGGTGAGGGGATCTCGTTTGTTCTTGATGGGTTTGATGAGCTTCCAGTGACACTTCAAAATAAAGGTTTTCTCACTGAACTCATAGCGGGAGAACACCTTCCAGCTTGCACAGTGCTGGTAACAAGCAGACCATCAGCAAGTGCAAAGATCCTAAAGGTTAGTCCTCAGCCAAAGCGTATTGAAGTTCTGGGCTTCACTGAAGAGAGTGTCAGAGAGTATTCCTCCAGCATATTTGAAGGAAAAGAATTAAGTGATTTCATGACCTTCATTTCAGCCTCTAAGAATCCTGCCATTAATAGTTTAATGTACGTTCCTCTGAATGCAGCCATAGTCGTGGAGATCTACCGAAGTGCTAGAGCAAAAAAAGGAGACCCCTTACCCACGACCTTAACAGCACTCTACTCTAACCTTTGCCTCACTATTTTAAATAGATATCTTGATAAAAATTCTTTAACACAGGTGAACAAGTTTAATGCTCTTTCTAATGATCTTCGTGAACAATTTCTTAGATTATCAAAAATAGCTTACGATGGTATTGTGAATCAGGAGGTGATTTTCCATTCAGTTCCTTCTGACTTGATCCATTTTGGCTTCCTGGATGCTGTCACTGCTCTTTATGGAGGAGGTGCAGTCTCCCATAACTTTCTTCATCTTACCGTACAGGAATTCTTAGCTGCTTTCCATATCTCCCAGCTTAGTACTGGACATCGACAGAAGGTGTTTGGACAGCATGGTGAGGATGGACGGTGGAATGTGGTGTGGAGATTCGTATCTGGCTTAACTAAATCCACTTCTTTTTTTGAACAGTATAGAGTCAATAACCAATCTATCGTACAACAACTATGCATATTGACACTTCTTATGCACTGTGTATTTGAAGCACAAACTAAATTTGACCAGAAGATGGTTTCAGGAAGCGATGAAATCTATGTTGACATTCGATGGCCTCTGGATTCATATGCACTTGGTTACTGCATTGCCCACTGCACTAGCACGGTACCACCTTGGGTAGCGACTATTAAAGGCAATGAGCAATTCAATAGTTTGACATGGGGTTTGAAAACAAATGAGGTTTGTGGTGGTTGCATTAGAAAGTTAGATATACAATATTGTAGTGGTGATCTTACTGAATTGCAATCATACCCTTCACAAGACACCCTTGTGATAGCTAATTGTGATACTAACATAACAAAAATCTCAGAGACAATTAGGAGTATGGTCGACTTGAAAACTCTACATATCTGTGATCGTATCAAAGAGTACCCCAGTGATTGTGATGTATTATCTGTTTCCTCCTCATTACTGGCACTTGAACTGTTCAATGTTAACACTATTTCACTTCCTTTTCTTGAGAGCAACACATCTCTAATGTATGTCTCTATTGTGAACTTTAGCAGCATGGGGTTTGTCCCACATGAGCTAGTGAAGGTGCTGGAACATAACAAGACACTGCAACACTTAAGACTTGGTACTTTTGATATTGATCATCTTCCTTCACATTATGCTGCTTTAAAAGACATTGTTAATGCACTTCATAACAACTATACACTGCATCATATTGAACTGCACATCAAGACAAAGACTAAACCATTTCATCCCAAGTCTTACCCAGAACTCAATGTTGACTCTCGAATCACATGGATACCTGATCTTCCTTGTTATACCTTTCCACAAGACAATATGTGTAGTTGTTTAGGCAACCTTAAAATTTCAGCATAATATCTTGTCTAGTTGCTTAGGTAACCTTTGATCAAGCAACAAATTTTTTTTTGTATTAAAAAACCACTTCACACTAATAAAAACTAAATGGAAATTAATAATGGAACTGTTTTAGGAGCGAACTTGGAACTTGCCAGCTTTTGTGATGTACTTGATGCCCTTAAAAGGTTTGTACTTCTGCAAGGGAGGGAGGGGAGGGGCCAGGGGATATTAGGGGGTGTGGTGAGTGACAAAAGAGGAGCGGAAGTGGATTGTGTACTCTGAACTCACCTCACAATAAAGGTTTAGTCTGTTGACCTTTAACCCTGAGATGGCCAACTGACTGATCTTTAACTCGACCTGGACAGTAAAAAGTCTAAAATACCATAACACTTCTTGATGGTCTCACCATTATGGTAGGGTTGCTCTCAGGGACTTCTCCAGGTTGCAGGGAGACCTGTAGGGAGGGGGAGGGGATAAGGGGTGTGGCCACACAGTATGGTGACTTACGCTGCCACTCATGGACATGTACTTCTGTGGCAGAATCTTCCCAACCTACAGAAACACAGAGACAGTCACACTTTAGTAGACCCACAGGAACTATCACTCACATTCCATGTGATGATCCTGTTAACAGGGTCATAGGATGGCAGACCAACTGAAGAGAAAGGGTTATTGATGATAGGAACATGGTGACTGTCCATTGTCACTTACAGGTGCATGTTGGATTGATTGGTCACACATTTAGGCATAGGAATGGTCAGTTTCACATCTTCAACCTGACATGAGAATCAAAAAATCATGATGGAGAATGGAATTTTGAAAGGAATTGACTGACATTCTTTCCCATAGTCTGTTTTGGTCCTAGTTTGATGGTGAATTTCCCAGTGCCTTCGGCAAAGGTAAACTGTGGGGTGACGTACACAGGGAGGGAAACCATGCTGTCAGAGGAGGTAAGGGATATACAGTAATATAAGAGAATCTTTCTTTCTCCATCACTCACTGCTGTGCCCCTATTTGATACGAGACAAGTTTGAATTTTCCATCAGGAGGGCTGAAGGATAACACTCTCTCAGCCTGTTTGAGAAAAAAAGAACAGTTCAGGAGTGCATACCCTTGGGAATACCTCACCTCCCATCTCTTGAATCGGACACAAGGATGGAAACTGATGTCATCCATCAGTCGAGGGTTCATGAAAGAAAGGGTCAAGTCTGTAGTAGCACAAAAGGGGTGTGGCAAGGTGGCATTAATAAGGAGAAGATGATGTACCTGGCATTCCTGATAACCATGAGTTACAGTCCACCTACCAAGAAAGTATTTTCAAACATGCACTAAAATTAAGGAATCAATATACTCACCCGTCCTTGGATCTCTGCCACAATTGTGGTGCCCTGGAGAGATGGAAAGATTCAAGATAAGCATTAATTATGGATATACAAGGACTTGTACAGATTTGTCTATGATGGCATCCACTTCTTCTATGAGGTCCAGGAAGATTTCGTTGCTGGTGTACTTCACTCCTGATCTCCTCCAGCTGACCAGTGGGGAGAGTTGAACTCACACTGAAAACAGAACAGGTTAATCCAATAATGTGAACATCAAAGACTCTAGAGTACTATTAATAGTTTGATAGAGTACATTGAAATAACCCTTTACCCAATTTCTTGGCCAGTCACACGACATTAACCTTTAACCCTCTACCCAAACTGTTATGTCTGCACTGACTGTGAGTCTCCTGTCAAAGTGTTGACCACGTTCCTGACAATACTTGGTGGTTTGATCAGCTCCTTCAAAATATTTGACTCAGTGGCTAAGGGGTACCCATTATCCAGCATCTCCTCTAAAAGCTAGATGACAGCAAAAGCAGGTCTACATGTATTGATTTCCTCCTATAGTATCATTACCTCATACACAACGACATAATGGTCTTTTATCCTCTGCTCGTTGCATTCGGAGAAGTATTCTGTGAAAATGTCCACTATCCGATGAAGGAACTCGATCACAGGAAAAACAAAACAAAACAAAACAAAACAAAAAATGAATAAATAACAAAAAAAACAAACAAAACAAAATAAAAAAACAATAAGGTGCTTCATCATCTGAAATCATCTAAGAACTCCAGTGGAACCTTGGATTAATGGACACACTTGTGACCACATCCAGGAGACTACTTAACTAGAGGTCCATGAAGCTCGACCCTTTACCAACCTAAGGTTAGTAAAGCTACTCCGCGACCGATCGACTGTATAATTATATATTTGCCGGGACTGGTGGCCTGTACGGACCGATCCCGATAATCATAATTAAGCTTACTATTAGAGGGTAGGGTTAGGATCGCACGATACAACTTTCAAAAAAACATGTCTTGGTTGAGGAAGTTGTTGTGGGGAAATCGCGAGAGTGATAGCTCAATCAATAGCGAAGAAGAAGTCTCCTCCGCTCCTGAAGGAGTCCCTTCCACCTCTAAAGGCTTGGAGGAATTCGAACCCGAGTCTGAACCAAGGAGGAACACGTCATCTCGGGACAGGTTGTTGGCTAGGTAGCTAGGACTAGTACTAGGCTAGTCTACTGTAGCACCTGTGTTTTAGAATGAAAGCGAAATTGTAATCCTGGGGGATATTATTTGGAGTGAGATCGACTATTATATTATTTTGTATACCCACAAATAGCCATGAGCCAAGTGCTAAACGTGTCCATATAGAAGATGGCTCTCTGGATCTTACCAAGAGTGATGATGAAGAGGCAATGATATTATCTACTGGAATATTAGAGGCTAACCAAAAGGAAAGCACCACCATTACTAAAGTGACCACAATTCAGTAAGTGTAATAAGTGCAGCTCTCTATGGCGAGAGGTAAAATGTTTGCTATCCATAGCTCTCCAGATGATAATCAAGATGACAAGTCTTTGCATCGCAACTTGGAAGCTACCTATTCCAAACTACCCACACGCGTACGTAGGTGAGCAAGTCTAATCGGGTTAAAACAGATTACAGCCACTAATTGAAAGTAGTGGGTAGTGATATTTCTTATTCTGTATTTCAGCTCTGCTCAACTTCCTGATCTCATTAACAAAAATTCAGCAATGAAAGCATTTAGAGAGCAGCGTGGTAGTTTACAGGAATACATACTTACCTGCATCAATACAATAGCTGTTCGATTACATTCTGAGAACTTGATACCATTAGAGCTGCGGCGTTCTGTTACTGATGAGAATTCAGCAACTAAAGATTCGAGAGTTACAGCTTTACTTGATGGTGTGGAGAGTAGGATCAAAACAGTACCAGCTGACTTCAAAAAGTTTATCTGGATCCTGGAATCTGCTGACCCTTATCTAATTCCATCAGCAAATGGATTGGTTCAGAGTTACTGTGAGTTAATTTCCAAGCCTCCAGTGACTCCAGAAATCACTGACCTTCCAGCACTTTCCCCTGCAATGTCTTATTTTGCTGATCATTTGAAGAGAGTGTATAAAACATCACCTGTCTCACCTGATAAGAAGTGGCCTCCCTCACCAAGCAAGAAATTCATCAACTTAGCAGTAGTTTGTAGAGGTCAGGAAAGCAGAGATGAATGTGTAGGCCATCTTTTACAAGGAGATGTCCAAACATTGATTGGAAAAAGAGATCCAGTGACTTTAGAGCAAGTATTAAAACCTGGTGAAGAAGAGGATTGGGTTAAATCAACATTAATAGAGGGAGCCCCAGGAATTGGTAAAAGCACTCTAGCCTGGGAGCTGTGCAGGAAGTGGGAGGAGTATCCCTCTTTGAAGCGATACAAGTTAGTAGTGCTTCTCAGGCTGAGAGAAGAAAGAGTCCAGAAGATCAAAAGTGTTGATGATCTTTTCTATTCATGTCCACGTGCAGACAGGAGGAAATCTTTAGTGGATGAAGTGCTGGATAATGATGGTGAGGGGATCTCGTTTGTTCTCGATGGGTTTGATGAGCTTCCAGTGACACTTCAAAATGAAGGTTTTCTCACTGAACTCATAGCGGGAGAACACCTTCCAGCTTGCACAGTGCTGGTAACAAGCAGACCATCAGCAAGTGCAAAGATCGTAAAACTTAGTCCTCAGGCAAAGCGTATTGAAGTTCTGGGCTTCACTGAAGAGAGTGTCAGAGAGTATTCCTCCAGCATATTTGAAGGAAAAAAATTAAACGATTTCATGACCTTCATTTCAGCCTCTAAGAATCCTGCCATTAATAGTTTAATGTACGTTCCTCTGAACGCAGCTATAGTCGTGGAGATCTACAGAAGTGCTAGAGCCAAAAAAGGAGGAGACCCCTTACCCATCACCTTAACAGCACTCTACTTGAACCTTTGCCTCACTATTTTAAACAGATATCTTGATAAAAATTCTTTAACACAGGTGAATGAGTTTAATGGTCTTTCTAATGATCTTCTTGAACAATTTCTTAGATTGTCAAAAATAGCTTACGATGGTATTGTGAATCAGGAGGTAATTTTCCATTCAGTTCCTTCCGACTTGATCCATTTTGGCTTCCTGGATGCTGTCACTGCTCTTTATGGAGGAGGTGCAGTCTCCCATAACTTTCTTCATCTTACCGTACAGGAATTCTTAGCTGCTTTCCATATCTCCCAGCTTAGTACTAGACATCGACAGAAGGTGTTTGGACAGCATGGTGAGGATGGACGGTGGAATATGGTGTGGAGATTCGTATCTGGCTTAACTAAATTCATTTTTTTTGAAGAGTCTATCATACCACTCAATCGGACACTTATCCAATGTGTATTTGAAGCACAAACTAAATTTGACCAGAAGATGGTTTCAGGAAGCGATAAAATCGATGTTGACATTCGATGGCCTCTGGATTCATATGCACTTGGTTACTGCATTGCCCACTGCACTAGCATGGTACCACCTTGGGTAGTGACTATTACAGGCAATGAGCAATTCAATAGTTTGACATGGGGTTTGAAAACAAATGAGGTTTGTGGTGGTTGCATTAGAAGGTTAGATATACTGAATTGTAGTGGTGATCTTACTGAATTGCAATCATACCCTCTACAAGGTACCCTTGTGATATTTGATTATGATACTAACATAACAAAAATCTCAGAGACAATTAGGAGTATGGTCGACTTGAAAACTCTACATATCAATGGGAACCAGAGGTTCGACACACGTGTTGAAGGGTACTCCAGTGATTGTGATGTATTATCTGTTTCCTCATTACTGGTACTTGAACTGTTAGATGTCGACACTATTTCACTTCAGAGCAACACATCTCTAATGTATGTCTCTATTGTGAACTTTAACAATATAGCATTTGTCCCACATGAGCTAGTGAAGGTGCTGGAGCATAACAAGACACTGCAACACTTACAACTAGCCCTGAGCTAATTATTCATATATAGATGCCCATTATTCAAGTATTTTATTCAACATTTTGCTCCCTATTATTCAAGAGACAGCCCCCTATTATTCAAAACAGAGTGATGACAACACTCTGACTGACTGACCAATGTGGCTAGAGACAAGTAATAAGGATCATTATTAAGGATGTACATTGACAGGATTGACAGTCATAACCATTACACAGTTCATTAACTCATCGATTATTGTACTGAAGCATCAAAGATGTCTCAGAGCCTATTATTCAATTTCTGAAAGAAGCTACCTATTATTCAAAAAAGTATTCCTGAATAATTAGCTCAGGCCTACTTACAACTTGGTACTTTCCATATTGATCTTCCTCCACATTATGCTGCTTTAAAGGACATTGTTAATGCACTTCGAAATAACTATACACTGCATCATATTGAACTGCACATCAGAACAAAGACTGAACCATTTCATCCCAAGTCTTACCCAGAACTCAATGGTGACTCTCGAATCACATGGATTCCTAATCTTCTTTCTTATACCTTTCCACAAGACAATATGTGTAGTTGTTTAGGCAACCTTTCAGATTACATGTGCTACCTTTTTACTAACTAAAGACTTTGATCATGCCCCTACAATTTTAACATACTGATATTTTTTGTATTAAAAACCACTTCACACTAATAAAGACTAAATGGAAATTAATAATGGGAACTGTTTTAGGAGCGAACTTGGAACTTGCCAGCTTTTGTGATGTACTTGATGCCCTTAAAAGGTTTGTACTTCTGCAAGGGAAGGGAGGGGAGGGGTCAGGGGATATTAGGGGGTGTGGTGAGTGACAAGAGAGGAGAGGAAGTGGATTTGGGGAGGAGTAATGTACTCTGAACTCACCTCACAATAAAGGTCTAGTCTGTTGACCTTTAACCCTGAGATGGCCAACTGACTGATCTTGAATTCGACCTAGACAGTAAAAAGTCTAAAATACCATAACACTCTCTTGATGGTCTCACCATTATGGTAGGGTTGCTCTCAGGGACTTCTCCAGGTTGCAGGGAGACCTGTAGGAAGGGGGAGGGGTAAGAGGGTGTGTCCACCACAGTATGGGGACTTACACTGCCACTCATGGACATGTACTTCTGTGGCAGAATCTTCCCAACCTGCAGAAACAGAGACAGTCACACTTTAGTAGACCCACAGGAACTAGCACTCACATTCCATGTGATGATCCTGTTAACAGGGTCATAGGACGGCAGACCAACTGATAGGAAGAGAAGAGAAAGGGTTATTTGATAATAGGGACATGGTGACTGTCCATTGTCACTCACAGGTGCATGTTGGATTGACGTTGGTCACACATTTAGGCATAGGAATGGTCAGTTTCACATCTTCAACCTGACATGGGAATCAAAATAATGAGAATGGAATTTTGAATGGAATGGACTGACATTCTTTCCCATAGTCTGTTTTGGTCCTAGTTTGATGGTGAATTTCCCAGTGCCTTCGGCAAAGGTAAACTGTGGGGTGACGTACACAGGGAGGGAAACCATGCTGTCAGAGGAGGCAAGGGATATACAGTAATATAAGAGAATATTTCTTTCTCCATCACTCACTGTTGTGCCCCTATTTGATACGAGACAAGTTTGAATTTTCCATCAGGAGGGATGAAGGATAACACTCTCTCAGCCTGTTTGAGAAAAAAAAGAACAGTTCAGGAGTGCATACCCCTGGGAATACCTCACCTCCCATCTCTTGAATCGGACACAAGGATGGAAACTGATGTCATCCATCAGTCGAGGGTTCATGAAGGAAAGGGTCAAGTCTGTAGTAGCACAAAAGGGATGTGGCAAGGTGGCATTAATAAGGAGAAGATGATGTACCTGGCATTCCTGATAACCGTGAGTTACAGTCCACCTACCAAGAGAGTATTTTCAAATATGCACTAAATAATCAAAGAATCAATACACTCACCCGTCCTTGGATCTCTGCTACAATTGTGGTGCCCTGGAGAGATGGAGAGATTTAAGATAAGTATTAATTATGGATATACAAGGACTTGTACAGATTTGTCTATGATGGCATCCACTTCTTCTATGAGGTCCAGGAAGATCTCGTTGCTGGTGTACTTCACTCCTGATCTTCTCCAAGGGACGTTGGAGAGCTGACCAGTGGGGAGAGTTGAACTCACACTGAAAACAGAACAGGTTAATCCAATAATGTGAACATCAAAAGACTCTAGAGTACCATATTGACACTAGTAATAGTTTGATGGAGTAGAGATAATTTATACACATTGAAATAACCCTTTACCCACTTTCTTGGCCAGTCACACGACATTAACCTTTCAACCCTCTACCAAAACTGTTACTGTAACCCTTTCTATCCTATGTCTGCACTAACTGTGAGTCTCCTGTCAAAGTGTTGACCACATTCCTGACAATACTTGGTGGTTTGATCAGCTCCTTCAAAATGTTTGACTCAGTGGCTAAGGGGTACCCATTATCCAGCATCTCCTCTAAAAGCTAGATGACAGCAAAAGCAGGTCTACATGTATTGATTTCCTCCTATGGTATCGTTACCTCATACACAACGACATAATGGTCCTTTATCCTCTGCTCGTTGCATTCGGAGAAGTATTCTGTGAATATGTCCACTATCCGATGAAGGAACTCGATTACAAACAGTGGAGGGACTACAATATGGCAGAAAAAGACAGAGAAAAACAATGAGAACTACAGTAAGGTACTTCATCTATCCATCCTTAAACACTCATGTAAGAACTCCAGTGGAACCTTGGATTAATGGACACATTTGGGTCCCAGCCGTCCCTTTGTTTCAGAGGTTATTTCATATAGAGTGTATATACAAAGGCATTTTAGACTGTCCTTTGTTGAGAAGTTTGTTCTCTTTCCAAGTGTCCTTTATCAGAGGCTCCACTGTATCATGCCTTCTTCCAGACATGCAAGAGTGGCCAATCACACCCACTAACTTTCACTTTGAGTGACAGCCACAAAGTAGAGGTTGTTTCTGAAGATTGAAATGAGGTAGTAGTGTGGGGTTGGGATGACGGGGGGGACGTCGAAAGGGGAAGAAGCCTTGGCCTGTGCTTCGAAAAAGTAGTCACACACAGATCTGCTTACCACACTCTTCCAGTGTTTCTCCATAAAAATCTCCCTAATGAAAGAGAAACGAGTTTCTAATTAAAGCGCATCGTGCAGAGAACGTTCGTTATTAGAGTCTAGAGGCTTTTCTCTACAGTTACTTGGTACAGTATAGCTCACCCTGACTTATTTATCATAAATAAACTATTCATCTTCACTTTTCTGCTCTATAAGTGATGCCAAAAGAAAATAACACTGTTGCCCTGTTGATAATGATATTCATTGAGTCACATGCTTGGGGTAACCCCCGTAATAATCAAACGGTTAAGAAGCGGTAAAGGTTGTTAGTATCATAAACCATAGATACTGTACATTACTCATGTATGTACAGTATCTATGCATAAACGCACATTAACATTGATGGATATATAAGGTGTGCTAATGAAAGAAGTGGATCTGGTAATTATGCTGTGTACAAACATGTGACATGACATAGTTATGGAATAAGTTTTATATGGAGGAATGAATGAAGACTACACCATGAAAGTTGTGCAATAGGAAGAGAATAAACTAGACAGTTGAATAGTCTCAAGTTGAATAGAACGAGTGAAAATACGACTAGACGGATTCGCTTGACTCCACCCGGTCAATCAGTGCATCCATTAACAAGCCAAACCGTCGTCTTCTCTCAAGAGGGTCGTCACTATGGACGCTGATGGACTGGAGGTAGACACGGGTGAAGTCCTGCATGAAGAACTCCATGAGACTGACATGATACTTGAGGTCTCTGAGCTTTCTCCATGCGTTGACGGTAAACTGAGTTGTGTTGGCTATGATGATGCGAAGTGCTTCCAAACCGCTGGTGAGGTTAGTATACTCTCCCACAATGCTATTATCTTGATGAATAGGGACGAACCCAATCATGTTCTGATCTGTGAAGTGGAAGACAGCCTTGAGGTGTTGTATGGGTGGAATGGTGAGGTGCTCGTGGGGAAGGATGGACTTCCCTTGATCGATGGCGGTGATGGTGGACTGGAGGGTCTTGTAAGTGGCAGCATCTTCAGGGAAATGGCTATTCAGAAGACTCCACACCTCAGCCATATCCTTTAGCTACATGGGGGAAATATACAAAAGAACTTGAAACTTTAATGTCAATATGTTGATTTACGTGACATATAACAGTATTAGTGCTGGATATGATGTCCACAGAGGCCAATGGTGACAAGCTGACCCCCAAATTAAAAGTGTATGGTCCAAAGGGTAGCCATAAGCAATAAAATGAGATTAAGGAAGTATAAATGTTTATGTATTCTATTCAACATTATGTGAAGTTGACTGCACTTCAAAAGACGCATCACGACTAAATTAGGAGATGTTAGGGAATGATGGATGTGGCTATGGTGTTACACATGCCGTATTGGGGAACCATAGAAAGTACAGCACCTATGGATTCACCATCAGATCAGAAATTAACATGTCAGCAACATGCCTCTAACATGTACATGATGACATGAGCACATGATGAGAGTACACAGACATAATGTACATGGAAAGGGCTTCAGTTTATGGAAACTGGAAGCCTAACAAAAATACAATACTTAATAAACAGACTTCCGAGGGGACTACAAGCCAAGTGGACTTGGCAGTGACCTAGACACTTTATCACATAAAGTTTCAACTCTAATTATAAATTAGTGCTTGAGGTTTCCATGTCTGCATGCTCCTCTAAAAATATTTTGTTTTAATTATGTGAATTGTCTCCAAATGCATGGAAACTAACATTGTCAACAAGTAGAAATCTTAAAAATCATTTAAATTGAAATTTGTAACGCAAGGCTATTTCAAGTCGTACCTGAGGAGCAGCGATGCCTTGCATGATTGCAATGAAGGAGAAGAGGTTGCCATATTTCTGACTTTGGAGAAGCTGGGCTACTTCGATGAAGCGGCGAAGGAGTTTGGTTCTCTCAAGAGCATCTCCAGCAGTCACGACCGTGAGGGTAACGGTCTGGGAAAGATTCAGGTGTCTGTAGAAAAAGAAAAAAAAAAGATGTCAATATTTTCTTATGAGTAAGTCTTAATTTCTCTCTCTTACCTGAAATAAAGTTTCTTCCACAACTTTTCTCCATCGGGATCTGCTAACATCTGCAGACCATTGAACATTCCAGATGATGATGTCACTTGCTTTATCCTGTTACAACAACAACACAACAAGATCAGTCATGTGACTATCATGCTTTGATCATGTGATATTTACCTGTCCTTCCATATGCCCTGGTCTTCACCTGGTCTGGGTGAAAGCATGAAGCTGACAGCATCAGTACGTGTGATATGGTAAGCCAACTCATCGTTGCTGTGATTCTGCAAGATAGTGTGAGCTTTGACCAATGCCTCGTATCCAGGGAGATTCCTGTGAACTTTAGCCGAGGGGACGTGGCTGTGAATGAGGGAGGAACCAACCACATGTTTGGTCCCTGGACTGCTGGAGCCAGATGCACTGCTCAACAGGCTATCTTTACTGGAACCAAGGTCACTTGTTGCCCTGTTCATCTTGCGTTTATCGGGCAAAGCATAGAGGGTAGTGTCTGTCTGAGTTATGGGGACTTGAGAAGTACTTGTAGCAGCGGAAGAGGTGTGACCATGAGTAGAAGGGGTGGGGTTTTGCTGGGGGAACTGGATGGTGACGTAGTTGGACTTGTGTTTGGATGCTGATGGGTTGGGTACTGAGTAGGCAGGGTCTATTTGTAATCGCTGAGCTAGGATTTCTGCTCGTGACTGGTATGATGAACCTTTATCATGACCAGAAGGGGGTGTGGCTTCACGCCGACCTGACGGGACAGTATCGTATGTGGAAAAAGGGTGTGGCTGGTTACTTGTGGATTTCGAGCGGGGAAATCGTACTTCGGCATAGTTGATGGTGTTGGAACCAGATGATACGATCACTCCCCTGCCATTGGGGGCACCGTTGGCGTTCCTTGGGTAGCGAATCTCTGCGTACTTGACCTTCTCCCGAGGGGGCCTGTCAAGCGTATTCCCGGCAGACATAGACTGTGGTCGTCGATAGTAATCAGGCGACGGTCCCTGGTTATGCAGCTGTTGCGAGGAAGCCTGATGTGAGGAACTCTGATGCATCATTTTCCGAGCTGCCAGAGGAGAAGAAGTATTACTCAAGATGGAGACACTTTCCATTACTTCATAGTCACCGAAACTATCCATTCGCTCGTGACCAGAGCTTGCACCCGGTTGTGGAGTCACAGAGTTGTCATGTGACTGGGAGCCAGTGCTGGAGCTGGAGTATCTGAGAGCTGCAGGATGGGACATAGTCATTGATCGTCCACGAGTATCTGGTGGAGGACTAATCACATTACGAAGGGTTACTTCCACTTCTTCCTTACTGGCCTCCAATAAATCCCCACTGGATGAGCTGAGATGCTTGGAGAGACGATCCCTCGGTGCAGTCCTGCTGTGAGACTCCAAAGAAATGGGTTTTCCCAGCCGCAGCATGTGATGATAATGATTCCGAGCTGCTTCGTTGGGAGAACCAGATCTCCTCTTGACGTTACCACCAGTGGTAGGGGATGATTCGGGCGAGAAATTGCTTCGTTGGATAGGGGCATACGTACCCATATTGGTATAAATGCCTCCCTTGCCTGTATTTGGTCGACATATTGGAGTAATGATGAGGGTATGCTGGTTGATATCTATTGGGATCTGGTACTTCAAGTGATTGTAAATGAGTTCTGGGATGCTATCGAACGCTCCACTATCAAATTGATACTTGACAGTCGATCCCCTCAAAAGAGATGTCGTACTGATGACCTCTGTTGTGCCGATGAGGGTGTGGTCAGCCACACCCCTCCAGCGTAGCGTTAGAGTGTAAGTGTTGGACATGGTTGTGTTTTCCCTGACAATGAAATCTCCATCTTCGTGGAGCAATGCTTCAGCGTCTGCGCGGGGAATCTTTCCGTGGAACCACGGCTGGTTGTCCAAAGGGTGAGAAGGGTTAAAATCCTTTTCTACATCATATCCGAAACTGAGTCCCGACTCCATTGAGATTACACTCAAGTGCTTGTGCCTGAGCTGGTTGGGTGAGTCTTCATCTGTGGAATTCAAGTGATCCATTAGTTGCTGTCGTAGTTGTGATGATTCCTGTGTGTTGCTGTTCACAGAACTGCCGGTAAGATGAGGGACCACACTCCCTCGTTGTGGGTATTCTGGATTATACGAGGTGGCTACGGTGTTTGCACGAAGTCTTTGGTTGGTACCGAATTGGGGGCTGTTTTCGGGTGAGGGGACGTACTCGTTTTCCACTGCTGGGTGCCGGGGGACCTGAAATGACTTGCTCTCCATCGTCATGGAGCGGAAGAGCGGGGAGACAGCGTCAGGAAGTTCTTCGTAGTCGGCCAGAACTGACGAGACTGTCTTTTTGACTACCACTTGATGTGGTGTCGAGGAAGGAGGGGGAGGAGGGAGGGTCGTGTGTGGGGTGGGGGTCACGTTCTCCTCCGAAGGTTCAGTGCTAGGGATTTCAGTAACTCGAACAGATTCAGTCACTTTCTTTGAGTTCTTATTCTGCAACGGAACGAAATAGATTAAATGTGGTGTTTATTGAAAGCATGGCATATAAGCAAGAACGTAAGAGGCTTTAGAGTAACATGACCCTCCACTCCTACACCTCATCATAGGACTTCAACAAATGTTATGGACTAAATCCCAGACACAATTATAATATTATCACCCTCCCTCTCCCGCTTAATATCATTTCAGCCCATTTAACCCGTTCAAGGAAGTAGTTTTGATCTGAATGGGTATCAATGCTTTAATCTCTTCACAGAGAAAAAGCTCTCTCATATGAACAATTCCCCCGATTGATCTTGCAGTTATTTCAAATTTTTTGATCTTATTGGATAAAATAACTGATATTTAAGACGGACTTCTCTCCCCCGCACACCTGCTCCCTTGCTGGTAATCTAATGAACTAGCTGCTGGCTTCCCATTGGCTCAATCAAATTGGATAGGAATGTCAGTTATGATTTTACACGCCATTGTTTAGGTAAGCTAATGTGCCACTACTAACCGAATCAATGTGCAAATTAAGTCCCCATGGAAACAATACTCTCCCCATGCATGTTACATGTACTTTAACATATAGTGAGAGTGTGCAAACGGCACATATCCAATAATTGGGACACGTGTTAATGACATGCAGAATGAGCGTGTGAGTGTGTGAGTCACAAACCTTTTTAGAGCTTCCACTGCCAAGCAAACTCTTAATGTTAAGCCTGCAAAGGAAGAGAAGATATGTTACTGGTAATGTTTGAAGTTGGTATGTAAATTGTATGCGTGTATAGAGGGAGGGAGGGAAGGACCGGTGATCTCAAGCACACTCTCTGTGACCACAATACCTCTGGGGCCACAGCATACAGGCATGAATCAAGTTGCTGCTCCCAAGTCCTCCTACATGTCTCGATATCCAGAAAGGGCAAACTGATTACATTTCAGAAGGTTGTCTTTGCATGTCAATACTGTTTACTGTACAAGAAACTATTGGCACTTTCAAACTGAAAGTATATTGGAATGTCACTGGCACCTGTTCAATCTCCAACAAAGACACTTGTCAAAGTCAAGTGTTTACTCGGCAAAAATAGAAGAAATTAACATTCTCCAGCATATGTGCATATATGACACAGCCAAACTCAACTCAATTTAAGAGGAAATATTTCTCCACACTACTATAAACGGCCAAAGCCATATCTGCCAACCCCTGGAAGTAAAAATTCTGGATGGATTTTACCTATAAATCTGATGTATAAGTTATCAAAATAATTGTTAGACTCGATCAAGTATTATTAACCAGCTGTATAACCAATACCTTTAACTATGGTTGGAGGCACTGCTATGGATGGTACAGCCATGCACTCTCAAGTTGTTTTTAAAAATTTTTTTATGATATTGAGTTAGCACAATGTGATGGCATTGCCTTGAGCTGGCTCTGGCTCTGAAATGAGCAAAATCCTTGGATAAATGGACTAAATTCCTGGACCCCTGGACATAATATGGCCAAATCCAGGGAAGTCTTGGATGGTTGGCAGCTATGCAAGCTTATACGGAAATACCTATTAATTCATGCCAGCAGATTAACTCCATATATGAATGCCTCTTCATAAAGACGAAATAGCTATACATCTCCTTCCACAAGGAAATGTTGTCACCGGCCCACAGCATTTCTACTAGCATTGCCACTAACAACAGACACTGCAGTGCCAACACAATAGCTCCACTCCAGCCAAAATAAAGCATTGTATTCTAATTGGTGAGAGAATCAAGTGTCTTTGACTTGATTTAGAATCACTATTGACCATTAGACTGAAATATATACTCATTGTCCTGAACACTGCAGCTGCATGCATTAGTGCAAGTGGAGATGATTCAATGGACTTTCTTTGTGATGGCTGGCTGGAAAGTATCACTGCTGTCTAGTTACTGATAGCACTATTTGTACTCACTTTCTCAAGGATCCTTTTCGCAAGAGAGATTTTGATTCTTGTTGTAACTGAGCCACAGAGCCACCTGGAGACTCTGAGAGAGAGAGAGAGAGAGAGAGAGAGAGAGAGAGAGAGAGAGAACAATAATTTAATTTAGGAGAGAGGTTACAGGGATTCACTCAATCAAGTGGAACCTTCCAGAACATTATGCCAAGACCTCACAGTTGCCTTGGAAACCAAAATCAATCTTTGAACTAGCACTAGTTTACGCCCATTTACAGGAATCACTACAAAAGGTGCCATATTACCAGTTGCTATGGAAATCAAGTGGAGAAGACAGCTCTAAAAACACTAAAAAAAAAAGGTTGCCATGGAACCAATCATGGCTAGAGAAGAAATACAAATTACACGTCACAAGACCCTTAGCCCTTACCCTAGGTACATCTGAAGGAATGGGCTTGTTATCTGAACCTTTGAATTAGGTATTTCCTGGTATCTGTACCACACATTGCAGCACAGGTGCTCAAACAGACTGCCAGTGCAAAGGTCAGCAGGCTAATCACGCCACTGAAATAATCACTCCACTGGAAATAGTCTTATGCATGAATGAACAGACATCAACTTCACAGTACATGTACATGCATGTACACATGTCATACCATCATCCACACTGGTCAGCAATTACATGCACATGCCCATTACAGTACATGTACACACCCATGTCCAGGTACATATTATGTCACATGCACCTACTACACACACCATATGCATGTACATGCCACACACCACATCCATGGCCTATGGCTAGCTGGACATGTACATCATACCATATATGGATAATGCAATCAATACCACACACATTTAGTCCCAGACAGCTCCAAATGGAATACCTCACACATAATTTCTCCTCACAGGGGAATTTGAGACCCAATTTTTAAAGAGCACTTCAGCAGTCTCGAAGACCCTATCACACAAACCATGTACCACGCATGCAAGTCATCCAGGCAACTGCCACACACATAAAAAAAACCTGCTAAAAATAGCTGTGAATTTATGATAAACCGTCATCACTACTTCTTGTACTTTTATCATTCATATTTAAAAAGAGACAACATTAAAATGGAGGGACCTACTTATTTTGACATAATCCTGGTTTCACATTTCACATGTAACATGACTTTACTCACGAGTGAGAGTTTCCTGATGAGCTGGTCTGAAACTGGCCAAGCTGTTCATCATCGTAGTGCGGTCCTTAGAATTGACCACACCCAGTTTCTTAATGTCCGCTTCTCTTAGTTCCAACAATGCCTGCAGCAGAAACCAAATAAGGAAGAAAAAAGTTAAGTTAAAAAAAGTGCCATTTCCTTTAGCAGATGGTGCTAATGATCCATATGGTCAGTTGTTGATGTTTAAATACTGACTTGTTTATTGTTTACATACCGACTTGTTTGTTTATAATTATAGGATGGCCAAAGCCTCGATCCAAACAAGTGCTAACCCGTTTGTCATTAGATTTGGCACAAAAATGCAAAACATCTAAGGAATTTTGTATTCGTTGCTCAACCATCTGCACATATTTAGACATTCCGACTCTAACCACACCCACTAAGGGCTGGATAATGAGAGTCATTGGAGTGTTTGTAGTGGCTTTCATTAAGTGGGAGATACAGTTAATCAGATTCACGATTCAGATGATTAGAGATGAATATGGGCATATAGTGGCCCAGAGTGGCTGGACAATCTTTTGAAGCTTCAGCCATGCAGAAGTCAGACTAGACACATATTTAGTAACGAAGACTTAAGTCTCTGCATATTTTAGTTGTGAAGATCTCAAGCTTCTTTCAATATTAGGGAGGAGGTGGGCAGTTTGAAAGTGTAATAAAATTGATCCATCATTTTCCACTTATTGCTTTGACAACAGCATCTTTGTGTAGGCAGTAGAAACAAAAGGTGCTAGATAGAACCATAATCACTTTCCCCTGAAGTGTTTAGCGTGATGTTATTGCTATGACAACATGCTCTAATTGGAAAAAGGAGTTGCTCTCTCACAGGGGGCAGGGCAGAGATGAGAAGTGCTAAGAAAAAGTGGTGCTAATTAGACAGCATCATGTTTCTCTTCAACAGGAATTTGTTGATCCAAATACAGAAACCTTGCATCTATCATCCAACCATAACCACCTCACTTTGCTTATATATGGGCATTCTTCATAATGCCAGCATCCTGTACTGTTCATAGGTCAAGCAGTATGAAGTACATCTGTTCTCAGGTAAATTCCTAGATGCTGACTGACTTTCAATACTAACAGGACACAGAGACTGTATTGGAACAACCAACTTCCAATCAGCAGTCTTCCTTACATGGTGGCATTCACTTGGCTATCTTTTTGTGACAAAGAACCGCTGTGCATAGAATATCGAATGTACCCTCATTAACATTCTACACATACGAGGAAAGCCTTAATAATTGAATGATTGGAGCTGTGTAAACAGACAACAAACGAACAGAATTTGCTGATTTTTTCACACATCTTTCCTCCATTTCTGGAATAGCAAGAGCTATGTTCTGTACAACTTCTTGTAACCTGTTATCCCTAGAAGTCAATAGCAAGCTCTCTTTCCTTTCCTAGGCGACGTGGAAAGCCTTCCACACTCCAAACAAATCCATAAAAGTCGTTATCAAGCCCCAGCTCAGTTTCTCCAACTGCACAAGGCAAGAAACCATTGCATCCCAAGATTCTGCACCACTCATTAATTGACACACACTCTTTGGAAATGTATCCTCCTTTGATAATTGTTTATCTTAAATGTAATGGCACTCCCATCAGCAGAAGACCAAATAAATTCCTTCAGTTTGCTGCCAGCTGACGCTTCCATGGGTACATTGACCACACTAGCAGAGTATGTGTCCGAGTTTTTGCTTCGATGTGTGTGGCATGAATTTCCCATCCCTAATGAGCTAAAAAGTACCCGGGAAACTTGCATTTTCAAAGTTTAATTAGTTCACAGGACTTCGTATTGTTTGAAGTTTGATATTAAAATTCTTGGTCAGTTGGTCAGTCAAGTAGTTCCGAGTGCTAACTAAGGGCAGTTAAGCAGATGACTTTGAAGCAAATTTTGCATGAAACCCACACATATACTCAGTGTGAAGTGAAGCCTGGTGTCTGATGTCATTAGATTTTAGAGGTAAAATGTGGAAAATAGTAATTATAATATTTAAGAAAAAATAAAGATATTAAAAGGAGAACTTTGTTGATATGGTAACAAGTGGAGTAGATTCGTCCTTATCAGGTTTCCGGCCTAAACAATCGAGAGGACGGTTTAGTTGACTCAGTCATACCATTCTGGGTCAGCCAACCCACCTCTTACAACCTTACACTACATTAAGAATGCACGTAATAGTCATAGAGTCTCCTACCATCTGTGTAATATTGCCAAGAGACCTCTATAATATATACATCGGTGAAGGTTGATAAGAGATCGAGTGTTCCTAGCAGCATTACCCACATAGCTAGCTTGAAATCTGTGTTTCTCTGAGTCGGGTTCAATCTGGTTTGTGGTTAGGGGTGCACTTAGCTCTCCCAGGGGAGGCAAACACCTCAAGAATGTGTCAACAGAGCATTTCAACTTCTTCATCCAAGAATGTTTTTAAAAACTTATTCTCATAAAGTGTATGTGAATAATCCATTCTTTTCAGTGTTAGGATTTGAGTGGGTTGGAAAACTAGAACTAGGAAACTAGCTCTGCTTAAAAGGACTACTAAGCACTGTGTGAAAATAGCTGTATAGCTTTCCAACTAACATCAATTTTAAGTGCTTATTCATTAATTATTTGAAGTCAAAGGCACAAGCAAAGAGATATAAAAGACATGAACAAGAAGTGGCTGTAAAGGAAGTGTTAGGGAGAGTTGAAGGAAAGTCCCTATCCTGATTGGAAGTCACATGCAAGGAAGACAAGGGTATATCCTGATCCAATCTTGCAGAAATATTACTGCAAGTTCTATTTTTAAGAGGAAACTGTATCACAGGTCAAATCCGTTCAACCAAAAAAGAGGAATTGATGTCACAATAGCAGACATTAGAGATGCTCTGTCTGTTTTGCATAACAGGAATAAAGCCTATTAAGTGATTAGCTAGCTGCAGGCTATGCTGATGTTACACTATGGTAGATCTTGAGGCTAACCACATTAAAGGTTCCATACTCACATCAGATGATTAGGGCAAAGAGTTGCTCAGGGTTACTAGTTTTTGCTAGCATAAGCAAGGACAAAGGGTTCACGAATTCTATAGCACTCTCTCCTTTTTTGTGGCATTAATCGTCTTCTGTGAATATCCTTAGAGGTTAATTGATGGAAGTTAATTTGCTAATGGAAAGATTGTGCCATTCATTATTGATGATTTGGCACAATTAAGATGTTCTGTCTGGAAGAATGCGAGCAACTTTGCCACTGTCAATCAATGACCACTTAATCTGGCGAAAGACTATAACTTTTTAGCAATTTTTTCTTGTGTATTATTTCCCAAGAAACCACACAGCTGTTGTTGACCTAGTGACCTAAATAACAGCTCAAAATACCACAAGTTAGTTTGCTCAATTCCTACCACTTTTTACAAGTTTCCTTTCATCATAAACACTGAACTTCACATTGAACTGGGATGTCAAATTTATGCAGAAGCAGTGAAACACCAGACCGAAGATGGAAATACCAGTGCCAGGGATTGACAGGTTCAGAAGAAGGAGGGATAGGAGAGGGCACCCGAAACAGTTTCTTTCTCCATTTTATAGCCAGCTCCAGGCTAAAACTGCTGGCAAAGAGTGCCTGACAGCTATTTTGGAACTAAACCACCTTGAGGCTAAGAGTATCAAAGACTAGATTCCATAGTAGTGAATAGCCAACTGACACAAAGTTTGCAGCCTGTCAAGTGTGGAGTTAGTATAGGAGCAAGGTATACAAGGTATAGTTGAGACTAGTGCACTGTACAAACCACATGCCTCCAATTTATAATCAGTCACATCAAAACAGCCCTCAACAATGAGAAAGCATGCAGCAGGTATGAACACGCACACATGTGGACAAGGCTCTCAGGCCAAGGACAAAATAAAAGTCACGTTGTCCATAGTAACAATGCAGCTAGCTAGCTAGCTAGCGAGCGAGACTTTTCGGCTCAGACTGGTACTTTAATATTAGCCATAGTCAAGAAGGGATACCTCTAGCTATAATAGCGAGTTTAACAATTTTCGCAAGACAATAGCATGCATTATCTTAGCTAGCTAGCTTTATATGTTTCGACCATACCTTTATCGTATCGTAGTCTTCTAAATTCTTCTTGTAGCATTCCATACGCAAGTCCTTGAGCCAATTGCTGACAGTCTGATCTGCCAGCGTTTCCGAAGCTTTTGTAGTAGACATGACACAACTTGGAGTCAACAACGTCAGGATATTGGCAAACTAAGGAAGTTGTGGGATAAATATTTATTATTTCTATTGCAAGACAGCTATAGCAACAGTCTTAGCTTTCTGTATCTCACCTTCAAAGTGTATAGAAACTTCGCATTCACATTCTATCTACGAAAAAAAACCTCTCACACTTAAACAAAATGCAACACTGGCCAATTTTATCAATTGCAAATTGCCTTCCGCGCATGCGTAGATTAGACTTAAATAAGTGTGAGAAAAAAATGATTTCAATAACGTACACAAAAAATTTCTAAGTATAATTGTAGTGAATTAAATATCTATACGTGTCACTTTACACAAATAGCAGCATGGGAACTATATACAGGCAAGTAATGTAAAAAAATTAATAATATTGTGTGATCACAAGCAGAAAAAAAAATTAATAAAAAAAAAATCTCCGTTTCCAACTTTCAATTGTTCTTATGATATTCGTCATGTGCACTAATAAGGAGGGGCTCTTTCATTCACTACTTTATCTGGACATACGACTCAGGGACAAACCCCTCTTCTTGACCTCTGCGAACCCTCAACCAACCATCCCCCAGATCCTCAATGATGGCAACTTCATCGTTCTGGTTACAACTCAGCTCCTCGTCATTTTGACCTGAGGAGAAGAGAATAATTATGGATGCACAGTAGCTTCATAGAGCAATAAAGAACACCCCAACCCTTAAACCTCGGATAATCTAAAAATATCTCTGCTATAGTTAATAACAACCTCTTTACAAAAAACAAAACGCTGGGTTCCAACTTCCAAGTGTGCGCATTACTGGAGGTTTGGGTTTATAACACATCACAAGTTCAGAACCTTCTGTAAACAAAAGATCACAACAGCTTATATAGTAAAGAGGACTCGTAATGAAGAATTGGCTGATGTTCATGGGAGAGAAATAACAATTATCACATACTAAATAATAATAGGAGAGTTAAAAGTTTACTGCACAAATCGTCAGAATCTGGTTGGCAAGAGACAGAATACTGGCTGCCAAATTAGTGGATTACGAAAGATTAGTGCAGATGGTACTGCACAATGTGGACAGGCCAAGTTAGACTGTAGCCCTGAAATCAAGTTTCCAATTAAGAGCCAGGAAATTAGATATCCCTGTTCTTCTGATTAAGGTCTGGTGCTATATGTGAGGAGTCATCCGACAACTAAAATTAGATCATGTTTAAGTGGTGAAGGCAGTTATCAGTTCTGGAGCACTAAAATTAGATCATGTTCAAGGTCACGGTGAAGGTTCATTACTCTCACTGCCTCAAAGTTTTCAAATGAGAGCTTAAATTTCACTCAATTACTCCATCATAATTATGATAGGTGCTGAAACTCGAATAAGCGTCCAGTGATTCTCAGTGACACAGGAAGACAATTAGCGGTCATATCTTAAGTAACACAATTCACACAATCAGCCCACCCGTTTGAATGTGATGTCATACCACACACATGTACAGGTGCCTAGGTTATAGATACAGAGTACATAGAAATTCCATGTGGGCATGCTCACTGGTGCTGCTCAGCTTCTTGGGGAAAAAAAACACAAAAAACAACAACACACATTGGTTTCCAAATCGTGTGCTGGACTCTTACCACTTGTGTCTGAGGACTCTGAACTTTAGAACTGGGGGCTCCAGCTATATGAGGGGGTGTGTTCAACCACCACACATGCTGCTGGCTCCATGCTGTCTGTATCATTCCCACTAAGTCCTGTGTTATTCTAGGTCACCCAAAGAGAGTTCATACTTAAAAAGATCTTCATAAATGATTCCAAAGGTATGGGTTGGGGGAATATTGCTAGAAACCTCACTAAGAACAAGCTTTCAATATGTGCTGATATTGGGCATCCATACTGCATGCCATGCAAGTGGTTTTGAAGGGCCATCCCTCAGTGCTGACGTAAGTTGAACTCTCTCTATCTCTCTCTCTCTGTGTTGTAACACATGGGCTGTGTATCCTCCAGACGAGTTCCTTAAGGAACCAAACATCTGCCTCAAACCCACTCATGTGTATGAATGAACCCACTCTCGTGTCGTAATACATCCATAGCACAATAATAATAGTAGGGGCAGAGGTCAAGGGATAAATGTGAATAATTACGAGATAAAATATTCATAGATCAATAAAATACCACACCAGCAAGTCAATTAAGCCCACCACACAGTCTAATTCCATACCAGGCGTCCATCCATATCAACCATCTGGTTCAATGCCACGTCACTGTCCATCTCTGTTCAATGCCACGTCACTACCGATCTCTGTTTTTCTTATCCTCTGAAGCCGTCGAGTACCAAGTGAATGAACAACGCATGCCACTAGCTTGACAAGGTCTTTGTATGTTACACCCAACCATTACCAAAATACTGGACATTAATGGATAAAAGATTCACTTCCTACGAGAGCACAGATAGTCCATCACTATCCAGAAAGGAATAAAGCCATCTCATAAGACTTGAATATTACATGTTGCCATGGTTACATATACAGGTGGTGATCATAAAAGAACTTGCTTTATTATACACTATCTTTGAAAACATAAAAGGTTGCCATGGAAATACATGCAGGTAGTGATGTAGATGCAGTGCTGATTTAAAAAAAATTAATCGAATTTTAGAGGGATATTTGGAGACTTCTTTGTGATCTGGCATTTCACTAATTTGACAGCTCTAGCAATCAAATGATTAACTTGTCAACTTATGACTTTTCAAAGTGTACCAAAAACTAGAATCCATTGTGGCTGTTTGACCTTTCAACCAATCTGACGACACTAAAGCATTATTCTCCTTGATGTGGTGACAGAATAATCTTTGACTAATCTGACACCATTACTTATGTCCTTCTGTTATCTCCCTGGATGTGATGACAGGAATATAGCAGAATCGGCCTTTTGTCCTGAAGACACTGTTGCCTTTGATGCATAACAAGAATCCAGCAGACAACAGTAGGTGTCAATCTATATACATCTGTAACATGATTAGTGTTGTTACTATAGCTATATGGTCTGGTCCATGTGACTTAATCAGGTCTTTAATGGAGATCAATCTGTCACAAGCAAGATCAGTTCTACTCCACTAGCTCTGGTTCATGAGCCACACAGAACACAGCTGCATCCCGTCCTCCCATGAATACCACACACACCCTCACCATGTCCTTGGTCCACTTCATTACAGGTCATTTAATCAGGGTCTTTCAGGGTCATGTACCTTTCAATAATGTACCTTTCAATAATGATGCAATTATCATAGCTTGATCAAACACCCATATTGTATTGGGTGGTGGAATGATGAAATCATACATCCCCCCCCCCCCCCCCCCCCAAACAGATAGACAAAGTCATCCTCACCCCCAAATGCTGTACTCGAACACAGAACAACCCACACTCAAACTACTGATCAACAGGAAGTGGAAAAGGATTACATCTGAACTGCTTCCTGTACTGCCTCTCCACACACTTGCATACACAACCTCTTAGGGGAACTCCAGGACAGCCCCATGATGGCTTATCCAAGGATCACTAAATCTGATGTAAGCACTTAATTCAAGGGGAGCCTCAAGATGGCCATGTTGTTGTTGTTTTTGTTTTGTTTTTTTGTACATTGCTGGCTGGCTGGCTAGCAAATACTATGGACCACGTTAATAATACTAAGTAAATCATACAGGACTTGAGCCTTACCACTAGGGATTACAGATAGTATACTAACCTTGTAATTATAGATTACTAGCAGTTATGCATCCAGGGATTACTAGTATTGTATTACAACTATGCACCCTGAAAACTAAAATTCTCATATTAGGACTTAAAAAAAGAAAGAAAGATGCTTCTAGTTCGGTTCTCCAGCATGGGAATACTATAATCTAATTATCTCTCTCTTGCCGTGAATATCATCAGCATCAACTGCTGGCATATGATGAATTAACTGCTCAGTGTTCTTAAGTTACAGCCTCATATGGACCCGACACGGTCTGTTGGCACCAGGTAGTGCCGAAAACAGACGGAGAGTTGACCCGCGTCACAGTTTCCTCTCAGCAGAGGTATTGGGTTACAGCAGACACTTGACACAAAGACTGGCACTACTAACTACCGTATGTATCTGTGAGCAGGTCCTGTCCATAATAGTCTCCAATGTCAGTTATGAGGCACCCACCACTCACAGACATCAGGTTCACATTCTGCTTCACCTCTCACAGGTCATGTGATGTCTGCTTCCTGATTGGTGGACGAGTGGTGCCTCACATTGACTATATATTGTGGAAGTTCATAGTCTGTTTCATCATATTCACGTCATGCATGACACATCCAACTACACACAAGTGGTGGGTGGTGTGATGCCCACTTTCCTGATCTATGGAGCAACACCAAAAAGATATCACAGAGCAAGGAGGTGTTGCTGTAGGATTCTGAGACGTCGCAATGCTGCGGAGAGTTGTCATGTATTGTTGACACACGATTGCCCTGACTGGTGGTGGTGGTAAGAGGGCAAGTCTTGTATGTGTTGGTACATAAACATCCTGCAACCAACGGGTCATGGCTGGAGACTGCTAGACCAGCCTTACAACTCTCACAGTTGAGCGGACATTCAGCACCCTGGAAGCAGTCAGGGGGTAAGTGTATTGAGCAGATACCAGCACACTGAAATCAGTGGGGGGTAAGTGCCTGAAACTGTGAGCAGATACCAGCACCTAGTGTATCGAGCAGACATTAGCACACCCTGAAACCAGTCAGGGGGAAGTGTGTTGAGTCAGGGGGCAAGATACCAGCACCCTGAAACCAAGAGACATACCCTGAAACCAGATAGGGGCAAGTGTGTGTATCAGTTAGCCCAACAGTTGACACTGGAATATGACATGGTCAACACTGGAATATGACATGATCAACACTGGAATATGACATGATCAACACTGGAATATGACATGGTCGACGCTGGAATATGACATGGTTGACACTGGAATATGACATGGTTGACACTGGAATATGACATGGTTGACACTGGAGAATGGGACAGTAGGCATCAAGACTAAACAAAGAAAGACCCATGTCCCTCCCATGTCATCGTTACTCGACCGTCACAAAGGAATTCCTTCTTTCTTGTTTGCAAATAGTTTCTAAATTTCTGAGGAAAAGGTGAAAGATGGAAGCAGGAAAAGAAAAAAAAGGACATTCAAAAGTAACAACTTCCAGGTGGAGGAAGAAAGTGTAACATAATCTAAACACATCACACCCGCTCACTGACTCTGTTGAAACCTCCCTCCCTCCCTCACTGGTGACTTGTTGCAGTTCATTAGAAACAAAGTGAGACAAATTGAGCAGGAAGAAAACACCATTCAATGCCCAATACAAGACAGGGTTGTGACAATTGCAATCAGGGCTACTGTTTGAACCAAGGTCCTCTCTATATATCAAAGCATGCTACTGTTTGTGTCTGCCACAACCAAGGTCCTCTCTATCTACAAAACACACATATTGTTCAATATAACAAAACCGATGTGCTATGAGTGTGCTCGAGTCCTGGCAAAATCGAAGGGGCTTATATATGTGATGTGATGAGGAGGTCACTATTGCCACGACATTCATGAAGTGAGTCTAACCACCTTAAAACAGACCGTCGGTTACTATGGACCAGCTCAAATGATCACATTAGCCAGTGACATCAGCACAAACATTAGAGTCACAAAGGCATGCTATTAGCTAGGGAGGTACTTCGCTGAATAGAAGAAATGCTGATACAATAAATAAATACTAATTCCTGTGGTTGCTTAGGACCCTTGTTGACTCCTCGAGGTTTAAGAAGAGGTATTCATACCTCCATCCTCTTATCAGCACCTTTTACATGTGTACCCTTCAACCACAAACAACAACCTATTTAGAGAGAAGGGGGTGTGTCTAAATAAACAGCCCGTGAATATCGTTATCAGTGTTAGCTCTGGGGAAAAGACCTTTATGGTTTCATACTGTCTCTGGAGACTGTCCAGATAGAGTTGGGAGATCTCCAGTGCTTGAGTATGACTAAACTTTCACAAAATCTCTGGAAACGACTATCCAGGTAGAGTTGGGAGATCTCCAGTGCTTGAATATGACTAAACTTTCACAAAATCTCTAGAAACGACTATCCAGGTAGAGTTGGGAGATCTCCAGTGCTTGAATATGACTAAACTTTGACCTTAATCTTATCCAATCTTGTTCATTCGCAAGCAGATCTGAAATCTATTCATTACCACACCCTTCTCTGTACCACAGGTCCCCCCCTCCCCCCGGCCCCCTAGTGGACTCACCACTGAAGTTGTACAAGAGGACACCTTTCTTAACATCACTGGGCATTTCAATGTCGTCCCACTCGTCATTGGGATGAGGAGTCTCGAGGGTCCCAGTGGTGGGCATTTCCTCCTCATCTTCATCATCGTCATCTTCATCATCAAACTCGTCATCCCTGGGAGAATTCTGCCGCAAAAAAGAGAGAGAAAATTTGTGGGTTGGGTAAATTCTTGCTCTGTGTGAAAGGGAGATGATTCTATTAGTCACAATGTACTACTGACTTACATTAATGTGATCAGAGTTGGAGACAGGTTTGGTGGGTGCTATCTCCTTCTTGACCGCACGAGGAGAATATTTAGCTGCTGTGGGTAGTAAAAAGAAGGAAAAAAAATTAGCATTAAACTAAGTGCACGGCAGCCTCAACCACTTTCCAATCAACCCACAGACTAAACCAATTCTTTCTTGTTGCTTGAATAGGCCCTTATTTCCCCGGGACTTTCACTGCTAATAGAATGTGTACAGCCACGTCTTGTAGACTAAATGCAGACCTAATGAAATGGCAGTTGCCAACTCAGCAAGGCTTCTGTAGACATGCATGTCTTGGAGGTGAAAAACACCTTGCTTTCCTAATATGGAATTACTGCTATGACTTTTCTCTAATTAGAAATAGAGGCGACTGAGAGTACAGCCTTAGTGCTCCTGGAAGTACAGCCCCTCTAATTAGTGTTCCTGAAAGTACAGTCCTTCTAATTAGTGCTCCTGGAAGTACAGCCCCTCTAATTAGTGCTCAGAAGTACAGCCCCTCTAATTAGAGCTTACGTTTAGAAGTGACGGGTAAACCAGCACCCCTTTTCTCTGGCCTCTCGTTGATTCTCTGAATTGCTGAAGTCAGGAAGTCCTGCACAGATAATGGTAACAACACTAATAACAACAACAACAACAGGACAAAAGGTACACGTATGATGTCAGAAGGAGGTACAAACAATACGTAAATCATAGAACAATAATAGAAGTAGCAAAAATCAATTTCACAAAGTACTATCAGGACAGAGATAACAGGACAGAGACTATTAGGTCATACTATTAGCAACATCATATCAGGCTGTATAGGGGACAGGGGAAGTTATCGTCCAAGGAACTCACTTTGAATTTTTCTAGTTCGGCACCTAATTCCTCTATCCTCCTCTGACAGATGTCCAGACTCTGGGCCACTGTGTTAGGGTCACCAAGCTTCGGGTTGTCTGTGTATATCGTCTGCATCTTCTCCATAGCAGCTCTGAGGGGAAAGGGGTGGGGCAGGAGAAAGGGGAGGGGCAAGAGGAGATTACAGCTCTTGGTTTCCATGCCCACCACATGATCACATGACCTACTTGTCAGATAGAGTCTTGTTAATGAGTGCATCTAACTGGTCCACCTTGTGCTGCAGTTTCCTTCGCTGCTGCTCAGGGGGGAGGTGCCCATAATCCTCACGAGGCTCCACCTACACACACAATACAAAATAAAATGAAACCTGCAGAGGTTAAAAGGTTAAAATGGTTGCCATAGGACTGATTGGAGTTTTAGATGTTTACCTTGCCCTTCTTGTGATGGCCCGACTTCTTGGCCTGCTTGCCCATGTACTCCACAAACTCGACATCTCCTGGGATGGGGAATCCCGTCTTTGACTCTAGTACCAGCTGCTGATTGTCCTGGAAACAATCAATGCCCAAGGGTTCATAAATCACTAGTACATACATAGCCTTTAAATATGGTCCCCCCCTCCTCCCCCCCCCCCCCCCCCCCCCCCCCCAAAAAAAAAAAAAGAAGCTCCATTCAAACTATTCAGGAGAAAATTTGCAGGAGTAAAATTTTTAAAATTTCATGTAATGCATGAAAATTTTTTAGCACTGATTGCCTTATTCAAAGGAAGTGGGCTGGGTCCATGGCCTCATGAATCTACTAAGTGGCCCATTCTGAAAGTACAGCTAGGAAAGACAGGACTCTATACTCTAACCTTGACAGAGTCGACTGCGTCCGCGGCTGATGTGATGTTGTCCAGACATGTGTTGATAATGGGCAGGACCTTGCGTTGACACTCTGAAAAGGTACCCAATATCATTTTATACTTGTTTATACGTTTAGCATTCATATCTTGCAAATCCTACAAAAAAAAAAAAAGAAAAAAGAGAGACAAAATTCATACTTTTATTAAGGACTACCCTTTACCTACAATGATCAATTAAATGTGTTTTTATTAATACTACCCTTTACCTAAGACTGACCTTAAAGGCTGCTGGCATTGAGGTATTGAAGTGTTGGTGTCTATCTGCATTTGTCTTCTCTAGTTGGAGGATGTATGTGTTGCGACAGTCTTCTGCTGTTTGTTCCTTCTGCCGCAGAATGGTGGTCAGCTGTGTGTGGAGGGAGGGAGAGAGAGAGAGAGAGATGTACTCACTCAGATCCAGAACAACCATTAGTGCTCTTTGCCCACCTTGTCTATCTTAGCTTTGGTGGAGTTTGGGTCATTGTCTGCCTTCTCTAGTGTGTGCATGGCAGCCTCTCCCTCTTCGCTTGCCTTCTCGTATGCCTTCTTTGTCTGTGCAAATGAACATGTTATCATATCAACCCTTTACCAAACAAATTCTAAATAAAGCCTCTTTCAAGCCACAGATATACTCAAACTCACCCTTTCCATAGCTTCCATGGTTACTTTCAGCTGTCGGATGCACTCTGCCCCTTGCGCCAAGTGTTTTTTCCTCTCAGATGAAATATCTTTTATCACAGATTTCAACTCGTTCAACACCTGCACCAATGGTGGGCATTATCAAGAATAAAGATGTGATGATTTATACATACCTCTGCTTCCATGTACTCAGCTACCAGTTCTCTTTGGCCCGCTAAATCATTTGTTTCCATAACAGCCTTGGCAAATCCTCTTACTGCTGTATACCTGATTAGAGAAAGGGGAGGGGAGGAGAGGGAGAAAGATGAACAAAAGGAAATGGCTAATTAAGATTCCAGTCCTTACGGAGATTCCTCTTCATCTTTTCTCCGAAAACCCTTCACTAATTTTCTAAAAATAAATAAATTAAAGTGTGTTATGTCAGATATGTCAAAAATTGACCACGGTCAGTGTTCTCCCCAGCATACCTAAATATAGGGGCCCACTATGCCTTCAAGTACATTTTCCCTTTGATGTGGTCAATAGAATGCTGTTCAACCACAAAATTAATACCCTTTGATGTCTATTCCTTCGCTACATTGCACACCCTCTGAAAGGGTATGACTGCTGGCTGACCTGAGCTCTTTGGCATAGCTCTGTTCCACGCTGATGCGTTTCTCCATGAAACTTTGGACTCTCTTGAAGAACTCAATGCCCTGTTCAGTATGTGTACAGACCTTTTCGTATTGATCCTGGGAGAGGAAAGATGCATATCGATTGGGTGTGCATCAATTAGAATTGGTGTGCATCTCAATTAGAAATCCAGGGGGAAAAAGCAGTCAGTTATAGGGCCAACGAGTTTTCTAAACTAACACAGCCTATATTAACAGTAAACTCATAATCATCCATTCATAACAACCAGCTCTGCTCTGTAAGCAAATTCCCAAGTTGATGCTATCACAACTCTTATATTTGCTGCATGCTGCCAACTACCCTCATTACTAAAACAAGCTTCGTGCAAGCAAACTGGACCACCTTCGTCTCTGGAAAGTCTGAGTGGTTACTTGAACCTTTCCACTAATCACTGAGATCAAAAACTGCTCAGACAGACACAACTGACTGCACAGATTATGCCCAAACAAGGGGTTGTGAACTAGCCATGGCATGGAATGTAACGAGATGTCATACACTGAACTTACCTTATACACACACCTGCTTTGGCTACAACTCTAATCATTAAAGAGTCTTGGATCTTAGAGGCATATCACAATGCAAAGAAGGATGTCATTTATGGATTAGTGAGTATTAGAGTGCATGGAGAGTGAGTGCATGTCCAGAATCTGAAGAGTATACAAGAGTGACTCAGTGAGGCAAAGAGTGTTTCGAAAGAGTACTCAAAAGAATGTACAAGAGGGGGTATGGAAGAGTATCCAAAAAGAGTGCACTGAAAGTATCCACGAGTGTGCAAGAGTGTATTGAAGAATATCCACGAGTGTGCAAGAGTGTACTGAAGAGTATCCACGAGTGTGCAAGAGTGTACTGAGAGTATACAAGTGACTAAGTCAGAATGCACAGAGGATGAGGGATGTGCATGACCAACGTTTGTCTTCATTACGACACTTTGAATAATACTCATTGAAAATAACTGAAAGGCTCTCACTTCACCTTCAAACCAAACACACATGTGCAGACACCTCACTTTCAAAAACCAAACAACACATTCTGACACCTCCAGTACCACTAGTCACCATGGCCATTAGGCCATCTCCCAACCACTATTATATATTTTATATACAAATCTCTTATTACCAGACCATTTACCAAACACTACCAGGCCACTTGGGTCCCAATCATAAGGCTATTCCCAACCACTAGGCCATCTCCCAAACCATTTCAAGGTGGATACAGTAGATTCCAGGTTGCTTGACACTAGTACTTCAGTGGCCATCGAGGTCACATGGACCAATCAGATTTGCAGGCAATGATGTCAGCATGAATCTGATTGGTCCATGTGACCTTGCTTGCTAAAGTACTAGTGTCAAGCAACCTGCAATCCACAGTATGCAATCGAAATCTGCTTCAGTTGAATATCCTTTAATGGCTTCTTCTCACTGTAAAACCAATTATTATCAAATGATTTGAGAGAAGGGAGATGTCGTTGTCTAGTTTGCACAGTGTTAAGGTACAAGCTGCAATGATGTACACACAGGAACCAGGTCTTCCTCTCAATGAAGACACTACAGGAACCAGGAAAGGACCTTAACAAATGATCTATTTTTCATATGGAGTTCTTTTCAACAGTTCGCATTGAAGGGTTCACTATGACAGGGCTCCCTGTCATCTGACATTTTCCGATCAAACTGCTAAATGTCCGACCTGTCAAGACCAAATGTCAGATGAGAGGGTTGAATAATAATGGCCGTTTGATGACTTTTTAATGACTGATCTGATAAAATGACCTCATGCCCTGCTAGGAGATTCCAAATACCAAGCTTTATATGTAAGTGATACCAAGATTAGAGTCACACACATCTTTCTCTTTCACTCACACACACACACCATGGGCTCCTTTCCCTCCCTAGATGTTTAAAAGATGAGGTTTGAATGAAGCCATCTCATCAGGTGTCCTTGATAGGGTTACATAAAATCAAAAGCAAACATCCTAAAATAACACGATGTACTTTCACAATACACGGTAGTACATAATAATCTTCTTTACTACGAAACTGTAATGAGTCTACAAAATGGATGGGCATGGATATCTATACCTTGCAAGCAATTCAGTAAAGACAAGCTTTGAGAGCACGAACAATCTCACTGTCACATGGATACCATTAAAAAACTTTAGCCAGATCCTCTGGCTGGTGGTATTGTTTCTTGTTTGAGTGAGCAAGTATCCCGATCACTTTCCCTGGAATCTGATCTTCTGAATAACTCTTTAAGCTCATGTATTATGGACTGTATGGATGTATGTGTCAGTATGACAGTCCTTATATACTGGGTGGACTAATGGAGTGCTAACACTGGCAAGTACAAGACCGAAGAAGATAAAGGGGAGGGGGTTCCAAATAGGAATTAATTTCATCGCAGTAAATAAGTGCCAATCATTCCTGAACACATCCTAGGGCTTCTCTGGGAAGGTAAAGCTGGGATAAATACTGGAGTCAAGAATAAGGTCAAGCTTAGGTAAAGGCTAGGGTTGAGGTTACACTGTGTTGGGGTTAAGGCTACGCTGATACGACAGTTGGTGCTAGGGTATTGGGATGAAAAGGTTATGGCAGAGTCAAAAGGTAGGGCTGATAGCGAGGTGATGATAGCCTATTGAATACAGATGTCTGACAACTCATCTCAACCTTAAATCCTCAGAAGCTGAGACCAGCCAAACATCGGACCAACTATGACCAAAAGTTAAATTTCCTTGGATAAGTCAAAGCAGTGGCCTTGGCAAGGCAGTCACTACGTCATCAACCAGCAACATAATGGCAAAACACTGAACATAATACCCTAAAGTCTTATTCCCAAAGGTTTTCTCACACTAAACAGAAGAAGTTTTTACTCACAGTCAGTATTTTAGCAAAATCTACTCTCTTTCAAGTCGAATAACAGGAACAAAAAACAGTCACACTCACTCCCAAAATATTCTCCACAAGCCATGACACACTAAGGTTCTGTAAGAATACCATTTCCTTTACTCCCAATAACTGTCTTGTATTTGCACTAAACATCAATATTAGGCTGAAATAACACATCCCACTTTTCCTTTCCTTGGGTAGGACATACTCCCTCCTCCCTCTCCTCCCTTGAGAATAACTTCCAAAAAAAAACAAAAAAAACACACTCCCAGTGCTCACAGACTCCTAACACCTCCAGGAAACACTAACAGTGATGGTACTAAGTCAGTTAACACTAACCTCAACTGACACACTTATAGTTGCACACACTTTTTACTATTTCTAACACACTTGCTTTGTTTGAAGCAGGGAAGTTTCTTCGTCACACAACAAAAGAGGCCCTCAGAGAGTGGTTCTCTCCTTCAAACCATCCCTCCCTCCATCACTTCCTGCAAGCATACATCATGCCCTACAAACTGCATTAGGAAGCTATCACAAAAAGTTTTGGTACTTCTTAACAGACTCTCCAAAACGAAAAGAAGTTTGGGGTTTTGTCATTTACAATACCACACGAAATATGTACATGGGAAACACAAAAGAAAGAACTTCCTAGCACGAGCCACCGAGTTACCCAAACTTACCCAAACTCTGTTGAAAGAGGTTTGCTATTTCATCAAAGAATGAAAGAAAACACACAGACACACATTAGGCTGATTAGCACAGGTGTACAAACCAAAGCTCAAGGGGTTGTGAAGAGGGAAATGCACTTATATTATTCATGCCTCTTCACACCCCCATTTTCCCTTTAATGTACATGGTTTACAAGCTCTTTGTATGATCCAAAATGATCTCTTAATTCAAGTTATCAACTACATTCTGCCACCTTATAAGAGAGCGGACCTCGTTGTCATCATCTACGTGTGATGGGATACCATTAAGGCAGTATTGGTCAACCAGCAAACTTGACAGGTGAATATAAACAATTAATTGCAATTCAATTTACTACTTCTCAAGGTGAGCTTGTAATCCCACAGTGTGTTCTAGAAAGGTTAGGCTACCCCTTCAATCAAATATCAGGAGTAATCTTGATGTTTCTCAGGCGAGCTTTAACAAAAATGACCCTGTAATCCCACAATACACTCTGGAGGCTACCCTTTCAATCAAAAGAATTATGTCTCAACCTATATGGAGTGTCATAACACGAATGATGTTGAAAGTGCATATTATCTCTTATCAGGTTGCCATAGTTTCAGATCATACTTTAATATACGTACATGTGTAGCATGCAATCATTATGATTTACTATTAAATAGAAATTGATGTATAACTCAGTACTCCCAAAAAGATTGCACAAAAAACATCCTCCCAGGGAAAAGAGGATGTTATTCAGATGGGATGAAATACAGACCATTTTAAAGAAGGCTAAAGGCCAACCACTCCCGTTTTTGATGATGTGGGGTTGCTTGTTATCCCTTCAACAAAATAAAATGATATTCACACTTTTTGGCTACAGAATAGAACCTAATCATATCCAATATATATACATGCATACGTATCCCTTGACAACAACGAGACTGCTTGATATCATTATATCTATTTAAGCTTCTCTGGTTTGGCAACATTAAGCTCACCTAGAATGAGGTTATATGCCAGCAATAGCAATTATAATGTGCATTTCACCTACTTCCCAACTTAGTGAGAATACAGATATGGATACATCAGCTTTCCATCAGAGCTACACCTGATACAGTTGTCCTCTTTCAACAATGGCCCATTAGTTGCAAACACATCAGTGCACACTAGCTATATTCTATATTGATCTTTAGATATTCATTGCTCCCACAAGCATAATGAGCTAACTGGCCAGTTCCTTCCTAAACCCTTTGTGTGCAAAACCTCAGCCCTAAACACGTACTAATTAAACACGCAATACTCATCTTGCCTCAAGCACTACTCTCCTGTCCTACGCGAGTATATCACAGCGTGGGGCCCCTGCAAAGTCCACTAGCCTTTGCACTGCAACAAGTATGTGTACCAAAACAGCCTATCCAAACAGTCTCTCTTTTTTTTTTTAGCTAGCTAGCTAGCTACCGCCTTACCCATATTTCTGTGCCCCAGCTCATGTTTCCGTCCTACTCCTGCCACCTCTTCCTTCAATACAATTTCTGCCTCAGAAACTATGAATCAAATTTAGTAGACTGCTCCTTCGCTGCTGCTGCTGCAAATATTGTGGGTCAAGCCTAATGATGATCGGATCGCGGATATGCGCGAGTCACGTGATCGCATGTGACTAATTTTTTTTTGAACTTTTGAACTCTGATCTTTGGCACGGGATTCAAATTTTAAAAACACTACTTCAAAAGAATGAGTCAGCCAGAGTCAGCTTCCTCAGATGGCATTTCTTCTGTGTCTTTGAGTGACAGAACTCCTGATGTCTTGGTGACGAAGCCTAATCGGCCGCGGAAGAGAGTCAGGCCTTCTTCTACCAAAGATGAAGCTGAAGGTAAATCATTATGGGTAAATGCACGGTAATTCCGGATGGTTCAAGACTTTTGAGCTCAAAAATTGATATAATCTACTCTCACAGTAGAATATATCTTTCAAATAATACATAAATCTCATCAGTTTTGAACCATCCTCAGGGCCTGGTTTACTGGAACTTGTTAACTTTTATCTCATTAATGAATGAAATGGACCCCAGTCCCCTCCCCCCCCCCCCCCCCCCCCCCCTTCCATCTGACTTGTTTAACGATTGCAGATGTCAGTGGAGTACAGAACCTCTTACGGAACATCCCTGTGATTGGCCAAGACTTTGAAATCATCTCCAAGATCGGCGAAGGTGAGTCAAGGCTCACTCAATTGCCATCAACTATTTTAATTTCAATGCTCTATTGTAGGCACATTCAGTTCCGTCTTCCTGGCAAACCTGAAGTGCAATCAGGAGAAGGTAGCCATCAAGCACCTCGTACCCACTTCTTCTACTTCTCGTATGGAGAATGAGATCTACTGCTTGGAGAAAATGGGGTGAGGAGTGCATGAAGGTGAGGGGGGAGGGAGGTGGAGGTGAGAGGAGAGAGGGAGAGAGGTAAAGATGAGAGGAGAGGAGGGAGGTGAAGGTGAGGGGGGAGAGAGGTGGAGATGAGAGAAGAGGGGGAGGGGGGAGATGAGAGGAGAGGGGGAGAGGAGATGAGAGGGGGGGTGAAGGTGAGGGGGGAGAGAGGTGGAGATGAGAGGAGAGGGGGGAGAGATAAAGATGAGAGGAAAGGGGTGAGGGAGGTGGGGTGCACGAGAGGAAGATGGGATACGGGCTGGGTAAAGAGTGAGAAAGTGAGTGAAGAGATCTTTTTGTTCTTTATCTTCTTCTAGCGGTAAGGATCATGTGATTTCCTTGCTGGCTTACGTGAGGCAGGACGACCACATTGCTCTCATCATGCCATTCTTCAAACATGATAAGTTCACAGTGAGTCAACTTACATTCCAGAATTTACGAGGGGGGAGGGAGAGTGGACTACTGTTCCTCCAGGCTGGGGAAAACTTTTGTTTTTCTTGCAGGACTACCTCCCCCTGATGTGTGTAGGGGAAGTCCGTCGGTACATGAGGGCTCTTTTTGAGGCATTGAGGAAAGTTCACTCTCACAAGATCATCCACAGAGACATCAAACCCAGCAACTTCCTCTACAACAGAATATCCAGAAAGTGAGTCTGTGTGTGTAAATCATTCACTCCCCAATCCCTCCCCCCTTATAATAATGTGCTGTATTTCGTGCTCATTAGGTTCCTACTGGTGGACTTTGGGCTGGCTCACATGGAGACACAAGCAAAGGAGGACAAAGGTCAGCATCATTCGGGTGAAAGCAAAAGCAAGCACCTTTTTTTGTTACTGAGTCTGTAAGCACCAGATTGAAGTGTGTCGTTCTTAGATGCATGAAAAAAAGTCATGTCATGTGTGGAATTTACAGGAAGTATACTAAAGGCGACTCAGGGGAGGAGCACTGGACAAGGTCCTCTCATGGAAGTTGGCAACAAGACAAGACATCGGAGTATCAAAGTGGTCACCCATCCCTCATCTTCCCAGCCCAGAACTGCACGACAATCCTCTGGAATCGCCTCAAAGCCCTCCTCCTTCATCACTTCTAGGGATCTAGCCTTGGGTAGCACCGGCACTTCCTGTCAACAGGGAGGGCGTGTCAAGGAGGACCATCATCGAGGGTGTGTGAGGGACAGAGGGAGGAGCAGGGACTCCTCTGCAAAGATGCGGTCATGTGATCACAAAGAAACAGCACTCTGTAAAAGCTGCTTAAACAGGTAAGAGAAAGGAAAGGGGGTTGTTGTTGTTGTTGTTGTTGTCAGCAGGAATCTTTTGAGGATAGAATGAGATCTCGTCACTTATCAATGCTTGTAATTTCCCCCAGGGGTAACCAAGTGGCTCCCCGTGCTGGTACACCTGGGTTCCGTGCTCCCGAGGTTTTGATAAAGTACCCAAAACAGACGACTGCAGTGGACATCTGGTCTGCCGGGGTAATTCTCCTCTGTCTCTTGAGTGGACGCTACCCTTTCTTCAAGGCCCATGATGACATGTGCGCCATGGCTCAAATTACCGAACTCTTTGGTTCAAGCTCATGTATCAAGGCTGCAAAGTCACTAGGTACAAGAAGGCTATAAATCTAATCCAGAATGAAAACATTAGAGCCTAAAGAGAGGTCATTTCTAACTCTCATTCTGACCTTCTCGGGGGGGGGGGGGGGACTCTTTGCTTTTTATGAATGGAAACTTTTGGGGGTCAGAATGAAGTGTTCAGAAGGTGAATGAATATACCTCTCAAGTAGTGAGGACTTATTCCATGGTTCCACTTTGATTCAAAGAAGAATCAGGTTCTCTCCTTTGATTGCAGGGAAGTCTATGCTCTACAAACCTATGCTTCCTCCACTCAACTTGAAGAGACTTTGCGAGGGGATCAGGGAAGCTGATACTATCACAACAAGCAGTGGAGAAGAAGATACCACATCAGAACAAGTCTATCAGAAAACTGATGAACGGGACTCCCCTTCCCCTGTGGATGAACCTCAGGTCAAGAAAAAAAGACAGATCAAAACTGAACCAGAACGAATCTCGTGTTGTGATAGTAAAAAATCCTGTGTGTGTTCTTGGAACCAAGTACCGGAATCGGCCTATGATTTGTTGAACAAGTGCCTTGATTTGAACCCTCATTTACGAATAGATGCTGGTCAAGCATTATGTCACAGCTTCCTGACAGAGAGACACAAAAGATGACTTGCCATATTTTGCTTATTTATACAAATCAATAGCAATCCAAATGCAATGCAACTAATCTCATGCGCATGCGCATTATTATTGTTGGCAAAAGATTCAAGGGGAAGAAATGAAGTCACTTCACTTCTTGTTGGTACTGGAGGCAGTTAGCAGCAGGGAGTTGGTCCTGTGCCTCTTGCTGGTCTCCACTGGGAAGTGATTGACTCTCTTGCTGGTCGGCAGAAGGAACTTGGTCTTGTAGTTCTTGTTGGTCAGCACTGGGTGGTAACTTCTCTTGCTGGTTGGCAGTAAGTGGCTGGTCCTCTGGTTCTTGCCGGAGTGGTGATTTATCTGATAGATTCTCTTCCTTTTCAGCAATAAGCTCTTGCTGGAGTGGTGATTCATCTGATGGACTGGCTTGGTTTTCAGCAATAGAGGGCTGGTCCTCTGGTTTGCTGTCTCCTTGCAACTCATTAGTAGGCTCTGATTCTCTTTGTTGTTGGTCAGCAGTAGGGAGCTGACTGTCTGGTTCTTGCGCAGGAGGCTGGTCCTCTGTTTCTGATTCACTGTCTGGTTCTTGCTTGTCTGCAGCAGGAGTAGGGAGCTGACCATCTAATTCTTGCTTGTCTGCAGCAGGAGGCTGGTCCTCCGTTTCACTCTCTTGCTGGTCAGCACTAGTGGACTGGTCCTCTGGTTTGCTGTCTTCTGGTTTGCTCTCTTTTGGTTGCATGCAAGGTTTGCTTGGACCAAACTGCTCCTCAGTCTCTAGCGAGAGGTATCCCTTCAGCATTTCAAAACTTTTTGCCCACAGCTGTTCCTGAAACACCTCATTACTATACAGAGGACAGATAACAGCAATATTGTTAATAATCGGATTCTCACATTGAATCAGCACTAGGTTGCTTAGGTTTAACGCGGTCATAGTAGATATGCTGCTGGGAGTTGAGGTTAGGGTTCACAGCACAGTTGAGAGTGCCGTCGACTGCTCCATCAAGAGGTTTATATAATAATGATAATTATTCTGTTATCATTGATTACGTAACTACCTTTCCTTATTCAAATAGCTACTCTATCTTATCTTAATAGCCAAAGAACTAAAAACAAAAAACCAAACAAAAAACAAATAACTATACCTTTTGCTGACAGTAATCTACGATTAAGGTCTTCAACCTGTATGGTTGAATACTGGTATATAGACAAACATGAAATGCCACATTATCATTCTTACAGTGCCAGGATGAAGAGAAGAAACTGTGATATGCGTCCCTTGTAGTCTCCTCTGCAAGGCAAAACCTGTCATTATCTAGGAGAGAGATTTCAGCAATACTTTTTAGCTTTGCTTGGGAAAACACAACTGCACAGCTATAGCAGCTAGATAGTAGCTAGGTGGTTGTTATGCTAGCTAGATGGTTGTCATGGTAGCTAGGTGGTTGTCATGCTAGCTAGGTGGTTGGTTGTTAGCCAAATGGTATAAAAAAATGAATGTGAATAGAGTGGAAATGTGGACTCTATAATGCATTCAGGACACATTTTGGGATCCTCTGCAATAATCGATTCACTAATGTTACTTCCTTAATCAGGACACTTCCTTAATCAGGACACTGGACACTCCTTAATCAGGACACTTCCTTAATCAGGACACCTACTTAATCAGGACACCTACTTAATCAGGACACTCCTTAATCAGGACACTTCCTTAATCAGGACACTTATTACTGGTCCCAATAGTGTCTACATTTAGAGTCTCCATTGTAACTAATAACTACTCTACATACGTTGTAGAGTTTTGTGTCATAATAAGCAGTAAATCTATCGTACTCCTCTTGCGAAGGGTTCAATCTGTTGATATCAAATGGCTGGGCCATAGCGTGTGTTGAAGAGGAGACAAAGATGATACGTCCATCGCCTGATGTGGCAGCTGTTTTCAAGAGGATTGGGAGGAGATCAAGGGTCAGCAACAGGTGACTAAGGTGGTTGACCTGTGTTTATGAATGTTAATTCACATTGAACTATGATAATAGATAGGACCCTGAGTGCATATATACCTGAAAATGGGACTCATAACCGTCTGCTGTCAATTCTATAACATACAAAAGTGGCAGAGTGCATGACCTCTCATTGCTACATTATATAATAACTGACTGTACTTTACTCCACCAAGAGTAGCACTATTGATGAGGATGTGGAGAGGGAGGTCCTTCTCCTTGAAGCGTTGCACACATTTTTTAGTGGATTGGAAGGAGAGGAGGTTCAGTTGAAGAAATTCCAACTGTATCTTATCATCTACTAGTTCATTAGCAAACTTCCTTCTCGCATTGGCATTTCCTTTGGTGCTAGTAGCTAGTTCACTCTGTATTTGATTGATAGTCTAGAAAGTATATATTATCTTGAAACAGCAGCCTACTAACTTACATTTATTACCATGCAGTATCTATAAACAAATATATTGCCAGCACTTACTGCTTCTGCTCTTTTCCTTGAGCTGCAGGCTATGAAGGTGCGGGCTCCCCTCTTGACCAGACTTTTGACTGTCTCGTACCCAATGCCAGCGGTCCCTCCAGTCACTATTACCACCTTCCCAGAGAGCTCTTCACTGGAGTAGGGCAGCTGCTTATTCCCCATGATCTTCAGGTTGCAGCTAGCTATTTTGCGTCCTAGTACAGTAACGCTTTATTGAAGTTTGCGCATGCGTAGACTATTTACTTCTAAGCTATAAGGGTTTGAATTGCATTATGTTTTCTGGGGGTGTTAAAATTATTCTTCTGGATACTCTCTTGCTAGTCAGCAGCAGGCTTGTCCTCTGGCTTGCTCTCTTCTTGCTGCTGGGGTGATTCCTCTGATTGGCTCTCCTGCTGGTCATCTGGTTTGCTGCTTTCTTGCTGGTCTGTAGTAGGCTCTGATTTATTCTCTTGCTGGGGCTGGTCCTCTGGTTGGCTTTCCACTTGGTCAGTACTGGGAGGAGGTTCGCTAGGGCCATACTTCTCCACAGTCTCTGGTGAGAGATGGTCCTTCAGAAATTCAAAACTTTTAGCCCACAGCTGCTCTTGAAATGCTTCATTCCTATAAATTACATTTAGTCCATGCCAAATTAGATTCCCACAACTCTCACCTTGAATCAGCACTTGGTTCCTTAGGTTGACAGCTGTCGTAGTAGAAATGCTGTTGGGAGTTGAGCTCAGGGTTCACAGCACAGTTGAGAGTGGTGGCTGCTCCTTCAAGAGGTTTACGACCGACAACTGCATTTTAACAATGTGCGTTGTTATAATGTAACTATTAATCAATGACTGGAATGTAAGGAAGACTAACTTCTATTGGTATGCTGTACCTTTTGCTGAGACATTCCGAAAGAAAGCTACAACTTTCATGTCTTGGATTCCACGACCTGCCTCACTTTGAACCTGCCATGTGTGAGATTTACAATAATACTATGATGATATTGGAATTGGTATAGAGTAAAGTGAATGATGAGGTAACAGTTCAAATGCTTGTGGAACTACTGAGGAAAAGAGCTCATACATGTATATAAGCTCGGGGGAGTTTTGAAATATTTGAACCCCACTGTTTGGAATTACCTCCCATTATTGTACACACAAAATTTAAGAATAAAATCTGACCTGTTTACAGGGACTCTACAGAGGTGTTGTGTAGTGGTCACAACAACTTTCATTATAGTATCAAGGCTCTACATAATCAACACTTACATAACCAGGATGGAGGGAAGACACTGTGATGTTCTTCTTCTGCAGCCTTCGCTGCAGCGCAAAGCTTGTCATGACCTAGAGAGTGAGAAGAATAAAAGATATTGCTGCTTCAACCAATAATAATGATAACATACATTGTAGAGCTTGGTACTGTTATAAGCGGCAAGTCTTTTGTATTCCTCTTCAGAGGCATTCAACTTCTCAGGATTAAAGGACGGGGCTAGGTAGTGTCCGTAGGAGGAGACTAATATGATGCGCCCATCACCTGACGAGGCAGCTGTCTCCAAGACGATCGGGAGGAGCTCAAGGGTCAGCAACATGTGACTGAGGTGGTTGACCTAATGGAGTTTTTTAATAGCTATAGTCAATATTGTGGGAATTATACCTGGAACTGCGACTCGTAACCATCGTCAGTCTTCCCTATAGAAACAGAATTGACCTCAAATGGTATAAACAATTGCTATGTGTTCCAGGACTCACGATAGGGTACAGCAAATAATCCTGCATTATTGATGAGGATGTGGAGAGGGAGATTCTTCTCCTTGAAGGCATGCACGAAATCCTTGGTGGATTGGAAAGAAGAGAGATCCAGAGGTAGGTACTCCAATTTTATCTCCTTCTCTGCTGTAGCTCCATCAGTTGCCCCAGTTTCAGCTCCAGCTTCGTCTGCTTCAGATTTCTTAGCATTGGCTTCACCAGCTTTGCTCTGGGCATCCAGTTCACTCTTTATACGCTCAATAGCCTGCAAATGAAAAAGTAGTGGATGTAATTACATGCCACTGCAATTACCATGCCACAAAACAGCTGAGCGTGGCACCAATTTTAAAATATATATGGCTGGTGCTCTAGTTGGAGCAGCGCTTAGGAATTCGAATGAGTGTCTTGCTCATCCTACTTGTCTAGGGTCTGAAGGTTGGCTGGTGGCAATGTGACATGGCTGAGTGGATTCAGCCTTTCCAGGTCAGGGGTTGAAATAATTCTTTGAAGGTGTTCTGACCTGTAGGAAGCTTCTTGTTGCTACCGGTAGCCATGTCTCAGCAGCTGGAAGTTTGAGACGTGTATTTCTTCACTTGGAAAAATTAATGATTTAGCGCTATTTTTAGAATGAATAAATTCATGTGACTCTTTAATAATAGTGGTACGTGGTACTCCTCTGTACTTGATCAGGCTTTAATGTTCCTTCTTCAATTGATTAGTCATAGCTAACATTCTAAAACTTCCTCTGATGTTCAGATAAAACCAACACCTGCTGCTGCAGCCAGCTCAAACCACAAAGCATAAAGTACAAGACCACCATGGCCTCGAATCCAGGCCCGAAATTTTAGAGCCTGCATGGGTTCGAGGCTAGACCACTTACTGCTTCAGCTCTTTCCTTGGATCTGCAGGCTATGAAGGTGTGGGCTCCCAACTTGACCAGACCTTTGGTTGTCTCGTATCCAATGCCAGTGTTCCCTCCAGTCACCACTGCCACCTTCCCAGAGAGATCCGCATCAGGATAGGACAGTTTATTCCCCATGATATCAAGGTAGTCTGTCTCGCCAGGTTAATAGGCTGGTTTGATTATGCCGACTGTATACACGTTAGCAAAGGCATTTTGCTACGCATGCGCTTTTTAAGACTCTATCAATAAAAAATTAATAGCTATTAAAAATTTTACTGGTCTGTATTAGCTTCTGGTTTACTGTCTTCTTGCTGGTCAGAAGATCTAGATTCATCCAGGGGCTGGTTCTCTGGCTTGCCCTCTGCTTGCTGCTCAGTACTGGGAGGTGGGGGCTGGCCCTCTGGCTTGTCCTCTGCTTGCTCCTCAGTACTGGGAGGTGGGGGCTGGTCTTCTGGCTTGTCCTCTGCTTGCTCTTCACTACTGGGAGGTGGGGGCTGGTCCTCTGGTTTGCTTTCTGTACTGGAAGGTGGGGGCTGGTCCTCTGCTTTGCTTTCTGTACTGGGAGGTGGGGGCTGGTCCTCTGGTTTGCTTTCCGTACTGGGAGGTAGGGGCTGGTCCTCTGGCTTGTCCTCTGCTTGCTCCTCAGTACTGGGAGGTGGGGGCTGGTCCTCTAGTTTGCTTTCTGTACTGGAAAGTGGGGGCTGGTCCTCTGGTTTGCTTTCTGTACTGGGAGGTGGGGGCTGGTCCTCTGGTTGGCTTTCCACTTGGTCCTCTCGTTTTCTAGGGCCATACTTCTCCACAGTCTCTGGTGAGAGATGATCCTTCAGAAATTCAAAACTTTTTGCCCACAGCTGCTCCTGAAATGCTTTATTCCTATAAATTAATTCAGTCCTTTAGAAGATGCCATATTAGATTCCCATCATCTCCTCTTACCTTGAATCAGCACTTGGTTCCTTAGGTCGACAGCTGTCGTAGTAGAAATGCTGTTGGGAATTGAGGTCAGGGTTCACAGCACAGTTGAGAGTGGTGGCTGCTCCTTCAAGAGGTTTACGACCAACAACTGCATTTTAAAATTCATCAACAATCACTTACTGTGTGTTGTTGCAATGTAACTATTACTCAATGGCTGGAATGTGAAATGGAAGGAGGACTAACACTTCTATTGGTATGCTGTACCTTTTGATGAGACATTTTGAATGAAAGCTAGTACTTTCATGTCTTGAATTCCACGACTTAGCTCAGTTTGAACCTGCCATGTGTGAGATTTACAATAATGCTACACAGTAATAAAATTTGATACAAGGAAGTGGTGTGTATGGTCAGATGTAGTCACAACAACTTTCATTGTAGTATCAAGGTTCTACATAATCAACACTTACATAACCAGGATGGAGGGAAGACACTGTGATGTTCTTCTTCTGCAGTCTTCGCTGCAACTCAAAGCTTGTCATGACCTAGAGAGTGAGTGAGGATATTGCTGCTTCAACACTACAGCCAATAATAATGATAACATACATTGTAGAGCTTGGTACTGTTATAAGCGGCAAGTCTTTTGTATTCCTCTTCAGAGGCACTCAACTTCTCAGGATTAAAGGACGGGGCTAGGTAGTGTCCGTAGGAGGAGACAAATATGATGCGCCCATCACCTGATGAGGCAGCTGTCTCCAAGACGATCGGGAGGAGTTCAAGGGTCAGCAACATGTGACTGAGGTGGTTGACCTAATGCAATCAATTTATTAGATACAGTCTGGCTAACTTGACCATGAGCTATACCACATGACCATACCTGGAACTGGGACTCGTAACCATCATCAGTCTTCCCTATACAAACAGAATTGACCTCAAGTGGTGTAAACACTTCCAGGACTCACGATAGGGTACAGCACACAATGCTGCGTTATTGATGAGGATATGGAGAGGGAGATTCTTCTCCTTGAAGGCATGCACGAAATCCTTGGTGGATTGGAAGGAGGAGAGATCCAGAGGTAGGTACTCCAACTTTATCTCCTTCTCTGCTGAAGCTGCATCAGTTGTCCCAGTTTCAGCTCCAGCTTCGACTGCTTCAGATTTCTTATTCTTAGCCTTGGCTTCATCAGCTTTGCTCTGGGCATCCAGTTCACTCTTTATACACTCAATAGCCTGCAAATGAAAAAGTAGTGGATATACTCTTCTGTACTTGAGCAGGCTCCAATGTTCCTTGCTTCACTTTAATTGATCCTCAGACTGTTAGTCATAACATTCTAAAACCTCTGATGCAATAGGTACAGTCAATTTCATCATCTTACAATTGATTTATAGTAAGTCATTAATTTTTGTCTTGGACCACTGGCCCCACAATCAGCTAGCTAGTCTGGCACAGCCAGCTCCAAGCACACAAAGCATAACTAGACTAAGGTACAAGACCATGAACCCAGGCCCGCAAATTTAGAGCTTGGGTTCGAGGCTAGACCACTCACTGCTTCAGCTCTTTCCTTCGACCTGCAGGCTATGAAGGTGTGAGCTCCCAACTTGACCAGACCTTTGGCTGTCTCGTACCCAATGCCAGTGTTTCCTCCAGTCACCACTACCACCTTCCCAGAGAGATCCTCATCAGGGTAGGACAGTTTATTCCCCATGATATCAAGCTAGTTTCGAGACTATTAACATCCAGTACGTCTAGGTCTAGTCTAGGTCTCTAGCTAGCTAAGGGGGCGGGACAGACATTTTACGCATGCGCACTTATATTAAAAAATAAATAAATAAAATAGAGGGGCTATCCCCCTGATTTTTATTGGTCTGTACTAGAGGGTAATTCCTCTGGCTTACTGTCTTCTTGCTGGCTAGCAGATCTAGATTCATTTAGGGGCTGGTTCTCTGGCTTGCCCTCTGCTTGCTTCTCAGTTCTGGGATCGGGAGATGGTTGCTGGTCGGCAGTAGGGGGCTGGTCCTCTGGTTTGCTGTCTTCTTGCTGGTCAGTAGTATGGTCCTCTGGTTGGTGCTGGTCAGTAGTATGGTCCTCTAGTTGGCTCTCTGCAGGAAGCTGGTCCTCTGGCTTGTCCTCTGCTTGCTGCTCAGTACTGGGAGGTGAGCGCTGGTCCTCTGGTTTGCTTTCCGTATTGAGAAGTGGGGGCTGGTCTTCTGGTTGGCTTTCCACTTGGTCAGTACTGGGAGGAGGTTCCTCTTGTTTGCTAGGGCCATACTTCTCCACAGTCTCTGGTGAGAGATGATCCTTCAGAAATTCAAAACTTTTTGCCCACAGCTGCTCCTGAAATCCTTCATTCCTATAAATTACATTCAGTCCTTTAAAAGATACCAAATTAGATTCCCATTATATTTCACCTGGATGCAATACTTGGTTCCTTAGGTCGACAGCTGTCATAGTAGAAATGGTGCTGGGAGTTGAGTTCAGGGTTCACAGCACAGTTGAGAGTGGTGGCTGCTCCTTCAACTGGTGTTCGCCCAAAAACTGAAAAAGATAATAATTATATTAATAATTATGTAGACATTCATAAAGTACCTGGTATTACCTTTTGATGTAAAGCTTTGCAGAAAATAAAATACTTTCAAGTCTTGAACTGAACGTTTGAGCTCAGTTTCAACCTGTACATATGTGACAGGCAAAACTGTAAGGCTTAATTAGCTATTAAACCTCCTTACATAGCCAGGATGAAGAGAAGAAACTGTGATATACTTCTCTTGTAGTCTCCTTTGCAAGGCAAAACCTGTCATTACCTGTGAGATAAATAAAATAAATAAATAAATAAATAAATAAATAAATAAATAAATAAATAAATAAATAATAAATAAATAAATGAAATAGCTGCTTACATTGTGAAGTTTTGTATTGCAATAGGCGTACATTCTCCTGTATTCTTCTTCAGAGGGGTTCAACTTGTTAGGGTCAAATGGCTGGGCTATAGTGTGCACTGAGGAGGAGACGAATATGATACGTCCATCGCCTGATGAGGCAGCTGTCTCCAAGATGATTGGGAGGAGTTCAAGGGTCAGCAACATGTGACTGAGGTGGTTGACCTGTATACGTGCTAATGTCTACTATATATTTTGACCACATGACCATACCTGGAACAGGGACTCAAAACCATCTGAAGTCTTGCCTATGATGAATATGAAGTGTCAGTGTGCTGTTTAGATGAACACTGAAGTCACTTACTGTAAGGAGAAGCACCCAGAGCTGCGTTATTGATGAGGATGTGGAGAGGAAGATTCTTTTCCTTGAAGGCACGCACAAAGTCTTTGGTGGATTGGAAAGAGGAGAGATCCAGAGGAAGATATTCCAACTTTATCTCCTTCTCTGCTGAAACTTCACCAGCTGTTTCAGTCTTAGGTCCCAGTTCATTCTTCATACGCTCAATAGCCTGGAGTAGTGGTTGCCATGGATATATGGAACTTTAACAAAAAATAATGTCCTTGTATTACAGGATAGTGACCTAACCTCTTGATTAAATATCTCTTGATAAATAAGCATGTTACCCCTCCCTTATACCGTGGTACTACCCATACTAACCATGGATCATAAACCATGTAAATAACTCACTGCTTCAGCTCTTTCCTTGGACCTGCAGGCTATGAAGGTGTGGGCTCCCAACTGGACCAGACCTTTGGCTGTCTCGTATCCAATGCCAGTGTTCCCTCCAGTCACCACTACCACCTTTCCAGAAAGCCTCACATCGCCAGGGTAGGACAGCTTATTCCCCATTTTAGTGTTTAGCTACGGTTTAATATGGGTGGGGCCATTGCTCGTTTACGCATGCGCAGATGAAATTATTCAATCTTCTCTTGTACTGTTTTGTTTTGGTTTATTGCTGCTGTAGTTTTGTTTGGTTTATTTTTGTTTTTGTTTCATCATCACCTTTATATCACGAGTTGTCAAATTATAAAGAAAAAAATTCAATCTTGCTTTATGTATTGCCTGGCTTCTAGAGCTTCGTATTGGAGAGCTGTTCTTCAAGCTTTTTGTTTGGCCCATATTTTCCCACTATCTTTGTTGAGAGGTGGTCGTTCAGAAATTCAAAACTCTTTGTCCACAGCTGCTCTTGAAATGTTTCATTCCTACAACGTTGAGTGGTTAGCATGGATACTGTTAATCCCCCACAACTCTCACCTTGAATCAGCACTTGGTTCCTTAGGTTGACAGCTGTCGTAGTAAAAATGCTGTTGGGAGTTGAGGTCAGGGTTCACAGCACAGTTGAGAGTGGTGGCTGCTCCTTCAAGAGGTTTACGACCAACAACTGCAATGATTAGAATTTCCAAAAAATAGAATATAACATCGAAAGCAAAACAGAATTAAATTTGCTGACCAAGGTTACCTTTCAAATAGGCCTTTAATAAAAACGATGCCACTTTTACATCTTGCACTCCACGAGAGATCTCAGTGTCTACCTGTAAAGTGTGACAGTTTTACAGGTTTAAGTGCAGGAACAAACTTTAACTTGTCTTCCTCACCATCCCAGGATGGAGGGAAGAAACCGTAATGTTCTTCTCTTGCAGTCTTCGCTGCAAGGCAAAACTTGTCATAACCTATAAGCACAAGTTGTGCAGTTCATAAAATAGATTCTCCAGCCACAATAGAACATAAATCATTTTGCATTCACCTTGTCCCTTGATCATTCACTATAACTGCTATAACTTTCTCAATTCGTAACCAAATTTTTAGTTTAATGCATCAACAGAGAGCTGATTATCCACTCTCTCTGCTGGTGCTTGAAATTTGAAATTTGGTTAAGAATCGAGAATGTTATAGCAATTATAGTGGGCAAGGTGAATGCAAATAGACTTTTAGTATTTGCTACTCGATGATAAACAGATTGCTAATACTTACATTATAGAGCTTGGAGTTGTGGTAAGCATCCAACCTTGAGTACTCGTTCTCTGAAGGGTTGAGCCTAGCAAGGTCAAAGGACGGGGCCTCGTAGTGTCCCACAGAAGAGACTAATATGATGCGTCCATCACCTGATGAGGCAGCTGTTTCCAAGACCATTGGGAGGAGTTCAAGGGTCAGCAACATGGGACCAAGGTGGTTGATCTAAAAGGGAAATTTTTGTAGCAATAAGGTACTCTGCTATACAATGAACTTACCTGAAACTGAGATTCATATCCATCTATTGTTTTTCCTATAACCACAATCAATGCTTAGCTAATGCAAGTCAGTGACTAACTATTCAATATACACGCACTATAAGGTACTGAATACACTGCAGCATTATTGATGAGGACGTGGAGAGGGAGATTCTTCTCCTTGAAGGCACGCACGAAATCCTTGGTGGATTGGAAGGAGGAGAGATCCAGAGGTAGATACTCCAACTTTATCTCCTTCCCTGCCACTGAAGCTCCATCAGTTGCTTCAGTTATGGATTCCAGTTCTTTCTTGATACGCTCAATAGCCTATTAATAGATCAGCTGATGGTACCTACAGTGTAGATTTAATTGTCTTACTGCTTCAGCTCTTTCCTTGGACCTGCAGGCTATGATGGTGTGAGCTCCCAACTTGACCAGACCTTTGGCTGTCTCGTACCCAATGCCAGTGTTCCCTCCAGTCACCACTACCACCTTCCCAGAGAGATCTGCATCAGGGTAGGACAGTTTATTCCCCATGATGATCGGTTTGCACTAGCTAGCTAGGCCGCGCATGCGCATTAGCCAGCCCGTGGGAGTAGATTCTTGGGGGCGTGCCTCGTTTGCACGTACATAACAATTCCATGCTCTTTTAAGTCCGGAGGAACTACGCGAGAAACACCTCCTGGAACTTAAAGAACATTTTAAGTCTCTGCAGGTAATCATTTAATTTGCACTATTTAATAAACAGAAATTTATCTCCTGTATGCCTCTAGTAGTCTTGCGCAGCCAGACCCACTTCTTTCTTTTTATAAGAATTGGGAGGGTCCTTTATAGGAGGTTCCACTGTAACTCTAAACCATGCAGATCAAAATGGATGAAATGCAGCAGTATCAAGAACAGGAATTGCAGATGAGGTTCCAGGAGGATCAGGATGAGAAGCTAAGGATGCAGCATATAAAACAAAAGGCAAAATTAATCTTGATCAAAAAAATTGAGCAAAAAGAATCAAGTCAATCAAGTTGGTTGAAGAAGAAGCAGTTTAAACCTCTACAACTGCAGATCAGAAAGGAAGAAACACAACTGAAAAAAGAGTAAGATAATGTTCAAGGGATCAGTGAATGCAAATAACATTAGATTAACCACATTTTTATATAGTACTGTAGTTCTCTGTGAAGATGAGAAGTATCCTGGTGTTGTGGTGGTCAAAAATCAAAAAATCATTTCTAAAAAGATCTCGTGTGAGAGACAGGAACTTGACTACAGAGAGGATATGGGAATATCTGTACTCATTCCCGAAGATTCTGTTTCACCAGATGAATCGCTGGACATGGTGATTCAGCCCAGTTTCTCTGGATCCTTTGAGATGCCTGAAGATACAGAACCAGCTAGTCCAGCTTATCTCATTGAAATTAGCAAGGAAACTGAACTGAGGAAAGCTATCATAGTGAGGATGCAACACTATGCCAGTCTGGAGAGTGACAATGATTGCAAAGACATGGTGTTCTTGAGGGCTAACTCAGATCCTGAATACAGGGGGTCCAATCCAGTCTATGTCTTCAAGGAGGTTGAAGGAATCGAGGTGAAATATAGAGTTGATGATGCTGGATATCAAGTGGGGGAGATAGCGCTTAAACAGTTCTGTTGGTTGAGAATTGGAAAGAAAGGTATCAATTTCGTCGTGTTAGCCATACTGAATAATACATAATACTGATGACTTTTTTCTTGCATATTTATAGCAAACGAAATTAAAAAATTGTACTCAGCACGACTTTATAAGTCATTAGAAACTACTAAGGTCACTGCTGTGTTCTGCATGTGCCCTTTTCAAACGTGCTATACTCAGGTACCTATGCAATGTAGCTTGCTTTACTTCATGGAATTTATCTCTTTCTTGATTTATTTATTTAATTGTTCTAGTTTTGTGATGAATACATTACAAGTCATTACACTGGAATGACGTGTAAGGCTGACAGCTTCTCCACTTACAGTGCATTGAAAATCACTTCTGATATCGTCACTCTTGTCAAAGAGGAGAGAGTCAAGTGCATAATGGATAAATCAAAAGTGAGCAACTGACATAGAAGAATATTTTTGTGGGGATAAAATTAATGTGAACAACAATATAGTGCAACCTCCGCATGATATTGGATTTAGCTACTTAATTTGCTTTTAATATTTTCGTACACTGTTCCTGTGTGAAAATTATTTACAACTTACAAACCACCTGAATTATATCTTTAGTACATGAATTACAGCATTAGCATCTGTACTGAATGATTCTAGCTAGATTTCAAAGGCAGAGATTGACTTACCAGAGGAAATGTCCATGAAAGCTGATGAGATACCAGACTACCCTCCCAGGATCTTCATCACCTGCACAGGGAGTGGAGCTGAGGAGGCAGAGTTTATGACACTGAGAATCAAGGGGCTGGACGAAGAGTGCAAGTTTGAGATACCAATTCCAATAACCACTCCAAGTATAATTGGCCACTCGCAGTGTTCTAGCCAAAGAGTGGTGCTCCCCATCCCCAACCTTGAATTAGAATCATTATACTAATTAAACCTTCTTATTGCCTCCCGCTCTTTGCATTCATCCTGGCTAGAACACTGCTAGCTATTGCTCAAACTGACTTGGTCTATAATAATAATAATTTTGCTATAGCTTCACCATTATCACCAATCCCTCGCCTAAAAGTTAATACTGAGCTTCTTCAGGTGATAGAAATAAGATTAACCCACTTTATTGCTATCTCTTGATGATATTACAGAAAGCCAAGGCTTCATTGGAGAGGAAGGTATCGGATACTACAAGAACCTTGACAGAGAGTAGTGATCTATTGATCTGTATAAGAATGATAATCGATCGCATGAAGAAGGTGGAGGTGCTTGTTCAGTACGTAATAGTTAGAAGCTCATAATCATGGTCTCTAATAGTTATCATGCATGGGGAGGTCCCTATCATGATTAGCTATCTACATGGACACATATGAAACCTATAGCTACTGGAATCTCTGAGTGATAAAGGAAAAGGATACTCTGAAAGAGAAAAAACCTCTTACACTAAAAAAACAACAAAAAAAACAAAAAAAAACAAAAAAAACAAAAAAAAAAACCTCTAAAATAGGATAACCTTTCTACATAGGACAAAAAGCTGGGCCCCAAGTGTGTCCATTATTCACTGCATATAGTCACATTAGCTATACCTAATTTAGTTGGCATAATAATGTATTACATTTTCAGTGACCCAAGTTCTATGGAATCACTCGTGGAGACAGTGGAACAGATACAGATTCAAATTGACATAATAGTCAGATCCACTGAAAATACAAAGGTATGCATAATTAAATACAGTGAAGCCTCCAAACAACAGCCAAGTTCAGGACAGGTTTTTTGACCTTTGTACCCTTCTTGGAGGTTATAATAATTTAGGTCATTTTGTTCCATTCAGTTAAACTGTTGTTCTAGAGAGTTTGGCTGCTTTTTGGAGTCCTCATGTTCGGATGTTTCACTGTAGTCCATTATTCTATTACTCATTAACCGCAATGTTGTGTGAAGAGCATAGAAAGGGAGATTTTCAAAGTTATCACTACTTCTCAGCAGCTGAAAATAGGGACCATGGCCAAACTGAAACACTGTGAAGGTACAGGAAGCCAGCATGTGTAGCTAACTAGCTAGTTTCATCTATGTGATCATATGTAGATGAGGGAGATTGGCTGGTGGCTGTGGACATGCTTGTGAGTAATGTTGCTGAACTCATGAGCTGTATTGAAGAGATGCTTGAAGTCGCTGAACGGGATGAACAATTCTTTGTATGTAAGGATGATATCGATACCCCTATATGTAAGTCATACGTAGCCTGGGGCAAACTAATCTAATAGTTAATTTTTTCCAGCTGCTGATGACTACATATCAACCTTGCCTGACTCTGTCCGCCCATTCCTGGAGAAGCAATTGGACTGGGATAATGAGGGAGTGGACAAGGACCTGAATACCATAGCAGATCACATGCTGGACTGGGAAGTGAAGCTCTCGACTCAGTTGGAACTGAAATACTACGAAACATCGACCCTCAAGAGGCAGTTCAAACTCGAAAACCCTGTTCTCCTACAGTCAGTAGCCATGCTCACTGTGCAGTGAAACCACCGAACAGCAGCCAACATTTGGGACAGGGTTTTTGACCTTCTCGGAGGTTATATAATATTATAGGAAATGTCATTTTGTTCCATCCAGTTTAACTGTTGTAGAGAGTTTGGCTGCTTTTCGGAGTCCCCTTGTTCGAAGATTTCACTACAATTACAATACAATACACAGGGCACGGGGGAGGGGGGAGGGGGAGGGAGGGGAGGAGGGATTATCATGATAATAATAACCCTAAAATTGCATGAAGGAACAACCTTGTCCCACTTGAACTAGCAATCTCCAATGCTCAGTTTGTTAGCATGTTAGTTTTTTTACAGGAGAGCGGTCTTGAGGAAGTGGAAAGAGAAGAAGGGCCTCCATTGCACATATGGGAACTTGCTGAAAGCGTGCTGTGAGGGAGGGGACACTCACACTGCTGAAGCCATTTGCAAAGTGCTGAAGCAAAGGATGGTTAGTAAAAGTTACAGCAACACCGCAATGTATTTATCCAAAATTTAATTTTGTTTCATGTATAGGAGAACCAAAATGAACACTGAAGACTTTAATTTGCTAGCTATAAGGACTCAAATAACAAGGCAGTTTTGTTACCTTTCATAACTGTAGTGTATGACATTGTTATTGCGGTTTTGTTCCATTTACGTCATTTTTGTGTTACCATGACTACTGGCCAGCTTATTGTTGTCTTTGGGGCCTTGCGCCATTTAGAGTATATCATGTCATGACTTTAATGTTTTATAGAGATCAGTTACCATTAATAACTATTTGAGTACTGAAGTTTTAGCTTGGTAAAACTGTGTAGTTAGTTACTACAATAACCTACAGAAAGAAATACAAGTCATGCAGTTCACAAAACAGGTTCTCCATATCTGTAACCAAATGAAAGACTACATTCTATAGTACTGGCTACTCAATAGCTGTGCTGGCACTTAGCTACATTGTAGAGCTTGGAGTTGTGGTAAGTATCCAACCTCTGAAGGGTTGAATTTGGCAAGGTTGAAGGACAGAGCCTCGTAGTGTCCCACAGAAGATAACGGTATGCATCCATCACCTGATGAGACAGCTGTATCCAAGAGGACTGGGAGGAGTTCAAGGGTCAGCAACATGGGACTGAGATGAAAAACATTTGTACTCTACTGTCTATCCATCTAACCATAGTCAATGCTTTGATAGCTAATTCAAGTCAGTGACCATACATGCATTATAAGGTACTGAATACACTGCAGCACTATTGATGAAGATGTGGAGAGGGAGATTCTTTTCTTTGAAAGCATGCACAAAGTCTATGGTGGATTGGAAGGAGGAGAGGTCCAGAAGAAGATACCCCAATTTCATCTCCTTCTCTGCTGAAGTTTTGCCAGTTGCCTCAGCTGTGGATTCCAGTTCTTTCACTCAATGGCCTATTAATAGATCAATTGCTCAAGCATAGGTATAAGACAATACAGGTCTGATGATCACTCTAGCTAGGCTGCACATGCACATTAGTCACCCGGTATTGAATGAACCTTTGGCCTTGACCCGGAGTAACCAGGAAAGATGCGGCCAGAATAGTAAGTTGAAATTGAGGAAAAGATATGGTGCAAATTGTGGGACCTTGCCAGCCAGAAAGAGTTGAAGTCTTACTAGTATCCTCTGTCGTCCCTCCCTGCTAGTCTAGCTGTGCGTGCCAGGTGTGTGAATAATGAAAACCTCTCTTCACTACACACTGCATATGAGCTTCCCCCTTTTCGCGCGTGAAAATACGAGGCTAGGCCACGCATGCGCATTGGTTAGCCCGTACCATTAATTATGTTTAGTGTCCACCACTGATGATGGAAGAACTTTTAAGATCGGAAGATCCTGAAAGCATTTTCATAGATCTGAAGGAGATAGGCCGTGATGGTCCCGGAACAGTGTACTACTTTGTAAGGAGTATAGGACATTAAAACACCAAGATCTTATCTAGCTAGTTAGGTAGGTAGGTAGCTATCTAGGACTCTAAAGTTTCAAGCTAGCTATGGCATTCCTTTTACAGGTAAGAAATTCTTACAACAACAATGAAATGGTGGCCATCAAAAAGATAAACTTTACTGGAAGCCAGTCGGAGGAGGTGGGTATGCCAAAGTATGCCCTGAGTGCTAGCTACATCCATTTCCTTCATTGTGGTTGGTGGAATCCTCCCTAGTGTGGATGGAATTACATTCCTGTATTAATTTATAGCCCTATTAGGCCACTATTTATAGAATCATAGTTTCCTGTCGAAGAAGACATCCACAATTGCTGCGGGCGGGCGGTTATTATAATTATTCTATTACTGCTTCGTTGTTTGTCTCAAGGGTTCATCATTCACTAGTCTACGGGCTTTCTCAAAAAGAGTTGCATGTAATGTGCGCGCTCTACTGCGCGCATGAGCAATGGCAGGTGCTAGGCAGTAATAATATTTTTTGATGCGGTGATATTTTCAATACGCGGGCGGTGGACAGGAAACAATCATTCTATTAATAGTGGCCTTAAGTATGTTCATCTATAGCTACGCATTGATTTATTAACCCAGAAATATGAAGATATCGTCAAGGAAGTGGAGTTTCTGAAGAACCTTAGACATGACAACTGTATCCAGTACAAGGGAGGGTACCTCAAGGATCAGAACTGTTGGGTACATCTAGTATTCTTCCTTACAGTACTTGTGGATGCTTGTTATAATTATTTCTCCCTCTTTTAGCTTGTGATGGAACACTATGCAGGCTCTGTAGCTGACTTTGTAGAAGGTATGCCACACACTAGTAAGAGATAGCAAAGGTAGCAGCTTCAATCAACATAACATACCGCCTAAGAGAAAGCAACAAGAGAGCGCACGTTACTACTAATGATATTCGGGCGTGTAATCAAATTCCTCTGCAACAAAACTGGTATAGCACACTCATCAGACCCTTCCGCTTTTTCGTGCATAGGGTCTGGTTCACAAGACCACCCCACACACCAAAGGAATCCTATTAGCCTCATTAATAATTATCACTTCATATCAAGCTGGATATTGTCAACAATCTGACCTTATTAATGTTTGCAGTACATGAACATCCTTTGAAAGAATTGGAGATCAGTGCTATTATTAGTGGAACGATATCAGTAAGTATAGCTAATACTGCGGTTTTAGAAAATCTTGAAACTCTGGTCGTCAACCATCAAGCGACAACCATGTACTAGGCATGCGTAATAAACGTCATTGTGCATGTCCAATGGGCCAAAATCTGATTCTATGCATGCGTAGTTTATGGTTGTCACTTGACAGTGTGTGCATGTGCAAGAAGTGATAAGATTTTTCATGAGTTAATACTCTGTTGTTTGTTGTATAGGGTCTAGCATACATCCATTCCAACAATTGGATCCATCGTGACGTCAAGGCAGGCAACATCTTGCTCACAGATAAAGGTGTGGTGAAACTAGCTGGGTTTGAATCAGCATCAGCCAGCTCTTCCCCTTATAATTCCTTTGCTGGAACACCACTTTGGTAGGCTGCATGTGTTAATTGAACTGAACATGCTCAGTGAAAGTTCATTTTTCAGGATGGCACCTGAAGTCATTTTGGCCATGGATGAAGGCACTTATGACGCAAAGGTGTGTTAGGAGAGAACCCTTACTCATATCCCCATCTATATATGCTCTATATATAGGTTGATATTTGGTCCATGGGAATTACATGCATAGAACTGGGTAAGTTTTAGCTGCAGTCATTTCGACCATTAGCTAAAATTCTCGTCTTCCACCATGGCATCTCAGCTGAAGGGAAACCTCCTCTTTCTCACATGAGTCCTATGAGTGTACTGTACTACATAACTTCAAATGACCCCCCAAAGTTACAACACCCAGAAAACTGGTCTGACAGATTCATCAGCTTCATTTCTGCCTGCCTGACGAGGGAAGCAGGAGATAGACCATCGTCAGAAGTCCTGCTCAATGTAAAGCTAGAGTGAACTTGTATATTATGTTTCAAATTGTGATATTTTGGTACTGAAGTATTAGCTAAATGTAATTTGAGTGAAATGTACCCTATCTCTGCATGTTGGAAAGGCTATAGAGAAAATTACAATTTGGGGAACTAATTCCTTCCTTCCCTCTCTACCTGGCAAGCAGTGAGGCCATAATTTTTTTATTATATCTAATTGTCTTTAGCATGAGTTTCTGTCACGGAGCTCAGAGAACACAGACATCCTACACCATCTAGTACTCCGAACACAAGAAGCAGTCAGATTAATGGATGACAACAACCGCAGCCACAAGAGACTGCAGAAGATATTTTTATATGGAGCCATTACCAATGTCAAAGAAGACAAGGCAGAAGTTGAATCCCAAAGGTGTGGTGACGAAGTACTGTATACGATGAATCAATTAAGAAATTATTAACACTAGGGTGATGCTCTACACCCAGTTCTATAATCTCTATGATGTATATTATGTCAGTAGGCCATCCTCCATGGTGGAAGGTGAGGGAAGAGATACACAGGCCAGTTGCAACACTGCAAGCAAGGATAGAGAAGGTGCTAGTCTTGGCACAGCTTCCATTCAAAGCATTTCTCCTTCACATGAGTCTGAGGCTGGGAAACCAGTACGTGTATTAATTCCTTAGGTCTCTAAATTGAGTTCTCTCTCTCTCTCTCTCCCTCTCCTTCCGCTCTCTTCCTCTCTCTTCCTCCCACTTCCTCCCACTCCTTTTATCTTCTTTTTCTTTCAGACTGGCAATCCCGATGGTTTCTCTACCTTGCAATCACACCATGTGGTATCAAAACAAGCAGAAGATGGACTGCAGTCTGAGCTGAGGGAGCAAATGCAAGGATACAAAAGGTTAAGGACCAAACATAAACGTGAGGTACAATTGTATGGCCATCTAGCTATCTTTCCATGACAGTATTGAGTAGCTACTTTCCACTTTAGATGCAGAAACTGGAGATCCAGCACAAGAAAACAATGGCCAACCACTTTAGAACACAGGAAGAGGAATTGGAACTACTCAAAATCACTTATGAAAAGAATCTAGAGAGGCTTCGCTCAAAGAATAGGACCAAATTGAAAAAGCAGGTAGTTTTCTAATGCAGCCATTGATTCACTGACTATAATGGTTATGGGGTCCATTGGTTTATGCCTTAAATGATAGTTATCACCTTTTCATACAGAGCAAAAAAGAAATGGACGAAGAACGCAAGTTATCCCAAAAGCAAAAGGATCAACTGAAGTCTGATATGAAGTCATTCTTGGCAAGACAAAAGAGAGATTATGTATCAGCCATGAATGCATTCAAGGAGAAGCTCAAAAAGGATGTTGGTCTATCAAATGCACAAAGAAAGCAGTTCTCAGATGATAAGAAGAAGGAACTGGTGCAGCAACAGAAAGTCAATGAAGAGGAGCACCTTCAGAAACTCAAAGAAGTAGCTGACAAAGCTTTGTTGGTGTTCAAACAAAAGATCATGCAAGAGAGACAGAGTTTTGAAAGTGAACTGCTGCAAAAGGTAAGCTAGGCTAACTTGACTCTCCCTATAAGTATCATTTCTAGCTTCTTCCTCCCTTCAGGAGTTGGACTTAGCACAGACCCTTAAGGACTCTAAACAGGAAATGAGAGAGCGCCAGCTCGCCAGCACCCAAGAGCTCCACTGTCGCCAACTAAATTCCCTTCATGAAATGAGGGAAGACCATTTGAGCCGACAGCATGCCAGTGAATGGGATAACCAACTTGACTTTAAAAAGAGGGCAGAGAAGGAACTACGTAAGAAACACGTCCGGGAACTTAAAGAACATTCCAAGTCTCTGCGGGTAATCATCTGCACTAATAGAAAATTTATCTCCTGCCTCTAGTGGATCTAGGTGAAATGTCAGCTTCATATGGAGCAGGTGACATCATCCCTACATACTTCTTTGAGTCTCTGTATATATGTACGAGCTAGGTAATAAATTCTTCTATATAATTCTTAGGAGAAGGAGCTACAGATCAAGAAACAATACAATGATACGATAAAGATCCAACGTAGGCAATACGATGCCATTGTGAAGCAGATGGCAGCTACTTTGCCTGAAGACAAGAAGAAAGGGGTCTTCCTACAATTGAAGGAGGAGCAACAGAGGAAGCTTGCCATGCTAGCCATGCAGTATGAAAGGACAATTGCTGACATGGCACAGCAACAAACTGTAAGATGATTCACCTAAATATTACCATGTGGCTTGCAAGCAGCAGATTATGCCTAAAACTTGCAGGTCCGACTGGATGAGGCGCAACTAGCAGAACAGGAAGCTCTTCGAAAGCAGCTGTATCAAGAACAGGAATTGCTTCAGAGCTACCAGGAGAGTCAGGAAAACAAGCTAAAAATGCTAATTATAAATGAAAGGGCAACTCTTGATCAAAAAATTGAGCTTGGCAAAAAGGAACTAGACAATCAAGTTAGTTAAAAAAATTTTTTTAAAGTTCTGTTACAAATTCAAAACTTGCAGATCAGGGAGGAAGAATCACGACTGGCAGAATGGAAAGAGAGTGAGAGCAACATTTGACATAATTCTCCTGCAGATAACATGTTTAGCTAAATTCTTTTATTCATGTGAAGGTCATCAAAAGGACCTGCAGAGGCAGGAGCTAGATGGTGTAGACTCTGCACTTACGGAAGAGGGCAAAGGTATAATAAGCCAATTGTAGCTATCCGTGTGTTCACTTGATGCCTAAATTCCTAATTTCAAAGCCCAATGGGTGGTCTAGTGTTATAAATTAATGTGAAAGTTATTATAGAGAAGATATTCAAGGGATCAAGAGAATGTTTCAGCGATTCCATTATATAGTAGTTCTCTGTGAAGATGAGAAATATCCTGGAATTATGGTGGTCAAAAATCAAATCTTTTCTGAAAAAATCTCGTGTGAAAGACAGGAACTTGACTACAGAGAGGATATGGGAATATCTGTACTCATTCCTGAAGATTCTGTTTTACCAGATGAATCGCTGGACATGATGATTCAGCCCAGTTTCTCTGGATCCTTTGAGATGCCTGAAGATACAGAACCAGCTAGTCCAGCTTATCTCATTGAAATTAGCAAGGAAACTGAACTGAGGAAAGCTATCATAGTGAGGATGCAACACTACGCCAATCTGGAGAGTGATAATGATAGCAAAGACATGGTGTTCTTGAGGGCTAGCTCAGATCCTGAATACCGGGGATCCAATCCTGTCTATGTCTTCAAGGAGGTTGAAGGAATCGAGGTGAAATATAGCATTGATGATGCTGGATATCAAGTGGGGGAGATAGCGCTTAAACAGTTCAGTTGGTGGAGAATTGGAAAGAAAAAGACAGAAGGTATTGACATCTTCATGTTAGTTATAATTAGTAATACTGACAACTTTTCTTCTTGTAGCAAAAGAAATTAAAAAATTGTATTCAGCACGACTTTATAAGTCATTGGAAGCTACTAAGGTCACTGCTGTGTTCTGCATGTGCCCTTACCAAATGTACTACACCCAGGTAAGGTTAGCTAGGTATGTCATTATTTTATGAACCTTGGTTTTGCCTCATTTTTTACAGTATTGTGATGACTACATTGCAAGTCATTACACTGGAATGACATGTAAGGCTGAGAACTGCTCCACTTACAATGCATTGAAAATCACTTCCGATAAAGTCACTCTTGTCAAAGGGAACAAAGCCAAGTGCATAATGGATAAACCAAAGGTGAGTGCATGCCTTACATGGGGAAGGAAAGTGTGAACAACAGTACCTCTGACAACCTTTTGTCCTCGGTTTCCTGTTATTATACAAAGGGTACTTTTAGATTGTTAAAAGGTTTGTCCTCTTTCAAAGTGTCCTTTATTGGCTCATGGAGGCTCCACTGTTCCCACAAAAGTTCCCTCCCTTGCAACTTTGACTATTATTGATAATTTAATAGCATCTATACTGTTAGATTTCAAAGGCAGAAATCGACCGTCCAGAGATAATGTCCAAGAAAGCTGATAAGATACCAGACTACCCTCCCAGGATCTTCATCACCTGCACAGGGGGTGGAGCTGAGGAGGCAGAGTTGATGACACTGAGTGTCACTGGGCTGGACGAGGAGTGCAACTTTGAGATACCCATTCCAACTATTCCAAGTATACCTAATTGGCTACTGCTAAAACTGACTTGGCTAAAATTTAATATTCTGCATTTTGCATGTATATAGCTTCACCACCCCCAACTGTGACTCACCTGGAAGTTAATACTCAGCTTCTTCAGGTGATAGGAATAAGATGTGCCCACTTCAATCATTGATATGATTGCTATCTCTTGATGATATTACAGAAAGCCAAGGCTTCATTGGAGAGGAAAATATTGAACACAAGAAGCTTGAGGAATAGTGATCTGTTGATCAGTATAAAAATGATGATCAGTCTCATGAAGGAGGTGGACAGGCTTGTTCAGTATGTATTATAGTTGTGCATGCAACATAGAGAGTTAGAAGCCCAAAATCATGATTGTATAACTACTATGCATGGGGAGGTCCCTATCAGTAAAGGACACTCCAAAAAAGGATAAACTGTGGCAAAAAAGTGTCTATTATTGAAGGTTCCATTGTATGCTAGTCACATTGTACCTAGCCTTGTTCCCAGGCCCCCACATTTCCCGCTTCACTGAGAGCCTGGGAACGAGGCTACATTGTACCTAGCTAGCTATAGAGTCAGACATAATATCTGATTATTTCAGTGACCCAAGTTCTATGAAATTACTTGTGGAGACAGTGGAACAGATACAGAGTCAAACAGACACAATAGTCAAATCCACTGAAAGTACAAAGGTATGGATACAGTATATAGTCTAGTCCACTATTCCACTAATCAATGTTCTGTGAAGAACATAGAAATGGAGATTTCCAAAGTTATCACTACTTCTCAGCAGCTGAAAATAGGGGCCATGGTCAAACTGAAGCACTGTGAAGGTACAAGAAGCCAGCATATATGTAACTATCTAGCATGATCATAATCATGTAGATGAGAGAGATTGGCTGATGGCTGTGGACATGCTTGTGAACAATGCTGCTGAACTCATGAGCTGTATTGAAGAGATGCTCAAAGTTGCAGAACAGGATCAACTCAAATCAAAAAAGGATAATATCCCTAAATGTAAGTCATGACACTTCAGATGTAGCCTGGAGCAAACTAATTTTTTTAGCTGCTGACGTCCACGTGTCATCCTTGCCTGCCTGTGTTCGCCCATTCCTGGAGCAGCAATTGGACTGGGACCATGGGGGAGTGGACAGGGACCTGAACACCATAGCTGAGCACATCTTGGACTGGGAAGAGAAGCTCTCAACTCCTTTGGAACTCACTCGCACTGAAATATACGACATCAAGTTCTTATACAGCAACCAGCCTGTTCTCCTAAGGTTAGTAACTGCTCACTATTGAGGGGGGATCATCCATTTGTTTGTTCATTTATTATTTGCAGGAGAGAGGTTTTAAGGAAGTGGAAAGAGAAGAAGGGCCTCCACTGCACGTATGGGAACCTGCTGAAAGTGTGCTGTGAGGGAGGGGACACACACACTGCTGAAGCCATTTGCAAAGTGCTGAGGAGAAAGAAAGAGGGTAGTAAGTAAAAGTGACTGCAACACAAAATGTAGCTAATCCAAATATGTTCCATGTAGGAGTCCTCACTTGGAGTGATTAACAGACCAACTGGCAGCCAAGAGGAAGAGATGAAGACAGTTCTTGCTATATCCAGATCATGAACCAACTTTTGGATGGAGGACCAAAATGAATACTAAAGACTTTAGTTTGCTAGCTAAGCTGCATGCCGATTTTGTTAGTCACAGATGGACACGATATCAATAATCTGAGAGTGATCGTGGAGGTACTACAGAAAAAGATCGTCAGCTCAGTGGACACACTTAATTCTTAATTGAGCATGCGCGCGCATGTCATTGCGAATTAATTGCGCACGAACCGGAAGTGAAGGGGCGTGTCTCCGGAAGCGATTAACGACTACTGTGAAGCTGCAGCTCAAACCTTAGAGAACAGTGAATAATCGGTCCAGTTGTGTATGGAAGAAGCGTAAATACAGTAGTGAAAGGTACAATGTCCGGGTCAGTGAAAGTAGCTGTCCGGGTGAGGCCTTTCAATTCTAGAGAGATTGACAGGAAGTCAGTCTGCATCATCTCCATGTCAGGGAAGACCACTTGTAAGTTATACGTGTGTCACGGGCCTAGCTAACTAGCAGAGTGCTACCAGGCCTGGGATAGCAGCTGCCAGTGGCCAAGCGTGATCACTGTATATACACACCATATCATCTGTGAGAGGGAACAGCTGTTTGTATATAATAATATTCATAGATTGCATGAAGGGGTTATAAATCAACTTGGGCTGTCCAGCCCAGCTGGGGACATTGTAAGGGTAATTGTCGGATGTGGGTCCCTGACATCGAAGTGGCTTAAAAATTATGTTTAGTGTTCCATATTAGGGAATAGACTCATTAACTAATATGGCAGTTATTACTACTCTATTAACAGACCAATTTCCATTAATAAGAAGGTCAGAATATCTCTTATCAAAGGCCTCTGAGCAGTGCACAGCATTGCATTGGCTTCTGTGGGCCACACCCCTAATTGCCGACAATTATGGCAAAAAACAAAGTGAAAATAAATCTCTCTCTCTCTCTCTCTCTCTCTCTCTCTCTCTCTCTCTCTCTCTCTCTCTCTCTCTCTCTCTCTCTCTCTCTCTCTCTCTCTCTCTCTCTCTCTCTCTCTCTCTCTCTCTCCCCCTCCCTCCCTCCCTCTCTCTCTCTCTCTCAGCAATCCATGATCCTAAAGCCTCCCTGAGTGAAGGAACAAAGAGTTTCAACTTTGATTTCTCATACTGGACACACACAAAGGTGGGTATGATGTGGCTTTATAACAGTTATAGCTAAGGTGGATGTGGTTGGGAGGGTGTGGCTTTGTGATATGAGGTACCGAGACTACACTCACAGGCAGGTAGCAAGCTCAGTATGTCATTAGTAACCGTGGATAGAAATTTAGTGTGGAGATAGTCCAAACACATGATGAAAATTCATTTGGAAGAAGAAATTGGTTAAGACTGCCACAAAGTGACATTAAAAATCTGTCCCTTCTCGTGCTGACAGGATGGAACTTAGAACTGGTGAATGATGTGATCTGGAAGCTACACGCCTTAGAGTGTGTGCTCACATGAAAGTGATTGTTAATGTGCCACACGTACAGTAATAATCCTACAAGTGCTCACTTTTATGGATGTGAGAAGTACCTTTGGATTATAACTACAGCACTTGGACAGCTTCAGAGCTAGAGACTGTTAAGATGAAACTTAGGATTAAAGTGATTGGTCATGTCAACCAACAACTTTTCTGAGAACAGGCTGCAGTGCTTTGGGTGGGCACTTTTCTCACTGTACTAGAAACGGTAAGACCCACATGCTGTTGAGGAACCAACTTGTAATACTTATGTTTTTTAAAAATCTATTTCTAAACTGACCAATCAAGTTATTGACATAATGTGCAACAACCAATTATTACTCTAATACTGCCTCATTTCAAACACTCACTTTCAATTAGACGACTGCATACATTACAGAGTTGATTTATTTCTCAATGCCTCACCACCTCCACTCCACCCCACTCCACTCCACCCCACCCCACCTGTATGTAAAGGTACTGTAATCCAAAGACCTTATCAGCATAATGGATGCCAGATTCCAGCTAACATCGTTTGACATTCCGTTCTCCATAGCCTCCTGTATTGCACTCCATTTAGAGCCATTTGTATCCATCATGTTCACTTGAATGTCACCTGGAAAAGCCATATGTACTTCATGGGTGGTTGGAAAAGGTCAAAGTTCGCCTGTGTAAAGTTGAACCTCTAATGAAGTTGAGAGAGAGAGAGAGAGAGAGAGAGAGAGAGAGAGAGAGATCTTTCAGCTGCTAACGGCTGATGTGTTGTGTAGATGGGAGCAGTTCTAAGCGGCTGGTGTGTGTAGTTCCTACAAAGTCTTGAATCAATTTTACAGCTGCTACTACTAATTAACTGACAACATCATCTCCAATCCTCTAGCATGCAATGCTAGTTAATTAACTGCCACACCCACATTATCCCCCTAGCCCTCTGACCCTAGCTACGCTGGACAAGACGTGGTCTACAATGACATTGGCAAGGAAATGCTGAGTCATGCTTTTGAAGGGTAAGTTGCTATGATTATGGTCATGGAGCCAGCACTTAATTTCTTCTGCAGGTACAATGTCTGCATTTTTGCCTATGGGCAGACGGGCTCTGGGAAGTCGTATACCATGATGGGCGGGTCTCCACTGGACCTATCCCAGCTAGGCATCATTCCGAGGGTAAACCACCAGTAACTAACTCTGTCCACTACTCATAGATCACTGCTTCCTCTCTCTACCTTCTCTTTTGCCACACCCCTTTTGCCACTCCCTCTCCTATCATACCTGCCGCACCCCCTCTCCCTTTCCTTAGACTTGTGAAGAGATGTTCAGAATGATCAGTGGCAACACTGACTCCAATCTCAAGTACTCAGTTGAAGTAAGCATCATCGCATGACAGTCATGTGACAAGTCATGTGATAAAGTGATGCCTTTTCTCCCCTTAGGTGAGTTACATGGAGATATATTGTGAACGTGTGAAGGACCTTTTGAATCCCAAGTCCAAGAGTAACTTGCGAGTGAGGTAAGTCTATTAGAAGAACTAGAAGTTTGGCTAATAAAGTTTATAGTTAAAACAAGATTTCACTTTCATGCTTGCTTTGAGTGTGTGTATAGATGGAAGGAGATATTAAAATTCTCATCAATGGTTTTGTTATGAATAAAGTAGTAGCCTGCTATGTTTTGTAAGTGGGAGTCATCAAAATATGGTGATTCTGGATGATATCAACCCTTTAAATATAAACTTGATCAAGAACCTGGGTGGATTGGTTGTTAGAGGGATTCATCAGTTTGTTTGTTTTGTGTGTATGCAGAGAGCATCCTAAGTTAGGGCCGTATGTGGAGAACTTGGCTAAACTGGCTGTCACTTCTTATGAAAACATCAAGTCACTGATGGATGAAGGAAACAAGGCCAGGTACGTTAGAGCACACAATTCTATTCCAGATCCAATGGAATGGACTATAATTTTCGTGTGAATTTCATTCTGGATCTTTTGTTTCTGATTCTAGGACAGTTGCGTCTACTAACATGAATGCAGTGAGTTCTCGTTCCCATGCTGTCTTCACAATGGTACTGACTCAGAAAAAGTGGGTGTGGTAGATAATTCTAATTATACACTTACTAAGTAATTTTGAACTGCAGAAAAGATTCGATGACTGGCCTGGCGGCAGAGAAAGTCAGCAAGATCAGTTTAGTGGACCTTGCGGGTAGCGAAAGGGCAAAGGACACAGGGGCCGAGGGAAGAAGACTACAGGTACATCTTACAATAAGTGGGTGTGGCTATGTCTTGACTTCCTGGTATCCAGGAAGCTGCAAATATCAACAAGTCCCTGACTACGTTGGGAAAAGTGATCCATGCTCTAGCGGAGCAGGCAGGCTCCAGTTCCAAGAAGAAAACATTTGTCCCATACAGAGACTCTGTCCTCACCTGGATCCTCAAGGAGAACCTCGGTGAGTGTCCGTCGTCCCCTTAAGAATGCTCACAATTAATTTTGCTTATTTATTTATTTGTTTATTTATTTATTGTTTATTTATTATTTGTTTGTTTATTGTCTTTGCAGGAGGTAATTCTCGTACGGCAATGATTGCTACCATCAGTCCTGCTGATATCAACTACGATGAGACACTCAGCACGCTGAGGTGGGTGTGGCTAAGGGTGTGGTCACAATCACAGATTATTGTTTTTGTATTCAGATATGCTGACAGTGCAAAACAGATTGTCTGCAAGGCTGTGGTGAATGAAGACCCTAATGCCAAGGTAATAATAGAGGGGTTTCCCCCTTCACTGTTCCAGGTCACATGACATTGTATGAAGTCTTATTCGTTGTTTCTTGACTTATGCAGCTGATACGAGAGCTGAAGGAGGAAGTGGCCAAGCTGAGGGTCGTCATCAAGGCAGAGGGCCTTGAGGCTAAAGTCGCCTCTTTCGGTAAGGAGTGTGGTCATGTGACTGGGTGATGAATGTGGTCATGTGACTGGTGATACATTTGAGTGTGGTCATGTGACTTGTGTGCATTGCTGTGTGTGGTCATATGATGTGCTGATGCATTTACGAGTGTGGTCATGTGACTGTGTGTGTAGCTGGTATGGACAGCTTCGTGTCTGGAGTGGAAGGAGGTAAGGGATCTGAAGAGGAGACAATATTGGCCAGAGAGAAGCTGAAGCAGGCAGAAAAACTCATTGCTGAGCTCAATGAGACCTGGGAGGAGAAGCTAAAGAGGACAGAGGCCATTCAGAAAGAGAGGTGAGGGGTAGAGAAGTGGAGGGGGAGAATTATGAGGGGATGAGGAAGAAGGCAATGAAATAAGATAAAGAATGGAAGGGAAATCCTAAAAGAGAAACAGTGAGAACATGGTGCAATACATGTGTACAGAGGAAGAGAAAATTTGCTCTCTTTAGTGAAGACCAATTCTGTTGTGTGGTGACTTTCCTTTGATGTGGGTTGTAAGTCTGCTGTATGGCATGGGTCATGTGGGTTGTAATTCTGCTTGTGTGGTGACTTCCCTCATGTGGGTTGTAAGGGTTGTAATTTGTGACCTCCCTCACGTGGGGTTGTAAAGGGTTGTAATTCTGCTGTGTGGTGACTTCCCTCATGTGGGTTGTAAGGGTTGTAATTTGTGACCTCCCTCACGTGGGGTTGTAAAGGGTTGTAATTCTGCTGTGTGGTGACTTCCCTCATGTGGGTTGTAAGGGTTGTAATTTGTGACCTCCCTCACGTGGGGTTGTAAAGGGTTGTAATTCTGCTGTGTGGTGACTTTCCTCATAATTATGGGTTAGAATTCTGCTGGGTGACCTCCCTCATGTGGGTTGTAATTCTGTTGTATGGTGTGGGTTGTAAGGGTTACCCTTGTAACCCTGCTGTGTGGTGACTTCCCTCATGTGGGTTGTAAGGGTTGTAAGGTGACTTCACTATTGGTGTCTGTCCTCTTCCTCAAGGGAGTCGGCTCTGGCTGAGATGGGGATAGCCGTCCGGGTTCACGGAGGGCAAACAGTGGGGGTCAAACAACCGACAAAGGTCAGCACTTGCCGTTACTTTATCAAGGTCGGCCCCTCCTAATAGTGCCTCATTCGCAGACCCCTCACCTCGTGAATTTGAATGAAGACCCCATGATGTCCGAGTGTCTGCTCTACTATGTTAAAGATGGTGTCACAAAGTATGTATGAAATGTTGAGCTAAATTTAGTATGATGTGCTTGGTCTGTGTGTGTGTGTGTGTGTGTGTGTGTGTGTGTGTGTGTGTGTGTGTGTGTGTGTGTGTGTGTGTTAGGTGTGGGCAAAATGGAGATATTCAATTGAGTGGTCAGTTCATTCTGGAGGATCATTGTAGCTTCAACAATGAAGGAGGTAAAGATAAATCAATTCTTCTCCTTTTGTCCTTCATCTTCCTCCCCTTTTTCCTCCCCTTTCCCCTTCTCCCCTCCACTCGTGCCCCCTGAAGGCACTGTCACCATCATACCAAATAAGGAGAGCACCACGTACGTGAATGGGGCACAGATCCACGAACCCATGAGACTCATCACAGGATCACGTATTATCCTTGGAAACAACCACGTGTTCCGCTTCATCAACCCAATAGAAGGTAAAGGGTCTACACCACTAAATACTCTGATGGGTGTGGCAGTTGGTGTGGTTAATTATACTTCCTTTGTCTCTAGCCCGTGATCGGGCTCGAATGAGAGCACCCTCCCCAGTTCCTACAGGCAGTAGCAACAGTTCCTCAAGTGAGTACATTAAAAACCCTGACATGGTCAGTCACTGACTCACTTACACCATGTACCAGGGATGGCAGAATCCCAAGGAGCCCGCTCTGCGTCCCCTGCTTCTCGTATGGTGGAGTCAGACTGGTCCTACGCCACAAGAGAGCTTCTCCAAGTCACAGGGAAAGACATCATCGAGGAGAGGTAAGGATAGATATCTCCTCCACCATGTCATCATCTCAACACTTTCCCCTCCTCCTCCCTCTCCTCCTTCCCCCTTCCCCTCCCCCTCCTCCCTCCTTCCCCCTCCTCCTCCCCCTCTCCTCCCTCCTTCCCCCTTCCCCCTCCCCCTCCCCTCTCCTTCCCCTTCCCCCTCCCCCTCCCCTCTCCTTCCCCCTCCTTCCGCACAGAATCTCAGAGTTGATGGCAGAGCACGAGGCCCAGCGGCAAGAGGACCAGTTAGCCCTGCAGGAGAAGGAGAAGAGGATTGTTGAGTTGGAGGAGGCACTTATCACTCGTGCCCAAATAGAGGAACAGTTGGAGGAACAGAGGAAGGTGGGTGTGGCTTCCACTTGGTTGCTATAGCAATCATCCATGACATTATCAATGACATTATAGGGAGAATTACAAGCATTTCAAGAGAAGGAGAAAAGGTTCGTTTCCATGGCTACTGTAATTTGCTATAGTGATGTGATTTGTTCAGAATTTCTGAACTTGAGAAGCAACTGCACAAAAAAGCTGAAGCAGAGGAGCAGCTGGAACAGCAAAGAAAGGTAGTGCATTGAGGCATGCAATTAAATGGATAAATGAAGGGGCTGTCAATCTTTTTATTGTAGGATTTTGAGAATAAGCTTCATGAGTTGAAGGCAGCCATGGACCACCGTAGCAACAAGGTGAGTACAATGTCTTTAATGAGGGAGAGTGGGATATTTCATCCCCCCTCCCCCCTCCATTTATAAGGAAGAGGAGAGCTTGATTCTACAAAGAGTGGAATTTGAAAGAACCCTCAAGGAACAGCAAGAGGTATATACTGTCCATGCATGCATGTGTTGTACATATGCATATGTCGTTTTTGGTGAGAGAGAACACAGTGAAACCTCCAAATAAGGGATGTACACTCTAAATAAAGGACTTGTTGATCGAGGGTCCAATTGTTATTAAATAGTGATCAATCTCTCCATATATAAATACTAGATCCCATTGGTGTTCCACAGTAAACCTAATCTCCATAATTACTACTTTGTTATGATCATCTCATAATGAAACTTGTCATGTTTTCTTTGAAGGGATTATCATAACAAAACAGTTGTGGATGCTAAATTAACTGCCAGGTGATGAGTATCATCAGAGAGAGCAGTAGTAGGGATGATGCGGACGGCTGCGCGCGCCGCCTATAGACTAATACTTACAAGTTGTCTGAATGGTGGATCCAATAGGAGACTAATTGCTGCTAGTGGTTCCTCCACTTATGCAGTGACAAAGATCCTCTCAATGCCTCTCCTTGAAGAGTATGCATGAGCACAATGGTATCGCAGTTCACACACCCAGTGTTAAAGATTACAATTAAAAAGTGTTAATTCCAGGGTGTGACCCCAGTAGTATGTTACAGTTACTATGGCAACTCTGATGCATGTATAGGAGTATGAAGCAAAAGTTCAAGAATTGAATGAACTTCATCAGCAAAGAACGGTAAGGAAAAGGAGATATGCTAATGTGCAGCTATTGTCATGGGTCTCATCATCTTGTTTGGTCATGTGATTGTCATGTGACTTTAGGAGTACGAGGAAGAATTAGCAATTCTGAAGGAGCAGAGGAAAGACTATGATGCAAAGATGGAAGAGATCAGTAAACTGCAGTCAGAGAAGAAGGTAAAGGGGGTCAAGACACAAGCCAGTGATGGATGTAGCCTTGTTCCTGGGGCTTTTTTTGCGCTAGGGCTAGGGTTGGGTATGAGGCTAGTGATGAGTGTTTGTGCACACAACAGGATTACGAAGCTAAACTGGAGGAGTTGGAGGCAGCGTTGGTCAACCAACTCAAGACAGATTCTGCTGTGGAGAAATTGGAACGGCAGAGGCTGGTGGGTGTGGCTTTTTCACTACTTAATATCCTTGATGTGTGAGATCCCCAGAATTTTTCAATCCATGTTGCTACTGCAGGTGTTTGTGGAGAAATTGAAAGAGTTAGAGCATGCTCTTGCCACAAAGCATTCTGAGGTATATTATAATGCATGTGATTGGTTGTTTGTGGTCATGTGATACTTTATTTATGATCATGTGATCACCTTTGTCCAAATGTAATTTTCAGGACGATATGAGAGCACTACAAGAGAAGGAGAGAAGGTAATCAAAACCACACCCCTAAACCACACCTAATCAGCAGCATAATTCTAAATCATGTGACATTTATTCCCCTCCTTTTAAATACATTATAATTGCTTTAGGATTGAATCTCTTAAAGAGCAGCTGCAGAGTCGTTCAGAGGCGGAGTTTGAACTAGAGAGACAGACAAAGGAGCAGGAAGTTCGACTGAAGGAACTGGAGAGGTCTCTCACACAAGTGGAGGACTCTCTCTCCCACAAGAAACAGGAGGATGACGAATCACTCCTGCAGCAGCGGAAGGTACATGAGGGTATCAGGTGGAAGGTGGAGGGGCGGGCATGATGATGATGTCTGTTTATCTTGTAGGAGTACGAGGGCTTATTAGAACAGCAGAAGAAGGTAAATGAGTTTACTTCTCTTTGTGAAGTGAATTAACTCTTATTCTCCATTAGGAGTATGGATCAAGACTGGAACAACTTGAACAGTTACATCAGCAGAAGAAAGTGAGTCGATCTTGATCTCCATTTCCTCTCATCTTTTTTGTTCATTCTTATAACACCTTTCAGGAAGAAGAAGATGAGTTGAAGGTGCTACGGAAACAAAAAGAAGTAAGTGTTGTGTGTCTTGAAATTATCAGGTCATGTGATCTTGTCTTGCCATGTGATCTTGTCGTGATAGGAACATGATCAAAAAACAAAAGAACTGGAAGATTTGAGACAGCAGAAGAAGGTACATATTATAGATGATATCATCCATCTTATGCTTATCTGTTTGACTTTTGACGCTATCATTACTATAGGACTACCTGCTCAAGTTGGAGCACCTTCAAGAAGCACTGTCCAAGTCACGGAATGTAAGTGATGCTCTTTTACCCTTGCTCTCACTCTCCACTTCTCTTACTTCTGTCAATATCTTTTTGTTTCTAGGCAAGTCCTGAAGGAGAGGTGGCAGATATCTCGTCAATGGGTATGTGGCCCTCAAAGTATTAATTTGAAGTTTCACTTTGTTTTTGTTGTTGTAGCTAAACTGGATGCTGGTCAGGTGACCGTTGCAAGGAACGTCGTTTCTGTCTGGAAATGTTATCGTTACTCCTCCATCAAGGTATGTACTACCTAATATGCACCCTTGACCCTTCCTCCTCCAGATTCATTTGATCCCCCCTCCTCCTCTTCCTCCCTCTCTCCCTCCCTCCCTCCTCCTCATCCTCCCTCCTCCCCTCCCTCCTCCTCATCCTCCTCCTCCTCCCTCTCTCCCTCCCTCCTCACCTCTCTCCTCCTCCCTCCCTCTCTCCTCCTCCCTCCTTCCACTTCAGAACAAGCTACTGAATTTGTCTACCCTCCTGAAAGAGGCCAACGCCATCAGTGTGGAGTTGAACAAACATGTCTCCTTCCAATTTGCCCTCCTCACCAACACCCCTTACTCCCCTGTCTCATTCTCCGTTGCCACGGGAACTGATGTGGACATTGACAAAGGGGAGGTTAAGTTGGCCAGTGCCCTGGACTCTCCATGTTGGGGGACCAGGAAACAAGGACCCATAGTGGGTGTGGAAGTCACTGACAGCAAACATGGGGCCACCAACGTCTGGTCTCTCTGCAAATTCAAGTGAGTCTATAATCCCCTGATCTTGATTACCTCATCATTAAGTGTCCCCAATATGGTCATTAGTAAGGAAATTGAACATGGAATCTTAATTCTCCCTTCCTCCCTCCTCCCCCCCCCCTTCCCCCCCCCTTCCCCCCCCCCCCCCCCCCCCCCAGACAGCGTTTGGAAGAGATGCGTGGTCTCTATGACATGTCCTCCTTGCACTCTGACCCCCGGAAGTCCAGTTTGACCCAAGGGGGGTCGATGGGAGGGGACCCATTCTATGACCGCTACCCGTGGTTTCGGAGCATCGGACGTTCCTTTGTCTACCTCAGCAATCTCCTGGTCCCCCTCTCTCTAGTACACAAGGTGGCTGTTGTAGGGAGCAAGGGAGAGGTCAAAGGTCACCTGACGATATCTGTCCGGTTCATGACAGGTAAGTGGAGGGAGGAGCAAAATTATTGGGCCCATTGGCAAACATGTTATTCGTCTCCTTTCCCCTCCTCCTCCCTCTCCTCTCCTTCTCCTCCTCCCCTTCTCCTCCTCCTCCCATTCTCTTCTCCTCTTCCCCTTTCCCCTTCCCCCCTCCTCTTCCCCTTCCCCTCCCCCTCTTCCCCTCCTCCTCCCCTTCCCCTCCTCCTCCCCTTCCCTCCCCCCTCTTCCTCTTCCCCTCCCCTCTTCCCCTTCCCCTCCTCCTCCCCTTCCCTTCCCCCTCTTCCCCTTTCCCTCCTCCATTTCTTCTTTGTCCTCCTTTCCTCCTCCCTTTAAGAACCTGAGTTGCAAGTGGATGACAGAAGCCAGCAGCCAGTAGCGGACATACCCTTTAACGAACTTGACCTCTTCCAAGACACAGGTGACTCTTTCTCTCCCGACAAACTGAAACTGATGGAGGCAAGTTCTGAAGTCTCTGCCAGCGTCATCGATAACCCCTTGGAGTCCAGTGTTGAAATGGGCGTGGACATCTCTCTCTCTACTTCTCAGAATACGACCACGGGTGAAGATTTGATGACTCGACATTTAAAGGGGGTCTCTAAATCACAGCAGCCAGGAGGTTTGGGGTGGAGTGGGGGATCCTCGGCATTCTTCAGACCCATCATCTCCGATAGCGACGACAGAGGTTGCTCAAGAACAGACGAAGAAAAGTCACACCATCTCATTGTTAAACCAACACCTTCCATCTTCCTCAACGACTCTGAAATGCAGACCAGTCCATTAAGCCCTCCTCATATGAAGAATGACCCCGCCCTCTCTCCGCTCCATCCCGGCAGTAAGTGTCCATCATCATGAAATATAAAGTCCATTTAGGAATAAACTCCAACTTGAAATTTTATTTGCTACTGTTTCTTTTGCTGCAAGCTAAAGGATTACTGTTCTTGCATGCATGTGATTTAATGAAACTGCAGGTTACTCTGAGCAAGTCCAGGAGCTTGTCGGTGGGGGGCGTGGAAATCGGAAAAGGAGTGAGTCGATCACTAAGTTGCAAAAATTTCAACAGATGATCACCATCCCTCAGCTGGGAGGGAAGGTAAGAAGAAAGGGAGAAGAGAGGGATGATTTGAGCATGCTTGGGGAACAGATGTTAGAATTGCTCATTTGTTGTATGTCTGCCCCTCCCCCTGCAGTACATAGCCACCATTCCCCCGTCCAGCGAAGATTTAGTTGAAGAAAAGGACTTTTACTTCAGAGTCACTGTCCTCCAAGCCACTGGCATTCCAAGAGACTTCACCGATGTCTTTGTCCAGTTCAAGTTAGTACAAATCCTCCCTGCCCCCTCCCCTCAACCCAATCCTCCCTGCCCCCTCCCCTCAACCCAATCCTCCCTGCCCCTCCCCTCAACCCTCTAGTTCCAATCCTCCCTGTCCCTCCCCTCAACCCTCTTGTTTTGATCCTCCCTGCCCCTCCCCTCAACCCTCTAGTTCCAATCCTCCCTACCCCTCCCCTCAACCTTGTTTCAGTCCCTTTTTTCTGCTGCAGGTTTCTGGTGGATAATGGTGAGGCTTTCACCACAGAACCACTGAAGAATGAGAACCAGGACCTCGCCCTCGGGTTCTATCACATGCAGAATGTAAATCCAGCCTCTAGTCAAGTGATACAGTCTCAAACTCCTCCCTCTTTCTCCATCCTCTCTAGATCCATGTCAAAGTCACACCCACTTTCATCCACTATCTGAAGAACTATCCGATGTTGGTGGAAGTGTTCGGACATTACCACCAGCATCCTCTCCACAAGGCCAGCACTGAGTTCGATCCGAATAAGTGAGTCTCATTCCCATTCCAACACCCAATCACATATTCTCATTTTTCATTCCAATTCCCACCTCCACATTCTCATACCCATTCCCATTTCACTGTCATAATTCCAGTCACATTCCCATATCTCATTCCCATTAATTTTGATTCCTACTACAGGTCCCTAACTAAACAGCAGTTTCGTTCAGCCTCTCCTCTCCCTCCCTCTCAGTCTTCCCCCTCTCCCATCCGCTCCCCAAAGACTGTCGTCTTCGACTCCTCAGGGTATAGTGTATTCGTCTGTCCATCTCTGTCTGTCTGTCTATCCATCTCTCTGTCTGTCTGTCCATCTCTCTGTCTGTCCATCTTTCTATCCGTCTGTCTGTCTTTCTCTGTTTGTCTGTTTATCTCCTGTCTCTCCATTCATAAGCTTCCTTATGATTATGATGATAGCTCCACCCACTCCTATGCTCGTGTGGATGTCCTGGCACACTTTGAGATCTGTGAACTGGGCCCATCAGGTGACTACGTTCCTGTCCCTGTCAACCATCATGAGGACCAACCAGGGGGTGGGGTCTTTCTCCTTCAACAAGCCCTGCAGCGTCGAATCAGACTCACTCTCATCTGTGAGAATGGCTCAGAGGTTCACTGGAAGAGAGTGAATGAACTTGTGATTGGTCAGTGGCTAGATGATGCCTCTTTCATGGTTCTTTGATTTATTCCATTTTTCATGAAATTAATCATCCCCCCCCCCCCCCCAGGGCGTATCCGGTCGACATCAGAAGTGTCTGCCAGCATGGAGAACCAGAGTACCACTCTCTCCCTTAACCTCTTCCCTCATCGCTACATCCATGTGGGCGGGGACGACAGGTATGAAAAACCCTGCTCACTAAAGGCCACACCCACTGCTATGAAGTCATGGTAACAAATTTAATCTTTTTGCAGGAGACACTACCAGTTCGAAGCTGCGTGGGACAGCTCTCTCCATAGCTCTCCTCTCCTCAACAGGTGAGGGAAGGTAGTTGGCCTAGCTCATCAGTGTTGATGTTGTTGTTGTTGTTGTTGTTGTTGTGATGGTGGTTAGATTGACTGCGTCTGGCAGCTATGTTTACCTAACAATGTCTGCATACATTGAGGTTAGTACATGACTTGATCTCTTGACTAATAACGTGATAGCTCTTGACTGATAACGTGATATCGACTGTAATTTTAGCTGGACAACTGCTCTCAACCTTCTTGCTTCACCAAGGATTTGTGTGTGACCATCCACAGTCGTGAGTCCAAGCCCTCTGTGCCTCGTTCCTTCTTCAGCTTCTTCACAGGACAGAAGCAAGGACAGGAAGAGTAAGAGAGGAAGTGGGTGTAGTCTTGTATTGTTACCTATGGTATCATTGTATGTATTTCAGCAATCGTTGTGTGGGTATATACGAGGTTTGTCTTAGAAAGACTTCAACTAAGAAACAGGGTAGGTGAACCGAAAACTCTTCCTTAGACAGGGATTTTACACTCTCCCTTTCTTCCCCTATCACTACTTCCAGAGTACCCGAATCCCATTGGTGACACGTCCTCATCGTACATCCGAGGGGAGGAGAACCTGCGGGGGTGGCGGCCTCGCAGAGAGTCCCTTATAGTCCAACACCAGGACCTCTTGTACCAACTGGCCAACATCGAGGAGACAGAGAAGGCACGCCACATCCTCCAAGTCCTACAAAAGAGACTTGATATCCAGAAGTTGGAAAGGGGTGTGGCCATGCCTACCCACCAAGAGCTGACTAAGTTGTCTGACGAGCACAAGGCGATGCTGGCGCAGAAGTGCGTGTCACTTCTGATGGGAATTCCACAAAAGAACTCGAATGAACCTTCATGGGGAATTGAAGGTTCCAGTAGCGGCAAGAAAAATTCAACTTCAGATAGTAGTGGGGAAAGAAGACCAAGAGCCAACAGTAGACGGGCACACAGTCGATCCCTTCTGGCAGCCCCTCCCCTCTGCATACCTGAGGTGCATGAAAAGACTCATGCCAAAAGGTAAAAGGATCATCACCCATAAAAAAACTCATTTTTTATATCAATAATTGTTGCTATAGCAATCTGACAGCTCGAAAAGGTCATCTGGATTTCTTTAATGAGCAGGATGGGGTGTGGTTTCGCAAGTATGTGGTAATTCGCAGGCCATATGTTCTCATTTACAACACTGATAAAGACCCGGTGAGTGGGTGTGGCTTGAGATAACGAAAGATTAATGGGAAGTGATCGTGTATGAATAGGTGGAAAGAGCAATCATCAACTTAGCTGGGGCCAAAGTTCAGTACAGCAAGGAAAAACAAAAGAACCCTGGACCAGTGGTAAGTAGAGTTGTTGAAATGTTTTGACCCTTTACCGGTTGACCTTTACCTGTTTGTGTTCTCTCCTGTCTCCAGAAGACGTTTTCAGTGTGCACCAAGTACCGAGGGATTCTTCTGCAGGCTAAAGAGAAGGAAGTGCAAGAATGGATTTATGCTATGGACCCACTGCTGGCGGGCTCCATAAAGTTAGCCATACCTTACCCATTCCCATGTAAAATTTGTCTTCTTATCTTGTGCAGATCACAACTTAGTTCAAGTTCAAGAAAGTGATGTCACACACAAAAAATTCTGCTCAGCAACTTATTGATGATAATATCATGGACATAAATAATTTTTTGTAGTAAAAAGTTGTTATTCAAGATCTTTTTTATAGTCATTTGTCTTCTTAGTCCTTTATTTATTATGTTCAATGTGCACTGTTTTTAAATTGAAATTCTGTATCTTCTGTCACGGGCAGCTTTTAGACAACAGACTGATACTCTATGACCTCTTGTCCTCCCTGATAAGTTTCCATATTGAGAATCCTTTGATGAGCTGCTACTTGCTTTGCTCGAAGGTGTTCCTAAGGGAGCGAAACACATGATTCTTCAACTCGTATACTCTGCAGCTCTACACATGCTATACCTTTTTTGTCTTATCTGAATTTTGCCTGGAGCTATGAGGACCTGATGGTGGTCTTGAGTGCCTGTGGTATTTAGAACCAGAATGGAACTGCTCCCTGGATGCACTGGAGGGGATGTTCCTAAGAGACGAGCTCTTTAATGGCATGTGACTGAAACTGTTTCCACCATCGTGTGATCCTGAAGAATATCCTGAACCTGCCACACCCACACCTGATCTGGGAGGTGCATATCCCCCCATGGGACCTCCACCTGGAAGCTGATTCAGCGAAACCGTCTCCCTCAGAGGGTATTGGTGGGTGGAGTTGGAGTTATGTGAATTCTGTACTGTCCCACTAAATGAATCCAAATCGCTGCCATGCCCCTCAGGATAATTAAGAGAGTTGGACCTTCTTGGTTTGTCTCTCCTCTTCTGTGAGTATCCATGGGAACCACTCTCAGCCATCCCTCCATCTGTGGTGTAGACAAGTCCCCTTCTGGCACTGGATGGGCGTTCCCTGATCTCCTGCATGGAGGAGGAACGATGGCCATGGGACATGCCGTGAAAGCCCAGGGGATCAAAGGTGGATGACGTGGGAGAGGGAATCTCCAAGGCAACCACGTGAGCACCTGATGTGGTAGTAGGGACCAATCCTGTAGAAATCATAGGGGGAGAGGTAGAGCTGTGTCTTCGAACCTTCTGACCTTTGGTGGGTGTGGTTGGACCTATGATGTATCAAGTTTGAGAATTTTAACTAGAGAGAGTGCCAAATCAGACAACCTGTCTCCTCACCTGGATCAGAGAGAAGCCTCTGTGATCTACGATCTTTTCCTCCTGCCGATTCTTTCCTGATCTTTCCTTGGAGCTGCTTATTGGAGGCCAGAGTAGGTGCGGTGGTTGCTAAGGAGTTGAGGTGTTGGTTGATCTGCTGAATGTGTTGAAGTGTCTCATCCACTGGATGTCTAGAACCTTCCATAATGGCCAATAACTCCTCAGCTCGAACCTGAAGGAGGTATTCATCAGCATGTTGTTGTTGTTGTTGTTGTTGTTGTTGTTGTTGTTGTTGTTGTTGCTATTACATACTTTTCTTGTTGATGATTTTTCCAGTGCCAGTTGCTCCAATCTGTTAGTGAACCACTGTTGAGTCCGATCTAAAATCTCCACCCCTTTCAGGAGCTCCTCCTTCTCATTTCCGATGGCCACACCCCTTCCTGTGCCTCCAGGTGAGGACTATAGAATACATCTCGTATCATTACAAGAAAACTGTATTAAGTTGACTTACTCCTTGTAATGATGCGTTCGATTCCGGTTCTTTGGAACCGATTTTCCCTTGATCTGGTGATTTAGAATGGAAAGGAATCTACTCTTATGCTGATTCTTTTTTTTGGCTCACCATTGGAACTTTTAGTGTCCTTTTTCTCCCGAGCAGCTGCAGCAGCCATTTGCTGCAGGTTCCTCTGGCAATGGTACACTTCCTTCTTCATGCGTGCTAATGTTTGAACAAGAGCCCTTCCATCACAACTAGAGAGAAAGCTCTCAATTTCCTCTGCCTTTACAGGATTCTGCAACATTGATGCCCCAAGACCATACCCCTTTGTTTCGGGGGGCAATGTTTTGGTGGTGGACAACTCCTTCAACCGAGAAGCATCAATCTCAAGTGCTCGAGCCAGCCCAGTAGAAAAACCCTCCCAGTTGAGGTAGCCATCTTTGTTGGCTACAGCTTTCCATTCTTCCACACATCCTTTTGGAAGTCTGAAGCCTAGAGGCAAAAGATCATGAGAGCAGCATCCATCCCCAACATATTATTATGGTGAAGTCTCCCCTAGCTAGGTGAATATGAATTCATATTCAGGAAGGGATGGTTCAATTTGAATTTAGCCACATACTGATTAACATACCCTCAGCTTCCTGCTGAGTGGGCCACCTTGCTGTCAGGGTGTGTAGAGGTATCAAGCCGTTACTTCCGTCAGCCAGGCACTCGAATACCAGTTTATAGTCCAGCACACGCTTCAAAGAACGCTCCATCGTGCAAGGTTTTACACACCTGCCATGCCCCCAGGCCCTCAGAAGGTGGGTGGGGCTCATTAAAACGCCAACCCCCGCGCACCTCGCCGCCCTATGAATATCATTATCTTTGAACTTGAAATGAACAATGACAATCATTACACATTACTACACAGCTTAATTAAATGGATCTTCATGAATCAGATTTCTCTTGTGTTTCTTGCTCAGACTTTTGATGAGTAGTGTTTTCCCCATCGTTCTCGTCCTTGCCTCCTCCCCCCTCAGTTCCACTGGCATCACTCTCACCAGTCATGCTATTTTGAGCTCGTACAGCTTGGGCATCTTTCAGCAGCTGCTTTGCCTCCTCATGAAGATGGTCACTCTTTCTCTCCAGAGAGTCCAAGACCTGGTCCAAGCTATCTAACTGCTTATCCAGTGCCAAGTACTCTAAAGGAAGAAAGAATTTGTAGCAACACTACCAACACATACCCAACATCTTTCATCTCTCGTGGAACTGACTTTACAGTGGATGAATTGGTGGGGACACTGTCATGAATGTAGTACTTCTAGTCTGAATAAAAACACTAGTCTAGAATAGCACACAATGGCGGTACAAGAACAAACATGAAGTAACATTCATAGATGGTGCACTGCAAAATTATTATCATGCAAGATCGGCTAGACAGATAGGGCTTGGATCATCTGTAACTTAATCTGTCCATGCTTCTGCACAACCTTAAAGGTACTGCTCTCCGTGTGCTGAGGTATTAAGTTGATCATTAATCTATGGGTTATAATTGGCCACATGCCACATGTTGAACTTCAACATGGGCATGTAGCCAATTATAACCCATAGAGTAGTGTTCTCACACTCACCTTCTCTATCTAGAGTGGACTCTGATACATTCACCTCCCCCATCATAGACTATAGACGTAGACTTGTTCAATTTAAAAATTACTCTATTTTACTTTACCGTATATCTAATTAAGTGAAATGGTCTTAGTCTCGCGCGCCTCTAGTACGCGGTGTGTTACAGGGGCGGATCAAAAATTGTACTTATTGTGACTACATAGCGCGCCAAAATTGTACTTATTGTGACTACATAGCGCGCCAGGTGGGTCTGAGGGCGGAAGTTTTGGCTTTAAGAGCTTTTTAGTAGATTGAAGCTGATGCATTTTAGGGGTAGTTTTGACTACACCTTACATTAGCAAAATTAATGAGCATTCAGAGTGAAAAAAGTGGTCAGGTTGAAACCTGACTAACCTGACCAGTCGCTCCGCCACTGTGTAACTCCGAAAATTCAATTTGAAGTCTGTGATAAAATTAGCAACAATCCATAATAATAGTGTGCTGTGATCAATATTATACTTCTAATCAATCATACACCTCCCTGAATCAGGTTTAAGGTGTTGATTTCATGAAATATCTCTCACAACACACACAGTCATAGCAAGATTGCACAAACTATTAGCAAGCTAATTTACAAGTGTTCCATCAAGGGCACGAAGGATTTGATCTGTGCTTGGCCTGTCAAAGGCTTCCACAGCGTTGTAAGCAAACACAAGCTTCCCTGAGGAATCGGTGATGTAATCCCCGGCCATGAGATGGATGTCATCTCCATCATAAGGAGTTGTGAATGGAACCCCAGCAATTCTCTTTTCAGCATAATAGTTCAAATTGGAGAATTTCACCACTCCCTTTATCGCTCTCTTTAGGCCAAGCTCCTTGAACAGATTCAGTTGAGGATCCAGAAGAAGTGGATAAGGAAACTTGTAAGTGTCCATCCACTTCTTGGCATTGGATTGCGAGCCCCTGATCACCATTACTATTTTACACCCCCTCCTCTCCAGTTCCCCTTCACACTCCATCAGGGCATGAAGATGCTCTCGTCACGTGCCTCATCCAAAATGGCGAACGAGTATAAACAGGGTGAACTTTGATTCTTTCCAGTACTTATCCAGCATGATCGGCTGATTGGATGCAGCATTAAGTAGACCTAAGTCACTCTTCAATATTTGTCCGACAAAGGCAGGATCATTTGCACCGATTTCATCTTCAAAAGGATGTTTCTGCAGCTCTTTGTCCACTTCTGAAATGAATTCAGTGAAATGTTTTTCTTCCTCTAGCACAGACTCCACTGCATCTCTGACCTTGGGATCATCAAAGTGCTGCCCCCAAAGCTGCTCCAATTCGGCTCTAGTCTGCACACTTACTTCCTTCATGCAGTCAGAGTAGGCCAAGCTGATTGCAAATAGTGTCGCTATACCATCATGGCGGTTGTCCCAGCTTATGTATTGGTGGACGTTGGTAGCGGCTTTGAAATTCTTTCTAGCCTGTTTCAGTAAGCTTACAAACTTTTCTTTCAGAGTTGAAAGGGAAGAAATCAGCAGGGTAGGTGCATTGTTCTCCATACTCCCTGTACTAAATTTTAACAGGGGCGCGAGTCTTCCTTTCACAACAATTATAACAAAGTTGGTGCTGATGCATCGATGATGGACTAAATCAGTCTGCGCATGCGCTGACGATCTTTACGCAAGATTAAGAAGGGGCGTCCACCAATGCTGAGTCAGCAAACCTTCTTGCACGCCCACCACGTGGAGATGGACAGAACAAAAACTGGGCCAGAACTGGAGGACAGGCGACTTCTGGTGCTGTATGGCAGTCAAACAGGGACGGCTCAGGACACCGCTGAACGGGTTGGGCGTGAAGGAAAGAGAAGACACTTCAGAATGAGGGTTATGGCCATGGACGACTACCACACTGTGAGTCCTATGTATTAAATTCACCATGGTATTCCAGTAGTCTTTGTTCTCTCTGTAGTCACAGCTCCTCTATGAGCAGGTGGTCCTATTTGTGTGTGCTACAACAGGCCAAGGAGATGAGCCTGAGAATATGAAAAAGACATGGAGATTTCTTCTTCGCAAGTCCCTTCCAACAGATTCACTTTGTCAGGTCAAGTTTGCTGTACTTGGGCTTGGTGACTCCTCCTATCAAAAGTGGGCTTGGGCTTTATTTAGAATCAAAACTACTGTAATTCTCTCCCTCCCCTCAGGTATAATTTCATCGGGAAAAAATTACATCGCAGGCTTATCCAGTTAGGAGGGAAACCACTTTTGCCCCTTGCATTAGCAGATGATCAACATGACCTTGGGTTAGTGTAATATTTCCTATAGAAGATAACGGACCATGTTTCTCCCTGTAGACCTGATGCCACCATAAACCCATGGTTGAGAGAGCTGTGGACAGAGCTTGCACGGCTCCACCCCCTTCCTCCAGGGCATGTTCCCCTTAGTGACTCCATTCTGTATCCTCCTAAACTTATTTTGACATGTAATGATCATTCTCCCAAGCCTCTTTCTATGCATGTTTTCTTGACAAAGACACCAGGTTACCTTCTAAGTATGGAGTTTTTTTCCTGACAGACCCATTACCTGATTCCTCCCACTTGGCAACACCCATGTCATCTGTGGGTGAGACCACACCCATTTCTAAAACTAGCACACCCACACGTGAGCATCCCTTCATGGCTCGTCTAGTCTCTAATGAGAGGGTTACCCCCTTGGATCACTTTCAGGATGTCAGATTGGTTACTTTTGATGTCTGGAATTCAGGAATAGAGTGAGTCGTTGAGTTAGAGACCAATGCTTTTCTTAGTATTAAGTTCTTCTTTTCTGATTGGTCCAGACACATGGCTGGTGACGTGCTCATGATACGACCCCAAAACATTGAATCAGCCGTTGATGAGTTCATGTCTTTCTTCTACTTGAGTCCAGAACAGAAGTTCATCTTGACACAAGATGACCCTGGTAGGTGAGCAAATGGCCTCTTATTGGTATCATAAGTATAAGAACTTACCCCCTCCTCCCCCCAGATGTGCCCCTCCCTCCTTTTCTTCCCTCCCCTTGTTCCATTCGGTACCTCCTCACCCACCACCTTGACTTCCAGTCTGTTCCTCGAAGGTCCTTCTTCGAGCTCCTCTGCCACTTTGCTGCGGGGAGTGACCTCGAGAAAGAAAAGCTGGAAGAGTTTGTGTCCTCCGAGGGACAGGAGGAGTTATTCTCCTACTGTAATAGACCTCGAAGGACTATCATGGAGGTCAGAGTTCAGTTTAATACCATGATTAAAGCTGTCGTATTGAATTACATGATTTTTTAGTATTTAGAAAGATGATTTCTAGTCCTTCATTTAAAACTTAATCTCTGTAGGTTCTTCATGATTTTCCACATGCAACTTCTAAAATCCCATTCCCATACCTGTTTGACCTGATTCCGGTTCTACAACCACGTGCATTCTCTATAGCATCATCAATGGTGGCCCACCCAAATCAGATCCAAATCCTCATGGCGGTGGTCAAATATCACTCCAAACTGCACAGAGCTCGGCAAGTAAGTTAGTGATGATTAGCTATACATGTCTGATATACATCATGTCTAGAAAATACTCAAAATGTGCACGTTTATAGGGTGTGTGTTCCACATGGCTAGCTTCGCTGGACCCACAGAAAGGTAAAGGCAAGGTGTGCAAATTTTTTACAGGTCGGTCTGACCTCCTTTTTTCAGATAGCATCAAGATTCCTGTGTGGGTTGTGCCTGGGACTATCTCATTTCCTAGGAAACCTGAAAGTCATGTGATAATGGTAGGACCTGGAACAGGGTGTGCTCCATTTAGAGCATACATCGAGGAAAGACTACACAATAAGGCTAAAGGTAAGACGTATGATTTTGATGAAATTAATTTTACTTTCTATTTAAAGGAAAATGTTGATTTTCTATTTAGATGAAAATAAATTTTACTTTCTATTTAAAAGGAAATATGATGTTTTTTGGGTGTCGCTCAGCAAAGGCAGACTTTTTCTTTCGTGACGAATGGTTGCCTCTGGTAAGAGAAGGGTTTCTGAGCCTTCAGTGTGCCTTTTCACGTGACCAGGAACACAAGGTGTATGTCCAACACTTATTGGAGAGGGAAGGAAAGGAGGTGTGGCAGTGGGTGTGGGAGAGGAAGGCAGATATTCTCATCGCAGGGTACATTGATAACTAGTAACCAAAGAAGCAAATGGTGCTATAGCTGCATTCAACTGAAACTGTATCACAACATTATATAGTTCAGCTGTGATTGTGGAGTGTGAACAGGTTTTCACTGGTAGTTTGAGACAATACCTTTTATTGTAATCAGATCACTCCTTACAGAGTATTCGGGTCTTAGTGTGGTCCATATGAGCAACGTTTATCTATTGATTGGGACAAAATGATAGCCTTGTCTTCCATTGTGGACGATACGGATGATGATCGAACCCTTTCCTTCACACACAGCAATGCCAAGCGAATGCCCATTGATGTGCAGGATGCCCTGAGGGTGGTGTGCGTGAGACATGGTGGTCTCTCAGAGGAGGAAGCAGCGTCCTTCATCACGAGGCTAGAAGCAAGTAGGAAGCTGCAGCTGGAGACGTGGGCATAAAGTATCTGAAGTCTGTAGAGATTGTGGAGCTAGAACCATATCTAAATTGTTTTAAAATTCTAGAAAGCTGAGATTATGGATCAATATTATTTATAAATTCACATGCTGAATTGATTCAGTGTTCTAAAGGACTAATACACCTGTAAACTTAAAGACAAATTCTTTTTTCCTAAGTTGATTTCACAGTCTTCCTTTTGGTGTGCATCATATTATTGCCAGCACCTTCTCTTGGTCCTGCCCCACCCATTGGACTGTAGTGAGAACCATCCCCAAGACGAGGGGAGGGGATGAATGGGAAGACCCAACAAAACCACCAGTTCTTCCCCAAAGCATCAACACAATTCTCAAAACGACTTCTCCCATAGAAATCAATCGATTTTTGCAACTCGTGGTAGGTCTGTCCCTTGGCAATTTCGTACATCTGCAGTCCCAAAAGCCCTGCACCACATAGGGTGACAAAGAATGCAACTGATGTCATGAGCATAACAAAGGTAGGGATGGGCATCATTTGGAATATCCATGCTAGGACTGGGAAGATAAAGGCAGGGATTAAGGCAAGGGAGAATCCGCCTAGCATGTGATAGATGGCTATGCTACTGGTTATGATGCCATAAAGTGACGACAGGATGAGATAGATCAGAAAGGCAATGAAGTAGCGATGGTTGTAATATCCAATGCACTTTCCTGCAAAGAAGCAATGGTGGTCTCGTCTCATGATGCATTTTTGACATGTTGGGCAGTGGTGGGCTCTTGGCGGGGCATAGAACCGGCAATACGGACAGAAGTACCAACCAGGCTGTTCCACTACGGGTAATGGTACTCTCCCACATGATGTGTCAGTAGTGACGGTAAGGATGAGGTTAGCATACGTGTTGATGAAGAGGAAGGTCATGACGAATACAGAGCAGTAGTAAGGGAGGACGTTACGTTTAGTTATCTCCTCGGGGAGATTGGAGTCATCAGTTGGCCAGATGGTAGGAGCTATGTACAGGACTCCATGCAGGTAGCCAACAGGGATCATGAAGAAAGTGAACCCCATTGCCATGGCATCAATGTGGTTCTTAGGAAGGTATTTAGATAGTCCCATAACTGGTGCTGGAATAAAAAGATGTTCATAGGGTCAGGGCTATGCTAAGCTTGTTTTAGACTTACTTCTCACTCCTGATCTTTCTTCTTTATAGAACTAGAATCAGTAGTTGTCAGAGCAGCGCAGGCTCTGGCGTAGCCGACCCTTTACCGTATATCTGGACACTTCTAAATATCGCACACCACACCCACGCATTAAAAATGCTCAGAAATTTTTTGTACTCCTTCCATCTGCTCATAGTCATAGATTATGGAGCGCCATAATCTATATGATTTACTGATCAGTTCTATTTTTGACCTGCCGTCCCTACACAGCATAGCTTGTGTCTGCTTGAATGGTGATCTCAAGATATCAAATGAGGACAAAATATTTGGGATGAGTGTAGTAGCTAACAGGAAAGGGTCTGGCTATGAGAGACTAGGATGAGTGTAGTTATGTGGGCAAAATGAGTGAGCTCCACATATTAGAGTTTAAAATCTTATTACTCTGAAAATTATTGGTTTGACCAAAGTTTGTAAGGAAACCATTCATAGTACACCAATGTTTACCCTAAAGATGTGATGAGTTTCTGATAAGCTGTCTAATGATGTGCCATGTGGCAACTAACTTCCTGTGAACTGTACGTACATGGGGTAAGTACCCATGCACCCATTATTAATAGCTACAATAGCTTACCTATATACAGTATTGAAATCAAGTGCAAGGATGAATGCTTTTCTCCCTCTCTTGCTTTTTGTTATTCTGTTTCAACTCTTCCCAGTTGGACTAAGTGAAGAAGTTGAGTGCCTGGATCAGCAAGAAGCATGCGAATGCGATGATACTTACACATCATGTGAGTTTGAGCTCCAAATAGAAGAGCTACAAACCTTCACTAGCTATGCAAAGGACCAAAATGAAAACCTGCTGGTCAGAGGTACTCCTGGTGATGTTTACTTCCTTGATAGCACTGGCTATCATCCATCTGTTAGACCTGACTCAAATAGTCCTGAACGTAATGGAAGCTGTTATTTGCAAGGAAGTATAATTAATGAAACAGACTTCACTAAAGAGAATTGCAGCATACCTATGACAGTGGATGGAGTCTCCTACCGCAGGTACATCGCAGTGAACAGTCGCATCCCAGGCCCTACTCTCATCATCACTGAAGACCAACTGGTAAAAGTTCGTGTGGTCAACAGTCTCACCAGTGAAGCAATAACCATTCACTGGCATGGAATGCATCAGAGAAACACACCATGGATGGATGGGGTGGGGTTCATTTCACAGTACCCCATCGGACCTGGAGAAACATTTGATTACATTTTCAAGGCTACTCCTGCTGGGACACACTGGTACCACTCGCACGTTGGAGCACAAAGGACTGATGGACTGTTTGGAGCATTGATAGTTCGTGAAAGGAATGTGCCAAATCCACAGCAAGCAATCTTTGACTTTCCTTCACGTCACACTCTAACACTCCTGGACTGGCAACGAGAGGATTCTTTGGGTCTCTTTGTCAAAATCCACTCCACTCTTGGCTTCTTTCCAAGCAAATCCATTGGTGAAGTACCGACTAACAGGGATTCACTGTACAGTCCCAGAACAAGAAGTCAAGATGGCGTCGAAGTAGGCCCAGTTCCTTATTGGTCAGGTCTCATCAATGGCAGAGGAAGAATGAATAAATCCATACGAACTCCCCTCAGCATTTTCCGTGTTTCTCAAGGAGGTCTCTATCGATTCCGAGTGGTTGGTGCACAGAGTTTGTATGCCTACAGACTCTCAATTGACAGACACAAACTACAAATGATAGCAACTGACGGTCACTTCATCAAGTCAAAGGAAGTGGACTCTGTTGTGGTCCACAGTGGAGAAAGATACGACTTTGTTATCAACACTACAGATCAGAGTGGAACTGCTTTCTGGATTAGAGCACAGACACTGGAAACGCAGGTGATGGACTACAGGGAACACTCGGCTCGAGCTATTCTGCTGTACGATGACTCTAATGAGAACCTTCAATGGACTGATGGATACTCAGCAGTCACAAGTTCCCCAAACCCGTGTGATGAAAATAACCAATGTTACGTCCTCAACTGTCCTTTCAAGAACTTCAGTGACCCGTATACCGCTTGCATCCATCTAACAGAATTGGAGACCCTTTCCCCTTTACCTGACGAGAAGTTACCAAAGTTCACTACCACTCCCGACTGTTCAGACTGTCTTCAGTTCTTCAACTTTGGTTTTGAAGGAGCAAGTGACACTAGTGCCGTTAATGGGAAGAACTTTCAGCTGCCAACTGTGCCTTACCAGACAAACTGTGGACAGTACGACAAAGATAATGAAACCGATAGTGGCGTTAAGACTTGCTTAAAATGCCAACCAAATGATGTCACTAATTCCTTTGACTGCAAGTGCATAAATGTTCAGAAAATTGCTGGAAAAGAAACTTTCAAACCCGACACAGAAGCTAAGACAATCATGATGGTATTCAGTGCAGTGGGAGACGTTGCAAGAAGGCTGAACGACTTTTCCCATCCCATTCATCTTCATGGACATAGCTTCCACGTCCTGCACATTGGACATGGTGAGTATGATGAAACAGGAAAACTAAGTGGGAACTCACCAGATGTTAATTGTGGTGGAGGTGTCTTTTGCAGGAAACCCAACTGGGCCAATGGAACGATGCCTGAAGCCGTGAAACAAGCTGCTGCTGGATTGAATGGTCGGATCCGTAACACTATCATCCAGAAAGACACGGTGATTGTTCCAGCTGGAGGGTATGTGGTGGTTGCATTTCAAGCGGACAATCCAGGCTACTGGTTCCTCCATTGTCACATTGAGGTGCACCAGCTGGAAGGCATGGCAGTGCTAATAGAAGAATACAATTCTGGTCAACATTGGAAAGCTCCTGACAAATTGACAGCAGAAGGGAGTTTCATCTGGGAGGTATACGAGTATGAAGAGTATTTGAAGAGAGGCACTACTTGTAATGCTGTGAGTAGTATTGATTCAGCTGAAGTGAAAATAATAGCACTGAGTGTAACTGTTGGAGTACTGGGCTTCGCATTATGCGCCATGATACTATGCAAAATATGTTGTTGTAAGAAAGGGAAAAGTTATTACGAAAGGATGTAAAATTAACAAACCTATCATGAATATTCTTATGCAATTGCAACACATTAGCTATTGTTAGAGTATTAGCATGCAATGATTATTCTACATGTACTCATTTAAATGTTTGTATTGTCGTATTAATACATCCTCAATAGCCTTGTTTACGCGCCCGGGTTGAGATTCAATCCGGATACCAATCCTGATGTGGGTTGGGCTACCCAGATTGGAATCCGGGTTGGTACAGGATGAACCGCACTGCGCATGCGTACAAACATTTCTATAGCTAGCTACAGTGCGGCACTGAAATGGAGCAACCTATGGTGACAATGATGATAACCCTTCTACTTTGTCCAGAAATGCACCTAGTCCTCCTCAAATGCACTGCTACGGTGAGGTCCATGGCTAACTATTATGCACATGTGCAGTGAGCCATTGTGCAAGAATGTTGCACAGTACCGCGAAGCGAATCAGTCTCGAATCCGAAACAGGGCTAATGACCCTAATGTGCATACAAACACTTATGCCATCAAGAAACTGAAAATCAATCTATAGCAATATGGACAATTGCAAAAACAAGACTGTGTAAACTGTGTAGACTGTGTATTCACCCCCAATTTCACCTAGACATTGTTTGCTCATGTGGTGGGTGGAGCCATTTATAAGTGTGCATCTGATAAAATACAATTCCTAGTATTATGAATGATATTATTTAGTGCTATTTCCTAGGAACTTAATATTCATTCTTTTGGAGAAGTCAAAACACTTAAAATTGCACCTGCAACAAGAGTTAAACCATTGCAATGAATGGCCTATGATAGACACATATAAATAGACACATCAAAACAGCAAAGATATTACTATAGAACTGCTTAAAATCAAGTGCAAGAATGAACACTTTGTTCCCTATCTTGCTTCTTGTTGTTCAGTTTCATCTCTTCCCAGTTGGGCTAAGTGTGGAAGTTGAGTGCCTGGATCAGCAAGAAGCATGTGAATGCAGTAAAACTTACACGTCATGTGAGTTTGAACTTAAGATAGAAGAGCTACAAACTTTCACTAGTTATGTAAAGGATGATAATGGCAACCTGTTGGCCAGCGGTACCACAGGTGATGTTTATTTCCTTAACAGTACTGGCTACCATCCATCTGTTAGATCTGACTCAAATAGTCCTGAACGTGACGGAAGATGTTATTTTTCAGAGGGAAGTCAAATTACTGATGAAACAGACTTCACTGGTCGGAGACCAAGTTGCAGCATACCTATGACTGTGGATGGAGTCTCCTATCGCAGGTACATCGCAGTGAACGGTCGCATCCCAGGCCCTACTCTCATAGTCACTGAAAACCAACTGGTAAAAGTTACTGTGGTCAACCGCCTCACCAGTGAAGGCGTAACCATTCACTGGCATGGAATGCATCAGATAAACACACCATGGATGGACGGAGTGGGCTTCATTTCACAATACTCTATTCGCCCTGGAACAAAATTTGACTACATTTTCAAGGCTACTCCTGCTGGGACACACTGGTATCACTCACATTTTGGAGCTCAAAGAACCGATGGATTATTTGGAGCATTGATAGTTCGTGAAAGGAATGACGTGTCCTTACGTAATTTTGTCCCAAATCCAGAGCAAAAAATCTGTGACTTTCCTTCAGATCACACTCTAACACTCCTGGATTGGCAACGAGAGGATTCTTTGGATCTCTTTGTCAAAATTCACTCCACTCTAGGCTTCCATCCAAACATATCCATTGGTCAAATACCAACCAACAGAGATTCACTCTACGATCCCAGAACGAGAAGTCAGGATGGTGTTGAAGTAGGTCCAGTTCCTTATTGGTCAGGTCTCATCAACGGCAGAGGAAGAATGAATGAATCCATACTAACTCCTCTCAGTATATTTCATGTTTCCCGTGGAAATTACTATCGATTCCGAGTGGTTGGTGCACAGAGTTTGTATGCCTACAGACTCTCAATTGACGGACATAAACTACTTATGATAGCAACTGACGGTTACTTCTTTCAGCCAGTGGAAGTGGATTCTGTTGTGGTTCACAGTGGAGAAAGATACGACTTCATCATCAACACTGCAGATTTGCAGAGTGGTGCTTTCTGGATTCGAGCAGAGACACTAGAAACGCAGGTAATAAATGGTAGGGAACACTCGGCTCGAGCTATTCTGCTGTACAACAACTCTAATGTGAACATTCAATGGACTGATGGATACTCAGCAGTCACAAGTTCCCCAAACCCGTGTGAACCATATAACCCGTGTTCTGTCCTCAACTGTCCATTTCAGAATTTTAGTGACCCACGTTATACTTGCATCCACCTAACACAATTGCAGGCCCGTTTTCCACGCTCACCCTCTGATAACAAGTTACCAAAGTTCACTACCACTCCCGACTGCTCAGACTGTCTCCAGTTCTTCAACTTTGGCTTCGAAGGAGAGAGCAACACTAGTGCTGTTAATGGGAAGAGGTTTAAACTGCCTATTGTGCCTTACCAAACATACTGTGGACAGTATAACAGAGACAGAGGGGGAGCTGATGACACTTGCAGGAACTGTCGTGATAATGAGAGCACCGACAACTGCAAATGCATAAATGTGGCAAGAATAGTTCAAGGAGAGACTTTCAATCCCAACACAGAACCTAAAACAATCATGATGGTGTTCAGTGCAGTGGGAGACCATGCAACAAGGAAGAACGATTTTTCTCATCCCATTCATCTTCATGGACATAGCTTCCATGTCCTGCACATTGGACATGGTGAGTATGACGAAACAGGAAAACTAAGTGGAAACTCAAAGGATGTCAGTTGTAGAAATAATATTCTCTGTAAGAGACCCTATTGGAATAACAGAATGCCTGCAGCTGTGCAACAAGCTGCTGGATCGAATGGCCGCATCCGTAACACCATGATCCAGAAAGACACGGTGATTGTTCCAGCTGGAGGGTATGTGGTGGTTGCATTCCAAGCTGACAATCCAGGCTACTGGTTCCTTCATTGTCACATTGAGGTGCACCAGCTGGAAGGCATGGCAGTGCTAATAGAAGAATACAATTCTGGTCAACATCGGAAAGCCCCTGACCAATTGAATGCAGAAGGGAGTTTCACCTGGGAGGTAAACGTGTTTAACGAGTATATGAGGAGAGGCACTACTTGTGATGCTGTGAGTACTAGTAATTCACCTGAAGTGACAGCGTATAAAGCAGCTGTTGGAGCACTGAGCATCTTAATATTACTCATCGTGATAATATTTGTGCTTAATAATATTATTATGCAATGCAAAATAAAGGAACTGCTAAGGAAAGGAGTGAACAAACCTACCAGGATATAATTATGTTGTGCAACTCACACTTACAGTTAGCATGCAATAACATTAGTTTTTATTTGTTCTGTTATTCTATTGCACATCCTTAGGACCTAGCTCTTTCCATGTTACAAGCACTTGTATATAGTTATAGTGTACTTCAGTTAATACAGGTTGACAGCTATAGGCAGTGGATGTAGATAGAGGGTATGAGGCTGCAGTCCTAGTCTTATGACCTTTGACCTGCCATTGAATTTGAATACACAATCATTTGTCATCACAGGGCCATTCAATGTGGACTGAGTGTGATTGTTGGAATACTGGGCTTTGCATTATGCGTCATGATAATAATTATTATGCAGAATAATTATATATGTTGTTGTAAGAAATGTCATGCCTCATCTTTTTCCATGTATCATACTTTATGGTTTTTGTGAGAGATATGGATGGCTCAAGTTGTAAATAAGATCTATTATTGTAAATATAGGACTGCCAGTGCTTGCTACTAAATAGTAGAATACTTTATGGCCACCTATGGGCCTTCTAACTCTTATTAGAGAGAGGAATAAAGTAGAATCCTAGAAATTAATCCTTCTACAAGTAAGTACACAAGATTTTAATTGTATCATCACATGAGTGAGTCTCTTACCTTTCTGTTTGACCTCGTGTATCTTTTTTCTGAGCTGTTTTTGTTTTTTCACTGTTATATCAAATATACATTATAGCCAGCGCTCGGGAGACCCCAAGCATTACAGAAAGGGAAAAGTTATAACGAAAGGGAAAATGAATATGAAAAGAAGTAAATTAACAAACCTATGAAGACTTGCTTGCATGTATATTAGCTATACTATTATGATTATGCATTAGCTAAATATACTGCTTCATTAAACTAATAACATATTTTTGGTTTGTATTTTGCATTGCATATGTAACGCTCAGGGTCTTCTGGCGTAGTGGGTTAAGTTATGAACTAAGCTTTTATAGTAAATGGAGCATAGAACACAGCATAAAGTGAGAGCACAAAGATATATAACTCAAACAGCTATTTTAAAAACAGACTCTGTTCAAAAACTGTCACTATGGTGATGCATAAAACATATTTAGTTTTACTATGGAAATGCATTATAAATACAAGTGTTACACATATTCCACACATTATCAATGGCAAATACCATCAAGAAACTTGAAGATCAACTTATCTGTATGGTTCCTCCATTGTCACATCGAGGTGCACCATGGTGGTGATTCTGGTCAGCATTGATCAGAAAGCTCCAAACCAATTGAATACAGAAGGGAGTTACCTCTGGGAGATAAAAATAATGAATATAACAAGTACATGAAGAGAGGCACTACTTGTGATCCTCACGTTGCTGAGAATTCAGGAATAATAGGGCTTAGCATGGCTCTTGCAATAACATTTTAATTATAAGAAAGGGAAAAGTCAGGGCTTTTATCCCCTACAAACACCTGATCACTACAGAGTACTAGCATGCAATAATTAATTCCATGCCTAACACAAATGTTTTATCCAATTATCATTATTAGTCCATGCTAAGAATAGGGACACCCTACACACTATCAGTGGTGCAGGCTAGTTCCTATGTTGCAAGTGCTTGTAGCGAGATCAACTCAAGTGTGTCATCTGTGTGGACACCTATACACTTTAAAAATAAATTGGGAAGTTTTCAATGTTAATATATTTTCATGGTCATGTACAACAATGTACAAAATAGTAATGTAAAAGCTGAAGCTGTATCAACGAAAATAAATTAACATGAAAAATTGTTATTATCTACCCAATTTACATACCTCTTACCAAAGGATCTAGGAATGCACCCGATTAATACTTTACTGCTTACATAAAAGTACACATACCATCAGTCTTATACTCAATTTCTTTGAGTAACTCACATAGTTAGCTACTACATTAGTGCAGGAGTGAATGTGAGGGACGTGTTACTGTTGTGTCGTGAAGATGTATAATGGTAGTGATTGTGGTGGGAATCTTGAATAATAATACAGTCATGCCAGATTCAGTGTAAGCACATTAAGATAATCATAGACACTATATTTGGGGCAAGTGAGTGAGTCCATATAAAGATTATGACCATTGGGTATACTCATCCCATAAAAAAAAAAGTTGTCACATCGTGACGATCACATGGTACTGTATATATTTCCCCCCATTTTTAGTATAAAATTACACAATGCTTCAGTTGATCAAACTTCGGTCCACCCATTAGCTAAAATGCTACTATACTTAACAAGGATGAATGCTTTGCTCCCTCTCTTGCTTCTCATTGTTCAGTTTCCAATTGGATTAAGTGAGGAAGTTGAGTGCCTGGATCAGCAAGAAGCATGCGAATGTTATAATACCTACAAGACATGCGAGTTTGAACTCCAGATAGAAGAGCTACAAACCTTCACTAGCTATGCAAAGGACCGAAACAACGACCTGCTGGTCAGAGGTACTCCTGGTGATGTTTACTTCCTTAATAGCACTGGCTATCATCCATCTGTTAGACCTGACTCAAATAGTCCTGAACGTAATGGAAGTTGTTACTTGCAAGGAAGTATAATTGATGAAACAGACTTCACTGATAAGAGTTGCAGCATACCTATGACAGTGGATGGAGTCTCCTACCGCAGATACATCGCAGTGAATGGTCGCATTCCAGGCCCTACTCTCATTGTTACTGAAGATAAAGTGGTAAAAGTTCACGTGGTCAACAGTCTCACCAGTGAAGCAATAACCATTCACTGGCATGGAATGACACAGAGAAACACACCATGGATGGATGGGGTGGGATTTATTTCACAGTACCCCATCGGCCCTGGAGAAACATTTGACTACATTTTCAAGGCTACTCCTGCTGGGACACACTGGTACCACTCACACGTAGGAGCACAAAGGACTGATGGACTGTTTGGAGCCTTGATAGTTCGTGAAAAGGATATGGTTTTACATGATATCAGTGACTTTCCTTCGCTTCACACTCTAACACTCCTGGACTGGCAACGGGAGGATTCCTTGGATCTCTTTGTCAAAATCCACTCCACTCTTGGCTTCTTTCCAAGCAAATCCATCGGTGAAGTACCGACTAACAGAGACTCACTGTACAGTCCCAGAACAAGAAGTCAAGATGGCGTTGAAGTAGGCCCAGTTCCTTATTGGTCAGGACTCATCAACGGCAGAGGAAGAATGAATGAATCTGTACTAACTCCACTCAGCATTTTCCGTGTTTCTCGAGGAGGTCTCTATCGATTCCGAGTGGTTGGTGCACAGAGTTTGTATGCCTACAGACTCTCAATTGACAGACACAAACTACAAATGATAGCAACTGACGGTCACTTCATCAAGTCAAAGGAAGTGGACTCTGTCGTGGTCCACAGTGGAGAAAGATACGACTTTGTCATCAACACTACAGATCAGAGTGGAACTGCTTTCTGGATTCGAGCACAGACACTGGAAACGCAGGTGATGGACTACAGGGAACACTCGGCTCGAGCTATTCTGCTGTACGATGACTCTAATGAGAACATTCAATGGACTGATGGATACTCAGCAGTCACTAGTTCCCCAAACCCGTGTGATGAAAATAACCAATGTTACGTTCTCAACTGTCCTTTCAAGAATTTCAGTGACCCGTATACCGCTTGCATCCACTTAACAGAATTGGAGACCCTTTCCCCTTTGCCTGACGAGAAGTTACCAAAGTTCACTACCACTCCCGACTGTTCAGACTGTCTCCAGTTCTTCAACTTTGGCTTTGAAGGACTGAGTACCACTAGTGCTGTTAATGGGAAGAATTTTCAACTGCCATCTGTGCCTTACCAGACAAACTGTGGACGGTACGACAAAGATAATGAAGCCGATAGTGGCATTAAGACTTGCTTAAAGTGCCAACCAAATGATGTCACTAATTCCTTTGACTGCAAGTGCATAAATGTGCAGAAAATTGCTGGAAAAGAAACTTTCAAACCCGACACAGAAGCTAAGACAATCATGATGGTATTCAGTGCAGTGGGAGACATCGCAAAAAGGCTGAACGATTTTTCTCATCCTATTCATCTTCATGGACATAGTTTTTATGTCCTGCACATTGGACATGGTGAGTATAACGAAACAGGAAAACTAAGTGGGAACTCGCCAGACGTTATTTGTGGTGGAGGTATCTTTTGCAGGAAACCTAGTTGGGCCGACGGAACGATGCCTGAAGCCATGAAACAAGCTGCTGGATCAAACGGTCGCATCCGTAACACCATCATCCAGAAAGACACGGTGATTGTTCCAGCTGGAGGGTATGTGGTGGTTGCATTCCAAGCGGACAATCCGGGCTACTGGTTCCTCCATTGTCACATTGAGGTGCACCAGCTGGAAGGCATGGCAGTGCTAATAGAAGAATATAATTCTGGTCAGCATCGGAAAGCCCCTGACCAATTGAGAGCAGAAGGGAGTTTCTTCTGGGAGGTAAACGAGTATGAAGAGTATATGAAGAGAGGCACTACTTGTAATGCTGTGAATAGTATCGACTCAGCTGAAGTGAAAATAATAGTACTGAGTGTGACTGTTGGAATACTGGGCTTATGCATAATATGCATAATATGCATATGTTGTTGTAAAAGTAACAGTTATGAGATAAGTTCGAATGAATGGAGAAGGGGATATGGTACGATTAAAAACCAAACCATATGATTATACAACTTACACTGTAATTACTATAGCTAGCATGCAAATACATTTTTTTTTTGTTGTTCTTTGTACTATTAGCTAAGGACATCCTACACACTAGCTATTTACAGTCTTATATGACCTTTGACCTGCCATTGAATCATTGAGACAAAAGTAGCCTCGTCCCCCTAGGCCCTCTTTTTTTATTAAGATCACATAAAAAGAGGGCCTGGGGATGAGGCTACTTTAAAAGTGAAGTGAAGTTAATTAGGCAACAAAAAAAACTCTTTTTTTTTAATGGCACACATACTAGTTAGCAAGCTTTATGTAGACCAAGTTAGCTATATATATAGCTAACAGTTAATGCAGCTGGAAAGTCCTTGTGCATGTTTGGCTTTATATGTTATTACATTGATACCACGTGACGAGCCTATCTATTTATACTGTACATACTAATATCTAAAGCATCAGAGTGGACCAAGTTTGAGAACAACGCTAATATTGCACATCAATCATACATACAAGAGACTAGCTTGGATAGCTGCAACCATTTGAAGGCAAGCTAGCTCTTCATGCTTCTATAGAGGTTGTCACATTCATAACCACACCTGGCATCCAAAAAAATCAGATGAATCTTATTATCATTGCCATGAATAGTTTCAGTTGTATTGATCAAATTACATCCAGATATTAAACTGCCGGTTCAAAAATAACAATAATTATAGCTAGTTACTGTACTTGACACCAAGCTAGGGCAAGAATGAATGCTTTGCTCTCTCTCTTGCTTCTTTTTATTCTGTTTCAACTCTTCCCAGTTGGACTAAGTGAGAAAGTTGAGTGCCTGGATCAGCAAGAAGCATGCAAATGCGATGATACTTACACGTCATGTGAGTTTGAACTTAAGATAGAAGAGCTACAAACCTTCACTAGTTATGCAAAGAACCAAAATGAAAAACTACTGGTCAGAGGTACTCCTGGTGATGTTTACTTCCTTGATAGCACTGGCTATCATCCATCTGTTAGACCTGACTCAAATAGTCCTGAACGTAATGGAAGTTGTTACTTGCAAAGAAGTATAACTGATGAACAAGATTTCAATATGTCGAATTGCAGCATACCTATGACAGTGGATGGAGTCTCCTACCGCAGGTACATTGCAGTGAATGGTCGTATTCCAGGCCCTACTCTCATCATCACTGAAGACCAACTGGTAAAAGTTCACGTGGTCAACCGTCTCACCAGTGAAGCAATAACCATTCATTGGCATGGAATGCATCAGAGAAACACACCATGGATGGATGGGGTGGGATTCATTTCACAGTACCCCATCGGCCCTGGAGAAACATTTGACTACATTTTCAAGGCTACTCCTGCTGGGACACACTGGTACCACTCGCACGTAGGAGCACAAAGGACTGATGGACTGTTTGGAGCGTTGATAGTTCGTGAAAAGGATATGGTTTTACATGATATCAGTGACTTTCCTTCGCTTCACACTCTAACACTCCTGGACTGGCAACGGGAGGGTTCCTTGGATCTCTTTGTCAAAATCCACTCCACTCTTGGCTTCTTTCCAAGCAAATCCATCGGTGAAGTACCGACTAACAGAGACTCACTGTACAGTCCCAGAACAAGAAGTCAAGATGGCGTTGAAGTAGGCCCAGTTCCTTATTGGTCAGGACTCATCAACGGCAGAGGAAGAATGAATGAATCTGTACTAACTCCACTCAGCATTTTCCGTGTTTCTCGAGGAGGTCTCTATCGATTCCGAGTGGTTGGTGCACAGAGTTTGTATGCCTACAGACTCTCAATTGACAGACACAAACTACAAATGATAGCAACTGACGGTCACTTCATCAAGTCAAAGGAAGTGGACTCTGTCGTGGTCCACAGTGGAGAAAGATACGACTTTGTCATCAACACTACAGATCAGAGTGGAACTGCTTTCTGGATTCGAGCACAGACACTGGAAACGCAGGTGATGGACTACAGGGAACACTCGGCTCGAGCTATTCTGCTGTACGATGACTCTAATGAGAACATTCAATGGACTGATGGATACTCAGCAGTCACTAGTTCCCCAAACCCGTGTGATGAAAATAACCAATGTTACGTTCTCAACTGTCCTTTCAAGAACTTCAGTGACCCGTATATGGCTTGTATCCACCTAACAGAATTGGAGACCCTTTCCCCTTTGCCTGACGAGAAGTTACCAAAGTTCACTACCACTCCCGACTGTTCAGACTGTCTCCAGTTCTTCAACTTTGGCTTTGAAGGACTGAGTACCACTAGTGCTGTTAATGGGAAGAATTTTCAACTGCCAACTGTGCCTTACCAGACAAATTGTGGGCGGTACGACGAAGATAATGAAGCTGATAGTGGCATTAAGACCTGCTTAAAATGCCAACCAAATGACAACACTAATTCCTTTGACTGCAAGTGCATAAATGTTCAGAAAATTGCTGGAAAAGAAACTTTCAAACCCAATACAGAAGCTAAGACAATCATGATGGTATTCAGTGCAGTGGGAGACGTTGCAAGAAGGCTGAACGACTTTTCTCATCCTATTCATCTTCATGGACATAGTTTCCACGTCCTGCACATTGGACATGGTGAGTATGACGAAACAGGAAAACTAAGTGGGAACTCGCCAGACGTTAATTGTGGTGGAGGTGTCTTTTGTAGGAAACCTGACTGGGCCAATGGAACGATGCCTGAAGCCGTGAAACAAGCTGCTGGATGGAATGATCGCATCCTTAACACCACCATTCAGAAAGACACAGTGATTGTTCCAGCCGGCGGGTATGTGGTGGTTGCATTTCAAGCTGACAATCCGGGCTACTGGTTCCTCCACTGTCACATTGAGGTGCACCAGCTGGAAGGCATGGCGGTGCTAATAGAAGAATACAACTCTGGTCAACACAGGAAAGCTCCAGACCAATTGAATACGGAAGGGAGTTTCCTCTGGGGGATAAATGATTATAATGAGTACACGAGGAAAGGCACTTTATGTAAGAATAATAATAATGAATTACTTGCAGTGAAAATAGCAGTGCCTGTTGCATTTATAGTGATATTATGCATAATAGCATTTATAATAATATTATGTTATTTGTGTAAAAATTATACATGTAAGAAAAAGGTAAGTAAAGATTCGGAGAACAAAGCCCTCTTACCTTAAAGAAAAGACCAACTCACATGCACTATAGTTAGCAACTACTAGCACGCAATAATTATTTTGCTTTGTGTATTTTTGTGTTTTGTTGTTGATATTATATCATTTTGGTCCATGTGACATCCACATGCTACTCACATCACTATCAGCGACCCTAACTAAGTGTAAAATACCATCAAGAAACTGGAAGGTCAACTCAACTGTGCCACCTGTGTAGACTCTGACAAGGCAATTTTGGATTGCAATGGTTCCACTGTGTGCAAAGCATAATGTCCAGCCTGGAAAATTTTTTCCCCCGAGATGGTCTCTGATGAGAATGAATAAAGGCATAACCAATAGTAATTGCACACGTGCAGTGAGGACCATTATCGATATATCAAATTTTAGCGCCCTGAGCTATTAAAGTTATTGGAGTTGAAGACACCACTCAACAAGAACAATTTAAACCTCCAAATGAGGATAACCACTTTACAAGGGATGGGTCCCAAAGCTGTTCCACCGTAGCCTTATTTGGACAATATTTTTGTAAAAACATTCATTGGTTATCTGTTATTGACAGTCCAAAAGTTCAGTGCTTTCTCTTCTGCTTGCGAAGACGTTTCAGAGGACGCTGACTAGCTGCAATGGCACTGGCTCGCAGAACTGCATACTGGAAAACAGAAACAAACCAGACTGAATCACATGCACACAAAGATGGGCACTATATGGAATAACTGATAATCATAGCCCTCAGCTCTCATAATCTGAAGATCACAGACCAAGCCTTGAGGTGGACGGAGACTAGAGGAGATATGAACAAAAGGAACAAGAAACATGGGCAAGGTATAGGGATATAAGAATAGGAGAAAGGAACTCCATCCACCCTTCAGCTTCTACATGTCTCAACAAGTCATTTGTCATCACAGGGCCATTCAATGTTCAACTAGCTCATTAAAAACACACTTTTAAGAGGTCTTGTCGATAGCCTGTGGAACCAAGATGCTTGCGGATGACTCTATATGCCTTCCTCCGCTCTTTTCCCAGTGGATACTTCACATACGCTGAAGCTGGCTTGGAACGTTCTGGAATATGATGTGGAGTGCATTAATTAGAAAACTACTGAAAACTGGTCACTTACTTCGAACAACTTTAGTGCTTAATGTCAGACCCTTATCCTCAGCAGCTGCTGTTATACCAATTGTCTAATCACAGAGGGAGAAAACAAGGTTAAGTTTCTTGAATAAAGTCTTTCTTTTTAGCTACCTTATTGTTGACAAGCCCATTGAATTTGTATGAATTCTTATTCACTAGGTTGTTTGGTTCCTATAGGCATGGGGATGATTGATAAGGTCAAAAGCACCGTTGAGAAAAGACGCTAGCCGGCTACGATACCTTGGTCATGGTGACCCCATGTCCCCTTGGAGCCTTCCTCCTCACTAGGAAGGAGGAACTGTTCTTGATGATCAGCCACTGAAGATCAGAGGACATCTAAAGGTGGACGAAATCATTAAAGAGAACGATTCCTAAAGAAAAACGTACCTTCAGTTTTCTCGAGAGGAAAATGCACGTGGTTGCGGGGTACTTTTAAACGCATGCGCAGTGCTGAATCGACCTTTGACCGTTTGACTTACTATTGTAACGACCCTTTACATCCAGCATGGAGGCTCTTTGTGAGGAATTGGTATAGTAAATGCCTTAGTGTTCTCCTTAATATAATACACATCATAAGTGATAACTAATCATAGGGTACTCACCCAAAAAATTCCATCTAAGGAGAACACTACACAGCTTTTAAACAGAATGACCTCAAACCTCTTTCATAGTTAGAAGGTGGAGACACTGCTGTCTTCTTGGCAGGAATAGCAAATCGGATACAATCAAAAGATGGACACCCATGTGAGGCTATTACAGAAGAAGCTGCCAAGACTCTCCTCCAGGACAAGTACAGAGTGAGTCAATGAGCATGCTCAGTATATCACATTCTTTGACGTTATTGCACACTTATTCAGACTATCCTCTCTCATTTGGGTTGGGATCTTCTTACTTTGTTCACGCCTCTTCTTTGTCCCTCCTACCATCACTCCTGGCAACTCATCAATCACATAATAGCAGTAAGTACTTGCTCAGTAGTAGACAGGTGGCCTCACAGGAGACCAGACCTTTGGCCTGCACAAAGAGGAACACCATATGAAACCCTCACCTCCTGTGAGTCTCTTGAGAGGGTGCCATTATTTCTCAACCTGTAATTGGTCGGACAGTGGTAGATAGGTGGCCTCACAGGAGGCCAGACCTTTGGCCTGTGAAGTAATGCATAAAGGGGAACACTATACCTGTAATAGTCCTTTAACATCTAGTGGAAAGCTCTGGTATGTCCCTTTAATAACAGTTACTGTCAATCCCTTATCATTCAGGTTGGTTCTCCCAAGGAGATGGTGTTAGCTTTACTGGAGCAGATGGAGGCACTTGCGATGAACAGTAAAGAACTCTCAACTTTCATGATGCTAGACCCACTGAGGAAAGGTAAATCTTGTTCTTCTTGACCACTAAAAGTCTCTTCTTAGCCATGATGGAATAATGCAGCTGAACTTACCCAAATAACTTCCTCCTATTCCCAATATCCTCCACCTACCCCCATACCCTTGGAAATGAAGAAAGCCTTTTTTTTTTTCCAGTTCTTGAGCGAGTTGAGTTGAATGGTGGAATAGTTGACTCCACTTTGCACAGCACCTTCAATCTCCTGAAACCACTCCTACTCTCCACCCAGTCCAGAGGCAGGAGGAGCAAAAGAAGAAAGAGAAGAGAAAAACCCTCTGAGGATGATGAAGAGGAAGTTAAACAAGCTAAAGACACTGATGAAGATGACAAGAATGATCCTGAAGAAGCAGGGGCTGTGTCCAAACCTTCTTCCTCCAGTGAATGTGATGAGGATAGCGCTTCATCTCCATACCAAATAGCATCGCTCAAGGAAGCTGTAACTCACACTCTGGAGTTTGTCAGTCCTTTATCTGAAGGGATCCATAAGGGGTACATTGAGAGTGGAGGAGGGGCGTGGTCCTGGACCCTCAGACAGAGAGAGTGCATTGCAATGTAAGTGTGGATGCTGCAGATACACTATAAAAATATACTAGAATATACTAGAATATACTAGAATATACTACATGATATAAATCATTGAAACAATTATCAGCATTCTTCCATCCATGATCAACTTGTTGTTTGTTGTTGTTTATTTATCTATTTGTTTGTTTTTAGGCTTCTTTCACTTCTTGACTATCCCTTGGTGAGCAAGAACCTTTCATTGGAAGGGAAACATGCCCCTACTGCTGCCAGAGTAATGGCCGAACGAATCATGGTGAGGAAGGAGTGATTCTCTTTTTACCTACCCAGTCCACCATATTGTGTATTCAAACATGCTAGTCTGTCCTGGTGAGGTGTCACTGTGGAACTATGAATCTGCTTGCCAGAAAGAGAGAGAAGGATTCAAGAAGCAGTGATGGTGACACAGGTGATACTGATGAAATGGTTTCCATCCCTGCAGTGGGTACCAGCTGCTTTGCCTATCTCTTGCTCTGCGAGGAGATGCAAGCTTCTTATCTCCCTTTGGTGTACAGCACACACTTCATCTTCTCCATCTCAATCCATCACTCTCACACTCTCCTGAATAAGTGAGTCAAGTAATGATTCTTGAGAACGTGTTACTTATATGCTCTTTATTTTGCAGGCAAGAAAAAAACAGTTTGATAAAGAAAGGCTTGGTCAGCAAAATAAGTAGTTATTCTCCTCATAAATAATTCCACTCTCTCTTTCTATCATGTACCCTCTGAGTCTTATACTCATCCTACATATTGTAACTTTAGGGATTGCTTGAGGCTCTCTTGTCTCGACTTCCTGATCATACTCTTCCATCACAGACACTGGAGGACAAAACTTACATTGAGGTAGCTCAGGTGAGGGGGTATTCAAACTGTTGTACAGAGTGTGTTGATGTTCTTGTTTGTGAACCAAGACACTCGTCAATCTGATGACCTTATCTCAGCTCAAGTCAATTGTAAGTATTTTAGATTGCAGGCATGTTTAGTATTCTCACAGTATACTGTACTAGATTGCAAGTCCAGTATTCTCCTGGTATACTAGATTGCAAGTGCATGCATGTTCAGTATTCTCCCGTAGATTTCTTGAAAGTTGCACACCTACTCTCATCACTTGTACATTGTCCTGTTTTCCCTACTTAGCGACAAAGAAGCGTCAAGTTATTTCTGCAACTCTTGAGCAAGTTTGATGAAAAGGGAAGACACAGGTTTTACAGGACTCTAATTCAGACTGTCAGCCACTCAGGGGTCAAAGGTCTACTCATCCATGAAGTGAAGAATGAAGTAGAGCGTGCTTTAAAGGTGAGCAAACTTGTACCCTCACCTTTCAGACTTTGTGAAACAATGGTTTATGTTTGCATTATTATAGACTGATATTAAGGAAAGGAGTCTTTTCCTCAACCAAAACTTGGAATCAATCTTGAAATTATCGATGAGAGTTGACACAGGAATGGAACTGCTCAAAGAATTTGACAGGTATTATTAGCTATAGAAGGACATGTTAGTGGGGTAAAAAACTATTGAATTCCTTTGCTGTCATGTATTGAATGTTTCAAAACCATAAAATCCATACTTATTTACTTCATGACTAATTGCGGTAGCTACTTAGAGAAGATCAGTAGTGAATTATTTTCTGTCTTATTGAAGTTTGATGTCTGGACTGAACGTCCTTCGTTACCTCTTCATCAGAGACAAAAGAGGGAGCAATGAAGTAAGTAAAGTGAGAGATTGAAAATGCCTGGGGATGAGGAGAGGGGTGGGGCTCAAGGAAATGAGAAACGATGCTTTGTTGTGGTAGACTGGTGTATGGGACATGGTGGAATGGATTTCTGGGGAATTCCTCTCTCCTCTCCGAAACCTGCTGGCCGAGACTAAAGTGCACTGCAGGAATGAGTGCCATCGCAAGGAAGAGGAAGAGAAAGAGATGAAGGCTGGAGGTGACAGGACAAGTAAGAATGAGGAAGAGCCAGATGTAACCATTCATGTGCCAGGTGGAGAGAATCTACCAGAACCTACACTTCAGGATGACATCCAGGTATTAGAGGACTGTAGACATCTGTTAACTTAAGGTCACATGATTGTTGCATTTTGTACGCAGATGCTGAAGGTGGCTCTTCAGCAGATGGACATGATGGAGAGTGTCTTAGTTAGAGTTGAAGAATTAATGACATAATCACATTCATCATGCGCGCATATGATTATCATTATACTATAAATAAACAAATATGACATCATGCTAAATATAGCTACATATGCATTACATCAATCTTGTGCTGACAGAGCACTTTTTGGGAGGCGTGTATAAAAAGGTCTGCTGGAACAATTTTTAGTGGAATTTTTATTCTTCTACAATGACTGATCCCGTTGCTGACGACTGCATCTTTGAGACTGACGAGGAAGATCCCGAGTCAGAAAAACAAGCTGAAGAAGAGAAGATTGCCAAGGGCAACTATGTCTCCATCCACTCTTCAGGTTTCAGAGACTTTTTGCTGAAGCCTGAACTCCTCAGAGCCATTGAAGACTGTGGTTTTGAACATCCAAGTGAAGGTAAGTTAATATTCTTTACTCAATATGGCAAGAAAAGAAAATCCCTCTCGTGCAGTTCAAGCTGAATGCATTCCTCAAGCTGTTCTGGGGATGGATGTCATTTGTCAGGCTAAACATGGCATGGGGAAGACTGCTGTGTTTGTCATAGCAACACTGCAGCAGTTGGAACTAGTTGATGGCCAAGTCAGTGTGCTGGTTATATGCCACACCAGGTAAGTGTATCACACGATTAATTATTTACAAAAAAAAGGCCATAATAGTATTTTTTAGGGAGCTGGCATTCCAAATTTACACGGAGTTTGAACGATTGAGCAAGTACTTCAACAATGTCAAAAGCTCAGTCTTTTTTGGTGGAATTTCTATCAAGAAGAACAAGGAGACATTGATGAATAACTGCCCTCACATTGTGGTTGGAACCCCAGGGAGGATTCTGACACTGGTTCGAGACAAGGCCCTCAACACCAAGCACCTGAAGCATTTCATTTTGGATGAGTGTGACAAAGTGCTAGACCAGCTAGGCAAGTGGAGTAGCTCAAACCTTACAGCGGAAATGATGCAAATTGGCATTTTAGATATGCGAAGAGATGTGCAAGAAATCTTCAAAGCCACTCCTCATGAGAAACAAGTCATGATGTTCAGTGCTACCCTCCCCAAGGAGATTCGTCCAGTTTGCAAGAAGTTCATGAATAATGTAAAGAAGTTTCACCTCAGCAGCCAGTGATTAGTGTATCAAGATAGTCTACCTACAATCCAGTCCTCTAACTCCACACACAAAGACTGTATATCTTACTTGTGCTGATGAAGAATTGGGGGAAGATGCCGGTATGAAGTTGTGGAGAATGTTGCATTTTCTTCAGTTGTATAGTGTTCTGGTGTGTTGGATGAGGTATATGCATTTTGATGAAGACAGAAGAGTCAGTGTGATTGAGGTTGATAGTCATCTTCATGGATCAAGAAGCTGCAAGTTGGCTGTGGGTCTTGTATTTCTTATGTGTTTGGTAGACCATCATACTTCTCTCTAAGAGGATTTGTGCATCTTGCTTAGCTACTTGAACTGCTTTGTCCTGCATGGACAGGGAAGAGAAGAACCTGGTATCTGTCTTGCTTTCTTCTATCTGGGGAGACTGTATATGGTGCATCTGCTTTTTACTACAACAATCTACTTCATTCTTGACACTTTAGACCCGAAGAGCAAGAACTGGGGAACTTATGAGGACATATACCTTTTGTGTGTCAAGTTATCACTTCATGTTTGTGTTTGCCACACTCCTGCCTCCTGCCTTTTCTAACTGCACTTATTCCCACAGCCTTTAGAGGTCTATGTTGATGATGAGACTAAGCTGACTCTTCATGGTCTCCAGCAGCACTATGTCAAACTGCATGACAAGGAGAAGAACAGGAAACTTGTTGATTTGCTGGATGTGCTGGAGTTCAACCAGGTTAGTCACATATAGTCTTATATTGATATCATCCTAAAGGCCCTTTTTCATGTGTGCATGCATGCAGGTTATCATCTTTGTGAAAACTGTGCAACGGTGCACAGCATTGGCTCAACTACTGGTGGAGCAGAACTTTCCAGCCATTTGCATCCATAGGGGAATGCCTCAAGAAGACAGGTATGTCATTAGTGACCTGTAATCTGTAATCTGCTGGGGATAGGATTATACTGATCATACATGCCAGTGCATCAGTAACCATTCAGGGGTTGTCTTGGAGCTTGTAAAGACTTCTTCAATATAGCCATAGGAACTTCTAGATGCATCAACTGTTTGGATGATAAATATATATTTCTCTGGCTGGTCCCCCTGTTTGCAGTCATGGGCTTGATTCTAGTCCTGATCATACTACTTTTAGACATCACTGTTGTACCTTTCTTTTATACAGATTGGCAAAGTATCAGGCCTTCAAGAAATTCAACAAACGAATCTTGGTTGCTACCGATCTCTTCGGGAGAGGCATGGATATAGAGAGAGTGAACATTGTGATTAACTATGACATGCCAGAAGATTCTGACACTTACCTGCACAGGGTAAGCTAACATAGCAGTGTAACATCAAGTTGCTCCCGGATCCCATAGTGAATTTATTGTTCTTGTCTTCTATCCAGGTTGCTCGTGCTGGTAGATTTGGTACCAAGGGTCTATCCATCACTTTTGTTGCAAGTGAAACAGACGCCAAAGTCCTTAACTCTGTTCAGGACCGATTTGAAGTCAATATTGCTGAGCTACCTGATGAAATACATGTAGATGTAGCGAGCTATAGTAAGTATTGTCCTTTTGTGCATACATGTATTTTTACCTAACTTTTTTCCTCCCCTGCAGTTGAATGAATATGAACACTTTTATTTGAACACTGTTTTTAAACCTTTATTCTATAAAATACTTTTATTTGAACACTGTTATTGTAAACCAAAATTAACCAAAAACATTTTGTAACCAGTTATTTGCGCATGCGCTCACAGGTACGTCCACGTGCTTACTGAGCATGCGCACTTCATTTCAGTACTAGCCCCAAAGCTTCTTTTTTTTTTCATAGCAGGTGTGTTAAGTCTAGTTTCTTTTATTCCCCTTTCCACAATGACGGACCCCGTGGCAGACGAGCACCTGTTGGATTATGACGAAGAGGACGCCGAGCCAGAGCAGCAGACCAATGGAGATGACACTGGAGCCGACAAGAAAGTCGCCAAGGGCAACTATGTCTCTATCCACTCTTCGGGCTTCAGAGACTTTTTGCTGAAGCCTGAACTCCTCAGAGCCATTGTAGATTGTGGTTTTGAACATCCTAGCGAAGGTAAGTCTCGAGTTTAGCCCCAAAAAAGTGGGTGGAAAAAAAAAACCGCCATTTTAATCGGACGCCATTTTTAGCCCTTTCTTTCTTTCTTTCTGCAGTACAAGATGAATGTATTCCTCAGGCAATTCTGGGGATGGATGTCATCTGTCAGGCTAAGAGTGGTATGGGGAAGACAGCTGTGTTTGTCATAGCAACACTACAGCAGTTGGAGCCAGTTGATGGGCAAGTCAGTGTGCTGATCATGTGCCATGCTAGGTATGTCTCCTTGGTGTCTCTCTTGCCTAGAAGTTTAATTTTCCTTCCCATTTTTCATTCAGGGAGTTGGCATTTCAGATTTACAAGGAGTACGAGCGATTCAGCAAGTACTTTGACAATGTCAAAATCTCAGTCTTTTTTGGTGGAATTTCTATCAAGAAGGACGAGGAGACACTGAAGAATAACTGCCCTCACATTGTGGTTGGAACCCCAGGGAGGATTCTGGCACTTGTTCGAGACAAGACCCTCAACACCAAGCACCTGAAGCATTTCATTTTGGATGAGTGTGACAAAATGCTAGACCAGCTAGGCAAGTGAAGTAGCTTTAGTAACCCTTGGCAGCAGCAAATGATGACATTTTTAATTTTAGATATGCGAAGAGATGTGCAAGAAGTTTTCAAAGCCACCCCTCACGAGAAACAAGTCATGATGTTCAGTGCTACCCTCCCCAAAGAGATTCGTCCAGTCTGCAAGAAGTTCATGAATAATGTAATGAAGTTCCACTTCAGCAGTGGCTAGTGTTCCACCTACAACTGCATTCTAATCCAGCATGCTTGAGTTGTCGTAGTGGCCAGCAAGCCAGCCAGCCTACTTCATACAACTTCACACACTAAAGACTGTATTTTTTTTGTTCCTGCCGAGGAGTTTGGGAAGAGGAGTATAGCTTGCGATGGAAGTGTGTTGAAATCTTCTGCATCTGCTTCAATAATCTTTTGTGGTAATGGTTTTTAGGTGTTGTGGTGGTGAGGTATGTGATTATTGAGGTTGATTGTCACCTTCAGTGATCAAGAAGCTGCAAGTTGGCTGTAGGTATTATGAAAGGTTTTAGGCTAGTGTGATGTGATATCTTGTTTTTTAAAAATTGGAAAAAAGTGCAGGATTAGTTGCTTTTGGGCTCGTGTATGCTTTGGTGTAGCGTGATCATTTCTTGTCTTTTTTTGTTGATGCTTTGGTCTAGTGGTCTTTTTTTTATTGATGCTTTGGTCTAGTTTGATTGTTTCTTCTCTAGTGTGGCTGTTTCTGCTCTGTATAGTGCAGCATTATTCTCGACACTTAGACCTGAAAGGACGAGAGAGAACTAGGCAACTGATGAATGATGGTGCCTCTCGAGTCTCTCTACCTTTTGTGTGTGTATGAATGTCTGTACTGTTTGTTCATGCATAACCATCAAGCCTTTTCTGATGTTTCTACTCCCCGAGCTCTATGATTCTTCTTATAGGACTCACTACACCTACATAGTCCAACTGGCTGACCCCCATGACCCCTGCTATTTTGTTATTCATTTTATGCTTCCCACGCTCCAATCCCCACAGCCTATGGAGGTCTATGTTGATGATGAGACTAAGCTGACTCTCCATGGTCTCCAGCAGCACTATGTCAAACTACAAGACAAGGAGAAGAACAGGAAACTCTTCGATTTGCTGGATGTGCTGGAATTCAACCAGGTTAGTTGCACTGTAGTCTTGTGTTGATATCATTCTAACTAACCTTTTTCATGTGTGCAGGTTATCATCTTTGTGAAGAGTGTACAACGGTGCACAGCATTGGCTCAGCTACTGGTGGAGCAGAACTTTCCAGCCATTTGCATCCACAGGGGAATGCCTCAAGAAGACAGGTAAGTAAATCATTACAACCAACTTTAGAACAACCCAACGTGGGTTACCTCATGGTTTGCCACCATGAGCTCTGTCCCAGTGGTGTGGAGCTAACTCTTCCATGATGCGATACCATCCACAACGTTGGAAATCATTTGGCCACTCTCCTGCCTGCAGTGTTGCATGCTTCATGCATTGCCCTCAGGCCTTGAGCCTTTCGCTCTTGTTTGGAAAGTTGTGCAGACTGGTGTATATTCCTTAGGCTTCCTAGAGCTCCTAGTGAGCAGTGACTGGGGAGAGAAACCATACGCTAGACAATTTTAAGTTGTAGCAACCTCTATTGATGTTGGGTTATTATCAGCAATATCCTTATCTTGGTTCCTTTGTGTTCTGTTATCTGTATCAATGACCTGAATGTATGGTAAGGTGAGCTTTAAACCTCTTCCCACAGATTGGCAAAGTATCAGGCCTTCAAGAGCTTCAGCAAACGAATCTTGGTCGCTACAGATCTCTTTGGAAGAGGCATGGATATAGAAAGAGTGAACATTGTGTTCAACTACGATATGCCAGAGAACTCTGACACATATTTGCACAGGGCAAGTTTATCGTAACTTCTCCTAGGGAGAGTAGTATCTTACGTCATTTTCTTTCTAGGTTGCTCGTGCTGGTAGATTTGGCACAAAAGGACTTTCAATTACCTTTGTTGCTGATGAAACAGATGCCAAAGTCCTCAACTCAGTCCAGGATCGATTTGAAGTTAACATCACTGAGCTTCCAGATGAGATAGACGTTGCTAGTTACAGTAAGTATAGTATGATGTGCTTTATTTAGATAAAAAACCCAACGTGGGTTACCTCATGGTTTGCCACCATGAGCTCTGTCCCAGTGGTGTGGAGCTAACTCATCCATGATGTGATACCATCCACAACGTTGGAAATCATTCGGCCACTCTCCTGCCTGCAGTGTTGCATGCTTCATGCATTGCCCTCAGGCCTTGAGCCTTTCGCTCTTGTTTGGAAAGTAGTGCAGACTAGTGTATATTCCTTAGGCTTCCTAGAGCTCCTAGTGAGCAGTGACTGGGGAGAGAAACCATACACTAGACAAATTCTTTTATGGAAATCAACTTTCCGAGTTGGCACTTTTCATTGCTATTTTCTCTTCCACTGCAGTTGAAGGAATGTGAACTTCATTAAGCAAACTCTTGGACATTAACATTTGCACCATCCTTACTTTTTATAAGACGCATTGCATCATTATCATACATTATAATACCATGGTAAAAACTATTTTTTTTTTGCATACAGAAAGTAGCATTGATTGAGAGTAATGAATAGAATTGTGTAGTTCTCTAGAAGCAAGAGTCGCTAGTGTAGACAAAGATAGAAGTAGTGTTGCAAAGGATTATAATCTAGTTAGCAAGTCAGTAGATATTTTAGTTAAGAGGCAAGGGTCACAAGTGAAAAAAAAATCTATGATGAGGCAAGAATAGTAGGATAAATGAAACAATTTAATATTGAATGAGCTAGAAACTAAAAATTAATAGTCTACCAGTGCACCCAAATTGTGTGATAATTTCTTCCTCCTAACAGCTGCATATTTCCATCCTTTCAGCCAGCACAGAGAAGGATTCATGGGTGGAAGATCCGGCTGGTATCCACAATGCATTTAATAAAGATTACATCATCTTTAACATAATTTTCATCTTCGAGAGCCGTCAATTTTGAAAATTGAGGGCAACCCGAAGCAACATTCATATCGGAGACTGGACGTTGAAAAGAACTGCTTTCAGCAGTTGGTTTAAAGGTCTGGACGATATGTTTCCTGTGATTCTGGTCGACCAGAATTAAAGATACTTTATAGTCGAATGGCCATTTAAGAAGAGGATCAAATTCACCTTTCATCAGCACAAAAAATAAAGAAAGGTGAGTTCTATACCCCATTCCATCACCATTCAAATAGGCTCGTATACACATCTTATATCCATTGCGACCTGTATAAAAAGGTGGGCTATAAATAGAGGTTACCCTCTCTTCAATAGCATCACGTCGCCGCCTAGATATGTCCGGTATACGCCACAGAAAAGACCCATTATGAGTCGATGCCAAAGAAGCTTGTAACTGAAGTTCCAGCTCTGATACATGCACTTTCAAAGATGCTACTTGCCGTTCAAGATCTTCAAATTTCTTTTCCACTAGAACCATTCGAGTGGAGTCATGTCCAACAACAGCACCTGTTCTGCTCGGTATGGAAGATGTTTCCCAACTGGTAGCTACAGATCTTTGTTCAAGCTGTGTTTTAAGAGCTCTAATTTGAGCTTCTTGTTGCTTGGATTTTCGATCCATGGTTTCAATGGTTTTTTGTAACGTTTCTATAGTTAAATTAGTTTTTGGGTATAATGTTTTATGTAATTCTTCCAATGGAGAAATTCTAGCTGTGAATGCTTGAATAGAAGTCGACATTTCTTGGGTCATTTGATAATATTCTTGAGGAGGTAGAGGACCTGAATTTTTCAACTCTAGCTGTGTTAATCTTTTTTCCATGTTTTGAATGGTGTCTAGGATGCCCTTAGTAAAGGTCATTATGCTTAGGAAATGGACCATGATGACTTCTGGTGACTTTAAATGAGTAGCTACTGAGGCTTCACCAGCACCCTTCCTTTCAAGCTACAGAAATATAAGACATCATTCAGGACTATGACAAAGCCATTCATTATGCTAGGAATGGACCACAGAGGACTACTTCAAGGTGACTTAGTTACTGAGGCTTCCAGCACCCTTCCTTTTTAAGTTATAAAAGGACAATAGACAAGGCAGTCATCCATGACAAAGCCAGCTATTCAGACAAGGCATTTTGATTACCCACAGAACACCTAAAGCATGTAATAGCAAGCCACAACTGACAATGAATACACAAGTAGGGAGATCACCTGGGAAAACACCAGGGAAACTCCCCTTATAGACAGTTACCAGGGGATTCACCAGGGAAACTACCAGGGAAATGTTGTTGGTTCCAATTACAAGTTCAAATAAGGTCATGTTGGCATGAAGCAAGAGATGTTGAGTACCTGTTTTCCACAAATGCAATTGACTTTAGGACAGTCTCTCTCAGTATGAGCTGGCATCTGAAAAAAAATAATTTCAAGTTAAATTTATTTAAAAGTATTTGCAACTTACACAGTCACGTTGTACTAGCTCACTGCAAAGCTCACATTTGATGGGGTATTTTAGGCATTTATCGTGATGTTCCTGTCACAAACGAGTTCATGAAGACAAGAAGCCAGATGTACTAATTCTCACCTTCTCCTGGTAAGGTGTAATTAATTCTTCACAGTACTCGCATTGGATAGATCTGAATTGACATTCTTCATTCAAATGATTGTCAAGATCTTTGAGAGCTATCCTCTCTATGCAACCTTTAGTCTTATTGGGACAGTCAGCTGGTTTCCACTTACACAGAACTACATGATCCTAGAATTTAAGGATAAGTCATTTTCTCACCCCTATAATGTGACTAAGGCAACATTACCTTGAAGTAAATTTCCAATTTACCAACCCAATCGCAACCCTTATTTTTGCAGATAACCTCAAGCATTTTAACTTCTCTACGAACAGCATTGTCAGGATAACAAGAAGGCTGCATAATTGTATAAATTCACAGCTATGAGATAACGTGTGATACTTTTTTTCAACACCAAGCCTCCAGCTAACCTCCGCAGAGACGAGCAAGGAGACCATCAATGTTAGATAATTTCACATACTTTTCCATCGTCATCTGCAACACTAACTCCAGTCTTTGAACTCTTGCAGTCAGGTTGCCTTCACAGAATTATTATTAAAAAAAAAAAAAAAAAAAAAAAAAAAATGCAGAGTCATTTCTGCTGAGGCATAATAAAAATGCAGAGTCATTCTGAGGCATAATGCAGAGTCATTCTGAGGCATAATGCAGAGTCATTCTGGCTAGTGCATTTACGCTATACTCACTGCGAGATGCTGTTAAAGCACCCTTGACACAAGCGATTTCCTTCAGGTGTTTGGACCGCTTGCTTCAAGACTAGCCTACACTCGGAGCATAGTAACCCTTCTTTAGCCGGGTCCACCGTATCCACATCATAGCCACCTCCTGCTTCGTCAGCGTTAACTGTAGATGATGATGCACCATGATTTGACGACATTTTGTTGCAATAACCGTACACTGCATGCAGGTCATGAGTAGAGTCTACAGGAAAAAGTTTGAATATTTAAAAAAAAATTCTATTGGTTAAGTTATGTCATAATTAGCGCCGGCCATGTTAAGGTATTATTATCTGCGGAGTTTGTCCTCTGGCACTTTGAGACCGAGTAGAACAGCTAGTGGCTGGTCCTTGGGAAACTTATTCCGAAAAAAGGAAACTCCACAGCAACAGGAGGAAGAAACACAAGAACCAAGTCACGATCTCGAGAAAGATCAGTAAGGGTAGAGGCCACGTGGTTGAATCTAGCTTTTTATGACTCACGGTGATGCAAATCTCCTGTGTGATAGGAGGACCATGAATTTGGTAGTTATCTTTTTCCTTTAGGTCTCTTACTTTTTAGTCAGCTTTTTTATAGCTACCACTAAATATTGTGCTGATGAAGCACCTGAGTCATTGCATCACAATTAAGTACACTAAGGTGTTTAATCAGTGCCTCCAACCTATGAAGTTTGATTTCAGTATAATAATGCTCCCATTTTCAGTATTTTACCATGGATTTCAGTATTTTTAGCCATTTTATAAGTAAGGTAGTGTTGCCTATTCTCGGACACTTTTCGGAAACTTTCAATGCTACTTTGGGCTGGAAGCAGCTACAGACTTACTGTGAAGTTCAAAATAAAGACTAGCCTTTCCTTTTATCGTAGCACAAGTTTAGTAATCATAGCTGCTGGCACTCTTGCTTGGCAACACTAAATATCAAGGTGGTTAAGAACTTCCAAAATTACCAGAGTGTCCTAATTCCGGACACTTGCTAATAGCAACCTGAATCACCTATGAATTGGAAAGGTTCAGTCACTCTCTAATAGTCTGGCCCTCGCTCTGTCTATGGCTACTTTATTACTGATCTTTTCTTCTTTCCGGTGGACTGTATTGCCCTTTGAAATTGATGACATCATTTTGCATTAAAATTTACGCGTAATAAAAATTAGAGTTAGCTAGTGCTTGAATCGAAGGAATCTATTCTTCAAGAGTTGCTGCAGGAGTTAAGTAGGAACAGTACTTTGTCTGCACCAGGTTTGGGCTTGGACCTCCTTCTCACTGCTGCAGTAGCTTTGGGTGTCCGGGATTAGGAACTGTCCGAAATTAGGCCACCTTACCTTAATGCAATATAAAATGTGTACAGTAAATTTCAGTATTTTTGAAAATTCTTCAGTATTTTTGGTCAAATTTCAGTAAAAATACTGATGAATCAGTATAGTTGGAGACTCTGTTTAATTATGTGAAGATATAGCACGGTCTACCTCTAAGTGATCATAAACTTTTTCTATCTCCCAAGATCTGTATCACAAGAGCAGCTGTTAGAGAGATTGGCACAGAGTCATGTGAAGGACATTGGCAGCCAGGATTGGAAGTTAGCCAGTCTTGGTGACATTCATCTCAAAGGAAAGGTGGAGTATACATGTCTCAAAGATTTGCTTTAAATCTCCAATTGTCTTCTTTATATTATAGATTTTGTGTGATTTTGAGAGCACTTTCAGCTACAGCATTCCCAACCAAGACCTTGGCTATATCAATATCTTTGCAGACCTCCTAGCTATCCTGGAAACTTCTTCTTCACTCCAGCCACAAGAAGCACCCACCACTTACCCCAACATCAAAAATGATGGATCTCTGCCAAGCAATCTCTCTATTCAGTTCATTAATATCGCACCTCGGCCCAAACCTAAAAGACAACCTTTCCAAAACTATGATGCTGGGAACCCAATCCATGCTAACTTTCTGACTAAAGAGGAGAAAGAAAGGAGGAAACGTAAGAGACGACACCTCACCGCTTTGAAATAACTGTTTAACATATACATTCAGCAGATTGTGTACATCTGTTTAACACACACAGCTAGCTAATTAACACACAACAGCCAAACTGTGTTTAATTAAACACACACAGCTAATAATTAATAACACACAGCTAGCTTAGCTACATTCAGCAGATTGTGCATGTTTAGCCTGACCAGAATGATTGGCTAATTAAATTCCTTGGAGATGAAGAATCATCTAGAAGGAGTAGCCTTTATACAGTTCAGCATAATTATCTGCTGTTAGGTATACAGCACAGAATTGTCTAGAATATAAGTATTAGCTGTTATGCATACTCAGCCTGTTGTGGTTCACCTTTATGGGTACTCTCATAATGGTAGGTGAATTTTCAGGCGTAATATTATGCAAAGTGTTAGGGTCAAGGAAGCAAGTGATGTTTAGTCATCTTGTATCAATTAACCATAATTTTTCAACCATGTATCGTATCTTATCAGTACATATAATAGCTAGCTACAATATGGCTGAACAACCTTTAAGCTGAGTAAGTGTGTGTGAAGAAGAAAACTTACACAATTGAGAGCATAATGGGGTCAAACAGGCATAATTAAAAGACTTTGGGGCCCAAAAATAGACTGATGCCTATTCACTTCCCTAGTTCAGTGCAATAATGAATACTGATGAATTTTATCTACATGACAATAATGAATGATTATGACTGATGAGGTGACTGGTGCTAAGTGATTGGAGTGACAAGGAGTGTTGGGTACTCTTCAGTATTGTTCAGTGCATAGAAAACGTTTGCATCACTTGGAATACACTGACCTGGAAAGAGAAAGTATCATATAATGATGCAATAATTATTGAAGCCACTTTTTGTTTTCAAGCACACCACTCAAGATCTGGTACCACATGTATAATGAAAGGATTTCACTTTTATATAGAAAGTGATTTGATTAGCTACTATTTTCAGTCTTACGTTTATCTCCAATGATTTGAAACAATTTGAAGTTCTTGGGTTCTCCCGTTAAGCCATGTTTCTCAAGGGACTGCTGGATGATGGACATTGTCTTGTCTGCTACACTCAACTAGAAAGTGAAGAAAACATCACTACACTTTGCTATGCCATTAACAGTCTAGTAATATTACAGTGTATGGACCCAGCCTTTTTTCTTTTTTTGTCCTCTACTTTCATTATTGAGAGGTTTGTCATCTCTTTGTGGAATGTCCTTCACAACTATGATGCCTTAGACTAACACTTTCAGTGAGTATGCATTAAGTATATCTTTTCCCTCTTTCTTACCAGCATTGATTTATAATTACAATGATCACAGCTGCTGATGGCTACTCGTACCACACGCCCCTCTGTGCCATGACCTGTCCCCTCGGCTGGTAAAATCTCCCTTCGGCAAGTTGAAGGAGAGAGGGAAAAAGATCGACTTGTTTTCATGGTTGGAGAGGGACCCATGGACGAGGAGAGCTCTCGTGCAGAAGAAGAGGAAGTGATGCTGCTGGTGGAGGAATGTGGAGGGGAGTCTTCTGGGGAGTGGGAGTGGGAGGGGCTGAAATCCCCCACGGAAGATGTCTTGAGGTTGAAAATGTGGCGTAGGCTCTTGCGGATTCTAGCAGGGGATATTGGTGCCTGCGAGGGCTCGGATACTGTCAGCGTGTGATTGGTCGAATCATCCGGTTCTAACTGTCTGGACAACTTGTAACTGGTAAAGGAAAGAGTAAAGGATGATGAATCATGAACGACCAATAAAATGATACAATAGCTCTCATTCATTATGATTGAGCTATTGAGAAAGCTAGCACTAGAAATTCAGGTATGCAACTTTTTTTTCTTCATAGCTGCATGCTGAGTTATTTAATCTTAGCAAACTTTAGCACTCTCTAAGAGTTTCCTCATCCAAGGTCATACAACAGGAGGAATTGTCGTGATGTAAACAAAAGATGAGGAAATAGTAATCGGACCTTCTTTTTCCTTATTTACAATGAAAATTACTTAACAGTCAGCCATGCCATTATTAGCTTTTATGAAATTTCCCTGTTATTTGATGCCATGCAGATTATCATGTTATGCAATGCCATTGGGGGGAATAATAGCTAAGTATGTCTTGTTATTGTTGTTGTTTATACACCATAGTAACAGCTGCTACTGATTTTGTACATTAGATTGGGAAATTCAAATCTCATGAGTCATTGACTATTGCATGGAGGAAGAAAACAGCTTGGGAAATCACCATTGATCACCAGATCTGACTTGGGAAAGCTGGAGGATGACTGGTTTGGAAGTTACCTGATAGCAATGCTAGCAATGATCATATTGCATCAGGCACTGGAATCATTTTCCCCAAAGAGATATTGTAAGACTAATAGAATTCATGACTCTTATCAAGATTTTGACTAGCCGTGGTTGTAGATTAAACCACAGTGTTGGTTAGTGGTTATCCACACGGCTTTGGGTGTACCTTTCAAGGGGAGTAGTGGTATGGGTGCTCCCTAACCACTGAAGGAGATAGTGGTCACCTTGGAAACAGTAATTAGCAGCAGACTTCTGATAGAGAGTCAGTTCAGCCAGTAGTTGGAAATGCTTCCGAAATTTGTCAAAGTTGATGAGTCCCTCCTATATAAAAACAACAACAACTTATTTGTACACAAGTAAACCATGACAACAAGGTTTGTCCAAGTTGTTGTTGGGGTAATGAGATGAGGTCATCAATCATGACATCATCTCTAGGGAATAAACCAGGGCCAAGGCCCTGAGGTCAGGGGAAGTTGAGTTTGTAATTCAGCAACTGTGCTGACTAGCATTGACCTCTGACAGGCACCTTTGTACCTTTTTACATCATCCTAATTAACAACAAACTTGAAAGGAAGCCTGGCCTTGGACTAAAGATCACTAGACATGTAGATATGTGTGTGATCACTAGACATGTGTCTACATAGCCCAAAGTTTCTCCCCAAAAAAGTCCCACATGGAGTTCACTGGGGTCCATGCAATGTAATGTTCATTGCTGTCAATATGAGTTCATACAGCTAGCTATGCCTCACTGGTGTCAATACATGCTTGCTGGTGTTCACTGATGTCAATATGAGCTCAATGTGTCAATACAAGCTCATTGGTATGTGGTATCAATGAGTTCACTGGTGTCAATGTGTGCTCACTATGTCAAATGCTCACTGAATATCTCCCACCGGTGCCACTATTAAAATATGCTCACTGGTGTCAATTATGCTCATTTATGCTCACTGATGTCAATTATGCTCACTGGTGTCAATTATGCTCATTTATGCTCACTGATGTCAATTATGCTCACTGGTATCAATAATTTAGTTATAATGCTCACTGGTGTCTGATCTTGGTAAGCGGAATCTATCATTGTTAAATCTGTCAGGAAAGTGCCTGCAACAAGAAACATTAATTGAACAAGGATCACCATCTTGGCAGTTGCTAGGCAATTCTTACCAAGGTATGGGACCACACCTACCACTGACTGACGCTATAAAAAAGGAAACAATAATCCAATAATCACATGATAGTCATGATAGTCACATGATATTAGTTACTAGGCATTACAGTTCCTGTTGATCTTCCACCTCTTCCTTTCTTTACCGGCAACTCTGCATACTTTGACGTCCCTTCCTACATTGAAAAGTCGTAATTTTCAGTTAAATAGAACACAAGACAATAGTTTAGTACTAACCCTATTGAGTAAGTCCCTGCTCATTTGATGGTTGGCATCAGCTGACAAAAGATCAGAGAGCTCTTGAAATAACTGTAGTTTTGAACTGAGGTGGAAATAGAGTGGGTTTATTGATACAGTCAATTGAAGTGGGATATTCAATTTTCAATTCCAGACTGAATAAGTTTGAACTTGAATGTAGTGTTGTTATTGATACAGTCAATTGAATGGAATAGGTGTGAGTTGAAACAGGAAGGAATGGACATTTGGGCATGTAGTGTTGTTATTAAACATGTCCTGGTTGCAAGTGGTCCTTAGCTATGCAGGGCTGGGTCCAGGAGGCGGGGTTGCGGGACTATGGGCACACACACTGGGCCATGGGGAAGGGGCATAACTTTTAAGCATTTAGCTATTGGCTAAAAGGCCTGCACAAAATTGAATCCAAGAAGCAAAATTATTGTGTTGTTATCTAACTCTGCGAGTGATTGTTAAGGAAATCAGTTAGTATGTTATCTAATGTGTGACCTTGAAAATGCAGGCCAAAAAATGGATGTGTCGTATACTTTAAACTGTTTTTTTCCTTTGACTAATAACACTAGCTCATGTTGTTCCTAGAGTAGAAACACAAGTCGTCAAAGACATGGCTGAGCAAGTAGGCATGGTCAATGGCATTACAGCGCACCATTTTAGCTGCAGGACTACCTTGGGAACAAAAGGGGAGGGGGTGGTTACAACCCCCTTGACCCCACCCCTGGATCCAGCCCATCATTCAGTGGAGAAACTCCCAGTAGTAACCCAATGAAACCAATTAGTGGTAGGAGATATGATCGGTGTATCTTACTTGGATATCTTCAGCCATGTCTTCTTGAGTCTGAAGACAGCTGTGGACTGGAGTCCAGATATTATGGCCTTCAATGATGAGAAGTTCTTCACCGCTCGGCAGTGTTGTGCAATCTCTATCCACTGGCTTATGATAAAGGCACGGGCATCTGCTGCCAGTCCCCCCAGGATAGTTGCTATGACAACCAAAGAGACCCTGTTGAAGTGTTTTATGCATGCACGGACCGTGGGGGCGTTGGTGGTGTCCTTAGGGGAACGGATGTAGTCCAGGCACTCCGATGCAGACACACCCAGAAACAGCCTCTGAAGAAATGAAAATTATATTAATGCCCTCCCCGAAGTTTTGGTTTTTAGTGGAACTGCAGATGAAGGACACTCTGAGAGAGGACCAACCTCTCAACAAGGGACAATCTAAAAGTACCACTCTTAGCTGTACCAAATAACCTTCAAAAGAGGACCACCTCTCTACAAAGGACAAAGATTGGTCCCAAGTGTCATGAATATTTCCAAACATAATGCAATCTCATCACTACTATAGTTACCAAAACAACATTGCATTGCAATTATGAAATGTACTTACTGCATCTTCTGAAGTGAGAGCAGTTGAGAATTCTTCGGGAGACATGGTGAAGAGAGAGAAGGATTTCTGAGAGTCCTCCTCGTTGGGTGTCATGGCTACCATAATAAAAGGAAATGAAAATGAAAGTGGGTGGTGGGAGAGAATATTGGCGTCATAAGATTTTCCATGTTTGATACATCCCTTTCAAAACATCCTCTTTAAGAGAGATATGACATGATGAAATCATGTTTACCCTCCCCCATATTATCCCTTAACAGACGTATGGGAACATTGAGACATGTGTTACTCATAGACAACACTTCCTTTACTTGTGTTTTAAAAAATCCATAAAGTTGGTAATGGGTCATCACTTATGGAGACACCTTTCTATATTAGGGAAATGCTGACAGTACAATTAAGTGATGCTATAGCATGACATCACCATATTTGCAAAGGATGGTCATACATTAACCTCCTAGTGATTTGCTTCACTTGCAATAATGTACTTACTGCCATTGGATTGCTTCTGTGTACTCGCATCTTTGCTCATGATGTTGATAGTTTTCTCAAGGTCATGTGATCTCTCAATGAGGGGACGAAGGGAAGTGAAGTGAGGATGAGAGGGAGGAGTCGTGAAATCTCCCGGGTAGGTGTCCAACCACAAGCGAAGGAAAGAAATCAGTTCCCTACAAATAAGGAGCGTTGAACAGAAATAAAGTCAAGAACCATGGACATGTACCAGAATTAAGGATGTCAATGATGCACTCACCCATGCCGAGATATTAATGGGTCAAGGGGCTAGGGCTAGGGCTAGGGCTAGGACTAGGGGGCTATAGGGCTAGGAGCTAGGGACTGATTGGTCAGTATTTAACGGATAACCAACTGTTACTCTGTGCTTTGGGTGTGGCTTTGTTCTGGGTGTGGCTTTCCAACCTTGCAGTTATGGAATTCATAATGCACTACGATGAATTTGAAACAACTCTTTGTTTGTTTGTAGCCAATGTTCTTACTTGTAGACCAGATGTCCGAAACATATGTTTTTTAAGAGCTTGGTCAGAACAATTTAGCTCACTTCAAAGAGTTGTTTGGTTCTCTTCTCAGCTACAATTAAACTAGATGAGATGTTTGATGGAATGGAAATGGAACTCCTTCAGTGCACTGTTATGATCTCCTCAAAGTATGTTTGGGTGAAGTTATGTTGTGTGTGTGTGCGTGCCAGCCCACTTCTCCTACAGAGTGACCAATCATATTGCAGACGAGCCTTAGAGCCAATCATGTTGCATACCAACCAATCACGTTGCAGACAAATTTTGAAGCTGACCGATATGTTGTTGGCCAATCATATTATTGGCGGAGCATAGAGCCAACCAATCATGCTGCCTTCATTATAGATTGAGTCACTCTATAAGGAGATTGTTGAGGGTCTCCAGTTACCTAGTTACTGGTGGACCGACTGAAGCCACCCCTGCAATTACACACAGACAATCACTGGGAGAAGACAGCTTATCTGCAGGAAGTTACTCCATGCACGATTTGTTCCTACACTTGTAGAGAACCATCGGAAACTCTTCGGGAAGAAGAGCATGTACAAAGCCGAGGAATCTGGCCAATCAGATGGACTGTATCACATCATCTCTGACCCCACACTAATCAAATGTAGCAAGGGGGTGGGGCAGGAGCCAGGGGTGGGAACCAGGGGCCAGGGCAGGGCAGGGTAAAGAGACTCACTGCTGTATGAAGTTCTTGCTTTGCCTTTCATCTTCCGTGTCTTCAGGTTCCCTGGCTAAGGAGAGGTACCTGTAAGTGACATAATGGGTCGTGGTCATGAAGTGAGGGGAGGGGCTAGGAGTGTGGTGGATGTAGGTAACGGGGATAGACTCCTGCATATTGTACTAATACTCAGCAAGACTCTGGTCCTAAGCTCTGGAGGTGGTTTACAGCTAAGAATCCCTCGAAATATCTCTTAAAAAGGAAACAACAGAAATAATTTCTGATTTATGATAAGACACAAAAGTCCACACTACCCTCAGCAGTGTGTGGGTGGTGTAGTCACTTTGTAAACAGCAGCAGGTACCGTGATAACAAACAGCAACGGTCTGATTCTGTCTGTAAACAGGTCGAGGGGATGTTTGTAGTGGAGCTTCTGAATCCATGCTCTGTTCAATAGCTAAGACCTATTCATTAGCTTGAGTGGCTTGATGAAAAGACTCACTCACTCCACATTTGGCTCTCTTTAGCACCTTCACAATGAGAGCAATCTTCATGCAATGCTACTATGAAAAACAATTAACTTCCACCCTTGAATGCCACAAAAGGTTCTTATGAAAAGATTTAATTACTGGAGTTTAGTGTGGAACCATAGTAATGATGCCCACTTCTATTGCAAAGTTGCCATGGATATTGCTCATGTGCAGCTCTACCATGATTCATCTTATTGGTGTGCAATATCTTCTGCAACCATCCACTCCCTCACATTCTCACCCAGTATTCGTCACCTAATTCCCATATCCCATCATACCATCACTCACCTTCCCTTCTCTCCCCCCTCCTCTCTTCCCCTCACCTTCTGACTATGAGATCCACCACAGTCCCAGTGTCGGTGAAGCTGCGGTAAACAGCGAGGAAACAGGTACGGTATGCCTGAGAGACTTTCATGATGGCAGGGTCTGGGGCCAAATGCTCCACCAATCTCTCCAGGGTCCCCGCCTGCACTGTACGCACTTTCTGAGAGACCCAGCGGAGGTGCGATAGGGGAAGTTCCACTTTCTGGTTACTATGGACTCGTTTGAGGACGACTGAGTAGACCACACCTTCTCCCTTCTCCTCCCCGAGCTCCTGCAATCATCAGAAAAGATGAAGAAGTGAAAAAGTCTTTAGGAATACGAAAAGCCAAGAATGGGAAAGCCAATCATTACGTTGTCATAGTTATCAACACTGCATGCCCCTCCCTCTCTCAACACAAGGACTCAAAAGGAGGACGAACCAACGACCTCCCCTGATCTACACTGGCTGATCTACACTAGCTACCACCAGGACTTGTGGTCTTTGCTCTGAAGCACCACTAAGCTAAACTTCCGCAGTTTAGAGGATGTAGAATCACAAGTAGGAAACAGAGAGTGCTTGCAATAGGGAAACGAGAGAATTCCAAGAAATAAACTCATTTGATGACAAGAAGAATGTGATGTTTCCTGAAAAGGAACTTGTCACATTACAACCAGTTTATTTACTCACTTTCCACATGTTTATTTACTCACTTTCCACATGTGACCAATGAACCTTGAGGTCATATGGGGGGGGGGACCTTGGGGTCACATGCACTCCATCTACACACTTGGGACAACAATGGACATATCAACACATGCACACTACACAAAGAACCTTGGAGGAGGGCGAGCTCAGTCCAGACCCTAGCTGTCTCCATGCATGGCCATGCAATGAAGTACACATGAATCCTGGCCATGTCCATGTAATCCGGGATTCCCACGTACATACAGACAGAATTGGACACAACACAATACAGATGGCTGGAGCCATGAGGTCCCCCTCAACACACCAACCAAGTCAAAATTATTGTGACTTGATACGTGCCACATTATAATATGACCTTTGACCTACAGCTGCTATGACACAATTTCATCACTTAGCAACAGCCAGGGGTCCAGGAACCACTCAAGGTCTGCCTTAGCTAGCTAGGAACAGGGGGGGCTGGGGCATACGTATAAATTGGGATATCTATTTCTATCGCTGGCTCTAGATTCTGGTGGCATTAGCTATAATCCAGAAGAAAATATGTAACTAAGATTTATGTATGGGACGTACATGTGATAATCCACTTAATGTACACAAACAAACATTGAGACTCAAAGCTTTGCCAATGTCTAGCTAGAAACAAGGTTATATATAGAGATGTGACCTCTTGTGACTGATGAGTAATAGTGCATGACCTTATTAAAAGGAACTGATACAATTAAGTATGGAATCACACATGATCACCATCAGCTTTCATCATGGCAGCTATGGATGTATATGAATGATCAAACTGAAGAGGAATCAGATTTTCTGACTGATCCATTAGCAGCTGCTTTTATCTGTCCAACTGCTAATTATAGTGATGGACTAGCTAGCTAATAGAGAGGTGATTGGCCTAAAGATCGAGGTGTCAAATTCTTCCATGCTGAGAGAGAGAGAGAGAGAGAGAGAGAGAGAGAGAGAGAGAGAGAGAGAGAGAGAGAGAGAGAGAGAATGCATGTGCCATGCATCCCTACCCCCTGCTTCCAGGAGTTGTACAACAAGATTTCCAGCCTGAGGGGATTTTCAAGTCGCTATAGACAACTTAATTAAGGAGGAGGAGGGAGAGGTGAGTTTGCTGTCTCAAGGATTGCCTCTGATACCGGAAGACCCCAACGCATTATTTGGGTCTGAGTCTGAGACAAGGAGTCTCTGCCATAGTCATAATTCAAACTCACGTCACCTTACTCTTCTCCATAAAAGTCATGGCTCGCTGAGCCAATATCATGTAATACTATTAGCATTTACAATGCATATATTTCCAACACCTGATCATTTCGACTTTAACTAAACAAAACATAAATCTCCAAGCAGATCAACAAAATGCTTGGAAGATCATGCTTAGTAATTCCAGCATCAAGGAAATGATTATTTAAATTTAATTTAATTTTTAATTAAAGATGATGATAGTTTTTGATTGAAAACTTACACCATCAAAAAGAAAGTTTACACAGGCAACCGTGGAATGACACATCAATGGAAGAGAGGTTCACTAAAGCAACCACGGTAACTTATTAACTTCTTTTTGTTTTGCAAACATGACTAAGGGTTTCCTGTATCCGTGACAACACAATAATAATGTGAATGTGCCTCCAATATCAATAAAAAATAGTGCTCAAATACATGCAGAACAGTTCTATAAATGGACCCTTCAAAAGAGGACTAAAAATAATCTAGAAGTAACCAATGAATAACACACCACCTCCAAAAAGATCAAGGACAACCTCTCAAAAAAGGATGCAGTCCCAAGTATGTAGAAGTTGACATGATAGCTAAAGGCATTATAATATTTAATTAAGAGGGAGATCCGATTGTATAAAGAATGTGTAGCAAAATAGTCACTTACACAGAAAATCAATTATTAGTCCATTATAACTGTCTGCTTCATGTTGTTAACCCCCACCACACCACCCCGTGGAATTACCCTTATTTATCCAATCCACCCACAAATGAAATCCACTCCCAAATGAATCCATATGGGCCTACGTCCCCCTCCTCCAACTCATTAATGACAACAGTAGTCTTTGCACACAGCTAATAATAATTAGCAGTTACATATCTAGTAATCTTTACAAGTAGCTAGTAATCTTTACATGTAGCTAGTGATCCTTTCATGTACCTAGTATTGAAACAATAATGAATCTATACATACAGATCCATTAATTCAATAGCTCCTAGTTAACCACAACACTAATTGATCTGCCCGCTAAACTGACCTACAGCTACTTACTGGCTGACATATCAACAAGCTTGCTAGCTACAAGCTTACAGCATTTCTTTTCCTGGTCAAAAAGGCAACAGAAATTCATATTCACAGCTGCTCAGCCTAGTGGGTAGCTTGGCAGTTACTTAAGTGAATTTAGTTTTACGACACTAGCTATAGGATACGGAGTGAGGGCTAGCTAGACGAGCATGCTTTAACTACTTACTTGAGAGCTTGGTCCCTGAAATACGTCCATTCTTTTAGTTTCCACCTCGGCTTCCACTCATAATAGCTAGTTTATCTTAGCGCAGTCAATTGGCCTCGTCAGCCGCATTCTTTAATATGAGTGGGCGTTGATTATTTAGATGTCAGAATCCTTAGACATTAGCACTAATTATTACTATATTTTGTTGCCAAGGTGAAAGGGAGGTGTCAGAAACATAGCCTCAGAAGGTGAGAATAAGAGAGAAGAAGACTTTGTAAGATCTTTGCAAGATGGAAGAAGACTCTACAGCTGGAAATTATGCTGGCAGACAGCGGAAGATGCTGCATGACAAATCCCTTCGTCTCTTTCCCCTAGTGAACAAGCAACTCCCCTCAATTATGAAGGAGTCTCGTCAAGGAAGAATCTGCTCATCTCTTAACTCAGCTGCCTCCTCTTTGAAGTCCAGCCGATCCAGTGCCTCCTCGTACGGCTCATCCTGCTTTCATTGCCGCCATTGTTGTCACCACTACAGCCCCTCCCACCTCTCCCGTCACTCCCACCACCACCACCATCATCATCATCATCATAGCCCTTCCCCCCTCTCCCGATATCGCCACATTTCCTCCCAATGTTGCTCCCGCTGTGACGCTGCCCCTCTCCACCAATGCCACACCCCTTTCTCTTCCTGTTCCAGCCCTCGAAGGAGCTCCTGCTGCTCCTGCATTGAGTGCACCAAATCTAGGAGGTGTGGCTTAAGGAGAAGCACTAGTGCCATTCCAGAAGGTCTTCCTCCTTCCAGCAGCCTTCCAGGGGTTTGTCCAACTGTGATTTTGTTGCTAATGTAATTATAATCTTGTTTAATGTTTGCAGAGACACTATTTGGATTGGTATATCCCGAGGGGCATAGTGGGATCACGTGTCACACGCAACCCACCATCCCGACCTGCAACATGCAAGGTAACCAACCACTCATACAACGAACCAGTCAAAGTGAGTCTAGGCATCATGCTGAGTGCTTAGAATCACATTTGAGTGTTATTGGTCTCCTAAAAATTTCGGCCATTTTCGTAAATTTCTGAGTTTGAGTTAAGGCATCATGCTGATCGAATGCTTAGATTCATGACTAGATGTGGTAACTCATTGCTCGTATTATCTACAAACAGGGCTTGAGTCCATTGCACAGGAAGGAAAAGCACGAGTGGCTGAGGAAAACCATAGGTCAGTTTTCATTAATTACATTACACATGCATAGCACAAAGGGCATCGGTCAAGACTAGCCTTGAAGTGTAACCTCCAAGATAAGGACGAAAGTCGTTTCCCCTTTATTTGGAAGTTCCACTGCGTAGCTAATTAATATGACTCTCTCATGTTTTATGCAGAACCCAGAAAGAGCTCTCTACCTCTCTCTCCCCCTTACAAGCCTTTCGTGAGGGACTACCCTTGTCACCATGCCGATAATCTCCAACAGGCATTCAAAGAGTAAGACCCTCTTTATAGACTCATCAAGTGCGATGGGGGCAGAGTATAAATTAATTTTTGGATGCTTCTTTTTTCAGTTACTACATGCAGAAAGATCCAACCCTTTACTACAAATTGATCACTTCCACACCTAATTCCTCAACCCGCAAGAAACCAGCACCATCACGTGACCAGATCCTTCCATCACATGACAAGATCCTTCCCAACTTTTTGCAAGATAAAACTTCCCTCTCAGGCCCTTCCGATAAAGTTCCCTCTACCTTAATTGCTGACACATTTTCCTCTCGTCAACAGGACCCCAAGACCCTCCCCCTGCAGCATGATAAGCACTTCCATCAGCAGAAGATGGAGTCAACACCAGGAACCATGTTCTCCCAGCCGATGGGAGGGGGACAGTGGTATGTGATTCACCCAGACTTCAGGAGGGAACCTGGAATGAGAGGGGTGTGGCCAACAGAGCAGAAGTAACAATTAAGAAAGCAAAAGTAGTTAATACTATCATCACATCAAACTTAAAGTTCTGTTAGTAACAACAGCTTCACTTTCCTCCAAACAGGGTTACTGATAATTAAAGCTTTAATGGGGTTACCAATCTTTATATACTTTTCTCTGAACAGGGTTACTGATAAAGCTTTAACAGGGTTACAGATCTTTACTTTTCTCTGAACAGGGTTACTGATAAAGCTTTAACAGGGTTTTGATAAGCTTAACTTTTCCTCCAAACAGGGTTACTAACACACTGAGCTTCGCTTTCCTCTGAACAGGGTTACTGATTCCCCACTATTCCATTGCCATTAAATAATATGAGACATGTATAATCAAAAACTATTGCACATTTTCAAGTGGCACACAATTACAAAATACAAACCCAAAAAGGACTAGAGCAAAAAGAACAAACAGTTAATAATTATGATAATCATAATATAAAAAGAAGACATGCACACAGTCACTTTAAAATGGTTGACGACTAAGAGAGCCAGTCCAAATCATTGTCGTCGTCGTCACCAAAGAGAGGGTTCGGAGGAACTGCAGGTTTCTTCTTGTCCTCTTCTTTGCTAGCACTGGCAGTCTGAGGAATTAGAAAAGCTAGAGTCAAGTCCCTCTCTTCTGATTACATAACTGAATCCAGTTCACTCGATAGGATTCATTATAACTTGCTATAACATTCTCAATTCTTAACCAAATTTCAAAAACCAGCTCTGGTGTATGGAGCAGAATCAGTGTCAAAATTAGCTTTAGTGATTATAATTGTGTCTTTAGCAATTTAGTTCACATTTTAGTGCAATGGAAACTTGTTTAGCTACTGCAGTGATGTGACATTTGGTCAAAGCAAGAATTGAGAGAAAGTTAATGATCAAAAGGATCGAGGGAATGATGCTCGGCTCTGTCACAAGTAACAGCCAAAATCAGGTTGTGATAATGCGTCATTATACGTAGGAACATGTCATGATGACCACACCCACCTTTTCTGGTGTCTCATTTGAGAAGAGGTTGTCGTCTTGAGTGTTGAGAGCTCCACTATCACCAAACGCTGCAGCACTGCATGTGTGTGTGTGTGTGTGTGTGTGTGTGTGTGTGCAATGATGAAATTAACTCCATTTTCTCCTTTTGCTTTGCTGTTAATTAAGTTAGTTACCAGGGGCATTCCCTTTCATGTACTCACTCACTCACTCACCTAAGGGCAGCCTTCTGGTCGTCCGTCATGGTCTTGGTGGGTGTGACAGGTTTACGAGCAGGGGCTTTGGGGGAGGACTTGGTGGTGGGTGTGAAAAACATGTCATCTTCTCCGTCGTCATCGTCATCAGACCCAAACAGTCCTCCTCCTGTTTTACTTCCTGTCTTTGCTGCTTCATTTCCTGTCTTGGCAGGAGGCAGAGCTTCTATTAGAGGAAAATTAATTAATTTTGCAATGGATCACAGTGCAAACGATTGTACAGTACCTTTCTTTTCCTTTACTTCTTCTTCCTCTTCCTCCTCCTCTTCTTCTTCCTTTTTCTCCTCCTGTCCTGCCCCCTCACTGGCACTGGCTGTGAACATATCCCCTTCTTCTTCCTCTTCCACTCGTTCAGGACTCTCCCTCCCCACCCCCGAGGAAATGGGAGGGGCTTGGACAGTTGGAGCAGAGTCTGGACTATCTTCCCCCACGGGTGGCTCCCTTGCCTCCTGCTCCCCCAAAGGCTGGTCCCGCGTCTCTGAAACTATGGGCCTTTCCACAGCAGGAGTCTCTCCTTCATCTTCTTCTTCCTCCTCTTCATCCTCCTCTTCACTTTCTTCTTCTTCCTCCTCCTCCTCCTCTTCTTCTTTTTCTTCTCCTCCTCCACCTCGACTGGTGTCAGTGAGAGGGGGAGGGGAGTGACGAGAGGGCGGGGCTGCTGGGGACTCTGTTCCTTCTCCTGCAAAAAAATTATATGCTCAATTATTTCTGAAGTAACAAGACTAAGCCTTCAACAATGTCCCTCCCCTTAGCAACTGTATCGACACCATACCACCACATGTGTACCTTCAGGCTGTCTCTCCCCCATTGCTGGAGGGGGCATGGAAAGAGGTGTTGTATCAGGGGTGTGTGTCACATCTGAAGGCTGAGGGTCACCCTTCTCTGGAGGCGGGGGAGATGGAGGCTTGCTGACTTCCACTCCTGCACAGGAGAAAGATACAAATTCCTTTATCCATTAACAATAGAGAACTGATAAACACCTGGTTCCTCTTCTTCTTCTTCTTCTTCTTCCTCCTCCTCCTCCTCCTCTTCTTCTTCACTTTCTTCCTGTATAGTTCCATGTCTTTCTTCTTTCTTTACCTCCTCAACCTCTTTCTTTCCTTCCTCCTCCTCTTCTTCTTCTTCTTCCTCCTCCTCCTCCTCTTCTTCTTCTTCACTTTCCTCCTCCTCCTCCTCTTCCTCACTTTCTTCAGCCACTTTGTTTGAGGAGGTGACAGGAGTTGCTGTCACGACAACCCCAGCTCTCCTGGCATTCAGAGCCTTCAAGGTCACCTCCTAATTAAAGCACACCAGAAAACAAAGGTTAATGAGCAGCATAACAGTGGGTTTTCGTGGATTTCAAAATACCAAATTTAATAAGAACAGAGGAATTCATGTTTACAAAAACCCAAAGCATGAAACAATTATGAGGGTTGTTAGCAATGCTATACCTTGACGATGGTGACCAAGATTGCAAGTATCTCTTTGCTCTGGAATGTGTCCTTTGTCTTGAACTTTGCAGCCATTGATTGGTAGGCTTGGTTCATGATAGACTTGATCTGAGTGCCCACATCCTCACCACCACCACCAGATGCACCTGAACTTGCCACACTCTATGAGAGAGAGAGAGAGAGAGAGAGAGAGAGAGAGAGAGAGAGAGAGAGAGAGAGAGAGAGAGAGAGAGATTGCTGAGTCAAAATGGAGAGAGAAATACTACAGGAGAGAGCTGCACCTGTTCCAGTTTCCTCTTCCATTGTTCTTCCACTTTGGCCAACTGATCCTTCAACTTCTCTTCCTTCTTCTTGACCTCTGAGAGCTCAGCTTGTGTGCGTCGGTGTTCCTCTTGGCTGGTGGAGAGGTGGTCACGTGCCTCCCGCAACTGGGCACTTGTGTCCTGTCTCTTGAGGTGCTCAATCTGGTGGACAAGAGAGAATGCATCACGGAATACATCCACAAAAATCCCCCTTTCTCCTCCCCTCCCCTCCCCTCCGCTCATCCCTCCCCTCTTCTATGAAGACTGAGTGTTACCTTGAGAGTGGCTTCAGAGAGTTGTGTCTGTAGAAGTTTATACTCGTCCTGTAGGTCAGAGTACTTACGGCGAGCTCTCTCTTCAGCCTGGGACACCAGGCGGTCACTCCGTACCCTCCACTGGTCCTCAAGGTCCCGTTCGACCTGGGCCACCTGTTCTGAGACGGCAGTATTGGCTGAGTGTTTCTCCTTTCGCAAGCGGTCCTTAAGCTGGTTGAGTTCTGTCTCGTGACTCTGCTTCATCTCTTCCATCTCCTGCTCAAACTGATGCTTGAGAGACGCCGATTTCTTTTTGCGGTCTGCAAGTGCCTGCATTAAACATGATCATTACATCATCATCAGTATTTCCCCGTGGCCCAGTATACTAAATGATGGCACTAATTGAATTATATTCAAGATTTCCATTGCAATTGCAAAGAACTTCCGGCTAGCTCAGACCAGACCCACCTTTTCTATGGCTTCCTTCTCATTCTTGGTATCGAAGAGTTCCTCTTTGAGCTGCTGAAGCTCTGCCTTAGATGTCTTGAGGGTAGCCTTCTCCTCCTTCAGTTCACTGCTCAGACTCTCCGCTTTGTGATTCCATTCTACAATGATAAACAACAACAATAATTATCGTGAACTTTTGACCTCTTGACCTCTTGACCCTTTATACACTGACCTTCATAGAGCTGTTTTGCAGTGGCCCATTCAGCCGCATTCCTTGTCACCTCAGCCATGGCAGTGGCAAGTTGACTCTTCAAATCAGTCTCAGATTTCCGACTGCTACTCAATTCCATTTGCAGGGAGCTCACCTGAGCCACAGCTGCACTCAGGTCTGTTGCCATAGAAACCTTCTCCTGCTCAAGCTGGAGGACTTTAGCTTGGGAGTTTGCCGTGGTGGACTTGAAGGCATCGTTTCTTTGCTCCAACATGGAGTTGCTCTGTTCAACAAACCTGAGAGTGTTGAACAGAGGTTGAAAAGTCAATTATAGCTAAATATGAAAGGGTTTCCCTCCTCCTCCCCTTCCTCTCTCCCTCCCACCCTCCTCTCCTCCCCTTCCTCTCAACCTCCTCCCCTCCCTCCCATCTCTCCCTCTCATCCTCGCCCTTCCCTCCCATAGCACACACCTTTGGTTTCTCTCTAACAGTTCGGCTATCTTCAAGTTCTGTGTCTCAATCCTCGCACTCTTCTCAAACACGTCCTTCTTCAAATGTTCACTCTCCTGAATAAGCCGCTGGAAATTGTGCAGCAAGACAGCTGCTTCCATATTAGGAGCAGGTCCTTTCACTGCGAGGGCCGTCCCAGTACCTGGGGATATGCCTTCTTCACGCATCTTGTCCAGTTTACTAATGATGTCGTCAATTTTGGTAGTTATCTTGCTGACCTCCATTCGGACTTCAGTCTGTTCACGTCGGGTTTCGCTCAAGAGGGTGGTGTTGGCCGTTGACTCGTGGGTCTGTGAGGGAGCGGGGGAGGGTGTTGGTGCTGGAGGAGGAGCAGCGGGAGCAGGGGGAGGGGGCTGGGAGTACATGCCCATCTGTGGTGTCTGGTTGGGATACATTCCAGGAGGCTGTGTGCTTCCATATGGGCCATACTAACAGGAGGAAGAGAAGAAAGAAAAAGAGGTTATCTTATAAAAAAGGGTTAATTCAGTTTCAGTAGAGGAGGGGGTTAATGAGAGGCGAGGAGAGGAGAGAGAGATTTTTACCTGACCAAACTGCTGTGAAGGAGGTTGATAGACTGCTAATTGATTGTTCATCATCCCAGGTCTCTGAGGAGGCTGCTGTCCCATCATGCCGGCACCCCCAGGCATCATGCCCCCAGGACCCATCACACCTCCAGGTCCCATCATACCATTTGGCATCCCACCCATTCCCATTCCAGCCCCACCCATCATTCCAGCTTGTGTGTTCATTCCTTGCTGCTGTCCCTGCATTGGGTAGGGAGAACTCATTCCCATTCCACCCATTCCCATTCCAGCCTGTTGTTGTTGTTGTTGTTGCTGCTGCTGCTGCTGCTGCTGGGGCGATCCAGTTTGGGAATGGGACTGGGGGAGTTCAGTGGAGAAAAAGAACAAATTAACTTAATCACAGGCCAAATTTAATTAATAACAGTATAGAAGCACGTGCAATTGATTCTATTTTTAGCCTTACCCCGTCAATACACACACACACACACACACACACACACACACACACACACACAGCTGGCTAAAGATTTTTTAATTAACTCGATAAACATTTCAGTTGTGTACAGATGCTTTCACTTCTTAACAAAATCATTCTCACTGGCTTTCATACTTACTCCTGGTCATTCAATCATTAATACTTACAATGTCATCCTCACTGGCCAATGAACTTGAAGAGGCAGCTGCACCCATTGGCAGCATAGGCTGACCCATCTTGGAGATCCGGTTGAGGATGTCACTACGATTACTTCCCCCGCCACCACCTGTGTCCGCCTCACTCATCTGCTCCTCTATGGATTGGGTACGGTGACGAACTGAACCTGTGCCTTGATCCTTCACTTCAACAGGGGGTGGAGTTTCAGGTCTAAAAAATTTAAGAGTCATGTGGTCTCTCTCTCTCTTTCTCTCTCTCTCAACTCACTCACCTGATAGGTTCTTGCTCTGCCTCTCTATCCTTGCTCAATTTGATTTTCTTGAGTTCCACCTCAAAGAGAAGAGTTGTATTACCAGGGATACGACCTGACACGCCCTAAAGGGGGAGGGGAAGAGAGAGAAGTAACTATGAAGGATCCACTCAAAATGGCAGGGACTTACCTGTGCTCCATAAGCGAGAGAAGGAGGAATCACAAGTAGTCTCTTCCCTCCTTTAGCCATTCCAACCATCCCTTCATCCCAACCCTTAATAAGAAACAGGGTCAAAATAAGCCAAGTTCATTACTGCAGCATATTCTGTACCTTGATGACCTTTCCTTTGCCTATTTTGAATCTGAATGCTTTGTCTGAGCTGGTGTTGCTGTCAAACACCTACACACATAATTAGACAGTGTAATAATATTCATGACCCCTGTCACATGATCACACCTGGTACTATATATATGGGACCTTTCTTTCCTCCCCTCCCCCCTCTCTCCTCACCTCCTACCTTCCCCCTCTCCCTCAACTCCTCCCCTCCCACCTTGCCCCCCTCTCACTCGATTCCTCACCTTTCCAAATGTGTTATTTTCGAACACCCAGCCAGTGTATTTCACCTCCACAGAATCTCCCTTGGCAGCAGTCTGAAGGAAAAGAGACACCCATCCATCCATTTATCACTCAGTTCGTCAAGTTAACCAAATTTTCACTTACAGTTCCTCCACCAATGACCAAGTCCTGTTTGAGCAGGGAGAGACTGCTGCCTGAGGCTATGGCCTTGCAAATAGCCACCTGTATGATGCATGCAATGTAAGACATCATCCTATTTCCAGATCTATGTATGTTGCTTACACAGCATCAGTTTTTGCTCACCTCTTTGGCCACTTTGGATGCATCATCATCACTGCTAAAGAGAAAAGACCACGCCTGCCTCTGGTCATCATAGAAACTGGCGTAGTTTCCACTTTGAACCTAGAAGAATCATAAAAATCTCTAACCTTACTTGCATGACACATGCTGAAAAAAAATTATAATAAGTATAAGCTCTTTCTCTTTGAACTACAACTCAGAAATCATAGTGTGACTCTATTTGAAGCTTAGAACAAATGGTGTAGTCTGAATAGCAATCAAATGTTGAAGACAGACACCTATTCTGGTTCAACCATTGTTTGTCGGTTTCCCTTGTATTGCCAGCATACATCATGTGATAGATTTTTGGTGCTTGTAGTTCAGAGGGTGAAGTACATCATGCAATACCCTCAAAAGACCATTGGAGTGTACATCAGCATGCAAACTACAGAGAATCTTGTCAAAACTCACCGTGTAGCTGAAAGAACTGTCTATCTTTGCTGTGGTGATGTGCTTTTTACGGTTGACGTAAACAAGAATCTTGTACTGGACAAGAGAGAGAAAACAGCAAATAAAATTACTATATTTAATAATATTTGTGATGGTTGAAATTTCATTCTCCTGCCCTATGGTACCACAATAGAGTAAGTCCCTGGGAATTAAGGGAGATTTGTAATCACTCTTGTTATCAAAACTACCAAATTAGGCCGTTTTCTTGCACTTTGTACAAACTCTACTCCATTCATTCAGTGTTTCAAAATCAAGCACTTGATCAACCACACTGCAATGATTTGTCTAACATCAAGTAAATGTTGTGATGGCCTGCCTTTACACCTGAGGTCAATTTGTTCCTCACTCAATCGAACTCTTTTATCAAAACTTATCTCTTTATTTTCAACAAATGAAACAAGACTTACATCCTTGTTTGAATGCATGCCCAAGACGGCACAACCCAGTTTCCCCTGCGGTACATACTTCCCGTCCACACTATAAGAAAGAGATCGACAGTGAGTTCAAACAAGAAGATTAGACATCACACCACACATCTACAACTTTCTGGCTGTCTTGAAATGATGTAATTTTTTGGTAGGGCAGTACATCTTAACATCATACCCAGAGGAAAACTATACTGGATGACAGCTGCTAATAGTTAAGGTACATACTGTTTCTGTGCCTCCACTGCTGCTGCTACAAGCAGTTTAGGACTCTCGGGCTGTCCACCTACCAGTAAGAAAAAAAAATTAAGTTAAAGAAAGAAAGAAGAAAAGAAAAGTTCTTTAAAAACCAACTAGATATAGAAGGAAGGGAGGAAATGAAGGGAACTTGCCCTTCTTTCCAATTTCAAAAAGCCCAAACCCCTTTACATTTATCAATCTGCATTTCAGTGCGACACTTACTCTGCCTTGTGTCTTTGTGGTTTGCTCACTATCATACGCTTTATGTACCTTTGGTCTGCTTCTTGGGCTGCTTTGGTGCAGTGTAGGTGAGTGATGAAGTGCCAGAGTCCATGGCATTGCTTGCTCCAAATATCGAGGCCAAGCCAGAGCCTCTGCATGGGGGGGGGGGGGGGGGGGGGGGGGGGGAAAGGAAGACCAACTGAGACAGATACTAATGCTCAACGAGATAATTGCATAAAGGGAACATGCATAAATAGGTGCGCTAGTGAATAATACACTGAATATGAGGCCATAGTATGGAAGATTTTATCCCTATGATTAGATTACAAGTGTGCTTTAATTAGTGCACTCGGTCTTTTAAGCCTTGAGGGCATTGAAGACTAAAAGGTAATTACCTCTGTGTTGACTTACCCGGTCTGTGGCATGAACTGTTCGTCATCACTGTCTGGAAGGTTGAACATGGACATCTTTGTACCTGTATGTTGTGTTAAGTGACACTCTGAAGGAGGAGGTGAACACGGTTGAGAGAAGGGTTATAAGCTACCCAACCTGTAGGATAAGCTCTGCAGAGCGGAGAGCACGGACTTCTTTAGCGTCTTGCTCACTGAATACTAACGAGGATAAATTTGCTAGTTAGCTAGCTAGCCATACACGAAAGGGAAATTTATATTGTGGCGATTTTCACGTGACCTGTGAAAGGGGAGGGGCTGTAGTGTAATAGAGCTAAAACGATATATGTAGCAAATGCATGCAACATATGTGCTAAATGACCTTATCATGCCCTTATCATGCCCTTAACTTTCAAGAAAAGGGCGACTGCAAAGCATAGCTACAATAAATGCAGGCATGCAGCGCTAGCGATCGATATGCATAATTATGAGGCGTGGCTTCATACGCGCATGCTCAGTGAGTCAGCCTCGATCAGTTCAGTTTGTGTGTGCACAGTTGACGAGCTAACTACGCCTCTGATTTGTAAGAACCGAAGATGCCTCTGAATCTTGGCGATACTTTCCCCAACTTGGATTTGGAAACCACTGATGGCAAGCTGAAGTACTATGACTACCTTGGAGAAAGGTAGGGCAGAGCTAACTAGCTTTTAATTGCTAGCAAAAAAAAAAAGAAAAGAAAGCAAGATTATGGCGAAACCCTAACTAGCTAGGGTTTCATTTTTTTCTCAATTATTTCAAAAAATATATATATTTTTTTCTAGTTGGGGTGTGCTCTTTTCCCACCCAGCTGACTTCACTCCAGTGTGCACCACTGAACTGGGGGCTGTTGCAAAGCTGCTTCCCGAATTCAAGAAGAGGAGCACCAAGGTGATTGCCCTGTCATGCGACCCAGTCGACTCGCACCAGAAGTGGATCGCAGATATCAAGGTTAGAGAATGCAAATTACACCATTGAAGATAACATAGCTGAGAGTTAATCATACTTCTTTCAAATTTGTCCCCCACTCCCTTATTTAGAAGGGGAAAAAATGGGCTAAGTGGTCAGCCACAGGAGCTATTTTAACTCTTATGATAACAAGGCTCTTCTGCCATTGTTATCTAGAATTCTAAAGAGCTCTTTATTGAAAAGCAAACCATGGTCAGTGATAATTCTGAATTCTAAAAGATCCCTTTATTGAAAGCAAACCTATGATGGTCAGTGATGATTCAGAGATCCCTTTATCAAAAGCAGACCAATGGCCAGTAGCAGAGGATGCATTTTAGACCATTAATTTTAGTGATGGATTGATTGTCTACTGAATCAGTATTTACTTCTGCAGGCTTATAGTAAATGTTCTGAATTCTCCTACCCTATCATCTCGGACCCAAATAGGGAGATTGCCACATCCCTCGGCATGATAGACCCAGAGGAGAAGGACAAAGCTGGGCTTCCCCTTACCTGCAGAGCTGTGAGTGCAATCTTGATCCCCTTCAGTATTAGTAGTAATGTGATACTGAAAATGGATGAAAATAATTTTTTGGAAGAGATGTGGTTGATAGTGTGTGACCCCTGCCTCCTTTTATGGCTAGGGGTGGTGAATTATCATGGAGGAGTTTAGCTAAGGGTTGCAAAGGTCTCCACGTCTTCCCATCCCATCATAATGTATTACAGAGTGGAATGGAATTTTGCTCCAAACATTAGTTTAGGGCGAGTCTGGTTTATCTAATGGGTAATGGGGGGCATACAGTAATGGCTTGCTGCCCACACATTGTACAAGAGGTGACCTGTAGCAGCTGCACTAATGCATGTATAGTCCATACAATAATAATACCCCTGGGGGAAAAAGAGTCATAACAGCATCATCAAGGATCAAGTGCTAATGGTGTGTGTGACCCTTATCAAAACTTTATTTCCTCTCGCAGTCATTAATTAACATGTACAGCTGATGTTTTTGTTGTTGTGGATGAAGAATCGCTTAGCTTGTTATTCTCTGAAAATTTACCAGCTGATTATTATCTTTTTAGGTTTTCATTATTGCTCCTGATAGGAAGCTCAAACTTTCATTGCTGTATCCAGCTACTACAGGCAGGAACTTTGAGTAAGTCTCTGAATGGATTACTATGGCGATCCTCTGATATGCGGTGGTGGTGCCCGGCAAATTGTTGAGGGTTTGTGGGATAGGTGACAATCAAAGCAGCTTTTTTGAGTGTGTGGGAGTATTGACTTCTCTCCCTCCCTCCCTCTCTCTCCCTCCCTCCCTCTCTCTCTCTCTCCCTCTCTCCCCCTCCCTCCCTCCCCCCTCTCTCTCCCTCCTCTCTCTCTCTCTCTCTCTCTCTCTCTCTCTCTCTCTCTCTCTCTCTCTCTCTCTCTCTCTCTCTCTCTCTCTCTCTCTCTCTCTCTCTCTCTCTCTCTCTCTCTCTCTCTCTCTCTCTCTCTCTCTCTCTCTCTCTCTCTCTCTCTCTCTCTCTCTCTCTCTCTCTCTCTCTCTCTCTCTCTCTCTCTCTCTCTCTCTCTCTCTCTCTCTCTCTCTCTCTCTCTCTCTCCCTCCCTCCCCCCCTCCTCTCTCTCTCTCTCTCTCACCCCCTCCCCTTCTCTCAGCGAGATTCTTCGTGTGATTGATTCACTCCAATTGACTGCTTACAAGAAAGTGGCCACCCCTGCTAACTGGACGGTGAGACCTTCCCTAGCTCTCAGCATTGCCCCATGTTATAATTGCTTGTTTACATAGAGCGGTGGTGAGTGTATGATCCTTCCCACTGTCTCTAAGGATGATGCTGGGACTCTATTTCCCGGATACCGAGTGGAGACTGTTCCTTCGGGAAAACAATACATCCGAATTACCTCCCAGCCAAAGTAAATGAACCAGCGGACAGCTCATATTGAACTTTAGTGTAGTCTAGGTTTTGCTGTACTGACTGTTGAGTTTAGGTTTTATAGTACACGTTGTATTGCGCATGCGTATGGAGGGGGCGTTGTTTGTTCTAATTATGCGAATGCCTAATTTGCAACTAACGTTACTTAACTAACTATGAATTAGACCACAGCCTTTTTTGGAAGCATCCCGTCTTTGAAAAGTTTCTACTGTTGTCCCCATTGCTTATTTCTCATCCCTTGCATATATCAGAGGTTAACAGGTCGCCGGAGACACGTCAAAATGTCGTGGAACTCGGGAATGGAAGACCTTATTCCCATTGTGAATAAGTTACAAGATGCCTTCTCTCAGCTCGGAATGCAGTCGCCCATCGATCTGCCCCAGATAGCTGTGGTAGGTGGGCAGAGCGCGGGGAAAAGTTCTGTGTTGGAAAACTGTGTTGGAAAGTGAGTATTAAAGATAAACAAAAAAAAAGGTTATTAGGGGGTGTGGCATCCTTACTGTGGTTACTGTGGTTAGCTCTCTCCCTAGCCATCACTGATTAGTGAATTCAATCTTATTCTAGAGACTTTTTGCCTCGAGGGTCTGGCATTGTGACCAGACGACCCCTGGTGTTACAGCTCTACCACGCTCAGGGAGAGTGGGCAGAGTTTCTCCATCAGAAGGGAAAGAAATATACAGACTTTGATGAGGTGAGGAGGGAGATTGAGGCAGAGACAGACCGAATGACTGGCAGTAACAAGGGGATCTCAGCAGTCCCAATCAATCTTCGTGTCTATTCCCCTCATGGTAAGTGGATCCTTGCACACACAAGTCTCTATGATATGTAGCAACACATTTATAAGTTATTGAGTAGGAAGGACAAAGGTGGCCTCACACATCAAGTGAAAATCTAGATGGCAAGTCTAAATCCTGTGTTTGTTTATCCTCTGAGCTCCAGATTTAGAACTAGTTGATCTAATGTGGTCTATTTGGTGGTGGTTCCTGGTACAGACACATGTATAAACAATGAAATCCTCTTCCACTTTGGGAGAGAAACTTGCATCCTTTCAGCAGGGCATACTTTGTATAGTAACATCAGTAGCAGAAGTCAGTTGCTATTTCTAGTGTTTTTCTTACAAGCTTCAACTTTCAGTCACTTGGGAAACTGATTAGTTTTAAAAATTTTGGAAAAATTTGGGAATACTTATCATCTCGTAACTCTAAACCCTATTCATGTTACATGAAAGATATGAAAAAACTGGTCTCACTTTCTTTCTTTCTTTGCTTCCTCCAGTGCTGAACCTTACTCTGGTGGACTTGCCTGGTCTGACAAAGGTTCCTGTGGGAGACCAGCCTCCTGACATCGAGTTCCAGATACGAGACATGCTCCTACAGTTTGTTACTCGTGAGAACTGTCTGATTCTGGCTGTCACCCCCGCCAACTCTGATCTGGCCAACTCTGATGCTCTCAAGCTGGCCAAAGAGGTGGATCCAACAGGTGGGTATCCCCATTTCCCTGGTTGATTAGAGGTCTCCTGATTAGAGAGGTCCTGAGTAGAGAGATGTCTATGTGTCCTGATTAGAGAGAGGTGTCCTGATTAAAGAGAGATTCGAGAGAAGTGTCCTGACTAGAGAGAGAGGTGTCCTGATTAGGGGACTATGTTCACTATGTTTTGTGGAGTAGTGGACTAAGGACGTGTTACCTGATAATGCAACCACACAAGTGAAGTGGTGATGATGATAGATCATATGACCTTGTACTGATGAAAGGTATTAGTTCCCTGTGACTGAGATTGTGCAGACTCATAGTTCAGCTAATGAGCTTGTCAAAGAGCCCGTGGCACTTTTCTGTTCTTTATCAATAGTCTACTAGTGAGATGAATCACATTCCCTCCCCTTCTCTCCCACACACATACCACACCACATCCTCAGGTATTCGTACAATTGGGGTCCTTACCAAGCTAGATCTGATGGACGAGGGAACAGATGCCAAGAACATTCTGGAGAACAAATTATTTCCCCTCCGAAGGGGGTACATAGGCGTGGTCAACCGGAGTCAAAAGGATATCCAGGGGAAGAAGGACATCAAGCAGGCCGTGGCTGCCGAGAGGAAGTTCTTTCTCAGTCATGGGGCATACAGACACATGGCCGACCGTCTTGGGACACCTTACCTTCAGAAAGTTCTAAACCAGGTCAGTTTGAAGTGCAGTGTTCTCCCCATCATACCTTCCCACTATGCCTTCAAATACATCTTCCCTTTGATGTGGTCAATAGAATGCTGATCAGCCACAAATAACCCTAAGGTTGCCACCCACTAATATTTGGGAAATGTTCAAAAAGAGGGAGGGATAAATCATAAGCAGTTGCCAACTGTCCTAAATCATTACTTGTAACAGAGAGTACACAAGACAAGCCATCTCCTACCTTTCTGTACACACGATTTTCTACCAAGTAGACAAGCTCTAGTACAACCACTTGGATATCTACTTGGAATGGGTCTAAAAATTATTTAAAAGAGCCAGTGAAGTATAGTGCCCACAGTCCATTGCGGGTTGACAGGAAGGTTTGGGGAATAGTTCTCAATCTACAGTACCATGTATCTATCTGATTGTATCTTCCTCTCCTTGTGATAGACTCTGACCAACCACATTCGAGACACCCTTCCTGCCCTGCGTTCCAAGCTGCAGGCAGAGGTCCTGTCCATGGAGAAGGAAGTTCAAGAGTACAAGAAGTTCAAACCAGACGACCCCTCCAGGAAGACCAAGGCCCTTCTCACGTAAGTAAAGCCCTAAAAACACGTCTTACAGAGTATTCCAGTTACTGTCTGTCTCTTTCTGTCTGTCTATCTATCTGTCTGTCTGTCTGTCTGTGCTCTCAGTTTGGTGCAGAATTTTGGAACTGACTTTGAGCATCGGATTGAGGGTGGTGGGAGCGAGGTGGTCGTTCAGGGGGAACTTTCTGGGGGAGCAAAGATCAACAAAATATTCCATGAACGCTTTCCTTTCGAGCTAGTCAAGGTATGTAAAAATATGTGGCAATAGTGCTTAGTTGTCCAGCCATTTTCCTGTTACAATAGAAAGAAGTGTAGCAGGTGTTTCAAATCAGTCCAAATCAGGTCAACTGTGATTTGGCCCTATTTTGATTCCATGACCTAGATGCTTGCCTCGTGATATTACGTATGTTTAATAGAACCTTGTGTCATCTTTATGTGCTGCAGCTTGAGAGAGACGAGAAACAGCTTCGAAAGCAGATCACTTTTACAATAAAGAACCAACTCGGTGTGCGTGTAGGACTCTTCACCCCCGACATGGCTTTCGAGGCCATAGTGAAGGATCAGATCCAAAAACTCCTTTCCCCATCCCTCAAGTGTGTTGACATGGTGTGCTCCGAGCTTTCAACTGTGGTCCAGAAGTGTGGAGAAGGGGTAAGGGGTGTGGTCAAGGGGAAGGGATAAAACTATAGACATAGTATACCAGATGATATAAGATTACTAAGATTTACTAATTGTAGATGGAGAAGTATCCACGACTTAGAGATGAAACAGAACGAGTGCTTAGCACGTTCCTCCGAGAGCAGGAGCAACTGTGCAAGGAACATGTAAGTCACACCCACTTCACGTGCTCTAATTAAAGGCTCTTCCCCTTTGTTCTTGACAATGCAGCTGAAGCTAGTGCTCGACATTGAGTTGTCCTATATGAACACCAACCACCCTGACTTTATAGGATTTGACAGGTAATGTTTATTTTGCTAACTCAGCAGTTTATGCTATTTCACTGACTTGGCATTTAATATTTGTCTGTAATATTACTCCTATGTGTGCCACAGGGCTGCCAGGGGGAAGGAGACCAAGCGGTCGGCAAAGCAACTTGGGAACCAGATTATCAGGAAGGGATGGTTGGGGATCGCTGTCTCCTTGATCAAAGGAAGCTCCCGTGATTATTGGTTTGTACTATCGTCAGAAAATCTCACCTGGTACAAAGACGATGAGGTCAGCATCTATGACCACTCCCAGATAATGGGTAAACATCCATTCCATTCCATCCCCACAGGAGAAGGAACAGAAGTACAGTCTGAAGCTGGATGAGATGAGAGTGAAGGACGTGGAGACCGGGAGATTTGCTATTGGGAAGAAGCACGCCTTTGCCCTCTTCTATAACCATGGAAAGTATGTCAAATATTTTATCTTCCTTGGAATGTAGCGGGTTTCACTATACTCCATATTCCATACTCCATATTCTATACTCCATGCATACTTCATATTCCAACTCCATCTCCATACATACTCCATGCTCCATACTCCATGCTCCATACGCATATTCCAATACTCCACACCATACTCATATTCCGCTCCATGCTACATACTCCATACCCATATTCCATACTCCATACTCCATACCCATATTCCATACTCCATACCCATATTCCATACTCCATACTCCATACCCATATTCCATACTCCATACTATTCTCCATACTCCTATTTAGGAACATCCATAAGGACAAGCAAGAGTTGGAATTGTTGGCTCAGAGCGATGAAGATGTAGAGAGCTGGAAGGCATCCTTGCTTCGTGCTGGAGTCTATCCTGTCAGCACACAAGATGAGTCAAGTGGGTCTCCTGTAAGTTGTATAACATAGTATAACTATAACAGTATAGCATAGTATAACAGTATAACAGTATAACATAGTATAACATAGTATAACACAGTATAACATAGTGTATTGCATAGTATAACATGACATAGTATAACATGACATAGTATAACATAGTATAACATAGTATAACATAGTATAACATAGTGTATTGCATAGTATAACATGACATAGTATAACATAGTATAGCAAGAGTAGCAGCTAGTCAATGTGTTTTCACATTTCTATACCCATTCCAGGATCCAGATATTGGTTCCATTGACCCCCAACTTGAGCGTCAGGTTGAAACCATTCGCAATCTGGTGGAATCGTACTTTGGCATCGTGGTGAAGAACATTCGTGACATGGTCCCCAAGACAATCATGTTTATGATGGTCAATAAACTCAAGGAGTACATGACGGGAGATCTCCTGCCGATGATCTACTCTGCAGGGGACCAGAACTCTCTGATGGAGGAGAGCCAGGAGGCTGCCCGCAGGAGAGATGAGATGGTACGGATGTATCACACCTGCAAGGAAGCACTGGACCTCATCTCTGATGTTGGCTCCAAGACAGGTGGGTGTGGCATGGGATCCAGGAGGGGGAGGGAGATTGGTGTGTCAGGTTGCAATTTAGTGACGAGTGTCATGTTCCTTTGCAGCACACACACCTCTACCTCCACCCATTCAGACCGACGATCTACCTGATTCTTCCATTGCTCCTTCGAAACCTCGTTCCTATGGAGGAGGAGGAGGAAACAGTGCTCCCTCTCGTCCCTCCCGGCCAGGACCGTCAAGACCACCCCCTAACTCTAGCCGACCACCCCCTGCCCCATCTCCCACCCCCCGTCCTCCTCCTGCCAGTCAGGATAAGCCCAATATACCAAGGTCAGTCAATAGACTCCATGTGACAGTCACATGACATGAGTGTAGATTCCCATGTGAGTCACATGACATGAGTGTGATGCTCCCATGTGGCAGTCACGTCATGTGATGCAGTCAATAGACTCCCATAATTATGACAGTCACATGACATGAGTGTGATAGCTCCATGTGGCAGTTACATGCACACGACATGTGTGATGTAATCATGACTCCTCCCTAAATTACAATCATGTGATACAAGTGTGATGCAATAATAGGTAGTCACATGACATAGTTATCATTAATTTTGTTGTATGTAGACGGCCCCCAGCTAACCCACCTCGGCCAGCTCCTGCTCGTCCCAACATCCCACAGAGACCTCATTATTAACTGTTTAGCAGCTCATGTGTTTTCTTTCCAATGCTAATAAGTATTGAGTTTGTTGTAGTACATACTGTACGGATTTTTATATATAATTTGTAGCCAATAAAGTGTCTCAATAATTTCATAACAGTCAGTAGGTCTGAATCCCACGCATGTGATAATCAAAGTGACAAACAAGCAAACAACAAACAAACAACAAACAAACAAAAATAGTGAATGATAACCCTTTACTATGTGAACATGTTATATTACTCTTCTTGGCTAGTTCATTTCTCTTTTTCATGTGAAAAAATCATTCATTTTTTTCTTCTTCTGTTGAGGTCTCTGAAGGTGGTCGTCTTCTTTGAACTCTTCCTTGATCTGTGGCACCATCCCCATCAAATCCTCCTTGTTGAGGGTATAACCACTCTCCATCCATTGCTGTTTGAGACACTTCAGGGTCCACCCCATTTGGTGACCAGGCGAAACCAACCCGCCCTCCATCAAGTCGCGCCCATTCACTGGCATCTTGGGAACGACCCACGTCTCAAGAGTGGAGTAGTAGTCGAACCGGTCACAATAACGCAGCAACTCTAACAGTGTTCCTCTGTCAGTACTCATCACTAATAAGTCCTGATAATACTTGCATGGAGTGGAAGGGTCATAGGTTGTCTCCCTGTGATCCACTATGAATGCCCCCTGATCTCGTTCCTTGTTACTCAGTTTCCATGACTCAGCCATTTGTAGGAACTCCTGAGTGGTGTGCGTGAGGGAGGAGAGGAGGGAGGACGACTTCAGAGGATCACCACCTCTGGACTTCATGGCACTCCAAACCCTTTCCAGTTCCACCAAGTTTGGCTGCCCATGGAACCCTGAAAGGTGAAAATATATATACACTGGTATACGATTATAGTTGGTAAACTAGTTCGATGATAGCAAGTTAGTAAATTTTGAACAGTGCTGTACCAAACACTTGAAATCTCGTTTGTAGAGTGGTTACCCTGTTTAGGCAGTTTACTGATTCAGGTGGTTCAGTGATTCAGGTGGTTCACTGGTTCAGGAGGTTCACTGGTTCTTTATGTACACACAAAGATACTTTTAGATTGTCCTTTTGTTGAGAGGTTTGTCCTCTTTCAGAGTGTCCTTATCGGAGGTACATTCTTCCACACATAGCTACAAACACACTGAGGGAAAAGATACCAGAACAACTCACTGATATGCTTGGCCACACCCAATTTGTACATTAATTGGATCAAATGAGGGGCGTGGTTTCCCATCAGTATCTTCGCCATCTCGTTCCATATCCTCTCTGCACTAACAACCTCCAAACCCTCAGCCAGTTCTTGTATTGCTTCAAGGGTGCTCCTGTCATGGCGATCTGCTTTGGGAACTATCCGGCCATAGAAACGAAAGTACCTCAATATCCTCAAGTAATCTTCCATGATTCTCTTGCGAGCATCTCCAACGAAGAGGACAGATTTCTCGGCTAAATGTTTCTCTCCCTGGAAGTAGTCGTAAAGGATACCATCCAGCGAGAGGCTCATGGCATTGATGGTGAGGTCACGACGAAGGGCATCTGTTTTCCAGTCTCTGACGAAATTCACCTTCGCATGACGGCCATCTGTCACTTGATCCTCCCTTAGTGTTGTGATCTAAATAAATACACCCCAAAAAGAATTGATTTTCTATTATTCATGTGGAAATCTTGATTTTTGCAAGAATCGCAGTGTGAATATTATGTAAACTATGACATCATCCACCCCCCCCCCCCCAAATTAATAATTTCCCACTCACCTCGTATGTGATCCCATCCTTCAGGACAACAGTGACAGTTCCATGACTTAGACCAGTTGGAATACAGCGTATGCCCGCCTTCCTCAGCATCCTGATCATTGTATTGGGCTCACAATCCGTTCCAATGTCCACATCCTTTGGAGGCACCCCCAGAAGAAGGTCCCTGACCACGCCCCCTACGAACCTGAAGTCGTAGCCTGCAGACTTGAATAATCTCTCAAGATTTAACAGTTCAGGCTTGAGCAAAGCCTTGAAATCCGGGGAGTGCATCTTCCCTGTGCTCATGATTGGCAGGTAATGTACAGTCCTAACCTTACACTGGCGTAGGAGTGTCGGAAATCCCTGCAAAAAGCGTCGTAACAGCCTAGAAGAATTCATCCAGGATTGTACCTAATTATGAGAATTTTCAAAGTCTCCCCAATAATATTGAAAGACCGTTCCTACGCGCATGAGCGTTAGTCCTATCTAATTATGAGAATGCCAAGTATGAGATATTATTGAGTAATATCGAAAAGAAAAGGCTGCTGTCTGGTCATGGATAAAAATGAAAAACTCGCCATAGCAAGGAAGAAGGTGACTTAATTTTTAATCTACACAATATAAGAATTTTTTTCTGCGTGTTATATCTAGCTGAAAAAGTTTCAGTCCAAAAATTCTCCACAATACACCAAGAATACTAGTGTTCTTGAGCCTTCACCTCAGTCCATTCTCTTCACAGCACCAACTCTTACTGGGGTAAGCTAAACCCCTTTAATATGTATGATATTATGACTTTTTTTTCCAGCCTCTCCCCACAGCTAGCCAAACCCCTTTTCCTCAGTCCCTTCCACCCACCACTTCTTCTTCTTCTACCTCTTTCTTTCCTGCATCCTCCCCTAATGGTCCCTCCCCTTCTCCTTCCATCAATAACATGCAAACAATGCCAGAACCCTCAGCAAGACATGGCACATTTGCACCCACAATGGACTTAATCCCACCTTTGACCTCCTCATCTGCTGCTCAAAACTCTAATTACTCCCTCCCTAACTTGGCGAGTGCAAAAGAAGATGGCAGAACAAGTGGAAGTTTAAGCGAACCTTTACTCAATGGGTCAATCCTGGACCACTTGACTCCTACATCTGGAAATCTCACTCAAAATATGCGGCATCCTGTAGTGGTATCAGATTCACAAGCTGTAATACCACCACATCATTACCCAAAATATTATGCTAAACCTCTGCAAGTTTCTGCTGGACTTTTGAGCACTGGTGTCACAAGTAGCGATGGTTTCAGACCCATAACTGGTTCCACTGGTGTCACAAGTAGCGGTGGTTTCAGACCCATAACTGGTTCCACTGGTGACACAAGTAGTGGTGGTTTCAGACCCACAACTGGTTCGTCCTTCACTGGTGTCACAAGTAGTGATGGTGTCAGACCCATAACTGGTGACACAAGTAGTGGTGATTTCAGACCCACAGCTGGTTCATTCACTGGTGCTAGTCAAGGTGGTGTGTTGGTCAGACATATTCCTTATCTCCCCTCGTCCTCGCCTCCTAATTCTCTGGGGGTGGGGCTTGTGGAAGGAAGGCAAGGGGGAGTGGTGGAAGGTGAACAAGGATCAGGAGGTGTGGCTTTTGGAATCGGAGACGGTGGGAGCAAAGCTTCATCTATTGATGATGAAGTCACAGAACTTGAACAGAAAGTCAAGGTACACTGAAAAAAAAAAAGGATCGTCATCCAATTAATGTTTTATTTCTTATCCTTCAGGCACATGCTCAAACTATTGATATTCTTGTGGGTGAGAAAAGTACTCTCCAAATGGAATTAAGCTCTTTGAAGGCACAACTGGCAACTAAGTCAAGTAAGTATGCCATGGTGACAACCTGTAGCTGGCATGTGTGACATGATAAGCCTGGGTTTGTAGTTTGCATGGTGACAAGCCCAGGCTTGTAGCTGGCTTTGTATGCCATGCAGGTGACAAGCCTAGGCATGTAGTTAGGCGGATTGTGTGCCATCATGGTGACAAGCCCAGGCTTGTAACTGACATTGTATGCTGTGCTTTGTAGGAGAGAGCCTTGATTGGGAAGGCCACTTGAAGGCCACTCGCCAAAAACTGACAAAGTTAGAGAAAGACACTGTCACTACTTCCACTGAGCTCACTCGGAAGACTGAAGAGTTGCGACGCTCGAAACTGGAGAGGGAGGAGCTTCGAAAGTCTTTGGAACACTTGAGATCATCCCTTGAAGATCAACAGGAGGAAGGGACGGAACTCATCAGCAAAGTTGCAGCTCAATCAGCAGAAATAGTCCAACTGCAGAGTATTAATACTGATTTACAGAGCAAACTTACCATGTCTGAGTTGCTTACTCAGCAGGTATGCGTCATAAGTTGAAATGTTTTGTAATGACGGATTCCATGCTTACAGCTTTCTGGAGGGAAGCCTGCTGTGACCCCACCCACTGATCCCACTGTCCTGAGCCAGCTGAAGGAAGCGGAGGATCACATGCAACAACTCAAGAGGAACTTGGAAGTAGTAACCCGCGAGAGAGACCAAGTGACCTCTGACCTCTCAGTCCTCCGGGACTCGTTACTGGAACAACAAGAGGATAGCACTAAAAAGGTTAAATCTAGAGGGCATTAATTAGAACTTGTTCATATCATCTATATCTGTTAGTTAGCGGAGTGTCAAATGCAACTTGCTGAAAGCCAGGCACTGGTTTCGTCCATGAAGAAAGAAATGAATGAAATCTTAGTCCAGAAAGGTACCTGCATGTACATAAAGTATTATACATGTCATCACTTTAATATCTATAGAGGTATTAGAGAGGAAGCTCTCAACTGAGCATGCTCACTGTGAGCATTTCAATCCAGTTGCCATGGAAGCTGTAAAGCAGGAAAGGGACCAACTGAAGCTCCAACTCGAGAAGCAAGTTGAGGACAATGTGCAGCTTGTCAAGTACGTATATTGCAGTGTCTATTCATCTCTTATAGTGTATGGTTAACAAATGACTCACTCTCTTATTCATATGTGTGGCAGTACTTTATCTCTCTTTCTGCAGGATGAATACAGAAGTAGAGAACCAGGCATTGGGGGCAGAAATGAAGCTCTCTCGTCTAGAGGAGCAGTCTGTGGATCACCAGAGTCTCCTGACCACTATGGCGCAAGACAAGGAAACACTCAGTCGGTAGGTCTTCATCATTGCAGCCACCTCCTGAATTAGCTGGGACCTCCCCCTTACAGTAATGTCAATAAGTGGCAATATACCAGAAGCCTTAAAAATGCTGTGGGCTTGGTATTATGCACAGAAACATAGTTCATAGTTTCCTTCTCATGTTTCAGTGCTATGTCTCAAAATAAAGAGCTAAAGCACAACATTGCTGAGTTGCAGGATGCCTTTGTTAAACTCTCCCACCAGAACATGGAGCTGGCTAGTGAACTAGACACAGAGAGACGTCGACTCTCTCACATCAAGGAACAAATGGCCACGCCCACTAAACCAGCCGCACAAACCACTCCCACATTGGGAAGTGGAGAGGATAGGGTGAAGGATAACGACAGTGGGGAGGGAGGAAACAGTAGCAGTGTTGTTGTGAATACCTCAATTCTTGAGAAGGAGAGAGAGGATGAAGACAAAGTGAAGGTCAAAGGTGATGCAGTAGCAGCAGTGGTGGAGGAGAAGCAGAAACTAATAGAGGTGAGTTCGCTGTCTGATTTAAGAGAAGAAAAAACTCTTCTTTTCCAACTGCAATTCTGCAGGCTTTGATTCTTGAGAAGACATGGTTTCAGGACAAGTTGGAGCAGCTGCGTGCTGAGCACCATACCTTGCAGGACAAGCATCATACCTTGCAAGACAAGCACCATACCTTACAGGAGGAACATCATACTTTGCAGGACAGGCATGATTATGGCTTGCAGGATGAGCACCATACCTCACAGGACAGGCATGGTCCTACCTTGCGGGACGAACACAAAAGTTTAATCCAAACCGCAACACCTACTAGTGAAACTGAAGTAACTCCACCACTTCTGACTGATTCTGGAACACTGTTATTGGAGCATACAGGTATGTGGCAAGTGCAGTGTATAAAATGCAAGCCATAGCCGAACTCCAACAGTCTCCCCTTATAGTTAATAGGAACTGCCAATAAACAGATGACTCTTGGGTATAGGGCATGGCATGTTTATACACTGCTTCTGACATTCAGTTGGAACCAGTGGAACTTCCTCCGCGGTTACAGTAGTGAAAGTTGATCTGGCCTGACCCCTGACCCCACATGTTTATAAATTTTAGTGAGTGTACATAATTCACTGAATGGTTGTGGTAAATGTTTAGTCATACCAAACCCCACACCTTTCTTTGGCATGTCTGTATTTTTGCAGGTGATGAATTTAATGTTATAATATGCATAATGTGTCTTCATTAGATGGTGAAGCTCTAGTCACTCGAAAAGGAGAAAAAATTCAAGAAAAAATCCATCCTTTATCTCCGCAACAGCTTGCCGAGTTTCAAACCAGTTTCAATGCTCTGCAGCAGAAGTTTGTGGTGCTGATGAGGGAAAAAGCAGATCTCTTGGAGAAGATAGAGGAGCATGAGGTGGTTATTATGAAGCTAGCCTCGGAAACAGATACTGCAGGTGAGGTAACGGGTAACTTCCAACTCAAGAAAAAATAGATTTGCTGTAGCTGGATGAAACTTGACAATATTTTTCTACACCAGGTGACTACATGACACAATACCAGACTCAGCGAGATGCCCTCAATCAGTTTCGAGAAAAGGACCACTTTATCCAACAGCTTATGGCGGAGAAGGCAGTTATGCAGGTAAAAATATTGGGATGTCTTCATAACAGTGGACTTTGTTGCTCATATTTTATCCCAACAGTTTGACTGCAATGTTTACCCCAATTATTCTTTCATGGGTTCTTGAGTGGTATCTGTGTATATTAATTGACCAGATGCAATTTTTTTAATGCTTTCTCTCCTTCAGACTAACATTGCACAACTCCAAGTGCTGGTCCGAAAAGTCATATCTGAGCAATCTAGTCGATCTTCTCCTCATCTTAGCACCAGATCTAAACCTCGTACTCATACCACCCTCACTCCCCACAGACCCACGTCCTCTCTTCCCCTGTCCCCTCCTCTTTCCGCTTCTCCTTATCCAAGTACTCCCTATGACTCCACCTCCTCTCTCCCCAAGATGCCCCCAAAAAATCGAAACTCGTCAGAGTCGGGACTTCCCCTTCATTTGCGACCACCATCTCCCCATTATCAAGATACTCCTAGTGATAATGATGCAGATTTAACTGTCTCTAGCACCATCCTAGATCTCAATTCCAGTCACATGACTGAGGAGGATAGTCATGTGACCACAGCTACAGCAGAACAGATTATGGAGCTGCTGGATCAACTGGAAATGACAGCTGGCAGTGATGGTGGGGGTTTGGATGGATACTGCAGTGACGAGGGGCCAGTGGTTCATTGCAACATGTGCACAGGTCAAGTGCTGGTGGTTTGAAGCAGCTGTACAATATAAATTATCATCATTATGTTATGTCATAAATTGCAAAAATTGATTATTATAAATTTTTATGCATAGAAAAATTTTGCGTTGTCTTTCATTTTCTATAACAGTTGCAGAATATTTTAGTTACCCGGCCGGCTGTACTGTTAGAGTAATGATGTCTTGCCCCAGGGCTCCTCCAGAGTTTCTGACCGAGATGGAAATGAAAGGCTACATCTTGAAGAACGTGCAAAGGACGAAACGTGCAAAGGACGAGAAAGAAAGCCGGCCATGGAGCGTATGGCTACGTGGAAGAAGTCGAGGTGTGTGGCACCATTTGTGCCGCCAAGAAAGTCCACCGCGTCTTGTTAAATAACGACAATGAAGGAGTGGAAGCATTCAAGAAGAAATTCTTTTCTGAGTGCATTATTATGAGTCGCTTGAGGCATCCTCACATTGTGCAGTTCCTTGGTGTGAGCTTCCCCTCTGAGGACCAGATTAGAGAGGAAGAGATTTTCGAGTCCTCACTTGATAGCAATAATCCACGTAGCAGTCCTCAAGGCCTCTCTTTACCTTGGCTAATAATGGAATATCTTCCCATCAACCTCGATGATTTCTTGAAGAAGAATTCCTCCATTCCTTATTCGGTGAAATCATCTCTCCTTTTCGATATTTCCAAAGGAATTGCGTATCTCCACAGCCAGGATCCAGCTATCATCCACCGCGATCTGACAGCTAAGAATATCCTTATTGATTCATCCATGGTAGCAAAGATTGCCGATTTTGGAGTGGCTCGTATCGTGAACCCTCTCTCCAACACTATGTCTGTGGGACCTGGGGCCATGATCTACATGCCTCCCGACGTGCAACAGAATGGAGAAGACATGCATTCTACACACTACGACACAAGTATCGATATCTTCTCATTTGGCGTCAACATCCTCTACACAATTGTCCAGGAGTGTCCAACGACCTTGCAACCACCAGTGTACCTTGATCCCAATGACAATTCTCTCTTAATTGCTGTCAGTGAGGTGGAGAGGAGAGGAAAATACTTTATAAAGGCACAGTCTCTTCTCACGGATGAATCAGCTCCAGAGCACAGACTGATAGGTATGTCCAAGTCTTGCCTCAGCAACGCAGCCTCCCAGCGACCATCCATAGAGACGCTTTATCAAGAGCTGAAGAAAATCAAAGAGGAGCTTTCTGACAGGCTCATCGTAAAGGATAAGTATGAGCTGATGGAGCTGGCCAAAGTGAGTGGCAACGAAGAAGAAGATGAACACAGACCCTCTGAGGTAAGGAGATTTTTTATCAAGAGCTAAGGGAGAACAAGGAAATTGGGAGTGTGCTCTTGGGTATGTATCTGACAAGCATGGCATGGCTTCTTTAGTTAGATAATGTGTAAAGAATTCCAAAAAGGGCAACTAAGATTGAGCAACGATTGGGGAATTGGAGCTGTTTTAGGATTTTTTTTGGTACTGTCATCGTAATGTTTGCAGACAGATGCACCACCTTTTTCATGTGACCTAATTAGATTTTTTAATTGACTGCATGTGGGCTGCTTCTGTTCTCATTAATTTAATTTTGTTGCCAAGGGGAAAGTCCCTGTGATGGCATGTAACATTGAGTAGAGTTATCCATAAAAGAGAAACTGAATTAGGTCCTTGTATATATAAACCTGCTATCCATAAGGGAAAATTCACTAATTGTTCCTAACGATGGATGAATTAAACTTCTGACATAAGGGACAAGCACTATAGGCCTTCACACTGGTTCTTAGAAGGCAATGACTTATTTGGAAATCTCGCAAGTGAAATGCTGTACTCTATAATTCCTCACATGGTAGTAACTTGTACTCAACAGCCCTGGGGACACAACTACAACAAATATGCATATTGGCAGGGGAATAGGAACCATGAGCACAAGCTCATAAGATGGCTGAGTGAAAATTAATCTCTTTAATCTCTGCTACTTCCACTTATCACTTAATCTTCCTCTTTCTTTTGATAATTCATCACAAAACATGAAAGTGAATTTGCGACCTCAAAAACTGATGACAGTACTTGCATAGTCCACCATCATCATAATAATAATCATGTCAGTATGCTGGGAAAGTCAGTTTGAAGTGCAGTCCCCAGCATGCCTTCCCTTCCCACTATCATGCCTTCAAATGCATCTTCCCTTCCCACTATCATGCCTTCAAATGCATCTTCCCTTTGATGTGGTCAATAGAATGCTGATCAGCCCTAAGGTTGCCACCCACTAATATTTGGGAAGTGTTCAAAAAGAGGTCCTAAATCATTACTTGTAACAAAGAGTACACAAGACAAGCCATCTCCTACCTTGCTGTACAGTGCTCCAAACACTGACAAGACACTACTGGTATTTTAATAAGGCTCCAGGGTTTCTCCCCAGGGACATAGTGGGCTTCAGTTCTTCCCCCCTATGCCCCCTATGCTTATCTTCATAATCATCAGAGGATTGGCTGATAATAATAATTGTATAAGGTTGCTGTAGAGTGTAGACTCAACATATATTCTAGCTATTATAACCACAAAATTTTAGCTTCAGCATGCGCTGGAGGTTCTGGTACAGATGGTAGGCTCTGGTACAGATGGTAGGCTCTGGTACGGATGGTAGGCTCTGGTACGGATAGTACGGCCATGGCTCGTGGCTGTGCCACCTTTTAGAGTTTTTTTTTTTTTTTTTCAATCAATATTTACTGGAGGGGATTCCCCAGATGGCTCTACCACTATAATTGAGCTGGGTCTGGCTCTGTAATGAGGAAAATCCCTTGGACAAATAATTATGACCAAATCCCTGGACAATCCAAAATTCTGGGGAGAAACCCCGAAGACATAACATTATTGACCATTCAGTTTTTGTTGGGATTTTTACTTGCAGAGGGACACTGTGCTGGTCTTGCAGGAGAATCGTCGATTAGCTGATCACAATGAGTCCCTGAAAATGGAAAATGATGAATTTCAACTGACGATCAGGCAGTTGCAAGATGAGAAGAGAGAGTTTGAGGAAGAAAAGCGCCAGTTGGAGCTGAGGAATGGGGAATTGGTGGAACAGAAGAGACGACTGGAGGCATTGCAAGTAGTGAAACATCAAGAGTCTAGCAGACTGCTCACAGAAGTCTCAATGTTATCCAATGAAGTCTCTATCGAGGTCAGCGTGTGTGAAGTCACATGACTTTTGTGTGTGCATGAGAACAGTGTCTGAAGTCACATGACTTATCATGTGACGTATATATATATATATGCAATCATGATGCAACGCCCCCTTTCAGCACATGTCACGTGATTATGATGGCATGCCCATTTCAACACAAATCACATGATCATGATATGCCACACCCCTTTCATACAGTATTTTATCCTTGCAGAGGAAGCAACGGGAGAATTTGGAAATGACCCGACAGAATTTGGAGAACACTATCAAGCAACGGAACGAAACGATAAAGCACCTGGAACAGCAGCTGGAGACAGAGATGCAGATCGGCCAGGACAGAAAGTCTGCCATGGACATCCTAGAGGAGAACGTCATAGTGCTTGAGGATCAGGTTAAGGTTCTGTCCAATAACGTTCACCCCCCGCCCCCACTTTTGAATGTGATACCACCCACTGATCAGGACAAGCTGAAGAAGATGATTGAGACGTTACAGGTATGGTATGAGAGTATTATGAGTTGCCACTGGTAATTAGTAGGAATGGGTGGACTCCTTGGAACCTTGTTGTGGGGTGGTTCATGTGCACCATCATCGTCTTCAATGTGATTGGTCCCCCTTCCTGTGCAGTTGCAGAATGCAGAGTTGGAAGGGCGCAACACAGCCCTCAAAACAGAAGCTCAACTGCTCAGGGTGAGTAATCAAGTGTAGAATACATTATCCACAAGTGAGCGTGAGACACTATCCACACATGATTGATTGCAGTCTGAGTGTGTCATTCATCTATTGAGTCTAAGTGTTTCATGCTGTGTAGGATGATATAAATAGCTGTACTCTGTGGATGGTGCTTTGCAACCACACCATATTCATGTTTTGATTAAGCCGTTGGTTGTTTATAAAACCACCTCAAGTTTGCCTTTCAATTTCTGCAAAGTAAACTTTGTGGTTTCTCTCCCTCCCTCCTTCCCTCAACCTTTAACAATACCAATCACTGAAACCAACATACCAACCACCTTTGCCGATATCAATCACCTTAACGATACCAACCACTGAAACCAACATACCAACCACCAATCACCTTTAACGATACCGGGTCATAACTGAAACCCCCTGACCACCAATTATAGTCCTCTGTTCATTCTGAAACCTTTGTCAAAAGGGTATCATTAACATTGAAAGTGTTGTGTTTTTATTAGTGAAGTGCTTGAGAATAAGTCACTTACCATTATCTATCTACTGGGGGTGAAGTAGTCTCGCAAGCCAGCCGTATTTTTCACGCGCGAAAAGGGGGAGGGGGAAAGGAAGAAAAATACGTCTGGTCAGACTGGCCAGGTTTTTGTGAACTCCGCCAGAATCTTGATCAAAGTAGTCATGTGATGTTCAATAAATCATGTGACACGATGACATATTGCTACTTTTTCTAGCTCGCGCATGAAAATGAACTGAAGCAGTAGCTAGAGAAGAGAAGCCACAGTGAAGAGGAGGTAGGTGCAGCTAGCTATGGACGAGGCAATCAAAAGGCTTGAGTAGTCTAGCTTTAGAGAAAACCAAAGGCGCATCATAGCCAGTTTTTGCAAGTGGCCGAAGTGATGTCTTCGCTAGCATGCCTACTGGCAGTGGCTTTTTGTAACTGCATTTTGCCAACTTTATTTGACTAACAGACGCCTCCATTGCCATAATATAGTTATATATATCTATCTATGCGCCAAATTCAGAGTCATGTGATTTTAATGTGACTTGACCGCGCGACTAAAATTAATTGCATTCCTTTTGTTCACAAAATCCTGACGAGTCTGACCAGACTGTATATGGAATATTCAGGCTGGCTTGCGAGACTAGGGGTGAAGAGGGAGGACCCAAAATATAAGACTAAGTACAAAAAAGACAGCTCAACTGAGGTGATCTTTCTGTAATCTTTATACTGAATCGATTCCATTCCATAGAAGGAGATGTTGGAGAAAGCCAAGGGTTACCAATCCACCATTGATGAGCTGAGAAGACCACACCCCAACACACCTTCACCTACTAGACACCCCTCACTGGTGAGCACAAAACTTAATTCTTGAAAACTCTTTCAGCATGAACAAATTGTACTCTCTCTCTCTCTCTCTCTCTCTCTCTCTCTCTCTCTCTCTCTCTCTCTCTCTCTCTCTCTCTCTCTCTCTCTCTCTCTCTCTCTCTCTCTCTCTCTCTCTCTCTCTCTCTCTCTCTCTCTCTCTCTCTCTCTCTCTCTCTCTCTCTCTCTCTCTCTCTCTCTCTCTCTCTCTCTCTCTCTCTCTCTCTCTCTCTCTCTCTCTCTCTCTCTCTCTCTCTCTCTCTCTCTCTCTCTCTCTCTCTCTCTCTCTCTCTCTCTCTCTCTCTCTCTCTCTCTCTCTCTCTCTCTCTCTCTCTCTCTCTCTCTCTCTCTCTCTCAGCCTCCCAGTGGCATCAAGGTGACCCTCCCCATTTTCTGGAAGCAGTGCCTCCCTACCCCTTCCAGCGTCCACTTTGGCCAGTGTGTCATCTTCATGGGGCGGTACCTTCTGTTTGGTGGGGGGATAGGCATTGGAGACAACAAACGGAAAATCCTAAAATTTGACCTTCGGGTGGCAAAATGGAGCGAATTTTCTCTCTACTTGTACGAACACTTTGCAATGGCTGTGGTCATGAGCAAACTCTACATTATTGGAGGTTATAACGTAGTCAAGGATGAATACAGCAGTCGAGTATCAGAATGGAGTGACATAGGGTCCAATTGGGTTGCTGTTTCGGGAGACCCTTTACAGACCCCCAGAGCCGATGCTGTTGCCATCGGTTATAGGAAATGGCTGATAATTGCAGGGGGGTTTAATGGCGTTCCTCTTAATACAGTGGAGTGTATAGACTGTGAGACTTTCAGTTCTTCTTATGTTCTTCCGTCCTTACCAGAGCCTGCCTATGCCATGCAGTCTGCCGTTTATCATGACACCTCTCGAAGTAACGGAGTCGCAATTTGGTACCTAATGAGGACAGGTAAGGGGTGTGGTCTGGACGGAAGACGACCGGTCTTCTCAGTATCACTGCCCCACCTTATAGAGAAGCGTACCACGTGGTCTGTGCTGCCTGACCCTCCTTTGAGTAACTCTGCTCCAGTGACTGTCAGAGGTCACCTCCTAGCTGTAGGGGGTCGTGACCAACATGCATGTAAGAAGGACATACACATGTATTTCCCTGGGACCAACGAGTGGCTGAAGGTTGCAGACATACAATACCCACGGCACAGCTGTTCCTGCATCCCTCTCTCAGACAAGAAGTTCGTGGTCCTCGGAGGACAGGAGAAAGATGTGGAGTATTCATGCAAAGTGGATCAGTTTGACATTAAATTCAACAATTAGTGGTGGGTGGGGTCACAGGTGCTGTTATTCTTTTATCACTCATTTTTTAAATTGTGTCAATCATACACCATTGCATATGGATCGTCTGAGACACGCGCGACTATTAACGCTAGACTATTTAACTGTAGCTGTACCTTAGATCCCGTTGCTATGTGGTTGCTATGTGCATTAAATCAGCAAGTGTGCACTAATTCTGTAGGAGTGCACTAATTTTTTGCATCCCCAGGCCGGCTATGCTGAATGCTGTAAGACAGCTTGAAAAGGTTGTTGAAGTTCTGCCTTTTATGCTGGCTACTATACTCTCTGAAAAGCTTGTTAGGTTTGAAACGTTATGAATATCATGTAGCTCTGTGATCGCGTCGCGATTTCTTTTGCGCGGCACTCGCAGAGTACGAGTGGCTCTTCTGATCGATATTATAATCTGAGCGTGAGAGTCTGGCCCGCGCGAGACTACAGAATATGAACATAAACTGCTTCTTTTTTGCTGTGATAACTAATGCCTTAATCATTGCAGCAGAAGGTAGCCACTAGCCTAAACATGATTCTACTGATTTTTCATTGAACTTACAGTTTTTATAGTGGATCCAGGACCAAGACATCTGATATCTCCTGTTGGTTCACAATTCCAGCTTGACTGCTCAGTAGCTGTGGGGTATTTTCCATTATGGATTGTGTTTTTGTCAAAGTTTAACAGAGAGTACCTGAGTGATGGTTTGGATCTGGTTCACCTCCGTCAAAATAATATCACAGTGCGAGAATTTAACAATCGTTCATCTCAACTAGTTGTCAATCCCACAACAGTCCAACTAGTAAACTACATAGAATGTATAGCTCAAGATATTATTGGAGTCAGAACAAGGGGCCAACGAGTGAAAGTGACCATTTATGGTAAATCCAAACATCATAGATTATTAATGGCTTTATTCACATAATATTATTGCTGGTCATTCATTTATAAGAACTGACTCTGCCAATAGTTCATCCCTACCCTCGTTTCCTTACTTTTTTGAGCAGTGGTTCTTTTTTTTAATTTTATTTATTTATTTTTTTTTTTTTTTTAATTTCATCAGAGTGTATTGCTTCAACATGTGATTTTGACCTAGTGTAGCTAGCGGCAATCAATTAATTTCTATTGAATGTGCTGAAATATTCGCACCATAAACTTTAAACTAGGATGGAAATGGGATCAATCTTTGTTCTGTATATCCAGCCAACAATCTCTACATATTAAATATGTACATTACTGCATGCACTAGCTATAATCTGAAGCTACCTGACACTATGTAATAGCTGGATATACAGAACAAAGATTGATCTTGGAATGTGTTCGACAGGTTTGTAGCTACATATTCCCATCTCTTCTCTATATCAAGAGAGTCTAATTTGTCTTATTGTTACAGATCCATCTGTTGTAGCTGCCATAGTTGTTCCAGTTGTATTAGTCATCCTTCTCCTTATCATTATTGCTGTTCTGATAGTACTGGTTCTGTGCCATAAAGGTATGTCACTACTTGTCACACCACAACTTGCATTTTCTCCAGTGATCTCTTCATTGAAACAGGTTTCTGCAACAGAAACAAGAATGGCCCTACCCCTCAATGCAGGAATCAGAGATATTTTTATGTGGTTAACTAAGATTAACTGCTTATCTTAACCTTTGTGTACATCATCATTTCAATTCACACAGTTTATATTCCCTGAAATGGAACTAATTCTCGATGAGGAGAGGCTTCAACTTCAAGAAGGTGTGCCTCTCCTCTTTGAGAATGTCTATTGTGACATCTGGGAACTCTATTCTGGGACAACAATGGTATTATAAAAAATGGTATTGCATTGCGGTAGCCTACCAGCTGTACCCTCACTTATTTTTCAACAGCCAGAAGCTGTTTTATGTTGCCTGGAGGCTACTATTATGTTTATGGCTTATAAGCCCTTGGAAGATGATGGTGCATAAAGCGCTGGGGGGGGGGGGGGGGGGGGGGGGCATAGCCTCCAGGAATGGCTCAATCCAGATCACATCTAAAAGACAGAGTATGTACAAGAAAAGGGCACAGGGCAGGAGGTTGAAACAGGTAAGCTAGCTGAACTTGAGAATTTGAGTGCTAGGAACTAGGTAGAAATGGTAACCATAACTGATGCAGGCACTGTAGCTAACCCTAGCCACTACATTGCCTTCGAAGTAGCTAAAAATGTTCTAGGGAAAATACACAGAATGTCTAGCTAGAGTAGCTACAGGTGGTTTTCCTTAGCAGCAGCCTTTCATTTTGCACATTTATGAATCTCTCTTGTAATATCCATCAGATTCAAGAGATATTAGATCCACTAGCCTATGACTAACCCTAACTAGAATATATTATATCTAGCTTCATGTAGCTGTAACCCTTAGCTATATGAGATTGTGTTGTAGCTACAGGAGAGAGTGTGCATGTACGTGATAGCTAGCTTGTCTATAATTATACAGAACATCAAGAGGAAGTGATTGGAAAAGGTCAGGGAAATAAGGTATATAATACAGTGAAGCTTCCTCTGTATGCAGGTTGAAGTGGGACAGTGTGCATAGCTATAGACTAACCACACAGTTTTGTGTGGATTATATGTATGAAGATAATTAAAATTTACAAAACACAGATTGACGTGTATCCTTTGCTCATTTGCTATTAGTTTTAGGTCAATACTATCAGTTGCCATGATACCACCTAGCAGGCTTTGAATATGCGGCAAGCTCACATGCTCTTTAGCTACTTATATCTGAAGCTGGAGTCAGCCATGACTTGTGCTTCATTAGCTACATAACATTATGTAGAATTATGTTAATTTGTCTAGATCAAAAGTATCCACATAACTATGTGATCAGGAAAAGTGGTCAGGTTGAAACCTGACCAACCTGACTGGAGGCTACACCACTGTTTCTTTGTATGCAGCTGTTTAAACTAAGGAGTACATGCATATGTTGTGTATGGCTGACATCCTATTAAGAGAATTGAAGGCATTGGAGGCATCAACGAGCAAGGCAGCCTCAGTGTCTTCTAGATGGAAATTTTCCCACACAGAATGAACGGTGTCTTCACAGCCTGATATCTGTCATGCACATAGCTGAACTGAACCTGCAGCATCCTGGATGTCCAATCTATAGTGATTTCAAGAACTGCTTTTGCAATGATGCGTCTTGCTGTGTCACCAATGCCAATAGGACGAACACCAGGACACTTGTCAAGGGCTATCAGCCTGCAAGCTAGAAAAGGGGCAAGTCCCACAGGATCAAGTAGGGAGGTGCAGAGACGCTTTGTAAGTTAACCCATGCTAAAGCTTAACACAGGTCATTTGATGAATGTTGTACATAGTTTTTGTTAGTCTCTAGTCTCGTGGGCCGACTTCGCCGGGCATGAGCATCCGGCCCAGATGGTTCATCCAGCAGCACCACCGACTTTCAGCGAATCAACCGACGATTTCGTATTTAACCCCTTTGCGCATGCCCAGTGATTGAGCACTAGCTGCATCGCATGCTTCAAGCCCTACATCAACCCTTACTGAGCTAGGAATGAATAAGCAACTGGAAATCCCTTGCCTGGGCAGGCTATTTGACCTGGGAATGCTATACAATTGTTACACAGATGAGCTTTTACCAGTTTGGGGTTTAAACCAGAATTCTCTCAAGTTGGCTCAAGTATCTCAAGAGCTGTCGGGCATTAAATGCGAAATCACCACCGAAGACACTCTTCAAACCAAGTTAGCAAGTCTTGGTATTACGGAAGACCACAAGCTCAGTGTACTGAGTGGAATGGTCAAAGTGAGTGGAGCAGCAGAGTACATCAAGGACCAGAAACTTTCAGATCACCACTGCCGTGTCACATTGAAGTACAGCACCAAAACACTCGAAAAGAAGCTGCCTATCAATGAACTTTCCAGTGAGGAGTTGGATGACAAATATGCCACACACTTGGTGGTGGGAATAACCTATGGAGCTGAAGCGTATTTTGTGTTTGATGACCATGAGAGCAGTAAGGACATCCAGGAACGCCTCAGTTACATGAAGACTGACATTGAACTGATCACTGGGACAAGATCAGCAGAAGTGGCGAATGCAAAGGAGTATCATTGTAAGTACTATGGTGATTTCCCACTTGCTTCCCCTCCATCTAACTATCGTGAGGCCACTGAAGTTTACAAGCAGCTTTCGAAGAGTCACACGAGCACTCCAAAAGTCGCCGTTCTCTATCCAATTTCAGCAATCAAAGGCAATCCAGAGCAAACCATCCATTCTATTCCCGCCAGTATCATTTCCAGGGTTGAGGAGATAGTGGACTCCTTGCAACGTGCGAAAGTGAAGTGCAAAGATCTGCAGATGGCTGATTCCTGTTGGAAGTTTACTGGTATTTCCAACCAAATTTCTACCTTTGCTTCAATGCTGGATGGAATCCAAACTGACTTTAACAAAAAAATCTCTAATTTAGTTCCAGAAGTGCGCAAGTCAGAAGAAAAGGAAACAAAGTTAAAAGATCTTCTTTCTTCAATTGAGAAATCACCTTTTTGTTCAGTGTGCTTGGAAAATTTTCTTGCAAGAAAGACAAAAGAGCACCGTCACCTGACGCAGTACCTTCGAAATATAAAAGAAGTTCCAAAGATCAAACTTGACTTTGACGACCAAATAAGTGAAGATGCCCTTGACAGCCTGATAACAAATATTTCCATATCACATGTTATCTGCTTCGGATTCAACCTCACGACTGAGACACCGGCCTACCTCTTGATGGCAGCAAGCTACCGTCTTGAGCAAACTGACTTCCCATTCTCTAAAACAAGCTTAATAGATCCTGATCATGGAGAGGAAGAATGGTTTGACAAATCAGCCATGCAACTGAATCTCAGATCAAAGTTGAGCCAATTCGTCAATTTTGCCAAGGAAAACTCCAACTCGGAAAAGATAGCCTTCGTTGTTAAAGAATGCACGGGAAGAAATGAAAACGAACCTGACATCGTTTTGTACAATGAGGGAGAAGCCGTAAGCATTTACCCACCAGGACAACCAGGAACTCCAACTGTTGTGAGCAAGACTCACTATAGCATATCTCTCGAATGGACAGAGCCAGAACGTGGTGCTGCTTATATCCAATACTACAAGATTGAGTGCATCAAGGTTTCATCAAAGTCTTCCACATTTTTTCATACCAAAGACAATAAGGGAAATTTTTGTGTGGAACAACTGGCTCAGGGAAAGCAGTATCAGTTCAAGGTTCAAGCAGTGACGGCATTTGGAAAGTCGACTCAAAGTGATGCCTGTACGGAAACTACTGATGCAGCCTGTGCTCTCATGTGATACTTTATAAGACTTTCAACTACTTTCAAGTAACTTGAGTCATTATTTTAGCCTAACTTTCTTAGTAAACTTTCATACTTCAATGAACAAGAGCAAAAATTCTCTAATGACTCTAAATAGAGGTGAGATTTTTTTTCCAAGGGTACCTCGATGAACACGGCTCTTTCACTCCCCTCGTTCTGTCTTGCACTGGTGGTGGCATGGGACGTGCTGCCGTAAACACATACAAGAGACTGGCCTCTCTTATATCCTTTCCTCAATATATGGTAGACCTATTGATCTCGACCACAGCTCTTCCATCCAACCTGTACTATCACTGAGACAACTTTTACCTGAATTAGACCCTCATGTGAACTCCCTCATATCACACAGACACCCAGTAAAACTGCCTCTCAGATGTCACCATAACACCTCACTCTTCATCTGTGCATCATGTCATCACATTATACTGTTGACCATGCAGCTCCTTCCTTATAATCATACTAGATAACTACACTGAACTGCCTCATGTCATGCACCCAGTCTAGAACTCTCCCAGATGATGCCACCACACCCTCTTGATCTTGCATGCATGCATACTCACTTCAATACAACATCAACAATATTAATATCACTAATCGATTCAATAATAATGAATGAATGAATGAATGAGTATGGAGCAGAATCAGTGTCAAAATTAGCTTTAGTGATTATTTGTGTCTTTTATCTTTTTGGTATTATTATTTGCATTTTTGTAGTGCAGTGAAAATATGTTTAGACTGCAGTGGGATCATTATAGCCACTGCAGTGAAAAAACGGTTTACTGCAGTAATAATAGCCACTGCAGTGAAAAAACAGTTTACTGCAATAAAACACTCATACTGCAGTGAAATGAATGAACTTACTAGCTAGCTATATAAGTTGACCCAGATCCATTGTCATGACAATAATCAATATTAGCTTATATGGTTTTTGCAGCCATGCTAAAGCATGAACAGTAGAATTAATTCCCTCTGCTATGGGCAAGGGTATAGTACTCTGTGTGTCTGTCTGTCTGTTACAACTCTTCCACCTTGGATTCAGTGCCCCCGGCCCCCACAGCCTTCTACCCCAGCAAGCTCAGAATCGGATGATGAGAAAACTGAGGTTTTGTATGAGATGTTGCCTGATCTCTCCAGAGACTGTATCAATACAGTTGTCTTACTCTGCAGTTGTCTTACTCTGCAATAGTTCAGTCTGTCAAATTTTGATTGACATCAGTGCTCTGAAGATCCTTAGATTGATTAGAGCAAAGAAAATGAAGACCTCTATGCTTCAAGTAAGAATAGACTCAGATACATTACTAAGTGACGGTTTCTTGACATAACTCGTCCTATTGAAGTAACTTATAAAGGTACTATAAATAGTTTAGCTATAGCTATTATACCATGCCATTATTATAGACCAAATGACCTTGGACTTTGGTGGTGTTAGAAGACAATTTTTTCCTGATCTTCTTCAAGAAGTTACATCATCCACCAGCCTAAACTTATTTGAGCAAAATGACTTGTATTTGTTGCCGTCAATCAATCAGGAGGCCTATATTTGTGGCCATTATATAATGCTGGGCAAATTGATCCTCCATTCCATCTTCCAAGAGGGCCCAGGGTTCCCCTACTTTCCGCCATCCCTCTATTACTATATACGTCTGCACGGGGTCAGTTGAAATGGCAATGGAATATTTATCCCTTGAAGCACTCCCTTTTCATTCGAAGATTGTTGTGGATGAGGTAAATAAGAAAATACTCTAATCCACCATAATTATAATTAGAGTCAAGTGTGTGCTGACAATGAGGCACTTCAGGAAGTATCCCAAACCTCCATGTGTGCGGAACTACTTGAGAGATGTGGCAGGCAGTGTTAAAGGTATAGAAATTTTCCTTATCGATTAACATTTTTAGCTGTCATCCTACCTATTACAGGAAGTATTACTCAGAAGGAAGCCGATGATAGACCAGTTGTGTGATGGTTTGAATTCGGTGTGTTTTGGTCATCTTTCAAAGAACAATTTGTCGGTCTATTTGTTCCAGGACAAGGTGACACTGTTATGCCCAATGATATCATCAATCTGTTGCGATGCGACAATAACAGTCAAGACTCTTTGGCTACCTTCAATTTCCTCAAGCAGTACATAGAAGGCTTGGACAATGATGGTATGTGCATGCACAAAAACTTTAATTTCCTTGCAGACATCTTCTAGCTGCATGCAGTTTGTTTAGATTGCAGGAAATTTCTGCAGTCGGATCAGCATGTATTCCCCCATTGGGATTCAGCATCCCCCACATTACTGTGAAGTGATGGGATCAGGCTCATCCACATGTTTCCAGACGCTAAGTCTACCAGTGTTTGAATCGATACAGTCTTTGGCAATGGCTTTGGATAGCGTGATAACAGGCACTTCAATCATTTAAACTCAAATTCATCATTATACTTGAAATTGTACCTGTCGTTAATGCCATGCACACTCCTTAATTCTTGAGAATTCTCCAAATCAGTCCTGGGAATTTTTTTTTTGAGAAAATAAACTTCTGGAATAATTATGCAGCAGGGCCTAGACACAACTATGACAAAGCTCAATGGCTACTTCAACCCCAAAAAGCACGTCACAAGTTCTGAAAAGACAACTGCTCAGTTTGCAACCAGGCTGAGGAAACTAGCTTCCACTAGCCGCTATTGTGGCATGGAGCCATGCATGCATTCATGAAATATATGTTATTTAGCATGGCTGTAATAACCTATAAGCTCAGTACACAGCTGTACACTATAATTATAGCCTTTAACCCACCTTCCTTTTCCTTTGGAAAAAAAGAGGCATGCATGGGTTCAAGGTTAAGCTGTACACATGTATAGAGTATATAGCTAGAACCACATGCATCAACAGTCACAGTATAAAATTCATGAAAGAATGATTGTTAATAATTATTATTTATACTTTAGCATGGCTGCAAAAAATAATATTACTGTCATGACAACGGATCTGGGTAGAACACCACCGACTAGCTAAGTTCATTCATTTCACTGCAATGAACTGTTTTTCACTGCAGTAGCTATTATTACTGCAGTAAACCGTTTTTTCACTGCAGTGGCTATTATTACTGCAGTAAACCGTTGTTTTTTTTTCACTGCAGTGGCTATTATTACTGAAGTAAACCGTTTTTTCACTGCAGTGGCTAGAATGATCCCACTGCAGTAGCTAAACATATTTTCACTGCACTACAAAAATGCAAATAATAATACCAAAAAGATAAAAGACACAAATAATCACTAAAGCTAATTTTGACACTGATTCTGCTCCATAAATGAGTGAATGAATGAATGAATGATGAATGAACATTGCTGTGAACTATGATTACAGTGATTATGGTGGTGACTATATTATAGAACAGTTGACTATAGTCCATGGTAGTCTCCAAAGCAAGGTATTGTGCACAGTCTTTTTCTGCATGTGAATCGAACCCGGCCATTAGGCACTGTTCACACCTACCCCACGGTCATTGAAAATACACTCTCTCTGCAACAAAGCTTCCTTTAGGTGGCTGTGGGATATCGTCATGTATTTTGGGTAATATCAACACCAGAGAGTTGACTACTGATCATTCTGGGGATGTGGAAAGCCTCCGCGAACATGGCATCACAATGAATACCTTAAACAGTTCATCTCAACTGATTGTTAATGTCACAGAAGTCCAACTAGTAAACTACATAGAATGTGTAGCAGAAGACAGTGTTGGATCCAATAGAGGTCAACAAGTGAATGTGACCATTTATGGTGAGTCCAAACTACTCATTGCTTTATCAATGGCTGTATTCAGGTCCCCCCTCACCTCCTACTGATGTTATGCTCACACCACTCACAGTCAACTCCCTCAGAATTAGTTGGTTCTCTCCTCCCACCCCACCTGGAGTGACCCTGTACTTCAACCTGATGATATTCAACCTCAACAGTTCCAGTTCTGAACCAGTGCTGATGAGAACAGACACAGCACTACAACTTCACTGATAAACAGTAGGGCTAGACCATGTGATGTCTACAGCTTCCAAGTCACTGCAAGGAATGATGCTGGGATTGGTAATCCAAGTGAGATAATCACTGAGAACCTCCCCTCATTATCTGACATATCCATTGTGGAAGAATCACTCCAGCATTTTCTAGTTAAAGATGCAGAGCTTAATGACTGTTTCTTTCGATGCAAGCTAATTAATGAATTAATGTACTTATGCATGGAAATTTTCACTATACAGTGGAACCACCTCTAAATGTGGACACCTTTGGGACCAGTTCAAAGTGTCCTGATTAGAGAGGTGTCCCTATTTCAGGGGTTAAATTATACACATTTATATTGTGTTGGGACAAGAAAAAGTGTCCTTTTCAGGGAGTCCACATTCCACTGTATACAGGAAGCTGATGCATGTCCTGATTTCCCAGAGATGGACTACACTTTAATATTGGAGGATTCTGAATAGGATTGAGATATTGCTATCACATGCAGCAGTCATTGGCAGTATAATGATGAACCAGCTTTTAGTGGAGAACAAGCACTACACATATCACATCGTGCGTGGTAACCAATATGGCAGGAAATAATATATAGTACATCTTCTCTGAGAAGAAGTAAGTGAGTATGCATGAAGAGTATTATATTGGTAGCAATGTGATAATAGTGACCTACGCATAAGAGGGAGTAACTACTCCATCCAGTGCAGTTACATCACTGGTAGTGATGCTCGTGGGTGTGAATCCCACCTTGGTGAGTGAAGTGGAGGGTGTGGAGAATATCACAGGCAGCATAGAGAGGACCGACTCTGAAGGAGTGTTGAAAGAGGTTCATTGTGCTACCCGCTACAGTGCAATACTGGCCTATGACTCGACTGGGAGAGGGACAACACCATTGGTTCCTGAATCCTTATCTATCAGAAGAAACATCATAATTATTAAATTCTGGTAAGCCATGTTAGTAAGCTTAATCAACAGGGCATATTCTTGACAAAGCTTATACCTTGAATACCTGCCAACCGATAATGGATATCTTCCTACTGGGCAAAAGTCAGCTGATAATGGAGGACTATCTCTCACTAGTGGCCACAGTCTAATTGCTGCCATGGTCTTGTTTTTCATGCCAATGATTAAATTAGCATGGTGCATATTACTTAGTTAGGTCAAGAACATACTATTCACTTGTGTTCAGTTTATGCATAAGAGTAGTTCTATAACCATGCTACAACATACCACCCACCACTACCCGACACAATGGGTACCTGCAGTGGTATATGTGCCTATATGGTATATGTGACTATATGTACGTCCATTTGAAAGTGTAAAAGTTCCAAAAAAATTGAAATGGCTACACTTTACTCAAACTCGTACATTAGGTATTAGTATAAAACATTTCTCAACAAACCAAGAAGGAAAAAATTTTTTTTTTCCTGCATCTCTCCTCATTGTCCGGGACACCATGATCAAAACACATTATGAATGATTGTTGGTTGGTTAAACTATACATATTGTGGCTCATCTGAACCTATCTAGTACATGTTTGTGTTTGGGAGTTCTTTTACTACTGTCTTCGTCTTCCTCTTTTTTCACTGCTTCTGCCTCTTGCAACTGTTGTCTCCTTGCCTCCTACAGAGAGAGAGGGAGGGAGGGAGGGAGGGAGGGAGGGAGGGAGGAAGGGAGGGAGAGAGAGAGAGTATGAGTTGCTATATCCATAACACGACAAATTACTCTCAAGAATGGACCACTTACCCTCCCTCTCTCCTCCTTCAACTCCTGTTTCCTGTGGACCTTCTTCACCAGTGCATCTTTTCCCCTTGTCTTTCTCTTGACATGTCCTACTGACATGCCTTTCCGCCCCTGCACAGACAATACAAAAAAGGAGTCAGTAATGGTGAATGATCGATCATGCATTACTTCTTCTTCTTCCTTGTCTCCCTCTTTGGACTGGTGGACCTTGGTGATCTGGGTGGGGTCTAGGGTGATCAGTTCTGAAGGGATCTGCAGTCAACAATGGATTCTATAATCAAGCAGGGAGAACCCAGAGCACACCTTTTCCAATAACTTCTTCACTTCCTCTTCCTGTCTTTGTTTCTTTGTCTGGAAAGGGTTTGCTTCCAGTGCATCAAAGTTAGGTTCACCACACCCTGAAATGATTATCAAGGTCATAATCATGACAATCACGATACTTTCAATTGGTTTTCATGTGACTATCACATAATAAAAAATACTAGGTAGGACCATAACGTGATACCTAGTCATGTGATTATCACATGATGACTATCAAACTGATTTCCAGTTCCCATACCTGGAACTATGATACTTGCAAAGCCTTTTTCATGTCCAATTCCAAGACAGTCCTCAAACGGACAAAACTCCACCTTATTTACATCCCCGCCCACTCGGTGGGTCAAGTAGGGAGCCTTTTGCTTTTCCGCTCCCTTGGAGACGAGGTCCCGCCACACCTCCACCACCCTCCCCTTGCCAAGCCCCACCATCCCTCGCTGACTCACAGCCACACTAGCAGCTGGTCTCAGTGTACGGTAGTTGTAAAGTTCCCTATAGTAAGTGAGTGAAAAGAAGACATGCTGCTACATGCTGCAAGACATGCTGCTAAGATGTGTTGCTGCTCAGACATACTGCTACATGCTGCAAGACATACTGCTACATGCTGCGACATGCTGCTACATGTAGCTGACATACTGGTAAGTAGATCTGATATCCCATATCTTCATGCGAGCATCCATTCCCACGGTGACCATGGTCCAGCCCCCATGCTCAACAGCCAAGTCGGTAAGGGGTCCACTGTGACACAGCACCTTCACCAGCGGAGAGTGAACATTAGGACTCCACAGGGTCACAGTGCCTGAGGTGGAAGAAGACAAGGAAGAAGAAGAAGAGGAGGAGGAGAAGGAAGAAATAGAAGGGAGAGGTAGAAGAGAGAGGAGAAGGAAGAAATAGAAGAGGAGAGGAAGAAGAAAAGGAGGAGATGAGGAGGAGGAGAAGGAAGAAATAGAAGAGGAGGAGAGGAAGAGGAAATGAAAGAAAGAGGAGGAGGGGATGAGGGGAAAAGAAGGGAAAGGAGAAGACAGGGGATAAAGTATTGAATCCCAGGAGAACTGAAGCAACTTCAACCTACCATTGTTGTGTCCAAGGTGAATAATGGCATTGTGTGGGTTTTGGGCCATGCAGTGGAGAGGACCAAGTTGGGTCCTGTGGGAGATCACCGACCGTCCCATGGAGGTGTCCAGATAGTGCAGCCCCCCATGGTCATCCTGGCAAGACAGGGTCAAGTGATAAACATACTCTGACAGTAATGCTTATGGAGAAGGTATGAGAAATAACAATAAAGATAGGGGTTAATATATTTAATTGAGGGGTTAATGTATAAACTTGAGGGGGGTTAATACGCAAAAGTCTCTCACAGCTGCAACAAGGAGGAAGTGGTAAGGTAGGAATGTGAGTCGGTGGACCTCCCTCAGCTGTTTGAGACAGTGCAGCTCCATTCCCGTGTGGTCGTACAGATACACAAACCTTTTCTGGGCCGCTGCAAACATCATGTCATTGTGCAAGAACCTGTGAAGAATTGTCAGTAAATTTCATCTCCCAAACTTGGGAGTAAATAATATTATTGGCTCTACTACTCAACAAAAAGTGAGTGTGTTGTTACTGCCATGTCACCAACCCCCTCCTTACCAACCCCTCTCTCTTCCCCCTCCCTTACCAACCCCTTTCCCCTCCCTCCTTACTGGACATCTCTGACTGTCTGGTAGACATGAAATTCACAGCCCAACTCTTTCTCCCTCCATCTAAACGTGGCCAGATGACCTTTTCGACCTCCGATGAGGAGCGAGCGACCACTGTGTGAATAATTGAAGTTGTATGGGCCAAATGTGTCCAACTTGAGGTCAAAGTACTAGAACAGAGTGTCAACAAGATGAAGGACTTGCACTCCATTAAGGATTGAGTATGTGATATGTTTTGAGTTACCTGTTGACTGCTAGCCAGTGGAACAGCAGCTGCTATGTCTTCCTGTTTGAACCTGGAAGTCTTCTCAAGCCCTTCTGCTTCAAGGAATCTAGGGGGAGGGAGGGGGAGGGAGAGAGGGAGGAAGGGAGGGAGGGAGAGAGAGAGATTCAGAAGTGTATGGTAGAAGTGAGACATGCAGACATTACCTACCCTGGTTCTTCCTGTAGCAGCAGTTCACTGCGAGCTGCTTTTCTTGCTGCATGTTGAGCTGCCGAGTCACTGGTCTTCAGAAACCTCCTCAACTTCTTATCTTCAACACCCTAATATTAATACGAAATAGTCATTTTCTCTATCTACCCTTTACCATACCAACCAACCTTTATTTTATTCTTCTTTTTCAGCCTGTCATATTTTTTGACTCTTGCTTTTGTGTCCCCGAGTGCTAGTCCCCTCTGCTCTCTCTCCCGATCAAGCTTCACTTTATGCTCAGCTCTAACTTCAGCTTCTTTAGAGAAAATGGAGTCACCCATCACCTGGACAACCACATGGAAGTCTATAGTGAGCTTTATGCTTTGTGTCCTTGCAAAAAATAAGTACCGACCATTATTGCACATATTCTGGAAACAGTCTCAACAAATTTGAACTCCTAATTCTGTGCCTCTCACAGTTCACACGGTCTATTCAAACCCCTAAGTCTAACCATGACCAAGATAGCTAGCAAAAATATTTATAAATCATAACCTTATGTGTTTACGTATGCCAACATGTACCACTAAGTTGGTGGTCATGTACACTTGAACCACATGTACATGTTTGTTTATTCAGCGCCAGCCAGCTTATTGATACAAGTGTTTTAAATTTTGTTTGACTGCAGATATACCCCCCACAGTAGAGCAGTATTTGTTTTTTTGTTGTTGTTGTTGTTGGCATTCTAGATAAGGGAAATTATAGACATTTCTGGTCAATCTGATGAAGATTGTGCTGAAGTTGCAGGGGTTATTGCTACCTTTGTTGGACTACTTATTCTATATAATTATAGTGAGTATAATTGCTATACTCATAATTGTATATCGACTAAATAAAAGAGCAGTATTATGTGTGATTAACACAGTGACAAACACCCACTAGTCTATGCTTGACATCACAGATAACACTGTACAAATTAGCATTTCTGTTGTTGCACTAACTACAGATTTAATAATACAACAAAATTTTTAAAAGAAAAAAGGTAATCCAAGAATTAGTAATTAAACAACGTTTACTATCAACAATACACTGGTAGAAGTAAAACAAAGGTAAAAGAAAAAATGAAAAATAAATCTATAAATATTTACACAATACTTGTAAAATTAAAAAGAAAGATTATATTTATTTTTCATTTTTTCTTTTACCTTTGTTTTACTTCTACCAGTGTATTATTGATAGTAAACGTTGTTTAATTACTAATTATTCAACTACTTTACCAAACTCAGCTAACCTTTCCCTTGTATTTGCTTTTGTGTTCCTGAGTGTTGGTCCCTCTGCTTTCTTTCCCAATCAAGTTTCACTTTCTCTTCAGCTCTAATTTTCACCACGTGAGTGGAGGCTACAATATGAAGAAGAAGGAGGTAATGTGCCCAAAGTCTACAGTGGGCATGGGCTCTGTAATCATAGCACTGCAAGTATCATGACAAACTCCTCTGGTCACAACCCTGGATACAAGTTGCTTGAAATTTATATTTTTCTCAAGATCAGCGATGACCTCCCCTGACTAAATACTGTTAAAATTGAACATTATTAACAGTGTATTGTGAGAACTTTATAACCTCATTAATTAACAGTGGCCTTATGTCTGTTGGGGTCTTGTGACAACCTCCTATATTCAGTAGCCGCTGTCATAACACTGCAGACTATTGAGGTTGGTGGTCTCTACACCACTCCTCTGGTTGCAACCTTTTGAATGCCACTCAAAAGCTTAGAAATAAAAGATGGGGGGAAAAGTATGGGACTCCACTTTACCACTCAATGAATACTCAATCAAGATCTGTGGCTTCATTCTCATTGTTGTGTATATGCACATAATTAATCCTGGGGGGGGGGGGGGGGGTAAATAATTGGGTATGGGCAGTGCACAGTTGCATATAATAATGAATATTATTAACAATATATGTGGGGGGTCTTGTGACAACCTCCTATATTCAGTAGCCACTATCGCAGTTGCTAGTCTCTACACCAGCTTCTGTCGGTTACCGGCTGCTAGCTTCAATGGCGCCTAAAAAAGTAAGTTTAAATTTAATGTTATCTATAAAGTGTTATTCTTTGTCATAACTGCAGATACAACCCCAGAATAAAGTGATATTTCTGTTGGTTTATTTTTTTGATGTTATAAATTCGGTGGCAAGGGAAGCTATACCCATTGGATGTAGTGATTGTACAGACCATGATGTTGGAACAAAGGTTGCAGTTACCTTTGGAGTACTAGGTGGTATATTTATAATAATTTCTATCATTCTTCTAATATATAATATATGCATCATATTCGGGAAGTGCAATAAAGGAAATTCATTAGAATTACTTTTGATTATATTGGAGAGCTTCGGAGTATTATTTTACTTTTATGGTGACAATGTAAAAAATGTGACTAACAACTATGGAGAAGCACTTGTATGTAATAACGACTGTCGTAAAATCGTCAAAATTACTTCTACAATCTCCTTAGGAGTATCAATTGTTGTTCTTTATTGTTCCTCAAATTGCTAATTAAAACTGATTTGAAGTTTTGTCCTTGTACTTCCTCTGACGTCCAAGTCAACCAAGTCAACCAAGACTCTGTCCGAGTCAACCAAGAGGGTCAAGAGGATTCTTCCAACAGAGATCATCATTTCAAGGATCCTGTCGGAGAGAACACTCGTCTCATCCCAGAGAGTTGAAAGGATTCTTCCCAAAAGGATTCTTCAATAAATGATCCTAAAGCTGAATCTAGCAAAGAGGAACACTCAGGATGGTACAATGCTCTGGAAATTTTTGTAATTGTTGTTAAATTAGATGCTGTGTACAGCATCATCGAACAAGCAAGTGATATAGAACAAGGCGCCTTCTGTCAAGAAAACACCCTGTCTGTAACCAGCACTTTTCTTGGGATTATATCCATAGTTGGAATCCTGATGCTGCTCTTCCATGTCAGATACATATGCTGTAAGGACTTTCAAAATACACATTCAAAGAGAGCAATTTTTGCCACATGGATTTTCATGGTATTTAGCCTTCTTCTTTTTATGCTTGAAGACAACAGACAGCCACTAGTCTGTGCTTATAAACATGATGAAGAAGTTATTATATTGAGTGCAGAGAATGAAAAATTCACTACTGCAAAAATTGGCATTTCTGTTGCTGCACTAGCTACAGGTTCAATTGCAACAATTATACTACTTATTGGAGAACTTTGTTCCACTATTTCAGATTTATTTAGGTTGTTATTCTTACTGGCATAAATGCACTGACCAGTAACTATACTATATTTTGAAGCTGCTAACTAATCTATATTATTAATGCGCTTGTACATACATCTGTCACGTACGTCCATCACGGTTCAAAGGTCAATTGGTAACGTGCATGCGTGTCACTCGTGGCAACGTGCAAATTCAAAGCAAGGAAGGAGGGGCGGATTGAGTCGCAGAGCGGCTCGATACACCCAAGCACTTGAGTTTCTAGCTATGGACTTGACTCAACAATGAATCTTGACGCTCTAAGAGTCCAACGTTATAAAGAGGTGAGGGGGAGAAAGAAAGAAAAAAAGAAATATGGTTCAAAGGTCAATGACTACTGCAACTGCAGCAAGCCTAGCCAGGCTGGCGAAGATAGAAACAAGCAAGAAGCCGGAGACTGCAGTAAGCCTAGGCCAGCGAAGAATGCAGGGCTGCAGCAAGCCTAAGTGTACTGATGGAGACCATTTGTGCAATGGTGGGTTATCTTAGAGGGCATGATTCAAAATGGAGGATAAGAGGTACTTAGAGGTACATAATGAAGAATCTAAGCTGTAACTGATGTAAAGAACAACATCCATTCCTACAGCCATGACACATTCACAATCTTTGATTGTGGGGGTATGGATCTGTGCACTGCAGGCCACTACATTAATTTTGTTTCAGTTGTATAGGCAACCACACATAGAGTGCAGTAAAAGCATGCAATCACATACCCAATTAGCTGGGGAAAACTGTAATTATCTATACCACTACTATTTTTGTCAGTTTTTAAAATCATTGTACTGTATCCAAGTGAGTATAGTCTACTGGATGTATGCCTGAGACTATTCACTTGGATACAATTTATTACATCGTATTTCCTCAAATACAAACCCGGGTTATTATTCAAAGAAGAGGTATTCACTTAGCCCAGGCACTTCTTGAGCATATTCTGCTCCATGGGGTGAACTTACAACTGGTTTGCAGGACTACAAAATAACTGTGTATCTACTTAAACATGTGCATGTCCATTATACTAAACATATCGTAATTTCGAGAGCTGAGTCTCTAGCTGGAGACTGTTCTGTTGCTTTTGCTCTTTCTGCGCTAGATGCAACTCGCCTCACTCTCATAAGCGTTCTGTGCAAGCTGTTTATGAAAGAAGTGATTTGTTTGTGTCGCTACCAACTGGTTAGACGAGAAGAGTCGTTATCATGTTTTAATTTTTGTTTTTGACCATAAGCTTGGCTTGAGAGGGATAGTGTTGTTCTTGTTATGTCTCACTTTATTTCACTGATGTGGATCAGGTCTGGAGTCATCTACCTCTAGAACAGTGATCACTTTGGTTTTGATTCATAGACAGACACTGGATAAACAAATATGTAGTTGTGGGTATTGCATTGTCTTATATGATACCATGTGGTACACTGCATCACATGAAGGCTCTTCAAAAAGTATAGTTGATACACTTCCTCTTTGATTTCCACTTATACCATCAGGTTATCCAGTTTCTACAATTCATTTGTCATTTTCTCCAACAGTTCCCTGAGGATGTTTAATGAAAATGATCAGGTTCCTGCAGGAGAGTAAAAGTTTCCCAGACATACGTACCTGTCATGACGTCAACCGCTGGAAGTCAAAATCCTGGACAATTGATACCAGTAGCTGCTGACCACCTGTTACTACAGTTCTCTGAGGCTGCTAGGCTTGTTTCTTTCTAGCTGCTAGCTATAAGTTCCAATGATGCAAGTTTCTTTAATTTTTCTTGTGTCTATATTACCATTACACTTTATTGCAAGAGCAGTATTTGTGCTTATTTTTTTGTTGGCCTTCTAAATACTTTGATAAGGGAATTTCTTGTCAATTTGAACCTTGTAAATATATAGGGGTTATTGATACCATTGCAGTACTATTGTTTCTGCAATAAAATAGTGAGCAAAGTGAGCCCCTCTCTATGGTGTACAAACTGGATAGTGGTGATATATCTATCAAGCCCTGAGGGTAAAATACTGCACATGTGCAAAATAGCTAACTTTTAGCTAATGATGAAAAGTGAAGTGAATGAACACTGCTCCAAAACTGAGGCAAAAAAGAGCAAGGTTAGACCGAAGGAATGCGAAGGATAGAGCCAGAAGAAGCTCTGAATCAGCGGAACAAAGACGGTCAAGGCTTGATAGACTCTATGAGAAGAGGGCATGCAACTCCAAAATATCATTTAAAGTTTTCGTAAAAGCAAGCTGTGCTACGTATTAATTTTATTTATTTGGAGCTGCTACTAATTATACAAATTCTTGGATTTACTATCTTTGTAATTAAAGCAGGGGTCACAATAACAGTCGGTCACGGACATTTTCCGGTCAATTTCATTTGTCTGGTCATTTTCAGCCTTTCTATTATAGCTCTACATTTTAAAACCGCCATTTGTCCGGACAATAATAGTGTTACTGTGAGCCCTGGTAAAGGGGTGTGGTTATCTATCATATATAAAAGGGGTGTGGTCATCTGTGGCAGAATGTATTTTAGTGCTAGATCTATTTCACAACCAGGCCAAGAAGGTGATCATACCCCTTTCATGTGAACCATGGAGGTTGGAAGACATGCCAATGGAAAAGACGGATGCTGTACACAAGGAGTGAGCCCCACTAGCCTGGATTTATTTCATGCGTTGTAAGATGGCACCATTAAGTTTACTTTTCTCCCTTCTTCATCAAGGTAGTACTCACCACAGAGTTTACAGTGGGCAGAACTATGGAGGTAGAAGTGAGAGGGATAAGCGCCCGAGGCAAGTTCAGAGAACTTGCAAGCTGTAGCTGATGGAGAAATATTTTCAGCAGATAGCCACACCCTTTCACACAATACATCAGGCCCTCCATTAGGTGTGGCCATATGTGAAAGGGGTGTGGTCTTTTGCCATCTAGCCTGAACAGTGTTATAATGAAGATGCACAAAGATAGGAGTCAAGATAAGGATGAGAGCAAGCCACTCTCAAGTTTTATGTGCCAACCCATTTTTGAGCGCGAATGGAAGCTACAATGAAGAAGAAGATGATGATATGCCAGTCACACTCCTGGGAAGGCATGGACTCTGCAGTCATAGCACTGCAGGTCTCATGACAAACTCCTCTGGTCACAACCCTTGATGCTTTTGAATGCAATTATATCCAAAAATTCCACTAGCTTAACATACCCAATTAGAAATAAAGATGGGGGAAAAGTATGGGACTTCACTTTACCACTCTCAATCAAGATCTGTTGCTTCATTCTTATTGCTGTGTAAACTATGTAAGAATTTTTTATGGATACAATTTATCACCAGATATACATTTTTCAATGTCCACTCAATACTGTTATCCAGATCAGCAATGACCTCCCCTAACTAAAATATACTGTTAATAATATTCATTATAATATATTATTTAAAAATTATTTTTTTTGGGGTATTGTGAGAACCTCCTATATTCATAACCTCATTAATTAATGGTGGCCTTATGTCTGTTGGAGGTATCTGCAGGTCTTGTGACAACCTCCTATATTCATTATGTCTGTTGGGGTCTTGTGATAACCTCCTATATTCAGTAGCCGCTACCATAACACTGCAGAGTATTGAGGTTCTAGTCTCTGTCAGTTACCAGCTGCTAGCTACGTGTTCCAACAATACACAAGTAAGTTTGTAAATACAAGTGAGCACAAAAATATAGATAAAAAATAAAGATAGTGAAGAACTGATCACATTCGTAACATACTTATGTGGCCAAACAGTATGAGGGAAATATTGTGTTAAACCCAAGTTATACTATATTGTGTTAACCCAAGTTATGTGCACATTTTCATATCTCTTTCCATGCAGCTGCTACCCAATAATGATCAAGGTAGTAAGTTTTTAAAATTATTTATACTTATAATAATTGTTAAATTTTGTTTGACTGCAGGTATACCCCCACAATAGAGCAGTATTTGTGCTCATTTTTTTGGTTGATATTCTAAATACTTTGATAAGGGAATGTGCAGCCCTTTCTTGTCAATCCAAAGAAGGTTGTATATTTAATGGGGTTATTGGTACCCTTGTTGGACTACTTATCCTATATATATTGAGTATAATTGCTATACTCATAATTGTTTATCGACTAAATAAAAGAGCAGTATTATGTATGATTATGCTGGAGAGTGCTGGAGCAGTATGTTATTTTATTGGTGATAATATTAAATATATCAGTGAAGTTAAGTCGAAATGTGATATAAACTGTCGTAAAAAAGTCGGAATCGCTTCTGTTGCTTTATTAGGAGCATCACTAGTGGTGTTCTTAGTCATTCCTCTCATTTATAAAAAATGTAAAAAAATGGTTATGAAGGGTGTGAAGTGTTGTCCATGCCCTACGTGTGATCTCAACCTAGGCTGTTTGTGTACTTCCACTCGAGACAGATCTAGTGAAGAGGAAGCTTCACGAGACGAATCTAGTGAAAAGGAACGTTCAGGATGGTACAATGTTCTGGAAATGTTTGTGATTGCTGTTAAAATGGATGCTGTGTATAGCATCATTGAACATGCAAGCAATATAGACGTAGGTGACTTCTGCAAAGAAAACCGCCTGGGATTAACCATTACTTTTCTTGTGATTCTATCCCTAACTGGAATCTTACTGTTATTTGTCCATGCCAGATACACATGCTACAAGAACTTTGAAGATAAATGCTCCCAAGATATCACTTGTGTATCTGTTCTCATGATAATTACTATTCCATTATATATCCTTGAAGATAATGCACAGCCATTAGTCTGTGCTCATAAAGCAGCAAAAATTGCTATTTCTTGTCTCATACTATTTCTGGTTATTATTGTAATATGCTTGGTAATAAGATATTTTTGTAAAAAGAAATAATTTCTTTACTTTAGTGTACTACTCATTTTACTTCTACCAAGTGCAATTATTGTTATACCCGGCTTATCTATAATTTAAAAGAATAGAACTTGTCTTGTACCATTATTAAATTTGTTGATATAATTCCAAAGAATAACTTGCATTAGTTTCATTTGAATGATTTCGAAGTTGGGTGTGGCTACATATAAAAGGGGTGTGCTCATCTACCATTAATTTTTGCCTGGGAAGAAATGTATTTACAGCAATCACCATCTCTCCATTAGCACTATAAAAACAAGTAAGGGAAAAAACATTTCGTGAAATGAAAAAAGATGTAGGGATGACCACTGCTCAAAAAAGTAAGGATGGAAATGGGATCAATCTTTGTTCTGTATATCCAGCCAACAATCCCTACATATACGCACATTATCACACTATAATCTGAAGTTACCCGACGTATATGTAGGGATTGTTGGCTGGATATACAGAACAAAGATTGATCCCATTTCCATCCTTCTAGCAACGAGTCAAGGTGTTGTGTTATTGTTGAGCTATACTTGGAGGTTGAAGATGTTAAAATAGAGTTACTGGTAGATGGATTGGTGAATCTAAAATCCCCGAGTTGATACAGTTGGCTATGATAGCTATCTCTAGCTGAGATAGCTGAGTAATATTATAAATGGATATCAAATGCATGCGCATGCGTATTATAGAAAAGATGGCTTCCATTAATTGAATTAGTTGAGTGCTGTGCTCCGTAGTGTCTCCTTTCTCATCGACTCCTTCGAGGATCAATGAGTAGAAAAAGTAGTAGTAGAAAAGATTGTAGTTGGTAGAATTTGGAGTGGATTTATCCAGAAATCATAGCTGTAGCTTGAGTGGTTCGAGAGATACGATTGTCTAAGAAGAATAATAACAATAGAGAAGAAGAAGAATCCAGCGATTCACCTGCTTGCCATATTTCTGAAACGGTAAGCTCCCTGGTCCTGAATCTTGGTCTGCACTTTGTAGTAGGCTCTAGTAGGCTGGATAATCATTCACAGTAGCTTTTGTTAGGTCTAAGTGGGGGAACTAGAATTTCACTTTTGTATTAGTCTATAGGCGGCGCGCGCGGCCGTCCGAGTCATCCCTACATAGAGAGTGCTATCGCACTCTCTGATTATGTCCACTTGGAAATGTGGGGTATTATCAGATTATTCAGATTATCAGATTTCTGAACTCATACATAATTATGAATTTCTGTCATAATAAGATGTATTACAGATTAGACCAGTTTCTTGTCTCAATTTATTGAACTGTTACTATCAGCTAACCTTTCCCTTGTAGCTTGCTTTTGTGTCCCTGACGTACTAGTGAGTGTTGCTCCCTCTGCTCTCTTTTCCAATCAAGTTTCACTTTCTCTTCAGCTCCAATTCTCACTACGCATGGAAGCTACAATGAAGAAGAAGAAGGTAAAGATGCACCCCAAAGTCTACAGTGGGCTCTGGTTATAACCTTTTATGCTTCTGAATGTAACTATTCCACTTAAACACATAAGTACCCAATTAGAAATAAAAGTCTATCTAGATGAGGAAAAGTATGGGACTTGAACTGGCCTTAACTCAGGAGTTTCTAACCTGAGTACCACTCAATGAATACTCAATCAAGAACTGTGGTTTCCTTGCTTCTTGTTGCTGTGTAAACTACGCATGTGCATGAAGAGTGCTATAAAGATTGCACATAATGTATCCCAAATGAAAAAAAATAATGAATACTAGGCATGGGGCTAATATGCTGGCATAATAATGGGAATAATAGGGCCTCACTGGAATAGCAGCATAATAGGCTAAATAACCAGAATAATAGGCTTCAGTCATTGTTATGCCTACACATGGGTGCTTTTGAGTGCTAGTATTGCATTCTGAGCAAAATTTTGGGGGGATCAGCAAGAAAACTGTTGAATGCTACACACAGTTCAAAATAATATATAATGTACTCTTTCAGGACATTTTTGTTGAGAATAATAAGCTACTATAAAAAGAATAATGGGTCTTCTGGGGGAGCACTGCAGAATAGAATAATAGGCCAAAAAAGAGCATATTAGCCCCATGCCTAATGAATACTATTAACAGTGTTGGGGGTCTGATAAACTTCTATATTATTCATAACCACATTAATTAACAGTGGCTTTATGTCTGCAGGTGTTGTGATAACCTCCTATATTCATAACCCCATTAGCTGCTACCCTAACAAATTCTTGAGGTTGCTAGTCTCTACACCATACAAGGAAATTTTATATCTGGTGATTTTTTTCTGTGACATTGTAAATACTGTGATAAGGGAAACCGTATCCCTTGGTGGTACATCAAAACATACGAGTTGTGGTTACCTTTGCTGGGATAGCCGTTATATTTGCTATATTTGTAGCAATTATTTGAAAGTAATGTATTAGAGACCATACTGGAGGGCTTTGCAGCAGTACTTTACTTTATTGGCAACAACATTAAATATATAACTGACAATTATGGGTACAATGCTCTGGAAATGTTTGCAATTGCTGTTAAAATAGATACTACGTACAGTGCCATTGAACATACAAGCAATTTAAAACAAGATACCTTCTGTGGACCAACCAACCAATCTATAACCGCCATTTTTTTCGTGATTACATTCATAGTTGGAACTGTTAATGCCATACACATATTTTATAGTACTTTGACAAGGAATTGTGCTATGTTGCATTTGGTGTCATGACATTTTGCTTTCTACTGCATATGCTTGAAGATAATCAACAGCCATTAGTCTGTGCTTTTTAAACACAACAATAAAAGATATATTGGATGATGAGGATAGAAAGTTTAGAATAACAAAACTTGTTATTTCTATTGCTGCACTAATTGCTGCTGGTATTGCAGCATTTATACAATTTTATGGTTATCGTAAATTTAAAGAATAATACATATAGAACTTGCTTTTGATTTCAAAATATTTGTTGTTGCTGTTCTTGCTTATAATAATTGCATAATAGCAGAGTTCTTTAGCCTTCTCACCTGTAGCAGCAAGCCTTGATTGCAGACAGAGATGAGACTCTGCTAACCAGTGTGTACAGGCATTATGTGGTTCAGGTGAGTATCTAGTCAGCTTTAACCATCATCTGTATTAATAGCTGACAAAAAGCAGTTAGGTCATAATCAACTGCTTGTATTATGGAAATGTTTCCTATCTTTTATCAGGTTATGGCCTTCCAGCTTCAATAATCTGTGACTTGGGACACTAGTGAGTTGTGCTTCCTGACCTTTTTCACCTGTTAACTTACTAGCAAAAATAATATTTTTTATGATCATAAAATTTTTTATGATTTTGACTTTTATTTTTGTATGTGGTTCTTGTTACATACCAAGTAGAAAGAAGAAAAAAAAAGAAATACGTAATCTAATCAAAGCACGTTTCTTCCCTGAGTACCTCAACACTTCATTGCCATCACGGATCTGTAAAGCAACTTTGTCTTTCTTCATGCTATTAACTTAGAGCACTTAACTCTACTTCGTTTTGGACTGCACATCAGGTCAGAAATTGTACTACCGTCTCCATGTTGACGATCTTTACCATACAATCTAAGAACATGTGCAGCAGAGTTCTTTAGCTTTCTCACCTGTAGCGGCAAGCCTTGATTGCAGACAGAGATGAGACTCTGCTAACCAGAGTGTGTACGTGCAAGTCATATGGCCATTACCACCCTGCCACCACAACACCACATATACTGCATTATTTTTTACTCTTATACAAGTCAGACATGTGAGTTGAAGAAAATACGCTGCACAAATCTCCCGCGTCATTATATGCCATCGATCTACCACGCGAGGGGAATCTCCCTTCAGTCGATAGTACCAGCTAGTGGGAATGTCATAAAACTCGATTCACTGGCCTGAGAAGAGATAGAAGGCAGGGGACAAGCCACAGAACCGACAGAAGAAGCACTGTCTCTCTCGCAGTAAAATCGCGGTTAAAAAAAAAGAGCATGCACATATAAGCTAGCATCATACTTTGTCACTGCAAAGGCAGAGACTGCAGAAATGGGGAAAGATTTTAGTTCGCCCTGAAAAGTAGCAGCGCCACTTTTGCAGCCAAAAAAAACCCATCTTATCCCAAAGTATCTTTTCTTAACTCACCAAAATGAAGATTTTGCAGCCCTAACACATTTTGGCCTTCGTTTTTAGTGTATTTGCAGCTGGTTTTCAAGCATACAAGGTAGTTAAGATCCCAAACTTGCAGCACTGAAAGTCTAGCTACTCTACTACCTGTATATGAAGTCTGAGCTCTTAACTAATAGCCCATCTCAACTACCAGCCCTAACACTTTTTGAACTTCAGGTCAGTGAATAGCCTCCATTTGACTGCAGATAATTCCGTGGACGGGTGACGATTACATTTAAAAATTGACACACATACTCAAGAATGATGGATAAACATACATACAAAATATCAACTGCATATAATCTATGGTTCTCCCCTCTGCAATAAAAATTAGTCAAAAATTGCAAAAGTTGACACACTAAGCTAGAAGCACTGTACACTTGAAAAAAAAAACAAAAAAAACAACAACAACAAAAAACAAAACAAAAACAACAACAACACTACTTATTCAATTCTTAATAGTGTGTTAAAGGTATGAGAACCTCCTTTATTCATAACCTCATTAATAATATAGTGACATTTGGGGAGGGTATTGCAAAAGCTTTTATTCATAAGTCATAGTATAGTGGCCTCATGTCTGTTGCAGCTAGAATCTTATTAGTTAACAAGCACTAGTCTTGATGGCTGCTAGCTACATGTTCCAACAACGCAGCACCCCCCCCCCCCCCCCCCCCCCCCAAGATTTAGATAGGCACATCAAATTATGTCTATAGTTTTAAAAAGAGTGCTAATTTTGGTAGCTTAAAAATGCATTTTTATGCAATAAAAATGTTAAGTAGGGATGGGCCCAAAATTTAGCTGAACTATGACTGCAGCATCATATCAAACCAGGCTTGGATTGATATGATGCCTAGTCCCCTTCTTTCCAAGTTACTCCAGCACCACATAAGTGGAGGCTACAACAACGATACACCCCAAATTTACAGTTAATTAAGAGTAAACTGCCATGATCATCATTCATGTGTCAGAATTGTTGTGTGGGTTCGTGGGAAATCACTGACCATCCCATGGAGGTGTCCAGATAGGAATTTCAGAGGACTGGAGTTTCCATGTTCAGATGCAACTACACAAAAGGGGTGTGACCACCAGAAAATCTAGCAAGATCAGGAAGTGGTTTATATAAAACACCATTCGAAATATTCTATTGATAGCTAATTGGAGAGATGGCAAATGAATTTTCTTCCCAGGTAAGATGGCAGATGCCAATCCATTCACATTGAACTAGTCTCCAAATGCACTGGAATATTTGATCAGAAACATGAACATGAATTCTGCCTGACAGGAGCATGGTGCAGATGTTACAGCATGGCACAGATCCAGTGAATAAAACTTAAATGCATCCACCAGATACACTTTTGTATGTATAAAAACATCAGCGTATCAACCCCCTGACTTATATGAATATCATAAGTGTGTTGGAGGTATTGTGAGAATCACCTTTATTCATAACCACTTCATTGCTTAATAGCCATAATCACGGCCTTACATGGGATGCACAATCATAACACGTGGGCCGGCCACCGAGGTTGGCTAGTCTTACACCAGTTTCTGTTTCTTTCCAGCTGCTATACGTGTTCCAACAATGGGGAAGCCAGTACTTTTTTTGTAACTATTAAATGTTATACTGCAGGAATTTCTGATTCTTTTTTTTTTTGACATTATGAACATGTTGGCAAGGGAAGCTATACCCATTCATTCTTTTAACACACAAAGTCGCTGCAATATGGACTAGCTTTACCTTTATGAGAGTAAAAACATTTCTTCTAAGTGAAAGAGTGATGTAGGCTGGAGTACATGACTATAAAAAGTACGGAAACAAGGTGCTGGCTATGTACTGCATTTGCTCTGCAGAATTGACAAACCCTACATCGCTGCATGGACTGCATTTGTCACTGTGCTCTGCTAACTGTCATAAAATAGACATAAACCCTACATCACTGCTGCCATATTATCCTTTTTGGCTACACCTTGCAGCGATGTAGGGACAAATGCAGTCCATGCAGCGATGTAGGGTTTGTCAATTCTGTGACAGTTAGCAGAGCAGTACTTTTTAGTCATGTACTCTAGCCTACATCACTCTTTCATTTAGAATAAAATGTTTTTACTACTTGTTTGCACATTTTTTTCAAGGGGCATGGCTAAGAATGACCCTTTACCAAATAATCTTACCACGCCCACCGCACAGTTTTTTTCTGTGTATAAACTAACTTAGTTTAGTAACTGTGTCTACGAAGCGTTCTAGCATTCTAATGTTGTCTACATAGCATCTACGAAGTGTATAAACTAACTGTGCTGTCTATAAAGCGTTCGAGAATTTGAGTCGTCCACAAAGGCACTCGAACAGCAATTGACAATTGACTTGAGCTGTACTTCAATTTGAATAATACCATTCCTTACCTGAAGTGTAGAGCTTCAAGATGGTACCAAGATCGTAGATATAGGATGAAGCAGTCAGGTATGGCAATCCATTCGTGACAAAAATATCAAATATTGCAATATTAAGTGCAAATTAAGTATCAAGTGCAAACTGTGTAAGTCTTGACTTCAAATTTAAACTTATATCAAGTCCAAATGAAAGTTCAATGTCAAATCCAAATTCACCAGTCTCAAGTCCAAATTCAAAATTGTCAAAGTTCAATACGCAGTATCAAGTATCAAGTCCAATCATGGAGTCCAAGGGCGTCTATAAAGGGTCAAAGTCAAGCATTGTTGTTTTTTGTTGTTGTTAGTGTGCATAAAACTAATGGCCACACTGTTCATGCGCACTCACACTGCACATGCACCCCCAAGACTAGATAGATCCATAGATTGTATAGATCGAGGATGTCTACAATCAGATATCAGACAGTGATGGAAGAGGAAGATGATGATGATTTTGTAGCCTCTTCACAGCATCGTATGACAGGGGAGGTCGTGCGATGCCTTCAGAAAAATGAAGCTGCATAAGCAAGCAATAAAGTAAGTATAATACTCATATTTGACAACTAGCTTTTTGGTATGGCTTGCTATTATCTGCGCTCGGCTGCAAAATCCCACCTTTCTATGACCTGCATCACTCTCCACACAGAATTAAATCCACCATATCAAATATTCTTCCAGCCTCGTACAATTCTATCCTCCTCCTCCTCCCTCTTGGAATACTACCTCCTCGTCCTCATTGAGGATAATATCCCTGGTGAAAATCCTGCCGTAGTGCTGCTTCTTGCATGGTGGCTGAGTTACTGGTCTGGTATATAACTTACTCGCAAGTTTCGAGTTACTGGTCTGGTATAACTTACTCGCAAGTTTCGAGTGAGACGGACTCAAAGCTGCAGCTCTCACTGTCCTAGACTGCAGCAACTGTCGCACAACCTCCCCTGTCATATGACGCTGTGGGGGGCTACAAAACCATCATCATCATCATCTTCCTCTTCCATCACTGTCTGATATCTGATTGTAGACATCCTCATTATTATGCACAACAACAACAACAACAACAACAACAACAACAACAACAACAATACACTGAGTTTGCAGTTTGATTTCATGCTTGATTTTGACCCTTTATGGATGCCCCTTGGACTCCATGATTGGACTTGAGATTTCACTTTTGGACTTGGTACTAAGTCTTGATACTGCATATTGAACTTTGATCTTATTGAATTTGGACTTGACACTGGTGAAGTTAGACTTGAGACTGGACTTGAGACTGGTGAAGTTAGACTTGAGACTGGACTTGAGACTGGTGAATTTGAACTTGAACTTTCATTTGGACTTGATACTTTAAATTTGAAGTCAAGATTTACACAGTTTGCACTTGACACTTAATTTGCACTTAATATTGCAATACTTGATATTTTTGTCATGAATGGATTGCCATAGTCAGGAGTTATGGCTGTCAAGCGTCCACAAAGGCAGTTCTTGTCTAAATTAAGTATCTACCCTTTACCAGCTAACCTTTCCCTTGAATTTGCTCGTGTCTCTAAGTGTCGGTCCTTCTGTTCCCTTTCCTGATCAGTTTTACTCTCTCTTCAGCTCTAGTTTTCACCACGAGAGTGAAGGCTACAATGAAGAAGAAAATGGTAATATGCCAGTCACAACCTTTTCTGCTTTTGAATGCTAATAATTATGTACAGGGAAAAAGCATGAGATTTGAACCTGGGGCCTTAATTAACTCAGAAGTTTCTAACCTGAGCACTTCACCACTCAATGAATCAAGAACCGTGTAAACTACACAGGAGAGTACATTAAGATAAGCCAATGCACTTTGATAAAAAGCTGCTTAAGCACTAGCCTAGCAGAGAGAGTGACAATCCAATAACTTAGCTAGAATTTGTTCGGTTCGTGCTTATAACAATTGAATTATTTTAGGAGATGTTATAGTTGAAAACTACTGACTAGCACTATGGCAGCAAAGAAACTCAACTGCAAACCACTGGGCAGGGCCTGAATGAGCTGGTTCGATCAATGGCTAGAAGCGATCTAACTCATGAGTGTTGCCTTTTCTCTCATTCAACCCCTGCCCGTTAGGTGTGGCCATATGTGAAAGGGGTGTGGTCTTTTGCATCTAGCCTGTATTATAATCACACAGATCTCAAGTTAGGAGTCAAAACAAGGATGAAAGCAAGCCACTCTCAAGTTTTATGTGCCAACCCATTCTGTCGGATTTTTGGATTTTTGAGTTTTAACTTAGACGATTATGAATTTATTTAACTACTGTATCAACCTTTCCCTTATATTTACTTTTGTGTCCTTGAGTGTTGGTCCCTCTGCTCTCTTTCCCAATCAAGTTTCACCTTCTCTTCTCTCTCTAATTTTCGCCACGCGAGTGGAAGCTACAATGAAGAAGAAGGTACCATGCCAGTCACACCCTTGGGAAGGTCTACAGTGGGTATGCATGTTGTGCACCTGATCTCTGAGATGGCGAATTTTCAACCACACAAGTACAAGTATGTGACAATCTACAGTGCAATATTCCAAATAATGCACATCCACAGTCGTATTGCCCTTGAAGTCCGCATGTGTGGTGCCATGCCCCTTCCTGATCTCCGAGATGGCAGATTTCAACTCTTCGGGCAGACATCAGGCACTTTAAAATGTTTCAAAAATTCTGATAACTGCTACACAGGGACCACATGCACCCATTAAGAGTACTTGCATTTGCAAGTTAATGACCATGATTGGGTGGGGGGTCGAACAAGGTTGAGTAGGCACTTTTTATTCACATTTGATTCACATAGAATTTCTTGAACCTCAAGGTGTGTATGCTTTGAACTCCTCTTATTATTCCAATTAATCACATACGTACCCAATTAGAAATAAGAGTTTATCTTGATGGGGAAAAAGTATGGGACTTGAATGAGCACCACCCAACTAACTAATGAGGTTATGAATATAGGAGGTTGTCACAATACAACACCTGCAGATAAGGCCACTGTTATTAATTAATAAGATAATATAGAAGGTTGTCACACCTCCAATACACTGTTAATAATATTCATTTTCACTTGGCACATGCCATTTAATTACACAGCGATAAGAAGCAAGGAAGCCACAGTTCTTTTCAATGTAGCCACTATCACAGCACTGCAGTACTATTGAGGTTGCTACTTGCTAATTTCTACATCTCTTCACCAGCTGGCTACATGTTTCAATAATGAATAAAAAAGTAAGTTAAATTTTTTTTTTGTTAAATCTTTTTGTTATCTATCATAACTGCAGATACAAGCTCAGAATAAAGTGATATTTCTGTTAGTTTATTTTTCTGATGTTATAAATTCGGTGGCAAGGGAAAGTATACGCATTGATTATAGTGATTATCCAGACTATGAAGTTGGAAAAAGGGTTACAATTACCCTTGGAGTAGTAGGTGGTATATTTATAATAAGTTCTATCGGTATTCTAATATATAATAATTATATGCAACATATTTGTGAAGAAAAATGAAGCAAAGTGCAATAAAAAAAAGCTACTAGAAATACTCATGACTGTATCGGAGAGTGTCGGAGTAGTATTTTATTTTTATGGTGACAATGTGAACAGTGTGACTGACAAATATGGAGAAGCACTTGGATATAATGTCGACTGTCGTAGAAGAGTCGGAGTCTCTTCTACAATCACCTTAGGAATATCAGTATTGCTGTTCTTTGTCATTCCTCAAATTTATAAGAAATACAGTGATATTATGAATTTGAAGTTTTGTTGCCATAAGAAGTGTTGTTCGAGATCACGTAATTACTCTCCGCTGGACCAAGATGATTCTCCTAACCAAGAGAATCCTTCCAACCAGGAAAAACAGGATGATTCTCCCAACCTAAACCACTCAAGTACTCACTATCAGCCACCTCCAAGCAAATCCAGCCAGGCTAAGTCTAGCAAAGAGGAACACTCAGGATGGAGCAAAGCTCTGGAAATGTTTGTAATAGTTGTTACACTAGATTCGCTGTACAGCACCATCGATAAAGCGAGCAATGAAGATCAAGGTACCTTTTGTGGACCAAACAACCGTTCCGTAACTATCTTTTTTTTTGTGGTTATACTCATAATTGGAGTCCTGCTATTGAGCTTCCATGCTAGATTATGCTGCAAGGACTTTAAAAATAATATATCAAAGATAGCAATTAGTGTCGCACTGTTTTTCATGGTAGGTAGCCTTGTTTTTTTGATGCTTGAAGACAACAGACAGCCACTAGTCTGTGGTTATAAACACAACGAAACAAATATACTGAGTGTGGAGTATAAAAAATTCATTACTGCAAGAATTGGCGTTTCTGTTGCTGCACTAGCTACAGGTTCAATTGCAACAACTATACTACTTATTGGAAAACTTTGTTCCACTTATTTGGAGCTGCTACTAATTCTACTAATTCTTACTTTTTAACTTTTTTCTAACGTTCAAATTATTTGTTTGTATAATGACTTTGAATTGGAACATTGCTTTTTGATGATTACAAGTGTGTGCAATGGTATTTGGTGTGGCAGAAGGTACTTAAGAGGTACATTAATTATATCTATTGGAAAACTTTGTTCCGTTATTTTGGTGCTACCAATATTTGAATTGTACTAATTCATAACTTTTTTTCTTTTTCTGCTGCTTAATTTGCTTGTTCTTTTACTTTGGATTGGGAACGTTGCTTTTGAAAGTTTACTGATGGAGGTCATAATATTATGTGCAATGGTACTTGGTTTGTCATATAAAGGGGCATGGTTAACCATACCCCTTAATGACACACCAAAAACTAAAGCTCTAACTGACAGAGAAATAATTATTTTCAGCAGAGAACAGAGATGTGCACAAACTCCTCTGTGCTGGTTACATTTTCATTTGTAGAGGCAACCTGAAACATTGTAACCATAAAATCACACTTACTACTGCGTATTGAAAAGAGGAGACACCTATTTGAGCCCAGACATTAATTTCATTGAACATATTCTGCTCTAGCACCAGGCTTCCAAATGAGGTACTACAAGGAGAATTGCCATATAAAACAACTCATGAATATCATTAACGGTGGCATAAACAGTGGCCTTATGACAAAGAATAACACCAGGTGTTATTCTTTGATAATAACAGTGACATGAATGGGGTGGAATGTCATTTTATAATTATAGGCTGTTATACAAGTCTATATTGCTTGCTATACTTTAAGATGATATGAATTAGATTGTCGTATGTGAAAGGATCGTGAAGTTACAGCCTGTGAAGAAGATGATGAACGAGTCATAAAAATGTTATATTTAGACGGCGGCTATGACAGCGATTTAACTTTCTGTGGATCAACCAACCAGTCCATAACCATCACTTTTTTGTAATTACATTCATAGTTGGATTTGTGTGGTTGTCCCTTTATGCCACACACATATGCTACAAGTACTTTGATAAGAAATGCTCATATAAACTACTCGCTGATGCGTCATGATAGTTTGTTTTCTGTTGCATAATTATGCTTGAAGACAATCAACAGCCATTAATCTGTCGTTGTTATTGTTGTTGTTGTTTTTTTTGAAGCACAACGGTGAAGACATTTGGATGAGGAGGAGAAAAACTTCAAAATTACAAAACTTGTTATTTCTATTGTTGCGCTACTATTGCAGCAATTCTACTACTTTAAGATATTGTAATAGTGGTAGTAGTACAGTGGAACAGGACCCTCTATAACCTCCCAACAACCCCATCAAGAAAAGGACCTCTCTACTCTACAAAGGACAAAGTGGCTGATCCCAAAGTGTCCTTCGCCACCGTAATAGTAGTAGTAGTAGTAAATAATAATACTTATTCTTGCTCATTACAAAGTTGGGTACGGTTACATATAAAAGAGGTGTGGTCATTTATCAATTTCCATGGGGTTTAAATACATATTCCACAGATGATTGTAGGTATTGCATTGCCTTATTAACCCTCTGTGCATGCACAAGGGTTATAGTAGTCAGTTTGTCTGTCTGTCTGTCTGTCTGTTACAACTATTCCAGAGCCAGCGGTGCTCCCTTCAGTTGGGTGTGGTTACACATAATAGGGGTGTGGTCATCTACATCATAGACAGACACTGTTGCAATTGTGGGTACCAGGTATTGCATTGCCTTATATGACATCAAATGGTACACTGTTGTCACACAAAGGAACTTCAAAAAGTACGATACACATCCACTTTGACCCCTTTCCCTTATAACGTACATGATGATTCCACTACCATCAGATTCTCCAGTTTCTATGATTCAGGTTTGTAGGAATTTTGACAGCTCATAGGTAAGTTATGTACAGTGTGTCATAAAAGAACAGAAACAATGGAGGAGTGTTTTGTATGATGAATTACAGACGATCAAATCTAGTAATGGAGTTATACTAGATCTTCATTTATATCCCTTGATAACCACTCATTCGGCACACTTAATAGTTACTCAAGATCAACCATGGAGTTCACTTTCATAGCCCACTATGCCAGCATTATGCTTCCTGCTTTGATAGACTGATGTATTATTCTCAAAACTATGCTGTTCTTAAACACCTAAACTATCTACCCTTTACCAGCTAACCTTTCCTTTATGTCCCCGAGGTTAGTCCCTTTTCTCTTCTTCCTGATCAAGTTTCACTTTTTCTTCAGCTCTAGTTTTCACCACGCGAGTGGAAGCTACAAATAAAGAAGAAGAAGGTAACGTGCCAGGCACACCCCAAGGTCTAGTGAGCATTGGCTTTGCAATCATAGCACTACAAGTCTCATGATAAATTCCTCTGGTTACGACCTTTGAATATCCAAAATTCCACTACATTTTATTGCCGTTCAGACATTAATTGGGTCTAATCAGATTCTCTAGTTACTTGGTCCTTACAGAGCACTCTCATGCACCATACTCTTTCTCTTCTAGTACCTAGCAAGCTCTTTAGGTTTCAATTATTGATCAAGTTTAATGAAATTAATATAAAAGAAGACTGAGAACCATCAATCATTAAAAGCAGCTATAGTTATAGGGATGGTTTCAAAATATGAAGGTCAAAAGGTTATCCCTGTCCTCCTTTTGACCAGTTGACTAGTCATCCCTACATCATCAAATAAATGTTCTGTTTGTTTTCCATTACTTGTTCTATTAGAAAACTTCCTCCCAGCAATACCACTACTGCCGATGATTGTAATGTTCTATTCTATTGTAATGGTGATGAGGAAAGTTGCTTCTTCAAATAGCCACACCAGGACCTCCATTAGGGTGTGGTTTTTTTGCCAATATCTTGCCTGAGTATTGTATTCTGCAAGTTGGAGCAATCCTTTGGCAACGATATTCTGTGATGAAGACTGTAGTCTTTCGGGAGTATTGGTAATGATGTTTTTAATTATCAAAAAAAAGTGAAGTGTAATGTTTATACTGAAAGTTACTTATGACTGTTAGGAAACATTAGGAAACAAGTGGCCATATAAGGGGATGTGCAATCAATCATAGCACCAAGGTTGCTATAGTCTTTACACCGGCTTCTGTCTCTTTCCAGCTGCCAGCTACGTGTGCCAGCAAAATGCACAAGAATGTAAGTTTTAAAAATTAATTTTAATAGTGTTACACTTTCTTCTAATTACAGGTATACCCCCAGAATAAAATATTATTTCTGTTAATTTTTCTATTCGATATCATGAATACTATGTCAAGGGAAATCATAATAACATTATCCCTAAAAAATGCTGGGAAAAGTAGCATAATTGCCTTTTCTGCACTACTTCTTCTACTTATTGTAAGCGTAAGTGTTGCCATAATTTTTCAGCTGATATACACCTTAAGAGAGAGAAATGAAGAGACCGGTAGAAGAGAATGTAAGTGCAATAAACTAACTGCATTAGAAATATTTGTGATTATACTGGAGGGCTTTGGAGCAGCCTTTTATTTTTATGGTGATAATATTAAAGATGTAACTGAAAAATATGGAGAAGCATTGGAATGTGATGAAGGCTGTCGCCAAGGGATCAGAATCTCTTCTACGATCCTCTTGGGAGTATCAGTATTGCTGTTCTTAGTCATTCCTCAATTCTATCCAAAATGTCATGAAATAATTAAAAATGTGTGTGGTATTCCACATGGTGGCAGAGGTGCCACCACGTATGCTCTGGTGCCGCAAGATCCTCCTCCTGACGAGAGGCTCCGCCCCGACGCAGAAGCCCCTCTCAATGGAGAGGCTCCTCCCAATTCTCCTCCAGACAAGAGGCTCCTCCCCGACGCTCTTGACGGAGAAGCTCTTCCCGATCCTGCTCCAGTCAAGCTCCTCCCTGACGCTTCTAACAGAGAAACTTCTCCCGATCCTCCTCCAGATGATGCAGAGGCTCCTCCCGACCGAGAAGCCAACCAAGAGGCTCCACCCAACCAAGAGGCTCCTCCTTCCAACCAAGAGGAACGTTCAGGATGGTACAATGCTCTGGAAATGCATGCAATTGTTGTTAAATTAGATGCTGTGTACAGCACCATTGAACATGCGAGCAATTTAAAACTAGGTACCTTCTGTGGCTCTAACAACAAGGCTATAACCATCGGTTTTCTTGTAATAACATTCATAATTGGAATCGTGTGGCTACTCTTCACTGCTTTATACATATGCTACAAGAACTTTCGTGATAAACATAAACCAAAAATAGCGATATTCACAGCAGCTATTTTCATGATAATCAGCTTTCTGCTTTATATGCTTGAAGATAACAAACAGCCACTGATCTGTGGTTATAAATACAACAATACCAACACAAGCATATTGGATACACACAATAAGAATTTCAGTTCTGAAAAAATTGCCATTTCTGTTTCTGCACTAAGTACAGGCATAGTGGCAGCAGTTATACTAGGTCTGGGGAAATGTTTGAACAGAATTGTGTTCCAACATTAGTACGTCTCCCCCTACAACTTGTCACTGTTTTAACTTTTGTATTTTGGATCTATTTTGTGCAATTTACATTGTATTGTTGTTATTTCATTAATCCTCGAGTTTGCCTCTTCAATTATTATCAAAAATGGGTGTGGCTATACATAAAGGGGGTGTGGTCCACTCGTGTTGAATTGTACCATTATATAAAAGAGGCTTGCTCTCTTCACTCTTTCCTCTTCCTCTTCCTTTTTTTTTTTTTTTTTTTTTTTTTGAAATCCTCTCGCTCTGGATCTGGAATTTCAGAGGACTGGAGTTTCTATCTCATTTTAATATTCATTGTTCAGATGTGACTGCATGATTTCACACAAAAGGGGTGTGGACACCAGAAAATCTAACGATATCAGGAAGTGATTTGTATACAACACTAAATTTTCTATTCGATATTTTCTATTGATAGCTAATGGAGAGATGGTGGATGAATTTTCTTCCCAGGCAAGATGATAGACAGATGCCAATCCATTCATATTGAGCTAGTCTCCAAACACGGGGTAAATTCAGAACATTTCAAACTCTAATTTTACATTTTCTGCTGTCCAACACTGCAGGACTGGGTTTATTACAAACTGCCATCAAAATCATTTTGTCCCATGTACAGCTGTAAAAAAAAAGAGCACTGCTGGTTAGTTACGAGGAAACTGTAGTGAAATCAGAGCACTGCTGACAAGTTATGAGGGAACTGTAGCAAAATAATTATGTATGGAGATATTCAATCATAGCCACTGAGTTTGCTAGTCTTCACGGCCAGTTTCTGTCGTCTCTTTCCAGCTGCTAGCTACGTCTTCCAGCAATGCAAGTGCGAGTAAGTTTGTTAAATTCTTTGGTATCCACAATAATATTGTAACTGCAGGTTTACCCCCTGAATAAATTCATATTCCTGCTTATTTTTCTCCTCGACATTGCAAATACTGCGATAAGGGAACTCATAGCTCTACATGCTTGTGGACAAAGAGCCGGAATAGGGGTTGTGGTCACCTTTGGTCTATTACTACTTGTTATACCTAAGGTAATAGCATTGCAATGCACATATCAGTAAAGAAAAATGAAGAGACCGGTAAAAGAGTACTGAAAGTCATCGGAATATTCTGTTACTTTTATGGCGACAATATTACAAACATAATTGACCAATACGGAAGAAGATTAGGATGTGATAAAGAATGTAGAGGAATCAGGATATCTTCTACGATTACCTTAGAAGCAGCAGTAGTGCTGTTCTTAATCTTTCCTTCACTTTATCCAAAATGTAAAGAAATGGTTATTAACGGCAAGTGTTCTTGCTCTCAGAAACTAAACCAAAACGCTCACTATGATCTGCTCCAAGATAATAATTCCAACCAGGAAGATCTGTCCAACCAGGATGGTTCTCTCAACTTAAGCACTCCCTATCAGCACTACAAAGATAATTCTCCCAGCCGAGATAATCCTCAAGAAAATCCTCCTGCCCCAGATGATATTCCCAGCCGAGAAAATTCTCCCAGCCTAGGCTCAGATAATACTCCCAGCCCAGGCTCAGATAATACTCCCAGCCCAGGCTCAGATAATACTCCCAGCCCAGGCTCAGATAATACTCCCAGCCCAGGCTCAGATAATACTCCCAACCCAGATGATACTCCCAGCCAAGAAAATTCTCCCGGCCGAGAAAATTCTCCCAGCCTAGATATTACTCCCAGCCCAGGCTCGGATAATACTCCCGGCCCAGAAAATCCGTCCAACCAAGAAGATCTGTCCAACCAGTGGTACGATGCTCTGGAAATGTTTGTAATTGTTGTTAAATTAAATGCTGTATACAGCATCATACAAGGATCAAACGACCTGTCAATAACCATCTTTTTTCTTATAATTATATCCCTAACTGGAATTGCGTGGGTGTCCTTCTACGTCAGATACATAACATTATGCTTTCACGATAAATGTTCCCAATGCATTCTTGCATCTGTTTGCACAATAATCATGTTTACCTTTCTGCTGTATAATCGACAGCCATTAGACTGTGATTTTAAGCACAACAATAAAACTATATTATTGGAGGGAGAGAAGAAAAAAATTTGCATAACAAAAATTGTTTTTTCTATTGCTGCACTAATTTTGGCTGGTATTGGAGTAGTTCTACTACTCTGTGGATATTGCAAAACTAAAAACAAACAAACAAAGAATAGAGAAATAATAGAGCTAAATCCTACATCATAAACAGAACTTGCTTCTGCTCGTCTTTGTCGGTGAGTTATGAGGAAACTGTAACTATAGTCAATATTGTGTGGAGATGTTCAATCATAACGCTGTGAGCCACCAAAGTTGCTAGTCTCTACGCCAGTTTCTATCTCCTTCCAGCTGCAAGTTAAGCTATGCAAGTGAGAGTAAGTTTTGAACTTTCTTGTCTACAATAGTATTACACTTTGTTGCAACTGCAGGTTTACCCCCAGAATAAATCAGTATTCCTACTTATTTTTTTTCCTTGACATTTTAAATACTATGATAAGGGAAGGCATATCCTTTGCTGGTAGAACCAAACGAGCTGGAATAGGACTACCTTTGCTGTACTACTTCTAGGTCCAGTGATTACAAGTGTCGTAATTATTGTACTCACATCCATTAAAGAAAAATAAAGAGACTGGTAAAAGAAAATGCAATTGTAATAAAATATTTGAAGTATTTTTGATTGTACTGGAGGGCATTGGAGCATTTAGTTACTTTCATGGCGACAATATTACAAACATAATTGACTGATATGGAGAAGTATTTGAATGTAATAAAAAATGTCGTAGAGGAGTCAGAATCTCTTCTACGATCGCCTTAGGGCTATCAGTACTGCTGTTCCTAATCTTTCCTTCACTTTATCCAAAATGTAAAGAAATGATTGTTAACAGCAAGTGTTGTCCATGCACTTGCTCTCAGAAACTAAACCAAAATGCTCACTATGATCTACTCAACGATAATAATTCCAACCAGGAAGATCCGAATGATTCTTCCAACTTAAAAGGTCCCTATAGCAAATTCAAAGATAATCCTTCCAACCAAGCTAATCCTTCCAATTCTTCCAGCCAAGCTAATTCTTCCAGCCAAGATAATCCTTCCAACCAAGCTAATCCTTCCAGCCAGAAGATCTTTCCAACCAGGATGATTCTCCCAACCAGCGCTACCAAGATAAGGCCATCCAAGTCAACCTGGATGATTCTCCCAACCAGCGCTACCAAGATAAGGCTATCCAAGTCAACCAGGATGATTCTCCCAACCATTCTCCCAACCAGGATGATTCTCTCAACCATTCTCCCAACCAGGATGATTCTCTCAACCATTCTCCCAACCATTCTCCCAACCAGGATGATTCTCCCAACCAGTGGTAGGATGCTCTGGAAATATTTGTAATTGTTGTTAAATTAAATGCTGTGTACAGCACCATTGAACATGCAAACAATTTAGAATGAGGTACTTCATGACAAATGTTCCCAATGCATTCTTGCATCTGTTTGCATAATAATTGTGTTGAGCTTTCTGCTGTATATTTTGGAAGATAATCGACAACCATTAGTCTGTGCTTTTAAGCACGACAATAAAACTATATTGGATGGAGAGAAGAGAAATTTCAGCACAGCAAAAATTGTTCTTTCTCTTGCTGCACTATTTGCTGGTGTTGGAGCAGCAGTTATACTACTCTATGGACATTGCAAAAATAAAAAACAAGAGAACTGAGACAATATAGAGCTAAATCGCTTCTGCTTGTTTTTGTGTTCTTATTATTATTTATTGTTTTGGTTGTTGTTCCTGCTTATTTGCTGCCATGGTAATCTTAATTGAATGTTAGGTGATGATGACAGTGTTTAATCTAATCTCTACCAGATGTGGATGAGGGAGTGCTACTATCTCAACAAGTTCTAGCTAAGCTATTCTTTTTTTGGAATTGTCAGAAAGAAGTGTCACTCTTTTTACTCCAATAACGTCCACAATATAATATTAGCACAGGAAGAGAAAGATCAATTTTTGCTCTGCTTCTTCAATACTTAAGGGTGTGGTTATTTATAAAGGGTGTGGCCATATGCCATCTTCCATGCCTGGAAAGAATTACAGTGATCAGATCTAGCACCATGGATCTCTCAGTATAAAAATTGACACGAGTAACGGAGATCTTTACCCCTTTACACATACACCCGAGCAGGCGGCTACACGCCCCTTCACATCGTATCAGGAAGTGGACATGGGAGTAAATGTCCTAACAATTTTTCAAAGAGGAGGCCACTCCGCTGGATAAGGTGGGAGTTGGGAATGAGGAGAACCAGCCACTCTTTCTCTTTTATGGTGAATCAACACAACTGGCCTCATATAAAACTAGTCTCCAAACGCGGAATCACTTCAAAACACTTCAAATATCTACTTTCTGCTAATAAATAAGAATATAACTCAGACCAGTTTCTTGTCTAAATTTAGGCATAAACTATCTCCATTTACAGCTAACCTCGTTGAATCTTGCTTTAGTGCTAGTCTCCTCTGCTTTCTTTGATCAATCTTTTGCCAATCTCCACGTGGGTGGAGGCTACAACAAAGAAGAAAAAGATAGACAAAGACCACGCCCCAAATTTACGGTGGGCTTTATTAAGAATAAGACCACTTGATCTGTAAACTGTGCAAGTTGGATCATGACCATGTATCAGAGAGGTCAGAGTTGTTGTAGAATACTTGTAGCAGATGTCCATATCTTTAAAACTCGTCTTAGATGCCATGGATGTAGTGCAGAGAGTGGTGGCTCTGGACTCTTGTTACAACTCCCGGAGACCACTACCCAATCAGCACCGTATGTTTATAGCTAGCTAGAAATTGAATACCTTACATCAAAAATCTGGTCTTCTCCATAACTCTTTCTCCAGCCTCTACTCTGTTTTCTTGTCATAACTCTTTCTCCTCTATTTCAGCCTCTACTCTGTTTTCTTGTAACACTACGGTATCACTCTTTAATTTTGACCTCTGACCCCAGGCATGCTGTACATTCGGAGAAGGAATCAGATCATGCAGGACAAGGCAAAGGGCATGGAAGGCACTGACACTCGAGAACAATATCTGAGAAGGAGGCACATGGTCCTTGCCTCCAAATACGGCCCCTTAGACAGAAAGTGAGTGATTAAGAAGTGTGTGTAGGTCATGCTTCTAGGTGTAGCCTCTCTGTCCTAATATTCTTTGTCCTACAGATCAAGGAGTGGTAGTAGTCACAAAGGCTCGTCCAAACATGTAAGTCAAATTTAAAAAATGCCTCTCTCGTATTGTGTTGTGTGTTGAAAATGCCTCTCTTGTGTTGTTATTGTTGTTGTTATTGTTGTTGTTGTTGTTGTATAGAGTTTGCATCACAGTATGGAGTCTCTTCCATTGGTGGACTCTTTCTCTGCGCCTCAGCGAGCACTCCTCACCCCAGGCCTTGTCCCCACAAAATCTGCTGATGCAAGCAGGTGAAAAAGTTATTAAACACTGACTTTTCGCTTAATGTAGTGATGTTCATAATGAATTCATCCTTGCCTTATCACTCAGAGCCCTGGCAGGTGACACAACCCTTTCTGAGCACTATGCCTTCTGTGGCATGCAGCACATATTCGACAGGCATAGAGAAGGAGGTGAGTTTGTGAAAGGGGGGAGGGGGACAGGGGAAAAGGAGGGGGGAGAGAAGTGAGGAGGGAAGGAGGGAGGGGAATGGGAGGAGAGTACTTAGTAATTTCCTCTGACTTTCAATTATTACCTTGTTTCCTGACAGTCACGGCTGTCCGCTTTGCTAATGATGACAAGACACAATTGGTCAGTGCATCAAGAGATGGAACACTTTCCATATTGGGACTGCACTCCGAACCCCCATCCCTCCTACACACCCTTCGAGGACACACCTCCTCAGTCAATGACTTTGATTGGTCGGCAGCCAATGACTTTATCGTTTCCGCTTCATCAGATGGAACTTGTCGATTATGGGAGTCAGCCACTGGAAGATGTGTCAGAGAGATTGCCGAGTCATCATCAAAAGTGCTGTGCTGTCGATTCCACCCACAGAACAACAACCTTATAGTTGTATCCTAGCAACAAAGCATAAAATAGAGCTCACAATAACATTCTGTTATTGCCCGGACATGATTATCTCAGAGCAGTTTTAAATGTGAAAAGATTGGCCGGACAAAGGCAGAAATGTCCTGTGTTATTATTAGCACTGTATTGCCTGTCCAGAAAAGGTTCTAGGGAGCACAATTCACCACTTTCCTTGACTGTTGTATGCCGACAGATGGGGAATAGCAAGGCACAGGTGAAGGTCTTCAATGTGTCCACTGGTAAGGCAGTCAAGGGAGGAAGTTGCAAGACTGCCGGCTCAGTGCTCTGTCTGACCTTTGAGTCCACAGGGTCACAGCTCTGGGCAGGAGACAGTAAGGTACTGCGTCTGTTTGAATGCTCTCAATCAACTGATGATTTAGCGATACTAATTTTCATGGTGTAGGGATCAATCTACTGTTTCCAGATGGATAAGATATCTTCTAAACTCACAAGATCAAAACGGTTAGTAGCTAATGATAGGATTAACCACATAAAAAAAAAAGGGGTGCATTCATCCTTGTCACTGATTTTCCTTTCTTTCTTAGTGTGGTGGTATCTCCTGGGTGTGAGGTGACCTCTGTCTCTTATCGGACTTGGATCAACCGAGAAGCACGGGACCCCAGCCTCCTAGTCTCTTGCAGGGACGGGCTCCTCCGTCTCTTCCGGATCCTCCCAGATGGCTCTGTCTACCTCAAGAGGAAATTCATAGTCCCCCAGACGTCTCAACCCCTCAAAAGTGCATTCTGTCCCCTCATGAGTTTCCTCCAAGTGAGCTGAACATTCTCTCTCTCTCTCTCTTCTCTCATACAAACAAGCTAGTTCGGGTTGTGTTGTGTATAGGGTGCTTGCGTGGTGTCGGGTGGTGAGGATGGGAATGTGTACTTCTATGACGTGGAGAGTGGAGTGCTGGTCAATAAACTACAAGGCCACTCCAGCCCCACCCTCTGCGTGTGCTGGACCTACGACGAGAGCTTGTTAGCTTCTTGTGATGCAGATGTGAGTGCTTTATCAAATACCATACTGAGTGAACCCCCCCCCCCCCCCCCCCTGATTAATGTAATCTCAGATGTGACATGTCTGTGCAACAACTGGCCACTCCTTGTACCATCATGATCATGTGACCTCTGAAAAAAGACCACCATTGTCTTATTTCCTTTCTCCAAGGATTCTAATTTATCATGCTTCCTGCACAGGGCACTATCATTCTCTGGAAGAGGGAACAGCGACAGAAGACATCGGACACAGAGGGCACACCCAAAATGACGGGAAAAGTGCAGGGGAAGGAGTGAGGAGGTACAGTATGCAAAGACAAAGAACAGGAGCATTCTATCATATTTTTTTTCCTTTTTTAATTCAAAAATATTTTTATTCTAAATGAACACAAAACAAAGTAGAAAATGAGAATAAAGCTAAAATATTGTGAATAATTATTAGACTAAACAAAAAGTGAAGATATCATCTGAATCACACACTTCACTACTATACATAATATTACTGCACACACCATTTTTTGTGGGAAAAGTTGAGTGATATTTTTCATACGGTTTTTCGATCAGTCATGACACGCACTATGCACCCTAACCCACTCGCTGCCACTGCCTGCAAAGGAGGGGTGAAACAAGATTATGGGATTCCCCCCATCAAAATGTACCACTCACTTTTTCATGCCAGACCAGCAGTATGCCACACGAGTTCTCAGTGGGGTTGGCAAAGCCTCGATAAAGGTACTTCATCAGAATATCCACTTGGTCCGTGTCAAGTGCGTTCACAGCTTTCTCCACATCTGCAGCTCTGAATCTCGTCAGGACATCAAGCACAATGTTGAAATTGTTCTCCTGTGGGCCACATATAAATATGGTGTGCAATAAATAGAATTATTTATTTGATAAGCACCTCCTGCCTTACCTTTAAGCTCTTATCCTTTGAGCCAACCGGAGGATCTTTCAGGGCCACCTTGAGAGCCTCAGTGTTGTTACCAGTGAGTATCAGTTAAGGATAATCAAAAGAACACTGATAATAATTTGTCTCCTCCCATCCATTAATATACAGACAGAAAAGGGGGGGGGGGGGGACAGAAGATATAGGCACGAAAGTATAAGCACCATCACCTACTATTATTTCTGCAGATTAACCACATCACAGAAAGAAAACTTAACTTCTTTCACCCTTCCATTAATCCTTTCCTCTATTGATTATTATCTAAGTCATGCAGAATATGAGAGGATATCTTGAGGTGAGGCTCTTGACTTCAGCCTCTCGCTGCCCTATCTTCTGATCACTCTGGTCTTCCTCTGTGTCAGCATCATCACGAAATTGCTCCTCGTCCAACTCATCCACATCTACCTTCCTGAAGTTCGCCTCGCGTGTGTTCTTAGACATGATGGGGGGACACTGGATATGCTATATAGCTAAAGGACTAGTAAGATAGTACAGTGTTGACTGGGACCCTGCTGAAGATCACCAAATTTAGAAGTCAGAAATAGGTCACGTGATAATAATGTGACAGCAAAGTTCAAAGTTTATTGAGCTTAGTGGACAAGATGAGTTCCTCACATTCTAAGGGGCAGAACCACTCTCAAGGTCACTCTGGAAGCCCCATGAAACCTTCGTCCATTAGTTACTTTCCCTTTTGTCAAGAAATTTCTAAATACGAGAAGATGGCTAAAGTTGGGGAGGGAACTTTTGGGTGAGTGAACAAATAAGATTTTATAGCTAGTTAGCTGACTAGACATGCTTATATAGGACTTAAGATGTGTGTGTACATGATATTATAGTGAAGTTTTTAAGGCTCGTGATCGCAAGACAAACCGTATAGTTGCTCTGAAGAAAGTTAGGATGGAAAACGAAAAAGAGGGGGTAAATTGACCCAGGCCCTTACTTAGCTAATAATTGGAAGTATTCTCTCATTCTTTAGTTTCCCATGACATCTCTGAGAGAAATACGTATCCTCCAATTGCTGAATCACGAGAATATAGTCCCCCTTGTTGAAATTTGCAGGGCCAAAGGTAAATGTCTGTAGTGATGAAGTCCTCTCTGTTCATTTACCAATTGTGCTACAGCGACCCCATACAACAGAGATAAAGGAAGCATCTACTTGGTGTGTGATTTCTGTGAGCACGATCTAGCTGGGTTGCTCAACTGCGAGGAAGTCAAGTTCTCCCTTTCAGAAATCAAATCAATCATGTTCCAGCTATTCTCAGCACTCTTTTACATCCACAGCAACCGCATACTCCACAGAGATATGAAATCCTCAAATATCTTAGTCACAAAAAACGGTATCTTGAAATTAGCTGATTTTGGTTTGGCTAGAGCTCTGCTTAAAGGTCCATCTCAAAGATATACTAATAGAGTTGTAACCCTCTGGTACAGACCTCCAGAGCTTCTACTGGGTGAGAGGAACTATGGTCCTCCAATTGATATGTGGGGTGCTGGGTGCATCATGTGTGAAATGTGGACTAGGAGAGCTATAATGCAAGGTGACTCGGAACAACACCAAATCAGTTTGATCAGTAATCTCTGTGGATCCATTACTCCTGAAGTTTACCCTGGTGTCGATAATCTTGAACATTATCAAAAACTAGATCTGCCTAAAGATCAGAAGAGAAAGATTCGAGAACGATTGAGACACTATGTTAAGGATAATCATTGTGTTGATCTGATAGACAAGTTACTCATCATTGACCCCAAGAAGAGATTGGATAGCGATGCTTGTCTGGATCATGATATCTTCATTGAAGATCCTCTTCCTAATAGGACTGATTTGGCTCAAAAACTGGCCCGCTTCAAGAGTTCCATGTTTGTGATGCACTCCACTCGCCGCCAACATGGAGGAGGTGGTGGAGTTACTGGTGGTGGGGGACCTTCGCAAGTAGCCAGCAATGTTCACGATAGAGTATTTTAATCATGCATTCTTGTATAATAATATTATTATTATTTTCAACTACATTGCTAAACTAATCAAAGCTGAGTATGTAGCAAATACATAGTTTATGGTACATGTAGCTATTATAGTTTGCTTCTTTTTTATTCCTCTCTTTCCTCTAGCGTCTCTTCCTCTTTTTCTTAGAATTTTCCTCTTCATCATCATCCTGTGGTTTCTTCTTGGTTTTTGCCTCCACCAAGATAGTAGTATTCTTTTTCATCATTTCTCTGGTTACACACTCTTCGTCACTCCCACTGTCTTCATCTGGTGAAAGAAAAAAGAAAGGTATTTGAATTGGCTAGTCATAGAATTCATAACTTACCATATAAGGAAATTTTTACACCAGTCTTGGGAAGTGCAACCCTTATGTTTCCAGCCACACCTCCTTCCACAGTGTGACGGAATTCCTCGTCTTCCATTTCTTTGTGGACTGTCTCCAGATCTCGGCTAGCCAGCTCTTCAGACAGATTCACTAGCTTCTGCTCTGCTGTGCTCAGCTGTTCTAGTACATACTCTTCACTCGATGGATCTAGTTTGGGCTTCAGCACATGGGTATGGGGCTGAGAGAAAAAGGAGAGAGATCAATCGCTGAATGACACTATGCTAAGACCTATAATCTTCTTACTGCTTTGATGTGCATGAGTTTTTCGTCCAAGTGATTCACACCATTCTTGACCTGGGTCAGCAGCTTGCAAGCACGATCTGTTCTGATCTTATTTTCTTCACACCTGCAAGACATTAGAAAGTCACTTCACACTGTCATGAATAATAATAAACCTACGCACTTTTTCTTGGCTTCGTCAAGATGAGATTCAAATTCTTCTAACATTCGTTGACCACTACAAAAAGGAAGACGGTTTTTCGATCCATCAATTTAACAAACTGCATAATCTTACGTTGACATCTTTGCTTCTCCAGAATACTTCATATCCACAAATTCAGCTTGCAGTTTCTCCTTCTCTTCCTTGAGACGAGCCAATTGTCGAGTATTCTCTTCCCTTAACTGTTCAAGATGCTTCTTTGTGTTTCCCTGATTCAGAAAACGGGCCACCACCTCTTGGATATTGGAAACACCAGTGGCATCTTTGATCTTAGCAAGAGCTTCTTCATATGAGCTTATTTTTGCTTCCTGGACCTCTTGGGATGTCCGTCCACCTAGTTCCCCTGATAGGAAAAGGAGAAGTACCTTTTTTTAAAGCATAAAAATGAATGGAATAAACTCACCATGGTGGTGAGCAGAAACAGTTACTGATGTACGCCTAAGCTGCAGATTAAATTTAAAATAATTATGACGATGAAATACTAATATCCTATTTCCAATTAACTTACCCGCCTCTCAACTCTCTCTGCAAATTCCTTCTTCTCGAGGGCCTTATTTCTGTATTCAGAAAGAACTTTTTCCCTTTCTTTACGTGAGGTAGCCATGCTCTGTTCCAAGCGTGCCAATTCCGTCTGAAAGGAGCAAATTTAATTTTTCCATCAACTAGCAGCTGCTTTGGTATAAACTATATAATATGGTATAAACTATATAACTATACCTTGGCCATATCTCTTGCCAGCTCAGCATCACTGCACATGCTCACCAGATCTTTCAGGTCCTTTTTTCTCAGCTTTATCGTGTTTTCCAGAGCAGTAAGCTCATTTTCAAAACCTAGCTGCTCCTATGAATAACATAAAAGCTACACTTGTTAAGTGCCCAATTTTGCTGCTAGCTAAAACCCTTATTCTTACATCAGAAAGTTTTTGAATGATCGCTTCATATGTCTTCTTGATATGCTTTGCCTCATTATTCTTGATTATGGCCTTGTCCAATCTGTTCTCCAACTGACGAAATGTTTTATCCTCTTCTGTTTCTCCAATAGGGGAGGAATAAATGCATTCAACATCATTTTTCATCTGCTGGTATTCAGCTTCTAGGGAGGCCAGCATATGTTCATGAGATTGTCTGACATGTTGAAGAGCATTGCGACGCTTAATAAGCTCACAGACAGTCTGGTCAAATCTTTGGACTGCTATATCACCATTGAGACCTCGTAAATCAGCAGGTGGGTTGAGCTTATTAGCACGAAAAACCTCTGTTATAACATCATCATCAGCTTTCATGCGTTTGGAAAATTTAGAGCGGAGGAGCTTATTATCTGATCGCAGCTGGTTGATGAGACTCTTATTCTGTTTGATGGTCCATTGTGAATTCTCAGCATAAGCCTTCTTGTCACCATCTGTTAAATTAAGAAAAAAATCTATAGAAATGCAAATGGACAGAAATACCCTACCCAATAGTGCAATTCTTCTATTAAGCTCTTCTATTTGTTCAGAAAGACTACTTGCCATGATCTCTTTGTTGCCACGGTTTATTCTCTGTGCCGGTTGCTAAGTTACAAAGCACGTGACTAAATCAAATTATCACGATCGATCGCACGCGCGAAAAAGGTCACCCCATTTTCAAATCATGACGTCATAATACAAAATGCAGCCCTAGCCCTACCATTATTATTAGAGGCTTTGCCCTCTTTTATGGCCAGACAGAAAGCCAGGTGGTACTCTTCTTCTACTTTATGTAGCAGTTTTTCAAGTTTTATTCGTAGTCTCGGGGTTGAAAGTATGCTGGGAATGTACAGACCGTCAGCAAGAACGACCATAACACAGACGCACCCCGTCCAGTACTCCACAGCACAAGACAGTGACAAGACTACGGCCATGATACCTACAGACTCTTCAAGAAGACGCCTTCTGTTGCACGATGCTGCTGAAGATAAAGACCACAGACTGAAGAAGCGACCTGCAGAAACTCAGGTGTGTGCTGATGTTTTGGTAGTATGGAACAGGCTGTCTACATTTCCCCTTCATAGTGTATGACTAGCTAGATAGCTAGAACCATGGATATCTATGCTAGAACTGTGCAGAACGATGGGCCAGTCAGTGAGTTTATGACCATGGGACATTGCTACTGAACTGGTGATCATTCCGATTTCATCAGATGTATAGCATGTAGCATTATAGTTTCCTTTGTCTGGCGTTATGCTGGGAACAGTGGTAATGAATGATCTATGAAATTTTATACGTACAAGAAGCTAGTTTAAAACACTAACCAATTCAAGCTTTGCTCTCCAGCTGGTGAGGTGGGAGGCAGCCCTATCGCTTATTCTTTGGTCTGCAGAAGCTTTTATCCATTATAATTCTATATCCTTGCACTCTGTGGGATAAATCTACCATCACTGCTTGTCTGTGGTCAAGTAAAGCATGTTACTCATTAAATTAAAATGTTCTAATTTGGATGCTGCAGCATGGCTGCAATCATAGAGTGAGTTTTGACAAATGGGTAGTACACAAATATGGGTAGGTCCCAATTTGGTACTAGTATTCAGATTGTCTTGGAGTCACGAGAGCTAATACATAATTATAGTCTCTGGCTCATGTGCTGGGAGAAAGCAGTCCCAATAATGTCCGAGGGATCCCTTAATTTATTTCCAGCTGGTTCGGCATTCTGAAAATGATGTAATTGTTTCAGCACTGCTGCAGCTGGTATGTTTAAAATTAATTTCCTTGTACCTTAAACTTTTTACCTCTGGACCCAGCATCAGTCTACCAGTTTGTACGATTGATTTCACTTTCCAAACTTTGAACTGCCACAATGTTTGCAGTAAGATTAAATCACCAGATATGATGAGCACATGTTGAGCATGCTGTAGTCTAATGTCTAGGCATTATGGAGCAGTGCAGAGCTTTTATTGTGGCTAATCAATTTGTGGAGTCACCAAAGTGCTAATTGACTGTGGTTTTGTGTCCGGTTGGACTGGAGAGCTGATGTTTATTATGCCTAATGTCAACATTATGCATGGGGGAATGACATCAAAACAAGTTTCAGTGTTCTAGCCAGGTGGGGAGTGTATATATTCCACTATACTAATTCAGTAGAGGGAAGGGAGAACTGGAATGCCTCTTGGAGTATAATAACAAAAACAAAAACAAAAAACAAAAAACCCATTGATCTTTACTTTTGATCTCTCTCTCCAGGACACCACAGGACTTCTTGATCAGTTGCTTCTTTTCGATGAGCAAATTACCAACTCCATTGGCTTCTGTGCTCTTCCCAAAACTCGATTCCAACGCATCGCTAAGAAGTGCTGCAAGATCCTAGAGATTTCAGGACATGGTGTCCCCTGGTTCTCCCTTTGTGGTCTCTTACTCATCATCCATCTCCTCACTGGAGATAAAACTTCATACGATTACGGCCTGAACATGCTGCTCGTGTTGATCGTGGACATCCTTGTGGTTGCTCCCATAAAAGTAATCTTCAAGAGACCACGCCCACCACTGAATATTGGCACTATTCCGATGAGCGTCTCCAGTGTAGACAACTATGCTTTTCCCTCCGGACATGCTTCTCGATGCGTTGCTTTGGCAGCATACTTCTGTTACATGCCCCCATTCAACCCTTGGACACACTTGTGGTACATTTGGGGTTTACTCGTATCCCTCTCCCGTGTGGCACTCGGGAGGCACCACGTTTTGGATGTGGGTGCTGGAATGATTGCGGGTCTAGTGATATTTGATTTCGTACGACGTTCTGGCTTACTATTGGGTGTATGACTATCTCTCACTTAAAAACAACAAAAACTCATCCTTTTTTTCCTTCCTTTTCTTGTAATTAGCCAATTGTTACTTTGTGAAGGTACTATTATGGTCAATTATAGGCAGAGTCACTCTAGATCTTTTCTTCCATTGTATCATCCTCCTCATATATACCATGTTATGTTCTTTCTTCCTGCCTGCCTGCCTCCCCTCTGCAAAACTATTTATCTGGTACATACATTTTTATGACTGCCAGGTTTGTTGGTTTTTCTTATTATTATTGACACTTTTTAGATCATGATTACTTCTACATGTGAATAGTATTCAGTTGATTCAATTACAGGAACTCTCTCCCATGTCTGGGTCACTTGTTCCTCTTAGTAATGTGGAGTTTTATGATGATGATCCAAAATCAAGTCTTGTTCTGCTATGGGCACTTTTGATCTCAGTGAATGGTCCTCCGGTTATAGTAAGTAGGGGCTACTTCTTTGAGCCACTCTGAATCAATAATGCTCACATCCCTGGGCACAGAAAAACAGCCATTCCTTATTAGGTCGGGTTACATACATGATGACTACTTCACATGGGAAGCGTGTTAGTGTAAAATGCCCTCAGAGCATTATGGCAACCACATGCACAGGAATCCCTAAGTGGCAGGAGGTGAAGGCTACCTGACTCACCTACCTCATGTAACACTTGGAGGTGAAGACGAGTTCAGAGTACATCACGCAGATGGGGTGTGGCTTGACGTGGAACAGACAGGAGCTGGGGTGGATGAAGACCTCTTGCCTTGTAGACAGCTAAAATCGGAGTGGAGTTTGATGACAAAACATAAGTGTGCACAGTGGATGGGACCCATCTAGAGACATGCAAATTATGCTTTTTTTCTTCCCTATTATGCTATGCTCCAATGCCAGAACCCCTATTATGCTCAATAAAAATGCCTATTATGCTTTTAAAAATTGGTAAGAAAATTAATAAGTGATGGTTTATTGTAGCATAATTGCAGCCTCTTTTAGTCATCCATCATAATTTTATCAGCAGTACTACTTTAATTCAGCAGTTTATACAAAGGAACTCAAGAGTCAACGTCAACATCTGCCAACCCCTGGAAGTAAAAATCCCCCATTATGCCAGCATTATGCTGGCATTAAGGTTCAACCTATTATGCCCAAAACTATGCCAGCATAATTTGCATGTCCCTAGACCCATCCTTTGTCTTTTTCCCTTTGATATTGTATAAGGTACTTTTAGATTGTCCTTTGTTGAGGTTTGTCCTCTTTCGGAGTGTTCTTTATTACAAGTTCCACTTACAGTTTTGTACTTTCCTTCTCCAGCATGCTCAGCCACATTCAAAAACAGTCCATTTAGAAGCGCTCTCCGTAGGCTCTCACTGCATTCTGACCTGCCTCCCTGAGATGAAATGACCACACCCACACACTCGCACAGCTCATGGAGTTGTCGGCGGATGTCAAGGACTCTCTTCATGTTCCGAGTGTGAATGAAGTTCTCATTACACCAGGACTACAGGGGAAAAGAAAAAGAGAATGTTTCTTCAAGAATGTTTGCTTTCAGTTTGTGCATGGCAAAGGTGATAGAAGGAAAACAAACGATCAAAATAAACCTGGTCTAGCCGCTAGACTATTGTTTTCAGAGCGGGAGAAAAGCGGACAAGGCCCAAGGGTAGACTAATTTTTTTTTTGCTAGCTGAAAGGGGAAGGGCTTTCAAATAACAACACCAATAACAACACCAATAACAACACCAATAACAACACCAATAACAACACCAATAACAACACCAATAACAAGATTTCACCTTGTTGCCCTTTACACTCTTGTACCCCCTGTAGATATTCAACAAGGTCATGTGATCGCCATCAGCAGACACAAACTTCCTGTGAGCAGCTGCCACTTTCTCCCTCTTGTTATGGGGAGAGAAGATGACGGAGTCCACGGACAACATGGACACCACTGACAACACCTCATGGGTGCAACCCAACTCCTGCGACGTGACAATTGCCTTTGCCAAAACTGGCTCCAGAGGAAAATGAGTCAAAGCCTGACCCAATGGAGTTAGCTGGAGGCTATAATCTTCCTCCTCTTCTTCCTCCTTCTCCTCCTCATTATCACTGATTACTACCCTCTTTTCCTTCTTCTTTCTAACTCTTTCATCTGTTTGTGCTGGATCAGCAACATCGCCTTCATTCTTTGTTTCCTCCTGTTGGATGGCCCCCAGGAGGTACAGCTGCTCAATGGCTCGTAACAGCGAGTCCCTGGGGGGTGGGGACATAAAGTCGAAGGTGAGGACATTCTTGACACCAAGGGCAAGGAGTTGGAGGATAATGGAAGAGAGAGGAGAACGTTGAATCTCGGGAACAGTATTCTCAGAGAGTTCTAGAAACATGAGGAATATACTCACAATTACTCACAATTATACTCACAATTACTTATAATTGTGAGGAATGGAAACATGAAATCTGTCATAAAGTGACCTCTGCCACTTTCAAATTAGTTGCATGCACAGAGTCACCTCCACTACTTTTGAAAGACAATCAATATTATTATACTTCACAATTGCTAAGTGTTACTAGTGTGGCTTTGCCCAATCAGGTTTCTTCCAAACAACTCTACACACTGGCTACAGAAAGGTCGACAAGACAAGACAAGTGCATGATTGTAAATAGTAACCTTCAAAGTGTTCTTGGGTATAGAGTCTGTAGCATCGCCCTGGTCCTTCTCTCCCTGCCCTGCCTGTACGCTGCCTGGCCTGTGCCAAATATAGCAATACAGACAACACAACAATGTGAAAGCATTTCATCAGGCACAAGACCCTCCACAGAGTTAAAGATGTAGTCTTTGCCAGGTGGTCACAACACAACAGGTTTCATTAGTATTACTAACAGTAGCCTTACGTGTGCAGAGAGATGCCCCGACAAGGAAAATCAGGTGATTGCTAGCAAGACAGGGTTTCTGCTAGCAAGACAGAGCTTCTCTTGCATCATTATCAGTACTAACAATAACCCAGTAAAAGTTAATGAGGCTTATCAAACAGGCATGCATCATTAATTTTAACAACATCCATTAAATAAACCCCATTTGTAATCATTAAAACAGGCACACATTGTCCCATGGAACAGAATCTACAATACATACCTGAGCCTTGGAGATGGGCTGAACTGTTAGCAGGTCCAGTCCTATGTGAGGATTGTAGCCTCTTGCCTTCACCACTCCCGTGTCGATCACGTAGTTCACCCCGGGGATAGTGATGGAGGTTTCTGCTACATTAGTGGCAAGCACCACTTTACGACAAGTTGGGAGTGCTCCCTGGAAGACTTTCCTTTGTTGAGATGGAGGTAGGGCGGCATAGAGCGGACACACTGACATATCCAGCCAATCAGATGGAAACATATCTTGACACTTAAGGAGCATGGTTTGTACAGATTCAATTTCTTCACGTCCAGAGAGAAACACTAAAATATCTCCTTTTGATTGTTCGTTTTCAACCTCTTCCTGATGCAGTTGTAACACGGTTGTTATGCACGAACTGATATAGTCCGGCTGTGGGGTTAATGTATAATACATCTTGATAGGAAACTGTCGTCCCTGGATATAGAGAATCTTTGCACCATTGAAGAATTCCGAGAACTCTTCTGCAGCAAGTGTAGCAGACATGGCAATCACCCGCAACTTGCGTAGCTGTTGCTTGGATCTGGAGCGCTGTGCAGCCTTTACCACACCAAAGAGGAGATCTGTGTGGATTGTTCTTTCATGAGCTTCGTCCAGAAGCACCACACTGTATCTGAGGGGGTGAGAGGGAATTAGTAACAAAGCTTAGGCATCGTCCTGAACACTTAGAATCACATTCAGAGCGTTATTGGTAAAAATAGTGGCCATTTTTCAGAGATTTCCCTATAGACTAAATTTTTTTTGACCAATTTAGATTTTTTTTAACAGTCAAAAGTGAGTCTAGGCATCATGCTGAATGCTTAAAATCACATTCGAGTGTTATTGGTTTCATAACCATTTCCCCAAGTCTGTAAAATTTTAAGTGACCGATTTAGCAGTCAAAAGTGAATATCGTACTGAATGCTTGTCAACTTGGTAAAAAAAATTCCGATTTAGTCAAAATTGAGTCTAGGTAAATGCTTAGAATCGTTGGTTTCGTAAAAAAAATTTCGGAGATTTCCCAAGTCTATAATAAAAATTTTTCATGACTGATTTAGAGTTTAACAGTCAAAAGTGAATCGAGGCATCATGCTGAATGCTTTGGGAGGGAAAGTGTCATTCTAAATCCACAAGACTTTGTAAAACTGTGAAAATTTTAATTTTTTGGAGCTCACCATTCCTACCTTGTGAGGAGCGGATCTGAAATGGCCTCCCTGAGGAGCATCCCATCAGTCATGTACTTGAGCTTGGTCTCAGAGGAGGAACAGTCCTCAAACCTCACGCTGTAGCCCACTTCCCTCCCGAGTTCACATCCCCTCTCCTTTGCCACTCGCCCAGCAATGTTCATGGCAGCCACCCTACGAGGCTGGGTCACTGCTATGCCTCCTTTCTTTGCAAATCCCATCTCCAAGAGATACTGTACAGTATTCAGTACCATGGTGTAAAAATGCTTAGTCAACATTAATTTTACCTGGGGGATTTGCGTCGTTTTCCCGCTCCCCGTTTCGCCTACCACAACACAGCAATCGTTGGCTCTGATTTCTTGTAGCAAACGTCCTCGGGCTGGATAGATGGGGAGGAGTTTCCTCTGTGCCTGCATGCTGGCATTCATCGGGGAGACTGTCCAAGAATTCCAAATAATGCACACCCACGTGTCAGGGGTACGACGATCCTTACCATTCCCTTTTCAATTTCATTAATAAAATTATCTTTGGCAGCTGATTGATAAAAATAAAGCATTGGCAATCATATGTTAAGTTAAGACTCTTCTTTCCAACTAACTACTCTGTTCAGCTTCCTGGTGTCTCAATATCTGATTCTTGATAGCACTGGTGGCCTTGCTGGTGTTAGGGATTCTGAACCTGAGCAGTTCCTTCACCTCCACATTCTCACCAATGCCAGTACCAAACTTGAATGTGATGATGTCTGGGTGCTTTTTCTTTGCTGTGATCTTGAGAATGTAACTGAAGGAGTGTCTGTATTTGATTCTCCCCCAACCTGCCCGATCTGAGAGTTCACGCAGAATAATAAGAGTGTCCAAGGTCAAAAGTATGTGGCTGGAATAATTACAGGATAGACTCATTATACTATCATAGCAATTTTCAAGGAGACTGACCATGGGTATTCGCTGTTATCTTTGAGTTCAGTGGCTGGGAAAGTGTGTGCGATATCTGGACCTGTGGAGTAGAGACTGATGTTTACCATCTCCTGACCTGCTTCGTCCTCTGAGCTCGTAGCTCCTAGATTCTCTGGAGGGAGGAAGAGAGGAGAATAAAAACAAGGCGTGGAGAAAAGGAAAAGACTTTTACCATTGTCATCTTCGTCAGCAATGACAAAGACATCCGCATGTACATTTCTGTACCGTTTGCTTGGTTTATCCAACTGACTGACGTGTCTGTAAAAAAAAAGAAGCTTATTATTAGCAGGGATTTCCTCCTAATTACCAAGCATTTACCGCTCTTCAACGGGCTTCTTTGGAGTAGTGAGGAAACGTCCAAATTTGGCCTTGAAGCGCTGTGACTTATTGCTGATACCACTGGCCATCTGAGCATAGAGCCTGGCTCCCTTGGCACTCAATTTCTGCCGGTAGCGACCATAGGCTTCAGAATCTGAATCAGACTATAGGAGAAGAAGAGAGGGAGGGAGGGAGGGGGAAGGAGGGAGGGGGAGGGAGGGAGGGGGAGGGAGGAAGAGAACAGTTATTTTGGCTAACAATGTTTTCCCACTAGTGTTATGCACCCTGGACTCCCAGGCCTAACTACAAGAGACTCATCCTTACAGCATCACTCTTGTTAGAGAGAGAGATACCACTGTCATCTGAGTAGAGTTCCTGGCAGCGATAAGGGTCATAGTCATCCAATACTTTATCTATCCTACTGCCCAGCAGTGCAGTCAGCTCTGCAAGGTCATAAGGCCAAGTAATCTACACACTCATTGCTGACCACTGCCCCTGCTTTTCGAAAGTGGGACCTGTGGTACGAGGCTATGTTGACAACTTAACTTACCAAGGAAACCACCTCTAGCCAAGCTGACGTAAGGTATTGATTTCTGGAGGAACTTTGCAACCACCATGGTCACATACTGGTCCTCCTGCTCTCGTCCGGAGCCCAGAAAGCAAAGGTGTTCCCCTCCTTCCAACCCTTCCCTTTCCCGTTTCACTACAGAACACAGACGGTCAGCCGCCATTGAGAAATCACTTGGAGAGTGCAGCAACTGTGGGAAAGAGATCAAATATGAATTGTATGCATCTAAGTTATGCATGTACAACTACTGATTGGACTAGACTTACTAGATTAGCATCTAAGCTATGCGAGTGGGGTAAATGGCCATAACTGAAGTGTTCCACAGGTCGACAGTCCACCACAGAGAAGTCCATATGAGCACTCTAAAAAGAAGGTGAAACAGAGATGTGTAGTAATACTGTCTGTCAATGGGGGGGGGGGGGGGGGCACGATGAAAAGGTATGACCAGCTTGCTTACTTCATGGGTATATTGTTGCTGGTTCATGTCCAAGAGTTCCTGGATGCTGATGGGGAGACACAGGGAATGTGAAATGTTGGTTCCAAGTGACGTCGCGCTCCTCCCGCTCCCAAACAATAAACTGTGATAATCCTAAGAGACCAGGTAAAATAAAGCTTGAAATTTCCTTTATTCTCTCCTTTTGACCCCTTCCACCCCACCTTTCTGAAGGATTGAGGTGTCCTGGATGCATAGTATTGAGAGAGGGAGAAAAAATCATCAATATCTTCAGCTCCAAGCTGACAGGGGAGAGTGGAAATACAAGAACAGATATCGTCTCGACTGGCTGCCTTATCCTCCATTAAAACCTCCCTACGGTGATCGCAAAGAACCATCATCAACAACAACAATAATTGCCCCCCAATAGACTCACTTTGCATTAACGACCATGACAAGAGCAAGAAAAAAGAAGAAGAAAGGATCTTTCTCCATGAGGTAATGGTCCCACAGGACCTTGACAACACCTGCTTCACATGGACCCACAAATAGACTTCGCAGCTACGTATGAGTAGGATAAACATAATAAAAATAATGGTTGGGTGGTAGACCCTTTGGAGTCAGGGAAAAGAAGTAGAGTACATACTTGTGCAGTCAAGAGCAGTTTAGTCTAAAGTAATGATGTTTTGGGATTGTGTCTAATTATGTGGTAGAGAATGTGCTCACTCAATCAACGGACATCAGAGGATCATCAGTAATACATTATTGGACATCACTGGTCCATGTAGTGAATGAGCACCCTTTTTAGATAACCTTGCTTGTGAATCATGTTACTGGAGCACTCTTTGCTTACCCATGGTTGCAGGTATCTATCGGGACTCAGTTTCTTGGTGTCAAGGAAAGAACAGAGCTCAGGGTCATGATAGAGAAGGAGAAGACGAAATAGATAGAATGGCTTGCCATCCATTTTACAATCCCTGCAATCAAGAAAAGATTAATCTTCAACACTATGCAAAAACTTTACACTGAAAATTGAGAGCAGAAATGAAGTGTATACTTAATTAAAACAGAAGCCATTTATATTTGTAAAACGAAATCAGCTTGGAATTTGAGGATACCCCTAAACTATTTACCACTGGTGAGTCCTCTGGTACTTGCCTTGGGATGTATTTAGCCATCATGGCATAGAAGCAGTTGAAGAGGTCACCACGAGACATGGAGAGGGAGAGAAACGGGAGGAGGAGTTCGGGCCAGCCACAGTCAGGAGGGTAGCGAATGTTCCGAGACTTGCAGTAGAAAGTAATGACAAGTTCCATGTCTTTAGCTATGTCTTCTTTCTTCCTCCCTTCCTCCACACTCGGCAGTTTGGCTAAAGGGGAAATTGCCTTTCATTAACTATCAATGTAGTACAAGTATATGGACGGGATATTGTCTGTTTGCTTGGGAGGTAAAAAACATGGTGCTATCATTGTACCTGCTTGTTCCAGACATTGTGTTTGAATGAGGTCCTGGTTCTCACAGTCGAGGGGACCAGACCAGCCCCCCATCGAGTCTGGGCGACGAGACACACTCAAACATTCCTATGATAAACAAACAAAAATCAAGCAATAGTGACATTGCCTACTGATTCTATTACACATTATTGAAATTTCCAACATTTGATGGCATTAGCTTGTACTAATACCTGCTTTATAATACTTCATGGCCGGTTAAACTGAAATTTTGCCTAGACATTGGTCATGTGTCTGACTGCTATGATTGCCTGTAAAGTCCCCCTAGCGACATTTGATATATGGTCTTGGTAACCTCTACAGTGTCAGTATTAGCAACACAATGAACTATTATGCATGCTGGGAAGGTAAGGATTATTCTACTGGTAGACTAATCAAACATGGGCTAACCAAAACTACAAGCAAGGAAAAACAATAATATTTTGATACAGCATATCTATGGGAGATGTCAACTGGAGTAGTAGTAACTTTAAAGCAGGGAAGGACACATTTTCCCGCTTAATTTTCCTTACTTTCCACAGGTCTGCTCGAACTTCATCTGGTACTTTGCCCCCTTCAAAGAGACCTCTAATGACTTCAATGTCCTGGTGAGCACTGATAGCTTCCTTCAGAGCATCTATTCTAAATGTGGGCAAGCTAACATCACACAATACCAATGATTCCACATAGTCTACATTCATAGTGGTGGTGGATACAAGATAATACCACACACCCGTAATGATAACTGGATTCAGGTCACCATAATTTCTAACCTTATGGGTTGATAGAGAATACAGGGTGTTGCAGTATTAAAGGACCCACTATTTAACTAATGTTTAAGTGGAGTGTACCAGGTACGGTTCTTACCCTGTCTTAGGAGTTGGTTGCTGAGTGGTGAGGGTGTCCAGAGTACTTGCCAATTCAAGGTCGATATCCCCTACTTCTTTGCCTAGACTCACTCCATTCGCTATAGAATGGTTAGGCGGTGTTGACTCATCACCTGAGTCACCTAAAAGCTCGTCAATTTCTCGTAGAAACTCGTCCTTCTCTATTTCTACACTCATGACAATCTCGCCTGAATAAAGTTGTGCTCTATTTAGAATAATAACGGGCGTGGTTAACTCCATGACAACAAATTAAACTATGCAGATGCACTCTTGCAGGCTTTATTTAGAAAAGGAAAATGGCTAAAGTTGATGTGAACGTTGTAAGAGGCCACAGAATTCTTTGTACTGGGGATATAAACTTGGTAAACGCTAAAGTTGAACAGTGTTATGAGGATCCGCCTTCCAAAGCAGCTGATGTAGCCGCCTACATGGAAAGTCTTGGTGAAGAGGAGAGAAAAAGAAAGGCTATTGAACTGAAGCGATTCAGAAAGGAAGTCAAGAATCGTATAAATTCCAGAAAGAAAATGATGGAAAAGGAGATGGCAGCAACTTCCAGCAAAGCCATGCAGTCTGAGCGGAACGCCGCAGAAAGAGCTTTGAAATTGGGGGGAAAATACCAGGTATTGATGTCTGTAGGTGTACATAGGCTAGCAAGGGAGTCAAGGATCAATGTGTTAGCCCCAGGTAGTCCTACGATTGCATGGCTAGATTTTTAACTTGAGAACTTGAATTCAGATTTTTTCTCCCCTAGAGTCAGCACTCTGCTGTTGTCAGCCATGACGTTGAAGATGCCAAAGTAATGGCTGGTGTGAAGGATTGCAATACTCAAAGTGAAAAAACAGGTTCCTCAGCTTTACAAGCAGCAAGAAATGCCTTACTATCCCATCGTCTTCCCGGCGATGAAAGGGAGAAATTGTTATTTCTGCAAACCAAATCTCAATATCAGCAGGCAGGTCCTAAGGATCGAGAAGCTGTAAGAAAGAAAGTGTCGTCTCAGCTTAAGGAGCTGGAAGAACCAGTGAGAGAGTCCAAAAGCCCACAGTCAGTAGAAGCTAGGAGAAGAAGAGAGATGTTATATTATAGCAGACGGTGTCCTAAAGATAGTTGTCCTAAAGATCAAGAAGCTATAAGAAAAAAAGTGTTGTCTCAGCTTAAGGAGCTGGAAGAACCAGTGAGAGAGTCCAAGGGCCCAAAGTCAGTAGAAGCTAGGAGAAGAAGAGAGATGTTGTATTATAGCAGATATAAAGACAAGGACCAGGGAGAGTCTGAAATTGAAGATCAGCAGGAAGGGAAACCAAATGATCAAGATGCAACTGAAAGACCATACTCAAGTTTTCTGTATGTGATGGAAGCAAGCTCAGAAGACACTGTTAAGAGACTAGCAAATGAGACAGAAAATGATAAGAAGGATAGAGACCCAGTAGTCAAAAAATTCACATCCGCTGGACAATTGGAGTACATGGAACGTAAGCAAGCAGGTAAACAGTTTTCAGTCTTCAGGCGACTCTATTCTGATTTGGAACGAGAACGTGTGAGAAAAACTAAAGTTTTACAAAGTTACTCCAAACATGTGGAGGCACTCAAGGAGAGAAAAGAAGCTGAAAGGAAAGTGGCAGAAGAAGCTCTTGACCTGTACTCCACCATCAGTGCTGATGGTAGTAAGGATCAGTTAAATGCCACTGAATGGAATGAACTTATGCTGTTAGAGAAGAGGAAGAAAAAGCTTCAAAAGGCTAAAGAAACCAAGCGTTACATAGCAGCTCTGAAGGCAAGACTTAAGCATCAAATTGAACTTAAGAAGTTGCAGGTTCCTCCTCTATGCTCATGTGGTAAAACTGTGTGGGATACCAACCCTGAGACATGTGCTAACAACTGTGCTTTCTACAGAAATCCTAAAGGTAAATCATGGCTATGAAATGCATGTTACAATGATAGCCAATTCCCCCTTTTCTGTAGCTTATGTCAAGGCTCTCACTAAACTGCTGCGTTCATTCAACTTGGATACAAAACTCTTTGACTCATCTCAAGTTTAATGTACATGCAATCATTAATTCTGACACTCATTATTAATTTTCAACAGCTGTAGCCAACATGCAATATGCACATAAAGCATGCATGGTGTTTGCATGCTGTACATGTACTGCATGCAGTATACGTACATGAAGTTAAGTGCAGCTGCCATGCATGCCAGATTTTTAATAGTGCATGCAATGAAGATTCATTCCACATTTCTTAGCTACTTTAGGCTGGATAAGAGCTACAGTTACCTCAACTGTAGAGATGTGTTTGTTCTTCTGGAGTTCTTCAAGGCAATGGATGTAAGGGAGATCATGGCATTGGATGGTATGCAAAGATAATAGCTAGCTCCTTTTGATTCAAGTTTCCCTCATATTAATTATGATGTCAGATGTGCAGTTTCTTGCCTTTATGCAAAGAACTACAGACTTAAGCAAAAGAAAGATCTATCGGATATTTGATATGCTGGATGTTGAGCACGCAGGTTTACTGAACTTTGATGAATTCTACATACTAATATGCATAATGCTTGCTGTCAGGGTAAGAAAAACTCTAGTTCTAAATGATGGAGACACATTCAGAAATCACTGACTTGGCCATCCTTTTTGCACTTGGCCTCATGTTATAGGACAATGAAGAAAAGGACTTTATTTTGCGTCACTCTCAAACTGTGTTTGAGTTTTTGGATGAAGATGGCAATGGGACCATTACTGTTGAAGAGTTTGAAGCCCTTAGTTTCCTCTTCAACTTTGAAGGGACAGCAATGAGACAGATCTTCAAGGAATTTGATGTGTGTGATGACCAGGTAATGAATGATACAATCATGAATCTAGCTAGGTACTTATCACCATCTTTAAATTTCGGAAGGAACTGGACTACCAAGAGTTTAAAATGTTCACAGTAGCTTGTATTGACCGTCAAGTACAGATGGAAAAGGACATGCATGGGAAAAGGTGGTACAGCAACATGACGTTTGAAGCAAGAAAAGAGTGGTGTGGCGTCCAATGACAGTTGAACCTTAGCTATTAGTACACATGTAACATAATATAAGTGAACGTTCAAACCTGACAAGAGTAATAGCTAGATTAGAAAGTAGTTTGAGTTATAGTTGCATTCTTAAAGGAAGGAGTTCAACCATTTCCTTACAAAGGGCAAATTCGCTGGAAAATGCCTTCTCTGCTTCCTCTTTGTGCCGCTCACAATACTCCACCAACCACTTGTAGTGCTCCAAAGACTTCTGCAAGTTGAATTTCTGAAGGAAAACAGTCATAATAATCACTTATAGTAATTCACATTGTACTGTGCAGGAGTTTGTGTTAATGCATGCTGACAAATTCTTACACCAAGCTCACCTCAGCAGCGGGATCTGGACTAATAAACTTAGAAAACAGTCTTGCTATGTTCAGTTTAGCACAGAGAATTGGTTGAAGGTGATCCTGGTCAATGCTGTCAGGTAATGCTTTAGTCCTGGAATCGTGAAAACTTAATATGAACTGCTCAAAAGTGCGAATAGAACTTTGTAACAACTTGTTTATTTTTCCCACTGCATGTGGTGTAGGAGAATCACTGGCAGAGAGTATCTTTAAGTCAGCCATATCTGATTGTGCTGTTGCTACTTCTATCATAATCTCCCGATGTTCATCTAAGTAGTATCGAGGGTTTAGTTCCTCCTGGAGGGCTATCAGCATGTCAATTCGACGCTTATGCATCCTGCATTTCATATCTGACAAGGTATCGAAATGAGCTAGAAGTTTATATGCATTGGAGTAATCTTGAATAATTTTTACATGCTCTGTTGCATGCTCCTCCAAGGAGTAAAATTTCTTCGAGATGTCGACATGTTTCTGACAGAAAAGAAAAACCAGCTTAGCCTTTTCATAGTTCTCAACAAAATCACTAGGTACTGATAATTCAGTATCAGCTACATCCAGGGAATCAAACCTGAATTGCTTATGCTTGATCTTTGGTCGTTCTTCCTCACTTCCCTCTAGCTCTTCCTGGTGACTCTGAGAGCTGGTTAAGAGGGAAATGCAGTATTTGGTCCAACAGCGTGAGATGTCTGCTTTTGTCTGTAATAGCTTTTCCTCCATTCTGGAATCAGATTGCTCTCCTTCACCTGTGGCCTCTGATACCACCAAACCACACCCACTTGCTTGGAACTGCTGGAGAACACGACTTGCAGCAGCCAAGCAGTGCCTGGACTGGCCAAAGTTTTCAACAGACATGAAATACTGAGAGAGCGTGGCACAGTTCAAACTCCACTCCACTGCATCATATGTGTTTGTCTCAAGCTGCCGGCTGAGAGTCGTCTGACAATACTGTGCAGATAACTTTGGCTGTTTCAGATTCCCATATACTTGAGCCAAATAGAAGAGAGTTAATGTATGGAAATTCTCAAAGACTTTCTCCCTCTCTTCCTCACTCACGTCCACTCCAAGCAGCCACTGAGAATCAGTGATGGGCGGAGGAAGAGATATGTGTGATTCGTACACAGCTTTGGCCTTCAGCAGAAACTCCAGAGCTTTCTGTTGTTCATTTCTATTTCCCCATAGCACTCCTAGTTGGTTCAAAGCTTGGATACTAACTGAAGCTGTCTTGACCTTACTGGCAATACCATCCAAATCCCTCGGACAAGTTTCAAGAAGCTTTTCCCCTGCACTCAGCTCCTCACAGTTAATATAATTGAGTCCTAGCTCAAGCTGAATGCAGGATGAAAGGACTATGAAGTCTTCGTGAGCTTTTAGCTCATCAGAACAGGATTCCAGCTTGGTTTTTGCACTAGCAAGAAGCTCTCTGGAAGCATACAGAGATCGGAATGGTTCCTTGGGAGGATCATTCTTACTCTCTTCCTTTGTGAGGTGCAATGCCTTCTTGAAATCCTCAGTAAGATGTACTGAAACCCATTCCTTTAATGCTGGGCAGAGTTGCATTGGTTCAGATGATTGAGCCATTATACTAAAAACTGTACACTCGAATAATTAAGATGTGAAATTTTCATGTAGTCTTTCCTTCCAGCTCTCTTCAATTTCACGCATGCTCATGTGTTCTTGCTGGAGCTTTTCTTCTCCCACTCCCTCAGGAAGGGGGAGTTCGTAACTAGGTACGTCAATGTCCACGGTAGGCAGTCTAAATGTGTGTGGATGTGCATTAAATAGGAACACTCTATAGTATAGGTGTGCATTAAATAGAAATACTTATGAACTAATTTACCTATCTTTCCTCCAGTTTTTATCTACTAATTTACCTATCTTTCCTCCAGTTTTTATCTACTAATCTGGTATCCAAGATTCGTGGGTTACGATGGGCTGCTGAGTACTTGCTGTCTGACATAAAAGCGAATAGTGGATGCAAGTGTCAAAGGTCATCAGTTCACGGTGAATTAGAAAAGGTAATATTGAAATGCTAGAAGCATCGAGAACAAACAAAAAGGAAATCAATGCTCAAACTACTATTTTGAGAGGAATTCAGAGCTGATCATGGCTGAAGCCGAAGCTTCGAAGACTAGAACTATGACTGTCACAGAGACTAACGCTGAGGTAGGTGGATAAAAATGTGGCTTAGCCATCTAGGCATAGCTTCTTAGTAAGTTTACTAGTTACTAGCAGCTATATAACCTCATTATATCAACTGTTACAGAGTGAACCTTTAGTCCTGAGACTTCACAAGCCAAAAACAGACAAAAAAGTCCAGTGGCAAGAAGGTGTGGTGGACAATGAGTTTTTGGGGAAGAAGTCATCAAAGTGCTGTTGCATCTACTCAAAACCACACAAGTTTGATGAATCAGACACAGAGAGTGATGGTGATGGAGATGATGACTGTTGTCATGAACACAGAGTGGCTCGGAAGAGAATACCACGTAAAAACCCCTCTAAAAAACCACCATCTGATTCTTAATTAATCCAAGCTATTGATTCAACCAGCAATTTTATTTCTCCACTAATGTTTGTTGTACAATTGTACATTTAATTTTGTGCCCACCAGAACGTTAGTGTTTTGAAAATCACGAAAATTAACCCAACAATAATAGAAGGAATCTCCCCAGAGAACGTCAAATAATTTGCTCATAAAAAATACAATTAAAAAAAAATCATTGTGAAGCATACAGTATGTGTTGATCATTTGTCATTGGCACCACTAATATGCTTTCTTTTTTTCATTTTCTCTTTTGCCTTTCCGAGATCACGATACAGTTCCTTCTTGAGTTCTTTCGTCTTCTTGACTTGCCTTGATTCCTGCTTTGCCTTCTCTGCCAAATAGGCCTTGTATTTCTCATCTAACTTCTTCTTTCGCCGCTTGGCCTTGTCTCGATGTATGGTAGCAAGTTGCTGCATCAGTGTTACTACTCTCTTCTCTTCTGGTTCCAAAATCACAGCCCTTTTTGTCGCAAGGGATTTTCCCTTCCTTTTCTCCTTTAGTTTGGGTTTGGATTTGAAAGGCAGCTGCTTTTGCAAAGAGGCTGGCACACGGAGAGGGTTAAACCTCCTTGTCTCCCGGATAATTGGTTTATAAAGTGAGTTCTTCTGAACTCGAGGTTTGGCTCCAGTTTCAAATCTAATTTGCCCAACTGTCCGCATTCCGTTCCAAACTCCTTTATCAAACTCGAGTAGAGATGTGACGGCATTGTAGTACTGAGGAACACTGACTGGGCACCAGGTTCGTATAAAGACAATATCACTCATGAGAATACGATCCTCGAAAGTGGCACGAACGGCTCCTTCTGGTGTTCGTAATGCTTTCTTGATTTGCCCTCTGATTCCACTGACAGTGCGAATCGAGGCACCCTCGAACTTGGCGCACTCCAACGTGCTATTGAACATGCCCTTGAGAAAGGCTGTGTTCTTGAATATCTTGAAAGGCATGCCTGTGAGTTTGAGTTTCTTGACGATGGCAGTTGATTGGTCCAACTCCAACACAACTCCAGTAGCGGCTATCCGAAAGTTAGCCTACAAGGGGGAAAAGTAGTATTAGTAAACGAGATAAATAAATTAATTAACTTACTGTCTTATTGATCGAGTTAACACTCTGTACTCCCAGAAATCCCGTACCAGGAGGAGTGAGAGGACCTAAAGTAGGTAGAGGTGACGGATGGATACAAACTTTGAGCCCAACTGGTTCCCAAAACAATGGAGGTCTATTTTAGGAACTAGAAATCGTCTATGGTTCTAATTTTCTACTAATTCCCTAATTAGAAATTACAAGAGACTCATAAACTTGACTGATTATATTTGTATGAGCTCACCATAGAAAGTTGCATTGCAGTGGAGGTGTTCGGGGGTGTATTTGAGCATCCTTTGTCTCTTGTTGTGGTCCTCCATGCAGTAGATGGGCATGGTCTGATACCTCCGCCAACCCATCGACAGGATCAACGGGTCACGTGACTTCAGGATCCGTTTGTGCCAGCGGTGCTTCTTCATACGGACCCTGAGGTAGCCCATCCGCTGCTCCTCGGGTAAAACCCCACCCACTATCACAGGGTAGCTGGGGTCAAAATGCTCCACAAACTCGCATGGAACATCTAAATAATTAGAAATGAGATTAGACTAGTGACCACATCCCAAACTTCATACCTTTCAATTCCATGCGGACATAGTAGCCTGGACGCACCCCTTCTAATTGGAGGCGTGTCTGTTCATCCATTCCTTCCAACTCTGCCCTATTCCTCTGCTCCTGTTCGCTGACCTCTCGCTTGAGGTCATCCAGATAAGTGCCACCACCATTTTCATCCTCGTCATATCCAACATCAAATGCTTTCTTCAATTTCTTTTTCTTCTCCAAACGTTTCTTCTCTTTGTCTTCTTCTTTTTCTTCCTCCCGCTCACTCCCTTCTTTTTCTCCAGTTTCAAGATCTTCAAAATCTCCGTAAAGTGCATCGTCTTCGTCCAATAGTGTCTTGGCACTATTCTCCCCCCAATCACCTGTGACAAACAGATGCTTCGCTGCAGAGATAATGGGCAGGGCAGTCCAATCCCTACTTTCAGATGTTAATGGTGTTCGAACGATTGAAGTGTCCTCTTCATGGAGGATGGAAAGAGCTTTTTTTTTAGTGAGTTGAAAAAGCCCACCAATTTCCTGGGTATTTTTCTCTTCATCGCTGCTCTCTTCTGTTCTTTCTCCCAGTAGTGGAGTGTCAGAATAGATCAGCTTACGGAGGTTGGTTGATGAGCTTGAACGGTTCTTGTATGACTCAGCAGCCTTGGTAACTAGATTTTCCTTCCACCTTAACTGATTCTCATGATGTGGTCTTGTCACCTCTCTCTCTCCTTCGTCACCATCACTCCCCAGCCCCTCGGATTCATCAATTTCATCTTCACTGTCACTGTTAGACTCATCTGCTTCATCTTCTTCCTCCATTAATGCCTTCTCATCTATATCTGACTCATCATCATCACTAATCAATGGTCTCTTCCTCGTAGTTCTAGTCTCATCAACACAGGACCTCTTTTTTCCCACTTCCTCTGCCTCGGACTCTGAATCAGACCTGAGAATAGCTCGTCTTCTCTTCCTGGCCTTATATACTTCCTCATCTTCAGCTTCATCGATCACAAACCCTTCCTCCTCCTCTCCCACCCACTCATCACTCTCACCACTCCCCTCCTCCCACTCCTCGCTGCTCAACTCCACCTCCATTGCCTCGTCGTCAAGGAAACCAGATGCACCCACCTCAACACACTTGGAGGCACAAGTCATCACTGATTCTTCATCAGAAGTGGGAACACCATATGAGGAGTGGGCTGAGTCCGAGGAGGAATTATGGCTCTCCTCCTCTTCTTCCTCCTCCTCCCTGGCCCTCTTGTCACGTGCCTTCTGTTTGCAGCAAGCACTGAGGTACCCAAGAGAGATACGAGGTCCTGTGTCTTCATCCTCTTCAGATGACGAATCTCCAAATACAAAAGATTATAAATGATAGTAAGTGTGCAAGTCAATTGAATGGTCCACAGATTTCGTTCAAGGATCAACTGTTACTGCCCTTACACAGCCACACTCCCACTTGACTAAAACTCACCAGTATGACTATGAATTGGATTTCGGTTTCTACTTGTCGCTTTTCTTTTCTTCATAGTCCTGGAACACTCCCTCCTCTCCTCCAGACCACTCTCGACATCCCCTTCGCTCCCAGATGCCACACTCGCATCACTGTCATCAGACTCTCCCCCCTCACTGTCCGAGAATGCCACCCGTCGTCTCATGGGCACACTTGTGATTGGGTTTCTGCACTCATCTTCAGCCAGAAGAGGCATGGCACTGTCATCAGACTCTCCCCCCTCACTGTCCGAGAATGCCACCCGTCGTCTCATGGGCACACTTGTGATTGGGTTTCTACACTCATCTTCAGCCAGAAGAGGCATGGCATCCTAAAGGTAGGCATTATTTGGAATAAAGTACTTGTATGGTGGGTACTACTTGATCACACGCACTAGTATTGATGGTGGGTATTATTTAGAACTTGTACACCCACTTAGTGACTTACTTTGAAAACAGAGATTTGAGATCGTTTCATTTTAGCATCGAGGGTGTATCTTGTTCCCATCAGAGCTACAAGCTCATCTGGAGCCGAGTCGGTATCCTTGAGAGCATGGCTGCCAGCGAGCTCTACATAGACTGCATCCTATTGTGGTAGCACAAGAGTAATTCCAAGAGGACAGGCTAACATATGACCCCTCCCGACCCTCCAACACATTGGATATACCTTATCATACATAATTCCTCCAACTCCAGCCATCGGACCATATATCAATTTCTCTTTTTCGTTCAGGGAGCGTTTCTTGGTCTTGTCAGGGAGAGGGCAAGGGTCAGGAAGGAGGGACGTACTTCTTAGGGTGAAATCTCCACAACCTAAAAGAGGAACACAATTACAGCTGTCCAATGTATGTAATATAATAAACACACCTGGGATATGAACCGCAGAATTTTGCTTCAAGTTGGTTCCCCTAACGTAACCATAGAGGGAAACAGTGCGGTCACATTTCTTGTTAGTCCTGATTCTCTCGGGATCAGTGAGATCCTCCATCCGGTCAGCAAGCACGTATGGATGGGCAGTTCGCCAATCCAAGGGGTAGAACTTCATCACAGAGATGAATCGGGCCAAATTGTGCACCTCTGCTTTGGGGTACTGGCCGTGGATCAGACCAGATAAGTAGAAGAGCTTGGCACCCTATTCATTTAAAGTAATTCTAACTCTTGATCATAGGAGGGAAAAAGGGGGTTAAATGGAAAAAAAACAACAAAAAACAACAACAACAAAAAAACAACAAAACAAAACAAAACAAAACAAAACAAAAACAGTGACCCCCTATAATTATTATCATAATAATATACACAGAAAGATGTGTAGTTCATCCTAACTCAGTAAATTCAAGTAAATCTAGTAATCTATCGCTCCACTCACTTGGTATATCTCAGTCCAGAACCTTTGCTTGAGTTTCTTCTTTGTCTTACGTAAGGTCTTAGTGCTTTGGAGCATGTCCAGATGGGTGAGGACTCCTATCACCTTAGGAAACCCATGCACTTGAAGAATGTTTAGGAATTCAAATGTTTCCATCTCAAAACCAAAACTGGCATCCACCAAGAGTAATACCTAGTGAAGCCCGTAATAATATTATGCTTGCCATACAATTCACTATCTTTTCTTACCAAGTCAGCAACTTTTGCAACATCTATCATTGTGTTCATATCATTCCCACACTCGATGATAGTTAAACGTCTCTTCTTACCTATAAGCATTACATTTCAGAGGGTCACATTAAGGAGATGGGCACACTATTTCATGAAAAAGGCTAGAGAAGGAACCACAAGCACATGTGGAACCCAACTACCTACCAACTAACCTGAGACGACAGTAATGGGTCCTTGTATCACAGACACACCCTGTCTCGTATAGTTCTTCACCAGACAGCGAACGAGTGTACTCTTCCCCACTTTGGGAGGCCCCACCACAGCCACACATACTGGAGGAGGTTCCACTGGAGTTCTGTCTACTGTGGGCACATGATGCTTTTTGCTATCTCTGTCCAAATTTCTCTTGACTACACGAGCTGCTTTGATAGCAGATTTGTAAGTGAAGGCCTTGGGGTTTTTATTTTCTTTAGACACGTTCTTTTTAGCTTTCTTTTTCTCTGCTTTTGGTCCAGAGTGCCTCTTACGGTGGGCTTTGGCTTTCACCTCTGCCTCCATCACTCCACGTGGGTGCTGTACTATAGCTAGTTTACGGTGAAAATTACGGTTTTTCTAATAATATCCCGTGATGTAATCCATAGCAACACTTAGCAACGTTGGTTTACTGCTGCGCTTTATTTAGAGTAAGATTATCATTTCTGTATTCCTAATCATAAAATGTCAGAAGAAAGTCAAGACGCCAAAGAACCTGAAAATGCGACTCAGCTTCCTCAAAAGTAAAATTTAGCTCCCAAGCTGTTCCTCACCTGCCATAGCCTAGTTATAGCTTAGCTACATGACTACTTAATATGACTTTTGCATGTAATTTTCAGTATCAGCAGTGAGGAAATTTCAAGTTCTAGTCCTCAATCTCAAGGAGAATTGAAAGATGGCACCTCAATGGGTATTGATGGAGAAGAAGGTAAAGGTGGTGATGAAGAGATAGAAACTGGTGAGGAGGAAGGGGTGCATCTTAAGACTGAGGGTGAGGGTGAAGGTGGTGGTGGTGGAATGGATGTGGAAGAAAACAGGAATAAAGATGAAGGGGAGATTGAGGAGAAAAGCACACCAAAGACGGACATTACTTCTGCAAATGAAGAACCAGCTAAGGTTAGTCATAGTCTTTAGCTAGTTAGGTATTTAAATACCAACTACTTTAGGATGAGGTGGATGAGGATAAAGTTGGGAAAGAATCTGAGAAAGAGGAAGAAGGGGAGAAAGAGAATGTACTGTCTGAGAAAGAAGAAGAAGATGAGGCAGCAATAGAGAAGGAAGGAGAAGAGAATGTAGAAGAAGAGGAGGAAGGTGGAGAAAAGAAAGAAGGGGAGGATGAAGGAGAGGAGAAAGAAGAAGAAGATGATGATGATGGAGGGAAGGAAAGAGAAGAGGAAAAGAATGAAGACGAAGGAAAAGATGGACAGAAGAAAGAAGAAGAGGAAGAGAAAGGTGGAGAAGTGAAAGAGAAAGAAGAAGAGCGTGTGCAGGCAGAGGAAGGAGGGAAAAAAGAAGATGTAACGATCTTAGTGAATGATGGAGAAGAAGTAGTGGAGGGAACAAAGGAAGAAGAAGAAGAGGAGGCAGGACAGGTGTTTGAGTATAGCTATAATGAGATGAAATCTTCTCCTGAAGTGGTCGATGTTTCAATCGACAACATGCTGCAGCTACAGTATCCTAATACAAAGTTTAAATATTGAATTTTCATGGGGTCAAAAATTTCATGGTTTTCAAATAATATTATTCATTTCGAAATTTTTCATACTATGCAATATTTCTCCTTGACTGATAATCCCCCCGCCAGTCATTCATATGGTTATGAATGTCACAAGCGATTCAACCTGGTGGTGCTGGGGATAAGTGTAGTGGCCTATGCTGCTGGCAATTTGGTGATCATCCTGGACTTGGAATCTCAGCAGCAGACTCGTCTCCGTAGTCTTGGCGGTGGAGGAATAGGAGCCATTGCTGTAAGTCTGGTTGAATTAAGGACCCTGAAAATGATTTTGATTTTACCTTTCGCAGGCACATCCCAGGCAAGAGTACTTTGCTGTGGGAGAGAAAGGAATAAAACCAGTTATTGCAATATACGCATACCCTGATCTCACTCTCCATCGACTTCTCAGAGGTATGAATCTTGTTGTTGTTGTTGTTGTTGTTGTTGTTGTTGTTGTTGTTGTCGTCGTCGTTGTTGTTGTTGTTGTTATTGTTTTGATTGTTGTTTTGTTGCCATTTCTTTGTAAGAATAGTGACTATCTTATTTTGATTTTTAGATGGTACCGAGGCATTGTACAGTCACATGGACTTTAGTCCTGGAGATGGCAATCTACTTGCCTCTATTGGAGGGAACCCTGACTATATGCTGACAGTCTGGGATTGGAAGAAGGAGAAAATAGTCCTCCGCTACAAGGCCTTCTCCCAGGAAATCTATCGTGTCTCCTTCTCCCCTGAGAATGCAGAGCAACTTACAACATCTGGAACTGGACACATTAGGTGCTATAAATCCTCAATTCCCTTATTATTAACTGGACCCTTTTAAAATTATGTTGATTGCTCTAGATTCTGGAAGATGGCCACTACTTTCACCGGTCTCAAGCTGCAAGGCCAACTTGGGAAATTTGGACGTGTGGAAATCTCAGATATTTCAGCATATGTTGAGCTTCCAGATGGAAAGGTTCTCTCGGGGACAGAGTGGGGCAACTTCCTTCTCTGGGATGGTGGCTTCATCAAAGTAGAACTCAGCAAGAAAAACAAGAAATTCTGCCACAATGTGAGCATAAAAATTATACTTGATTCATGTGACCCATTCAAGTATTGTGTACTTTACTCAGGGAATGATAGAAGCCATCTACTTAGATGAGGGAGAACTCATCTCAGCTGGAGTGGATGGTTTCATAAAGGTTGAAATGCTTCTATTATTGTCAAGCTCTAGCTGTATAAAATTTAAATTACCACAGGTGTGGGATTTTGAGACTATCGACAGTGCTGACATTTCGGATGAAAATGCCACCTTTGAGCTGGAGCCGATGCTTGAGATTAAAGTTGGCAGCAGTGTCTGTTTCAAGAGTCTCACTCGTAGTGTGGACCCAGACACGCCCACTTTGTGGTATGGCCAGGATGCATCCGGGGCCATTTGGGCCATTGATATTGTCGTCTCTCACACTGTAAGTATCAGTCCTGTCCATATATGGTATTATTTAGTCATATCTGTCCATATATGGTATTATTTAGTCCATATATGGTATTATTTAGTCATATCTGTCCATATATGGGTCTATCTAGTTATCAATTAATTATTTTTATAGCGTAAGGCACCAAAAAAGCTAATGAGTTTCCACGGTGGACGAATTACCGGTCTGAACTGCTCCCCTATCACCCATCAGGCAGCCTCCATTGCGGAGAATGGTAATTCCATTACAGATCTATCCCTCTCTATTAGCAGTAACTGATAGTGACCTTATGGATACAATATAAATAATCATACAAGATCCCATTTTTGATTAAAAATTTCAAATTCTGTAGAAAAGTGATTTATGCTTCCTCTGTGCAGGATCTGTGCGTGTTTATGATCTTCCAGAGAAGAAGCTGTTATGTCATAGCGAGTTTGCATCTGGTGGTTCCAGCCTTCTGTGGGCTCCAACTTCAGTCGACGTCCAAGCAGTCACCATCATTGCTGGCTTCACTGATGGAGTCATTAGGTAGGGATATACTCTTATAGTGCCCGTTTGATGGAGTCATTAGGTAGTACCAGTCATTCGGGGATATACTCCTATAGTGTGTAATACTGGGATGTCCATGCAACCAATTATTTCTATGTGGATAGGGTGCTGAGATTGGAAGAGAAGGACACGACACTGCCCTCTCAGCAGCACAAGGGTCATGTGGGGAAGTACTGGCTGAACCTAGTCCATGTCTGCAAGCCACACAACAAAGCTATCACCTGTATGGCCATCGATCCTGATGGCAAGTTGCTGGCATCAGGAGTGAGTCAGGACTTAGTATTTAAGCATTCACCTTGCTCATTCACTATAACTGCTATAACTCAATTTTTAACCAAATTTCTAGTTTAATGCACCAACAGAGAGCTGATTATCCACTCTCTCTGCAGGTGCATGTATTTTGAAATTTGAAATTTATTTTGGTTACGAATTGAGAAAGTTCAAGGTGCCAGGCGAATGCAAATAGATTTTAGCAGAGGGTAATCATTGACTCTATCATTATTCATTTTAGGGCAAAGACAATATCGTATTTTTTATAAGTATCACAGACGATTACAATCCCATCGGATTCATCCACTCACCCTCTCCCGTCACCAACCTGCTATGGTCCAAGAAGAACAAAGGAGAGAGGCTTGTTTTGCTGGTGTGTTCTGAAGACGGGAGCATGATGGAGGTCGATGCCCCCAACAAGGAGGAATATAACACTAATAAAACTTACCACCTCGACATGCTCAAGTTCACCTCCAGGAAGTTTATCTCCATCAAGGATAAACTCAGGGTATGTGATAAAAGGTTGGATAAGTTTGAGGTTTGGTTTGATAAGTGAAGTTTGGATAAGTGAAGTGCTTTTTAAGTGTATTGTAAGGACTTGAGGTTTGGGAGAGCCAACCTGAATAGTATGAACCAACCATACATACATACACTATTGGATTTTTCTCCATGAATGATTATTTGCTATGATAATTCATTACAAGTTTATGTATTATTCATGGAACTTTAAGTTTGTTCCTAAATCATATGATTTTCATACGAATCGTTTTCATGGGTCATTTCATGGGGTGCGTTAACATCTCATGGAGAAAAAATCTAATAGTGATGCAAAACAAGTATTTTAAAAAGCAACAAATGACTAAGATATTATTATAACAGGCTCAGGAAGAAGAGGAACGTAAGGCAATCCTGATGGAAAAGAAGCGTTTGGCAAAAGAAGAAAAGAAGAAAGCAAAGAAAGAATTATTGGGGGATGATTACGTGTCTGATGATGAGGAGGATGATGAAGAAGAAGAAGAAGAAGAGGAAGGGGAAGGCAAGGAAGAGAAACAGAAGCCTGAAGGCCCCAGTTCGATACTCAGAGCATTCTATAGCAACAAAGAAGATGGAAACTACTGGATTTCAATGGTTGGTTGCATATTCATCCAGTAGTATAATAATGATGAACTGGTATGCAATGGTGTGCTATTAACATACAGGATGGCTATGATGCTGGCTACCTGTACCAGTGCACTATGGATGGAGCAAAGCAGGATCCTGAGCCCAAGCCCTACGAACCTTTTAACTCCATTCCAGTTCCAAAAATCTGTGACGATGACATCCCTCTCCACTCCCTCATCTTCAGGTGACTCTCCAAAATAATTGTATGTTCTGTGAACTGTCCTGGTGATGTACGGGAGTCAATTTAGCATCTTCTAACGTTGCAGCTTCTTTTTGGGTAAACTGAGCATGTCCACTTGCCCCCACAGTGCCTAGGTATTTAATTAATATCCATATCCATACTTTTTTTTTATGCACAGTTCCTCAGGAGAATACTTTTTGACGGGATCGGACAATGGCTATGTTCGTGTCCACCCTCTCTCCACTCCTCGCTCCCTCTCTGACCTTTCGACCTACTGGTCCCTTAGCATGCACGACAACCACTATGGAGCCGTCACTCACCTCGTCACAAGCTTTGATGACCAGTTTGTACTCAGTGGGGGAGCTGATGGCAACGTATTCGTCTACCAGGCCAATCTCCCTACAGCTGCTGAAAGAGCTGCAGCAGCTTCAATCAAGGTATTGACTTTATTTTCCACTCCAAAGTGGTTTCCTTATTTGATAATAAGGGAGGAAACTGATCACCTATACAGCTTAAAGTGGCCACTTCAGTGTTTAGGACAGGAAGATATTTCTTTGGGGAGTTTTTGGGGAGTTAAGAAAACCATGTTTTTCAAAGAAGGCTTTGTTACATGAACTCTTTGGTGGCACCAAGTTATGGTTTAACCATACTTGTACATTGTTAAACGGTTTGCTTCTTTAAACTGGAACCACTGTAAATCACCAGGCTAGGGGTCTGACCCTGTTATTGTGACCATGCAATAAATGGCATCAGTGATTATGTCATACTCTTCTAGATACCTCTTCAATCTGAAAAGACAGCTGATGACATTGATGACCCTGAGCACTACAGGTAAGTCCCTTGAGGGTTTTGTGGGGGGGGGGGGGGGGGGGGGGGAGAGAGAGAGAAAGACACAGGAGCACAGGAGGATCCTCCTGTATACATACATACATTACTCAAATCATACCATAGTGGTCAATTTCTATAGTATTATCCAAAACCATCAATGCATCACTTGCATAATTCTTCTCCATAATTAGCTATCTTGGAATAAAGAGCTGTTCGATTCAGTTGCTTTAAGTGTTACTTGAATCTCAAGTTTTAGTTTCTTACTGGTACTCTCTTGCACCTTTTCCTGTGATATTAAGTCCATTGAAAAATGGAGTTTTGTTTTATCATCCTTAAATTTGTTTTTTTCCACATGATGCTCAAGCTCTTCTCCATTAGCATCAAACACATGGGTGGTAACTATCACTTTATAATGAAAATCTTTATTTTTGTTCTTCGTTATATTTAGTACAATTTTCAGTTTCACTTTTTCTTCTTCACTGTCGCTCTCAGTGTATTCTGGTATAAGATGCACTCTGGTGACCAACACAATATCGTCGATCTTTTCTTCCTTGCTTTTTTTCCATTCATTACTCTCATTTTCAAAGTATTTCTTGCTAATCATCCAGTTGTAAATCGGGGTTTTGTACTCTTTATCTGCAACAAAAATAGTGTTAATAAACTTGCTGAATTATTAATGGTGCACTAGCAAACAAGAAAGAAGGACATACCTTGCTCATGTATGCTCCAGATACCTGATTCCCCATTTACTCTTCTGTTCTTAGCCCTCCCCCCATTTCCAATTGCTTCATTTTTCATGCTGTCAGCAAGAGTAAAATTATCAGAGGAGAAAAGGCTATTTGATGCACCTGAACTAGTGAGAGGGCATGGACTACTTTCCTTCTCATCTTTAGAATCTGGCCTTGGCTTCTTTGTTCTTTTTGGGCGTAATATTTCATTTTTATCATCAGTACTTGTATCAGATTCTGAATAAATTGAAATGAGTTTTCTTCCTTTCAGTTGATATGGACTTTCCTTGTTTCTTGAGGACTCCAAGTCTTCAGACACTTCTTGTATACCATCATCTTCTTCTTGGCTTTTAGTAGTACTAAATGGCTTAACAACATTCTCGGCCATTGTTTGCAGTGTTATTGTTTCAGGGGCATACACATGGGGGAAAATTGTGGGGGGGGGGGGAACTAGTGGAATCTTTAGCCACCTTCACTTCCATCGATGAAATTCGTATTGTACTCCAGTATGCATTCACATACTCCCTCGGCACACTAATTTACTTATCACTCCTAAAACAAATATGATCAAATGAAAGGGGGGTTCTGTAGAATCCCCTAAGCCCCCTACTGTGTACATTATGTGCATTCCAATAACAAATGAATATTGTGTAATTCTATATGAATACTTTTGTGATCACCCCACCAGCCCTGTGATGACTATATGCATCATAATTAGCTATAGCCCCTGGTTGTCACCCACTACACCAACCTCTTTTCTAACATTCAGCAAAGTAAGGCAAAGCGGGGCTATTCCGAACGGTGGGGCTATTCCGTAGGGTCAAATATTTTCAAAACTCCTCGAGCTTATGAGGTCTAATTTGAAAGGTATATTCTACTATTATAGTAGATTATATCCTACAACATTGAGCTCAGAAGCTTCAGTAGTTTCAGAAATATTTGAACAATACGGAATTACCCGCCGTTCGAAATAGCCCCGCTTTACCTTACACAGATTATAGCAATGAATACTGGAGCACTTTCTTTCATGTAATTCAAGTGCAAGTACAAATTTTACCATAAGTATCATAATAACGAGAAGTGTGTGTTTATGATACTAACTCTCTGTTGTGTTTTCTATTAACTAATACTCATACTGCAATGACTAGGTTAAGGTTACTGTGATTTCAAGTCTCAGATCTTTGCTTCTGCTCGTCTTCACCTTTTCCTGTGAGACCAAATCCACTATCCTACTAATGTTTTCTTTGAAATAAAGTTCTTCCTCTTTTTGACCAAGAATTTCGTTCTCCGCATCAATAACCCTGACATTGACAGTGGCCTTATACTTGCAGTCTTCATCCTTATGGTTCAGTATACTAAGAGAAATTTTCATCTTTACTTTTTCTTCACTGGGTTCATCATTATTATCAGTAATACCAGGTAAAAGAAGCACACTGGTTGACAATTCAATGCTTTTAATTCTTTTCTTCTCGTATTTTTGCCAATATTTAGTTTTCTCTTCAAACCATTTTTTGGAAATACTCCAGCTGTACACTTTTGATACCTCTTGTGGAATAACTATATGAACAAATAAAGTTCAGTGAATCTTAACACCTAATGTCAAACATTTAGCGATTACCTATACTTGTTTCTAGACTTGAATCATCTTGAGTACTCTGTGACAGATCATCAGAAGTGGATGACTTGGGCAGTGGGCTTGAGCTATCATCCTCTGGGTCTTTTGGAGGTCTTGGTTTTTTCTTTCTGGGTGGTAGTGGTTTTTCCTTCACATTGACACTATAGTCAGATTCTGAAGGTAGTGGAGCTGGAGAGGCTCTTTTTCTTGAATTCTTATAAGATGTGACTTTAGCTGGCTTGTGGCCATTTTCTGATGAATCTTCAGATGCCATTTTGTGTATTTCACTATCTTCCTTTGAGCTCATTAGTCCTGGAAAATGTCTAATATCAGACATTTAGTTAGCGCTAGTCCAGAGTTTGTAATTTGAGCTGTGTATGCGAGTGGAGCAGATTTGGAAGATCACGTGAAGTAGCACTGACAGCAATCATGTGATGCTTTAATTGTCATGAATAATGCAATATGAATATGTACAGTGCATGTAGTGGTAAGCTAGCTGGCTAACCAATATTCTCTCTGTCCGCAGTTAAACTTCTCTCACGGTTGGTAGAATTTTCTCACAGTGGATGTGATATTGTTTCTGAATGGCAGAGTCCAAGGAGTATTCGCCCACATGTTAATTGAAAAGGGGAAAGACCAGAAACTAATAATTGACTTGGTGTGGCCATAGAATGAGCTTCAGTAAAAATTGTGCCTCAGATTTGTTAATCACCGTGGCTATCATACATGATACACCGCTTTGTTTTGCTTAAATTGATGTTATTATAACTACTCCATAAAAGGAGGGCAGTAATTGCGACTATTATGGCTGCTGCAACGTTCGCAATCTTCCGCGGGAGAAGGGTAGAATGTTCAGATATAACAGTTACATTGATCAAAGGCATGGCTGGTGGAGCTAACTAGTACAACATTTCACACACAGCACACATGAGGTCCTCTGTTCTTCTACTTCTTTTGCTACTGCCTCCACGGTTAAGATCACATGATCTGAAAGTGTTTACACGTGACCAATCATGAATATTAATTCGAGTGAGCGGGATTAGCAGACAGGCAGGGGACCAGAAACTAATAATTGACTTGGTGTGGCCTATTGATTAGGGGGAGGGGCTTAATAAGTTGCTATAGATCATCCCTTGATTTTGTAATAGAAACCTTCTTCTAATTATGTGGTCGGGATTTCCCTCGGTATTCCCCTGGTATTCCCCCATTCATGATGATCAATAAGGAAGTGTTTTAATTAAATAACAAGTGCTACAAAAGTTAGTACTTTAACTATTGTCACTGCTGCTTTTGCACCACTTAATAGTTAACATTCAAAACACAGGTTATTATAACCTGGATCTGAAGCTCCAGGGTCTCACTTGTGCTTTTTTCCAACTTTTCCTGTGACACCAAATCCATTATACAATTGAGGTTTCTTTTATCCTTCTTAAATTGACGTTCTATTTCGTTTATTTCCAATTCTTTATTTGAGTCAGTATCAATAATCTTAGTATTTATCGTAGCTTTGCAATCATAATCCACAAGCTTATTTTCCAGTATTCCCAGTGAGATTTTTAATTGGACCTTATTTTCATTCTCACTATTGGTCATATCTGGAAGTAGGGATATACGGGTGGACAGTACAATATTTTTTACAGTTTGTTTTTCACTTTTCGTCCAAATTGGATCAGTGGAACTCTCTTCAAAAAACTTTTTTTCAATCCTGTAACAATTCGATGTTGGATACTCTGCCGGTACTATTTCATTTACTGTAATAGAGAGAGATAATATTCCAGTTATCAAGTGTAGGGCTTATCAAGTAAGGGAGGCATCACAGCTTTGTATCTGAATGCTGTATGATAGTTACCACTTACCAAATTCTACTTTTACAGGATCACTATTTTGAGGTGTTTCTGAACATGATTCATAGTTGGATTCGTCAGAGCCAGACTTGGGGTCTGTGTCACTATTTTGAGCTGTTTCTGGGCTTGATCCAACTGTTTCTGGGGTTGATTCATGATTGGAGTATTCAGAGCTAGACTTAGGGCATGGGGAGTCATCTTCTTCGTCTCCATCAGGATGCTTCGGTATTTGTTTTCTGCGAGGATGGGTTCTATCATATTCCATACCATTTGAATCAGATGGTGGTGGTGATGGCCAGCTATGAGTTTTTTTCTTGCTTTTACTTCTTTGAGGCACTTTCAGTGACAAAGAATCGTTCCGGTTCATCTGTATATCCTTTTCTGAATCATATAATATGGAACTATCTCTTCTTGGGCCTACATCGACATTGAATGGTTTTGGTTCATCAGTATTCTGAGCCATTCTAGCTTATAAACTGTCCATGTAGAGTTACAGGTAATAATTGCTATACCTACCACCGCCAGGCACGATAGCAATAGTATCCGCATATATAGCAATAGTATCCAGCTACCCACACGTTCAAAAATAATTCAAATTCTTCAGTGCCTGCTCCATTTTATGCGGACACATTATTATTGTATTGCAGTATTGAAGATGCCAAGCAGAAAGCTGAACACGACCGCAAGATGAAACTGGCTGAGGAAAAGAAGCAACATGTTCGTCGTCAGATAGCCAGCCTGAGAAGAACATTTGCCAAACTTCAGAGTCGCAACAGCCTGCTCCCCTCTCATCTCCGACTTGCCAACAGTGAGTTTGTGATGGACCCCGATATGGAGAAGAACATGAAGAAGCAGACAGAGGAGAAAGTAGAACTAGTCCACAAGGAAATGAGCTGGGAGTCAGAGAAACACAGGATCGCTCTCGACAAACTCAAGAAAAAGTGAGATATTCAACTTAGTATGGATTACTGTATGGATTACAGATTTCAGTCAAGTATAAACATTTCATTTGACCACTATAATGATCTGAAGTGGCACAAACCAATTACCTGGTTTACCATAGATAACCACAATAGTAATCTAAAACCTACACTCGTTATAGGAAGTAATGTTGAGCAGGAAGCATAGATAACCACAGTAGTAAACAATAGAGTTTCTCAATCTCTTTAGGTTTAAGGATGGAGTAGACTGTGAGAGATTTGTGGTGTGGTCCTTTGATGGGGAGCAGCAGGTCAGCTCCTTCAGGACTCCTTTACCATCCCAGAGGTTTATGGAGATCATGGAGGAACTAGTCAGGGATGCTACGTCCTCCCGTACGATGAGATCGGCTGTCCCAGCCAGTGAAGAAGGGAAGAAAATGATGGATAGCTCCAGTGTAGGTCTGAAGAAAAATGAAGGCCATCAAAGCGCTGAAGAAGGAGGAGAGATGAAGGAAGGAGAAAATATTGAGCAAGAAATGAGTAAGGAAGCCTTGAGGAAATATAGGAAACAACAGCGAGCAAAGGAGGTAGTAATCAATCATGTTACTCAATTAAAGGAACATCCTCATTATTAATCTTTTTTGTAGCGCCAGGAATTGGAGAATAAGAAGCCGAGTGCAAAATCTGATGGTTCTGAAGATGCGGCTATTCTGCAGCAGGCACGAGACAACTTGGGTGACTATAAGCTCAAAACAGCAGAGAATTATGTAGTCCCTGAAGATAAACGAGTCACCACTATCAAGAAGAGAGAGCAACTTATACGGCACAGGCAGCAGGTAATTAATTATACACTATAACCTCCAACATTGTTTATATCATAATAATTAGATCCTAGATACAAAGAAGAGCTACAATGAAAAGCTGATTGCTTTGAGAGATAAAAAACTCCTTATTGTAGATAAGGTATGATATTATATTTTATGCTAAAAGAGTTTATTATAGGCCTAAATATTTGTAATAGATTATCGAATTAATTGAAAAAATGAAGAGCCTGCAGTCCACCATGGAGCAGAGGTATTGGAAGCCCCTCCCACCTATCCCTGTGATACGACCGGAAGAGGTTCCTGAACGAGAGCTGGAGTACACCAAGGAGAGTCTTCTGAAGTTCAAGGAGGAGAAGGCCGAGAGGGACAGGGCAGAGAAGCTGGAAGCAGCTGGAGGGGGAGAAGGGGGCTTCTTTGGTGGCTTTGGGGGAGGGGGAGGAGGAGGAGAAGGGGGAGGAGGGGAGGAGGAGGGAAAGAAAGAAATGGAAGGAGAGGAGGCAATTGCTGGAGATTCTACTCAAATCAAGCAAGAAGTATGGGTAGAAGTTGATTAATATAAAAGAGGAAATGTATCCTCTGTATATGTTGATATGAGTTCCATAGAGATGCTTACTGGATGTAGGGTACTGATGGTGATGGTGAGAAAGTGGAGGGGCAAGAAGACAGTGATTCAGTCTCCTCATATGACCAAGAGATGAAAGCTATGAATCCCATCCAGAGAATCAGGCATCAAGAACACCAAGTGAGCTTGAGGCTAATTTTTTGCCCCAGGGGTATGAGCAGAGTCAGAAGGAATGGAAATTTTTTTCATGGTCATAATGCAAACCAGTGATGATTTTCTATTACCCAATCACAGATTCGTTGCATCTATGAACAGGATAAACTGCTCAAAGAGATCCAAAGACTTCAAGAGGATTTTGACAGTGTGCTGACGCGTCTCTGCCATGATAAAGCTTACCTGGACATCACCATCATAGCAGCAAACCTCAAGCATATCACTCAATTTGAAGAGATGACTTTACTCAAGGATTTTGAGAAAAGGGGCACGACTTTTACTACTCGTTACAAGACAAAGAAACATGAGAAAATGGCCATTACCATGAAAGTAAATGAATTTTGAACCATGCAAGGTCAAGATGGTAGTAATTTCTGATTGTATGTTTTATCCAGATTCAGGAGAGCCAACGAGAATTATCTGTGAAGGAGAAAAAGCTGGCAAAACTTATAGAACAAGAAAAGGCCTTGACTCAATCCTTTATTGAGTCTGTAGGTGACAACAAATTCAAAGATTTTCTTATGAAAGTAAATTAGTCTAACCTTATATATTGCTAAAAGTACCGTGGTATTAATGTCATCCATGCAGGTCTTTCGTAAAAAAGTAAAACGTGCTAAGCGTAAGCCAGAGAGGGGTGAAGGGAAGAAGGATGGTGTGGAAGATGATGAAGAAGAAGAGAGTGAAGAAGAATCAGAGAGTGACTTCAGGTAGAGAGAGCTAGCTAGCTGTCAAGAAATAGAGAGTTTAAGTGTCCGGTTAGCATTTGTGTTATTGATAAGAGCAAGCCATCAAGATCAGTTACCCTGTTGTATTATTGAATCTGTATGTGCAGTTCTAGTGATGAAGATAGTGAAGATGAAGGTGAATTGGATGATTCTGTATGTCCTGCTGGCTGTGACCCAGCCCTATTCAGCAAAGCATGTGAGCTGCGTGAACAGAGACTGGATCTAGAGGAGATGGTGGCTGAAGAAAAGAGGCTGTTGGAAGTCCAGCGCAAGGAATTAGACAGTCAGAAAAAGAAAGCCAAGTCTGTTGACAGCCAAGTGAAGAATGCTCGTGCTGACCTCCAGGCTTTCCAGCTCAAGAAGCAGCAGAAGTTGAATGAGTTGGATCAAGTGGTTGTTCTGTATCTGCACCAGCTGATGCATTACCAACCACTAGGGAAGCCTCCAACCTCCATAGCACCATGTTTGGTATTTTCAGCCTCTGCATTAGAGAAGCTTGATGAAAGGATTGGGGCACTTGCACTGGAGAAGCAGCAGGAAAAGAAGAAATTCAAGTGAGTCATGGTAATGGGCAGATTTGGATTATGATAACCAGATATTGGGGTGTATACCTTATCAATGATTGGGGATCTTATAACAAGGCGGACAGTGTGATCACTCTTTGTTATTTACATGCATAGAGAGTTGAAACACACTTATAAAAAGATGGGACGAGAGAAGAAAGAGATGCTCAGTGATGTTAAGTGGCCATTAATATTATTCTCCGTTCACTGTTCATGTGATGTTATTATTGTTTGTAGCTTAATGAATTGAATGACAGAGTGAATGATGCCATGCTGATGAAATTTGGTCAAATAGTGGACCTTGAGAAATTGGAGGTTCTTCAGAGCAACCCAGTCATTGAGGAGAAGAGACATCAGCTACGAGAGATGGAGTACCAGGGAAACCAGGAAGTGGCTGCAGTCCAGGCCAAGATCAATCAGAAGAAGAAGGAGTTACTTAATGTTGTTCGAGAGAACACGCTCAGGCTGAATCGTAAGCACAGCCTGATCACCACTATGAGAGGGATAGAAGAAAGACTCGATATCAGACAGAAATCTATGGTGAGTCAATGCATTATTATAGATAAGCATCGTTAACCTATGATAATTAATGTGCCATAATGGCTCACATGACATTCCTTGAGTGCAATATCCTAAACACCTGCTGAAATCCAGGGCTCTTTGCACTACACTCCACATAAAGAAATAAAAAATCCCCTTGGTGTGTGTATAAAATTTCTTTAGTGTGACCACCAGCCATCTGTATTATACCATGCAGTGTTTTTATTCAAGTAGAAATCTTATTATTTCTACAAACACATTATCTTTGGTATTTCCCCAGAGCAAGGAGGTGGCAGGCAATGATTGTCACTTGACTCCAGAAGAGCATGAGAAGCTGCTGGAGATCATACAACTCCAATCACTGGACATACAAAACGTGCGTGGAGAAATACAAATACTCCAGCACAAGGGAGGGCACATTCTTCCCCCGTCACAACCCCCTCAACCACCACCGCCAGAAACAAGCTAACTTCGTACTGTAACACATACTATAGTTGATGATGAACAATAACAAAAATAGCATTTATAAAAACACAGCATTTAAATTAAAAACATATAAAATTGATTTAAAAGAATTGTGATGATGAAAGTTTATATTTCAGTGCTCACCCTGTGGTTGTTCATCCTCTTCGACATCACTGTCCTCGTTCTCATGATCTCCACCTGGCTCTGGTTCACGGACTGGGACACGTTGATGATACCTCAGCTCACCGTTGGAATAACAGAGTTTTGATCTGAATCCTCTGTGCACTTCACAGATGTAACCATCATCACAGAGTGATACTGAGGGGGACTTCCCTATGAAGTGCATATGAGAGGGGTTCCAGTGAATCAGTCTATTCTCTCCTAGTCTGCCGTGAATGTGATACAATAGTTTGTTCCATGGATTCCGATAGATTTCCACTAAATTTCCATCATTGTTAAGACTCACACTAGGATTTTCCCCTCGACGTATCATCGGAGTTGTCTGTCCCCAAATAATGTCATTTTCGGGATTGAATGTTCCCACGACATCCCAGAGTTCAGTCCGACTGCCATGTGATGTCAGGCACGATCGATACACCACCACTACAGAATCTCGATTCACAGCAACAGTTGGTTGGACTCCAGAAACGTTCTCAATTGCCCTCTTTCGTGGGTGACCTTCGTGATTCCGCTGCCAATCTATAACCCTGCCATTTATATCTATTGCTCCTTGATGATAACAGATTGCATTAATTGAGTACGATCCTTCTCTAATTACGATCACGGTTCCATTGTCACTGGCACCCACTTGAGGCTTTTTTCCTTTACAGAGGAAGGCTTCGTTACCCCATCGGATCGTCAGTTGATCTGGGACAATTGTCCCAATGCTGTAACAACATCTGTTGACACTACGAGTATATTTCAAACGGTAAGCAATAATAGCGAATACCTCATTGTTGATGCACACTAAGGCTACACTGGGTTCAGTCCCCGACCCATAGCAATTACGTTCTCCCCAGCGAATTCTGAAGTTATCTTTGTCTACTCGTCCAACTCTGAAATATAGCTTGCCCGCTTTCTCGTAGATCACTACAGCTATGTCTCTCTCACCATGGACGCAGAGAGATGGACGGTTGCCCGAAGCAAACACGATGCCACCCGTTAGCAGTAAATTCCCAGCCATTGATGTGCGGTATAGGTACCGGCACGGTATAGGCTAGGTACCAGCACGGTACACGGTACACGGTACACGTTAAAACCGCGCCTTCAACTGGGACTTGCGCGCGCATGCAGACTAATTAGCCACACCCACCCTTTCTACAGCTGCATGCTCTCGTAAAACAACAACAAAACAATAAATAATGATATTGACACACAAACTATGATTGCAAGTGATGATTACTATTGCACCATGACTGTGAGATTATAACTATGTTGCACATCAGCAATAAAGGACTTCCACAGCTCTACTCAACTTTGTACTTCGCTCTTGTCCTCCCATAACTGCTAACCGACCTTTTGAGAGCACCACGCAGGTGACCTGGCTTCGAGTAGAGGGCATGTTCCCCACATATACCCACTTCTCATTGGCTGTGGAGTAGAGAAACACAGACGGGCTGTACGTGCGGGAGGTCAAACTGTCTGTCCCTCCTACTGCCATCAGGTGATCCCCAAAGGGTACAGCGGAGCAGCAATAGAGGGGTGTGTCGGGCAAAGAAGTCCATTTATTGGTGGCGATATTCTCGTCCAGTGTGAGGCTGAAGACATACTCTTTCGGTCCACACTCCCCTTTGAGGGGTTCTGTGAAATTGGTCCCCCCGAGAAGGTACCAGGTGTTGTTAATGATGCAAGAGGTCATACCAACACTGGGTTTTGGAAGTGGGTGTGTCATATGCCACTGTAGAGCGTTGGTGTCCAACAACTCCACGTTGTATATTGGTTTCTTATAATTCATGCCTCCAGCAACCAGTAGCCACACTCGATGTGTCATGGCAGTACAATCCTGCCTCGCTTGTCGCATGGGGGGTAAGCAATTCACCCATTTCTGTAACTCCCTGTCCCAGCTGGTGAGTTGATTGGTGGCGATCTTTTTCACCATATCCATCCCACCTACAAGGGTCAGGGTCTTATTGATGCCAGCGAGGGCAAAATACACCACGGGGGCGGCAGGTAATGCTGTCCATTTACGCACAATGCCATTTATGTCGTACTCATAAATCACCTTCTCACTGTTGGTGTCTTTGCAATCCCCACCACCTATGTACAGCTTATCCTCCAAAAAGATCCCCTTGGCACCGAATGTTCCAATGGGGAGGTCAGCGTCTCGTTTCCATACGAATGAGGACTGGGAGGGGATGAGGGTGGGGGATGGAGACAAGGGAGGGGAGGACTCGGGAGGATATTGGTCCTGGAAAAGACAACAGAATCTGATGACTAATCTGGACACACATAGCTATGGTTGGCAGTAATATTAAATTTCCCAGACACAATACAATATCTCATTAGTTGTTAATAGGAATTTTACCACAAAAAGATTTTGAAAGGAAATGTCTTATCGGTAGGCATGGGGCTAAAATGCTCTTTTTTTGGCCTATTATTCTATTCTGCAGTGCTCCTCCAGCAGACCCATTATAGTAGCCTATTATTCTCAACAATATGTATCAAAATGTCATGAAAGAGTACTTGCATAGATGTACAAATTTTCTTGCTGATCCCGCTTTTAAATAAAATAAAAATATGCACACAGCAGTATCAATTTTGTGCAAAGTCAAGATGCCAGCACTTGACAATCAGGCAAGGGCTAGGGCTAGGGCTAGGGCTAGGGAGGAGCGAGGTTATAGTAGCTAATAATAATAACTGCAGCCTATTATTATTTTCTAAGCCTATTATGCTGGGATTCCAGTGAACCCCTATTATTCCCATTATTATGCTAGCATATTAGCCCCATGCCTACTTATCGGTTAGCCTTGTTCAGTTATCACACCATTTTTTAAGTTCAGTACACACAAACTCTTTAATCTAATTGGATTCAAATAAAGCTCCAAGTTTGTTATCCTTCAGAGATAAAAAATGACAAAGTCCCAAAGTATTTCATACATCACTTCCAAGTACTAGCTGAATAGTAAGGAGTGGTTAGTCTTAACAGCAAACACCTCTCAGCTAGCCTTTGGGAATGAGGCTGAGCATCATTTTACATTTTCATTTTACAAAATTAAGTATAAACAACATGTGACTCTCTAATTACACGATGTCATGTTTTTTTGTTTTTTTTTTCTTCCCAGAGTCAATTCTGAAATAGAAAGTCTTTACTTGCTACATATTTTGTTATTGCACGTGCTACTAAGGATCAGAATAACAGCTGAAAAAAAAATTACTGGCATAGGATAAGGTTCTCCCTAAGCAAGAAAACATGACATGCACCTTTTCCTCAGCCTCCTTCAATGCGATGTGGTCAAATCAAAGGAATTCGTCTCTTGTAGTATAAGATAACAAATGCATGCTTGACACACTCTAAACCAATTCTATCAGGTCCTTGAATTGTTTGGTCAACAGCTAGCTAGCTAGCTATTGGATTAGGACTCTGCTTTATTTCAAGCAATTGAGACAGGGAGCTACTGTCTTTGTTAATGAATGGGTTAAACTTCTGGAGAAGTAGACATCCCCTGTTATTCCAATAAATTAAACAGTCTGACACCATGGAATAGAAACAAGGGAAGAATTGGCAAGTGTTTGATAAAGTTCTTGTCACTCCCATTCAACAGTGGGGTGATAAACACCACTATTGTGTGTTCTGGGCCAATGAGGATGCCTAAGGAATTCAATGCTACAGGTGCAAGCGACCCCCTATTTTGGCACTGCCATCCTTTGTGACTGACAAGGGCATAAAGAGGTGGGCATGTGTGATGCAGCACTGTGTCTGATGTGGGCACAATAATACCTGGTCAGTATCAATACATCTCTCTCTCTCTCTCTCTCTCTCTCTCTCTCTCTCTCTCTCTCTCTCTCTCTCTCTCTCTCTCTCTCTCTCACATACAATGGATTAAAGCAGGGAGTTTCTATTTAGTCTTGTTTCTGTATATTATCATTGGGGTCATTTTCTGATGATCAATCAACTTTCAGTGTTTCAATTAAGTACTGTTGAGTGTTGGGTAACCGTCATTTTGCTTTTGCTAAGTGTGTGTGATACAACTAGCCACATTTCATGGATCTCTCCGGTCAGTTTCTTTTTATCTGGTCAAATTCTTATCAATAACCACGAGACAAGTAATTATGAATCGGATAATATCTTATTTCCAACTCTCTATGGTGATGTGGCCACACCTACACTAATTATTAACTGCATACTCACCTTGGAAGACACTCCATTCACCTTTGGCTTCTCCTTGAATGTCTCTTCTGCTTCCAACAGCTGTGTCTTGACATTGCTCATCAACTGCTTCTCTAGAGTTTTGATTCTGTCCTTGAGTGAAGAGATTTCCTGGTCCCGGTTCTCCATCTGAAGACTGTACTTGTAGAGCTGCTCTTTGCTACTGGCAAGCTGCACCCCCTTCGTCTCTAGCTGGTTCCGATTGTTTTCCAGAACCTGCAAGGCATGAATATGAATTTAAAATACAAGGTTCTCCGCAAACAGACGCGCAACACCACTCTGATGGGGCCCACTTTTTGTGTATTTTAATGGCCACAAGAATATCAAAATCCTTTTTAATGTGGTATTCAAGCACCGGTCAGATCAGTTTCACTGGGGAGAACCTGAAGTATACAATCATTATGATTAGAAGTACTGCATAGCCAAGTTTGTTTTTTGTTGTTTTTTGTTCACTATGAAAATGTGTAAAGGTACCTTCAGTGCAGCATACTAGGGGAGGAAGATTTAAGATTTGTCTCTATACAGAGAGAAAGGAAGCAAGCGTGTCTTAACAATCTTATAGTGTATATTATTTTTCTCTACGATGTTACTAGTCGATAAGATGTGCACACACACAAGAAAAAAACCAAAAAAAAAAAACCAATTTGTTTTGGGACTTGAGCTGCAAGCAGGAAATTTTGATAACTGACTCTTTCACTTTCTAATCATATGATCACATGACTGTACTCTCAACAGAGACATGGACGCATCAATAATTGTTGTCACAAACTTCAAGTCTGAAATAGAAACATTCATTCACTGGCAGGATAGACTGGTTTAGTCACAACTTAACATGTACAAAAATTAATTATATAACCGCCAGTCACATGGCAAGCACGAAATGGTTGCTAAGATATGTTAGTAAACTTGGCATTGCACAAAGATACATCATGACATAAGATACATCATGTACAAAATGAAGTTGCACGTTAGTAAACTTGGCATGCACAAAGAAAGTAGCCAAGACACATGTTAGCATACTAACCAAGATATGTTAGTAAACTTGACATGTACAAGATCAAGTTGCATGTTAGTAAACATGGCATAATTTATACAAAATCAGTGATGGGGGAAGTTGGGACACCTGTTCTGGAGGAGGTACGATTGTAATTATGGAAGTGTTAGGATAGCAATCAAAACATCAAAACATCTCACAAGACTTCTTTTTCAATGGTTTTTTAGAACATGAATTATGTTAAGGTTCATTGAGGATGATTGTCCAGTCTCGAATGAAACTGCTTTTGTCCACGACTGGCCAACAGCTGATATTAATTACAAGAGTTGGGCCCACATCAAAGATAAGAGGGAAACTTAATCATCCATTCTGGCTGCTCATTAGAGTATCAAATAAGCACCAAGAACTGATAGAACTTAGTAACTTTTTACTCCCCCCGAACCTCGTTGCCATCAATAGGGAAAAAAAGGGTCGATATACACAGACTACAGTGGTATCCACCCACTCCATAAAATTCAAAAGCTTCTATACACTGGATCCCTCTGCAATATTACCTCTGAAATTAAGGGCACCTTCTTGATCAGGACACTCCTTAATCAGGACACTTCCTTAATCAGGACACTCCTTAATCAGGACACTCCTTAATCAGGACACTCCTTAATCAGGACACTTCTTAATCAGGACACCTCCTTAATCAGGACACTTATTACTGGTCCCGAAAGTGTCCATATTTAGAGGTGGCAATTAGTAGCTATTAGTACCTTTAAGCATCTTGTCCACTCACAACTACATCAGGATCAACCGATGAGGTGCAACCAATGAGCAAGCTAGCTAGTTACGTGGCTAATAAAGTGCCTCTCCATTCTTGAACAACACATTTAACCAGGCGAGGGGGATCTTAAGAGTGTGTGAACTTTCTACCCTTTATAATGGCTTCCATCGAATTGTTTTTCTACAGGTCACACCATGACAACATGTTTATAATTTGTGAGAATTTTGGAGGAAGAGTAAGTCGTGTGGTCATTTCAATTTGGTGGAAAGGTGAAAGGTCAGGTGTTGGAGAGGACGATGGAAAGAAGTGAGATCTTGGAGGGAGGGTCTATGGATCGAGGGGGTTAGGGAATCTGGAGAGGGGTTAAGGGGGTCTGGGGATGGGTGGGGATGGGTCTGGGGATTAAACTACAGAGTGTTGGAGTGTAATCATTCCATACACACATAATTAAGTACTCAAAAGTTAGTGTTATGATTTCACACACCACACGTAGGTGCTCATAGCTCATATGCACACACAAAAATGATTAATTGGAATTAGCTGTTTGGCAGGCAATCCTGGAACATCTGGAAAGAAAGAATTTACACAATTTGATCTCCTATTGTACAGCAAAGAAGCAAAAGTGCAACTTCACATCTTTGTAGTCCGTTTTAACTGATCCCTTGAAGTAGGCAAATTACACCACAGCGAGTGCATCGGCAAGTGGAGGGGGGACCAGGTATCATAAAAGGGGAGATGTATTGAGATCAGGTGTATAATCTCAAGATTTAAGTCTTTCAACAGCCAAAAATCACTGATTTTGCAAGGAGAAGGTTGGATGGAGGGAGAAGGAGGCTGAAAGGAAGCTTTAAAGTGAAAAAGGATTGGCTCACAATTTCTTTCACGGACAACTCAGGGCCAATGGTCTGTTTACGTAGCCACAAGAAGCTTATGTAAGTGGTTACATTAGCATGCAACGTGCACTATCAAAACTGCTGGCAGCGAAAGAAAGCCACAAATTTTTAGTTGGTCACATTTAGTGCATTCGAGAACGTTATTGGTTTTCTTAAAATGCCGTTACCGTCTTAAATTAACAGAGTGATCATAATAACAAATGTTGCACACAAGATTTCCGAATTCTGCTGAGGTCACAGGTTTTGATAGCCATAAGTGTGTGGGAGTCTCATCTTCAGGGTGCAGCCTTATTGCTACTTGGTGCTAATTTCCAATGAATAATTAGGTGAAAAAACTTAATAGCCTCTAGTAACTAGCTAATTTGAAACCAAAAGTAATTTTAGAATAATTATTAGACCACTCACCTGCAGGAGGTCAAGGTACGACGTGGAGGGAAGAGGAAATTTCGTCTGCAAGGTCTCAAGGGTGAAAACCACCTTTGAGATTGCCGGTCTCCGCGTGGGGTCGTTCTGAAGACACTGAGTGGTGAGTTGATAGAGACAGTGGTCGGTCCCCATAAGGTCAAATGGAACTTTTCTCCTCTCGATCTCCGACACGGGTATCAGCTTCCCATTCCCAGTACCACAGCGGACTGGCTCAGTTGGAATTGGCCATACCTGTGATACTAAGTGAAGTGAAAGAACGCCAAACGAGAAAACATCCATTTTTGTGTTGTAACTTGGATTATGTGCCAACGATTCGGGAGGCATGTAAGCAGCTGTTCCAGGTGCCTGAGTCAACTGCATGCTACGCTTGGGAGTGAGATCAAGGATCCGAGCCACGCCCAAGTCAGCGATCTTTGCAACCATGTTGGAAGTGAGGAGTATGTTATTTGCCGTGAGATCACGATGGATGATAGGTGGGGTGTGACCATGGAGATAGGCGAGTCCCAGAGCCACGTTGCTCAGGATTGAGATCTGTAGGTATCGAGGGATGTTTGGTTTCCCCTTGACAAGATTTGTGAGACTATTTGGAAGGTACTCCATGATGATAACGGGCATACTGGATGTTTTCTCGATGTAAACACCAAGAAACTGAACGATGTAAGGGTGGCGTAGGTTGCAAAGGAGATGGCACTCTCCTTTACCATCCCAGAGGTTTATGGAGATCATGGAGGAACTAGTCAGGGATGCTACGTCCTCCCGTACGATGAGATCAGCCGTCCCAGCCAGTGAAGAAGGGAAGAAAATGATGGATAGCTCCAGTGTAGGTCTGAAGAAAAATGAAGGCCATCAAAGTGCTGAAGAAGGAGGAGAGATGAAGGAAGGAGAAAATATTGAGCAAGAAATGAGTAAGGAAGCCTTGAGGAAATATAGGAAACAACAGCGAGCAAAGGAGGTAGTAATCAATCATGTTACTCAATTAAAGGAACATCCTCATTATTGATCTTTTTTGTAGCGCCAGGAATTAGAGAATAAGAAGCCGAGTGCAAAATCTGATGGTTCTGAAGATGCGGCTATTCTGCAGCAGGCACGAGACAACTTGGGCGACTATAAGCTCAAAACAGCAGAGAATTATGTAGTCCCTGAAGATAAACGAGTCACCACTATCAAGAAGAGAGAGCAACTTATACGGCACAGGCAGCAGGTAATTAATTATACACTATAACCTCCAACATTGTTTATATCATAATGATTAGATCCTAGATACAAAGAAGAGCTACAATGAAAAGCTGATTGCTTTGAGAGATAAAAAACTCCTTATTGTAGACAAGGTATGATATTATATTTTATGCTAAAAGAGTTTATATTATAGGCCTAAATGTTTGTAATAGATTATCGAATTAATTGAAAAAATGAAGAGCCTGCAGTCCACCATGGAGCAGAGGTATTGGAAGCCCCTCCCACCTATCCCTGTGATACGACCGGAAGAGGTTCCTGAACGAGAGCTGGAGTACACCAAGGAGAGTCTTCTGAAGTTCAAGGAGGAGAAGGCCGAGAGGGACAGGGCAGAGAAGCTGGAAGCAGCTGGAGGGGGAGAAGGGGGCTTCTTTGGTGGCTTTGGGGGAGGAGGAGGAGAAGGGGGGGGAGGGGAGGAGGAGGGAAAGAAAGAAATGGAAGGAGAGGAGGCAATTGCTGGAGATTCTACTCAAATCAAGCAAGAAGTATGGGTAGAAGTTGATTAATATAAAAGAGGAAATGTATCCTCTGTATATGTTGATATGAGTTCCATAGAGATGCTTACTGGATGTAGGGTACTGATGGTGATGGTGAGAAAGTGGAGGGGCAAGAAGACAGTGATTCAGTCTCCTCATATGACCAAGAGATGAAAGCTATGAATCCCATCCAGAGAATCAGGCATCAAGAACACCAAGTGAGCTTGAGGCTAATTTTTTGCCCCAGGGGTATGAGCAGAGTCAGAAGGAATGGAAATTTTTTTCATGGTCATAATGCAAACCAGTGATGATTTTCTATTACCCAATCACAGATTCGTTGCATCTATGAACAGGATAAACTGCTCAAAGAGATCCAAAGACTTCAAGAGGATTTTGACAGTGTGCTGACGCGTCTCTGCCATGATAAAGCTTACCTGGACATCACCATCATAGCAGCAAACCTCAAGCATATCACTCAATTTGAAGAGATGACTTTACTCAAGGATTTTGAGAAAAGGGGCACAACTTTTACTACTCGTTACAAGACAAAGAAACATGAGAAAATGGCCATTACCATGAAAGTAAATGAATTTTGAACCATGCAAGGTCAAGATGGTAGTAATTTCTGATTGTATGTTTTATCCAGATTCAGGAGAGCCAACGAGAATTATCTGTGAAGGAGAAAAAGCTGGCAAAACTTATAGAACAAGAAAAGGCCTTGACTCAATCCTTTATTGAGTCTGTAGGTGACAACAAATTCAAAGATTTTCTTATGAAAGTAAATTAGTCTAAATATAGCTAAAAGTACCATTGGTATTAATGTCATTCATGCAGGTCTTTCGTAAAAAAGTAAAACGTGCTAAGCGTAAGCCAGAGAGGGGTGAAGGGAAGAAGGATGGTGTGGAAGATGGTGAAGAAGAAGAGAGTGAAGAAGAATCAGAGAGTGACTTCAGGTAGAGAGAGCTAGCTAGCTGTCAAGAAATAGAGAGTTTAAGTATCCAGTCAAGATCAGTTACTCTGTTGGATTATTGAATCTGTATGTGCAGTTCTAGTGATGAAGATAGTGAAGATGAAGGTGAATTGGATGATTCTGTATGTCCTGCTGGCTGCGACCCAGCCCTATTCAGCAAAGCATGTGAGCTGCGTGAACAGAGACTAGATCTAGAGGAGATGGTGGCTGAAGAAAAGAGGCTGTTGGAAGCCCAGCGCAAGGAATTAGACAGCCAGAAAAAGAAAGCCAAGTCTGTTGACAGCCAAGTGAAGAATGCTCGTGCTGACCTCCAGGCTTTCCAGCTCAAGAAGCAGCAGAAGTTGAATGAGTTGGATCAAGTGGTTGTTCTGTATCTGCACCAGCTGATGCATTACCAACCACTAGGGAGGCCTCCAACGTCCATAGCACCATGTTTGGTATTTTCAGCCTCTGCATTAGAGAAGCTTGATGAAAGGATTGGGGCACTTGCACTGGAGAAGCAGCAGGAAAAGAAGAAATTCAAGTGAGTCATGGTAATGGGTGGATTTGGATTATGATAACCAGATATTGGGGTGTACACCTTATCAATTATTGGGATCTTATGAAAATTATAACAAGGCGGACAGTGTGATAGATAGATTTCACTCTTTGCTATTTACATGCATAGAGAGTTGAAACACACTTATAAAAAGATGGGACGAGAGAAGAAAGAGATGCTTAGTGATGTAAGTAGCCATTAATATTATTCTTCATTCACTGTTTTTATGTGCATGTGTTATTATTGTTTGTAGCTTAATGAATTGAATGACAGAGTGAATGATGCCATGCTGATGAAATTTGGTCAAATAGTGGACCTTGAGAAATTGGAGGTTCTTCAGAGCAACCCAGTCATTGAGGAGAAGAGACATCAGCTACGAGAGATGGAGTACCAGGGAAACCAGGAAGTGGCTGCAGTCCAGGCCAAGATCAATCAAAAGAAGAAAGAGTTGCTTAATGTTGTTCGAGAGAACACGCTCAGGCTGAATCGTAAGCACAGCCTGATCACCACTATGAGAGGGATAGAAGAAAGACTCGATATCAGACAGAAATCTATGGTGAGTCAATGCATTATTATAGATAAACATCGTTAACTTATGATAATTAATGGCTCACATGACATTCCTTGAGTGCAATTGGCCAGTAATATCCAACTGTTATCCTAAACACCTGCTGAAATCCAGGGCTCTTTGCACTACACTCCACATAAAGAAATAAAAAATCCCCTTGGTGTGTGTCACCAGCCACCAAGGTTATTTCTACAAACACATTATTTTTGGTTGTATTTCCCCAGAGCAAGGAGGTGGCAGGCAATGATTGTCACTTGACTCCAGAAGAGCATGAGAAGCTGCTGGAGATCATACAACTCCAATCACTGGACATACAAAACGTGCGTGGAGAAATACAAATACTCCAGCACAAGGGAGGGCACATTCTTCCCCCGTCACAACCCCCTCAACTACCACCACCAGAAATAAGCTAACTTCTTAATAACATGTACTGTAACACATACTATAGTTGATGATGAACAATAATTAAAAAAAACATTTATAATTAAATATAAAAATACAGCATGTAATTAAAAAACAGATGACTTTATATAAAAAAGAGACTTGCTGATCATTGTGATGATGAGGTTTGTTATGTACAGTATAATTATTATTTCAGTGTTCGCCCTGTGGTTGTTCATCCTCTTCAACATCACTGTCCTCGTTCTCGTGATCTCCACCTGGCTCTGGTTCGCGGACTGGGACACGTTGACGATACCTCAGCTCACCGTTGGAATAACAGAGTTTTGATCTGAATCCTCTGTGCATTTCACAGATGTAACCATCATCACAGAGTGATACTGAGGGGAACTTCCCTATGAAGTGCATATGAGAGCGGTTCCAGTGAATCTGTCTATTCTCTCCTAGTCTGCCGTGAATGTGATACAATAGTTTGTTCCATGGATTCCGATAAATTTCCACCAAATTTCCATCATTGTTAAGGCTCACACTAGGAGTTTCCCCTCGACGTATCATCGGAGTCGGAGTTGTCTGTCCCCAAATAATGTCATTTTCGGGATTGAATGTTCCCACGACATCCCAGAGTTCAGTCCGACTGCCATGTGATGTCAGGCACGATCGATACACCACCACTACAGAATCTCGATTCACAGCAACAGTTGGTTGGACTCCAGAAACGTTCTCAATTGCCCTCTTTCGTGGGTGACCTTCGTGATTCCGCTGCCAATCTATAACCCTGCCATTTATATCTATTGCTCCTTGATGATAACAGATTGCATTAATTGAGTACGATCCTTCTCTAATTACGATCACGGTTCCATTGTCACTGGCACCCACTTGAGGCTTTTTTCCTTTACAGAGGAAGGCTTCGTTACCCCATCGGATCGTCAGTTGATCTGGGACAATTGTCCCAATGCTGTAACAACATCTGTTGACAGTACGAGTATATTTCAAACGGTAAGCAATAATAGCGAATACCTCATTGTTGATGCACACTAAGGCTACACTGGGTTCAGTCCCCGACCCATAGCAATTACGTTCTCCCCAGCGAATTCTGAAGTTATCTTTGTCTACTCGTCCAACTCTGAAATATAGCTTGCCCGCTTTCTCGTAGATCACTACAGCTATGTCTCTCTCACCATGGACGCAGAGAGATGGACGGTTGCCCGAAGCAAACACGATGCTACCCGTTAGCAGTAAATTCCCAGCCATTGATGTGCGGTATAGGTACCGGCACGGTATACGCTAGGGGGTCTGACTAAAACACGGACCGGACCGGACCACCGGACTACGATAAACTTTTGCGCACGAAGTCAAAAATGCGCATGCGCGCTTGATTGCAAAGATCTGGGACACAGCCCTGGACTTTGGCCAAAGAGGTACCAAGGCAATACAGTCACTATTCAAAGAAATAACCATACCTGTGTTTTGGCAGCATCCCATGCAGCTATGCGATCAGTCAATTCTAGAGTCTAGGGTAGATCACTATGTGAATGAACACATCCAAGGACAAGAGATGACCAAGGAAGATAAAAGACCCTTCCTGGACCTTGCACCTATCATTACACTGTTTTCCACCACACCCACCTGACGGGGGCAGTTTTCTCATTTTATTTCACTCCTACCTGTTTGTGCCCCTGTGGCTTATTCAAACTTGGAACTGTTTGGAATTGCCACAGGCCAGGTGTGGCTGATAAAATCACAGACCATGGACCACTAATAAAGATGCTTCCGTAACACTTAGCCTACGTAGCTAGCTACAGTCACACACTTGCTGAACCAGTTAATATTATTATTAAATAAAAATCCTAATTGCATCTGTTTCCTTTTCAAATGAATATCATTCTGTATGAGATAAAATTAATGAGACCATAACAATAGTTATCTGAGTATATGGTTATTAAATCAACCCACCTGAGAGAAGGTGAATGGCCAGTTTAGAGCCTGGTAGCGTGCATACTATTATCATAACAGTAATTATGCATAATTATAGCTAGAGCTTGTACTATTAGTAACACTTACTGTACTAAGCACAAAAATACTCCACAATCATGGCCATGTTTGAAAAATAAAAGTATAGTTCCATAATAGCTATAGCTATAGCTATACTGGCTAGCTAGCTTAACTCACTTTAGCAGAAAACAATCATGATATATTTAATATTTGCTGTGTGGACATAAATATTATCCTCTAGTGGTATAGACAGAGTAGCTATAGCTACTTGACTTACTGCACATTTTGTAAGCATTTCATGTTATCACCCAATAATGAATCATTATCTGATCTCATAGCTACTTCTCAAAATCGAGAGTCCAATGACACCCCAAAAATATTGGTATGATAAATTTCTTGTACTGTGCTATATCCACCTATAATTATTAGCACAATTATTAGCCTATAAGTTTTAAGTTACCTATCTTATCAATTACTTTAATCCAAGATTCAACTTCAAGTAGGAGCTTGTAAGTTGACACACAGTAGACACTATTTTCAAGTTTCTTATTGCATTCTTCTGCAATCAAAAATAAGTAGAAGTCTACGATCTGAGCAAACCATAGCTACTGCATACAGTATATACACATACTTGTTATAATTATGTTGCAGCACACAACATACGTACCCTATCATTCACTTAGTGATCTACCCTAGACTCTGAAGGGTCTTTTCGATATCTTCCTTGGTCAAGTACTCAGGAGTCACGTGCAAGGTGCATGGGAATAAATTTCTATTGTAATTTATTTATCGAAATTATTATTTATCATAATGTTGATAAAATGAGAAAACTGCCCCCGTCAGGTGGGTGTGGTGGAAAACAGTGCGATGATAGGTGCAAGGTCCAGGAAGGGTCTTTTCGATATCTTCCTTGGTCATCTCTTGTCCTTGGATGTGTTCATTCACATAGTGATCTACCCTAGACTCTGGAATTGACTGATCGCATAGGCTGTATGGGATGCTGCCAAACATGGGTCTGGTCATTTCTTTGAATAGTGACTGTATTGTCTTGGTACCTCTTTGGCCAAAGTCCAGGGCTGTGTCCCAGATCTTTGCAATCAAGCGCGCATGCGCATTTTTGACTTCGTGCGCAAAAATTTATCGTGGTCCGGTGGTCCGGTCCGGTCCGTGTTTTAGTCAGACCCTAGGCTAGGTACCAGCACGGTACACGGTACACGTTAAAACCGCGCCTTCAACTGGGACTTGCGCGCGCATGCAGACTAATTAGCCATGCCACACCCACCCTTTCTGCAGCTGCATGCTCTCGTAAAACAACAACAAAACAATAAATAATGATATTGACACACAAACTATGATTGCAAGTGATGATTACTATTGCACCATGACTGTGAGATTATAACTATGTTGCACATCAGCAATAAAGGACTTCCACAGCCCTACTCAACTTTGTACTTCGTTCTTGTCCTCCCATAACTGCTAACCGACCTTTTGAGAGCACCACGCAGGTGACCTGGCTTCGAGTAGAGGGCATGTTCCCCACATATACCCACTTCTCATTGGCTGTGGAGTAGAGAAACACAGACGGGCTGTACGTGCGGGAGGTCAAACTGTCTGTCCCTCCTACTGCCATCAGGTGATCCCCAAAGGGTACAGCGGAGCAGCAATAGAGGGGTGTGTCGGGCAAAGAGGTCCATTTATTGGTGGCGATATTCTCGTCCAGTGTGAGGCTGAAGACATACTCTTTCGGTCCACACTCCCCTTTGAGGGGTTCTGTGAAATTGGTCCCCCCGAGAAGGTACCAGGTGTTGTTAATGATGCAAGAGGTCATACCAACACTGGGTTTTGGAAGTGGGTGTGTCATATGCCACTGTAGAGCGTTGGTGTCCAACAACTCCACGTTGTATATTGGTTTCTTATAATTCATGCCTCCAGCAACCAGTAGCCACACTCGATGTGTCATGGCAGTACAATCCTGCCTCGCTTGTCGCATGGGGGGTAAGCAATTCACCCATTTCTGTAACTCCCTGTCCCAGCTGGTGAGTTGATTGGTGGCGATCTTTTTCACCATATCCATCCCACCTACAAGGGTCAGGGTCTTATTGATGCCAGCGAGGGCAAAGTACACCACGGGGGCGGCAGGTAATGCTGTCCATTTACGCACAATGCCATTTATGTCGTACTCATAAATCACCTTCTCACTGTTGGTGTCTTTGCAATCCCCACCACCTATGTACAGCTTATCCTCCAAAAAGATCCCCTTGGCACCGAATGTTCCAATGGGGAGGTCAGCGTCTCGTTTCCATACGAATGAGGACTGGGAGGGGATGAGGGTGGGGGATGGAGACAAGGGAGGGGAGGACTCGGGAGGATATTGGTCCTGGAAAAGACAACAGAATCTGATGACTAATCTGGACACACATAGCTATGGTTGGCAGTAATATTAAATTTCCCAGACACAATACAATATCTCATTAGCTGTTAATAGGAATTTTACCACAAAAAGATTTTGAAAGGAAATGTCTTATCGGTAGGCATGGGGCTAAAATGCTCTTTTTTTGGCCTATTATTCTATTCTGCAGTGCTCCCCCAGAAGACCCATTATAGTATCCTATTATTCTCAACAATATGTATCAAAATGTCATGAAAGAGTACTTGCATAGATGTACAAATTTTCTTGCTGATCCCGCTTTAAAATAAAATTAAAAAATGCACACAGCAGTATCAATTTTGTGCAAAGTCAAGATGCCAGCACTTGACAATCAGGCAAGGGCTAGGGCTAGGGCTAGGGCTAGGGCTAGGGAGGAGCGAGGTTATAGTAGCTAATAATAATAACTGCAGCCTATTATTCTGTTTTCTAAGCCTATTATGCTGGGATTCCAGTGAGGCCCTATTATTCCCATTATTATGCTAGCATATTAGCCCCATGCCTACTTATCGGTTAGCCTTGTTCAGTTATCACACCATTTTTTAAGTTCAGTACACACAAACTCTTTAATCTAATTGGATTCAAATAAAGCTCCAAGTTTGTTATCCTTCAGTGATAAAAAATAACAAAGTCCCAAAGTATTTCATACATCACTTCCAAGTACTAGCTGAATAGTAAGGAGTGGTTAGTCTTAACAGCAAACACCTCTCAGCTAGCCTTTGGGAATGAGGCTGAGCATCATTTTACATTTTCATTTTACAAAATTAAGTATAAACAACATGTGACTCTCTAATTACACGATGTCATGTTTTTTTGTTTTTTTTTTCTTCCCAGAGTCAATTCTGAAATAGAAAGTCTTTACTTGCTACATATTTTGTTATTGCACGTGCTACTAAGGATCAGAATAACAGCTGAAAAAAAAATTACTGGCATAGGATAAGGTTCTCCCTAAGCAAGAAAACATGACATGCACCTTTTCCTCAGCCTCCTTCAATGCGATGTGGTCAAATCAAAGGAATTCGTCTCTTGTAGTATAAGATAACAAATGCATGCTTGACACACTCTAAACCAATTCTATCAGGTCCTTGAATTGTTTGGTCAACAGCTAGCTAGCTAGCTATTGGATTAGGACTCTGCTTTATTTCAAGCAATTGAGACAGGGAGCTACTGTCTTTGTTAATGAATGGGTTAAACTTCTGGAGAAGTAGACATCCCCTGTTATTCCAATAAATTAAACAGTCTGACACCATGGAATAGAAACAAGGGAAGAATTGGCAAGTGTTTGATAAAGTTCTTGTCACTCCCATTCAACAGTGGGGTGATAAACACCACTATTGTGTGTTCTGGGCCAATGAGGATGCCTAAGGAATTCAATGCTACAGGTGCAAGCGACCCCCTATTTTGGCACTGCCATCCTTTGTGACTGACAAGGGCATAAAGAGGTGGGCATGTGTGATGCAGCACTGTGTCTGATGTGGGCACAATAATACCTGGTCAGTATCAATACATCTCTCTCTCTCTCTCTCTCTCTCTCTCTCTCTCTCTCTCTCTCTCTCTCTCTCTCTCTCTCTCTCTCTCTCTCACATACAATGGATTAAAGCAGGGAGTTTCTATTTAGTCTTGTTTCTGTATATTATCATTGGGGTCATTTTCTGATGATCAATCAACTTTCAGTGTTTCAATTAAGTACTGTTGAGTGTTGGGTAACCGTCATTTTGCTTTTGCTAAGTGTGTGTGATACAACTAGCCACATTTCATGGATCTCTCCGGTCAGTTTCTTTTTATCTGGTCAAATTCTTATCAATAACCACGAGACAAGTAATTATGAATCGGATAATATCTTATTTCCAACTCTCTATGGTGATGTGGCCACACCTACACTAATTATTAACTGCATACTCACCTTGGAAGACACTCCATTCACCTTTGGCTTCTCCTTGAATGTCTCTTCTGCTTCCAACAGCTGTGTCTTGACATTGCTCATCAACTGCTTCTCTAGAGTTTTGATTCTGTCCTTGAGTGAAGAGATTTCCTGGTCCCGGTTCTCCATCTGAAGACTGTACTTGTAGAGCTGCTCTTTGCTACTGGCAAGCTGCACCCCCTTCGTCTCTAGCTGGTTCCGATTGTTTTCCAGAACCTGCAAGGCATGAATATGAATTTAAAATACAAGGTTCTCCGCAAACAGACGCGCAACACCACTCTGATGGGGCCCACTTTTTCTTTCATGTGGTGTATTTTAATGGCCACAAGAATATCAAAATCCTTTTTAATGTGGTATTCAAGCACCGGTCAGATCAGTTTCACTGGGGAGAACCTGAAGTATACAATCATTATGATTAGAAGTACTGCATAGCCAAGTTTGCTTTTTGTTGTTTTTTGTTCACTATGAAAATGTGTAAAGGTACCTTCAGTGCAGCATACTAGGGGAGGAAGATTTAAGATTTGTCTCTATACAGAGAGAAAGGAAGCAAGCGTGTCTTAACAATCTTATAGTGCATATTATTTTTCTCTACGATGTTACCAGTCGATAAGATGTGCACACACACAAGAAAAAAACCAAAAAAAAAAACCAATTTGTTTTGGGACTTGAGCTGCAAGCAGGAAATTTTGATAACTGACTCTTTCACTTTCTAATCATATGATCACATGACTGCACTCTCAACAGAGACATGGACGCATCAATAATTGTTGTCACAAACTTCAAGTCTGAAATAGAAACATTCATTCACTGGCAGGATAGACTGGTTTAGTCACAACTTAACATGTACAAAAATTAATTATATAACCGCCAGTCACATGGCAAGCACGAAATGGTTGCTAAGATATGTTAGTAAACTTGGCATTGCACAAAGATACATCATGACATAAGATACATCATGTACAAAATGAAGTTGCACGTTAGTAAACTTGGCATGCACAAAGAAAGTAGCCAAGACACATGTTAGCATACTAACCAAGATATGTTAGTAAACTTGACATGTACAAGATCAAGTTGCATGTTAGTAAACTTGGCATAATTTATACAAAATCAGTGATGGGGGAAGTTGGGACACCTGTTCTGGAGGAGGTACGATTGTAATTATGGAAGTGTTAGGATAGCAATCAAAACATCAAAACATCTCACAAGACTTCTTTTTCAATGGTTTTTTAGAACATGAATTATGTTAAGGTTCATTGAGGATGATTGTCCAGTCTCGAATGAAACTGCTTTTGTCCACGACTGGCCAACAGCTGATATTAATTACAAGAGTTGGGCCCACATCAAAGATAAGAGGGAAACTTAATCATCCATTCTGGCTGCTCATTAGAGTATCAAATAAGCACCAAGAACTGATAGAACTTAGTAACTTTTTACTCCCCCCAAACCTCGTTGCCATCAATAGGGAAAAAAAGGGTCGATATACACAGACTACAGTGGTATCCACCCACTCCATAAAATTCAAAAGCTTCTATACACTGGATCCCTCTGCAATATTACCTCTGAAATTAAGGGCACCTTCTTGATCAGGACACTCCTTAATCAGGACACTCCTTAATCAGGACACTTCCTTAATCAGGACACTCCTTAATCAGGACACTCCTTAATCAGGACACTTCTTAATCAGGACACCTCCTTAATCAGGACACTTATTACTGGTCCCGAAAGTGTCCATATTTAGAGGTGGCAATTAGTAGCTATTAGTACCTTTAAGCATCTTGTCCACTCACAACTACATCAGGATCAACCGATGAGGTGCAACCAATGAGCAAGCTAGCTAGTTACGTGGCTAATAAAGTGTCTTGAATAACACATTTAACCAGGCGAGGGGGATCTTAAGAGTGTGTGAACTTTCTACCCTTTATAATGGCTTCCATCGAATTGTTTTTCTACAGGTCACACCATGACAACATGTTTATAATTTGTGAGAATTTTGGAGGAAGAGTAAGTCGTGTGGTCATTTCAATTTGGTGGAAAGGTGAAAGGTCAGGTGTTGGAGAGGACGATGGAAAGAAGTGAGATCTTGGAGGGAGGGTCTATGGATCGAGGGGGTTAGGGAATCTGGAGAGGGGTTAAGGGGGTCTGGGGATGGGTGGGGATGGGTCTGGGGATTAAACTACAGAGTGTTGGAGTGTAATCATTCCATACACACATAATTAAGTACTCAAAAGTTAGTGTTATGATTTCACACACCACACGTAGGTGCTCATAGCTCATATGCACACACAAAAATGATTAATTGGAATTAGCTGTTTGGCAGGCAATCCTGGAACATCTGGAAAGAAAGAATTTACACAATTTGATCTCCTATTGTACAGCAAAGAAGCAAAAGTGCAACTTCACATCTTTGTAGTCCGTTTTAACTGATCCCTTGAAGTAGGCAAATTACACCACAGCGAGTGCATCGGCAAGTGGAGGGGGGACCAGGTATCATAAAAGGGGAGATGTATTGAGATCAGGTGTATAATCTCAAGATTTAAGTCTTTCAACAGCCAAAAATCACTGATTTTGCAAGGAGAAGGTTGGATGGAGGGAGAAGGAGGCTGAAAGGAAGCTTTAAAGTGAAAAAGGATTGGCTCACAATTTCTTTCACGGACAACTCAGGGCCAATGGTCTGTTTACGTAGCCACAAGAAGCTTATGTAAGTGGTTACAATAACATGCAACGTGCACTATCAAAACTGCTGGCAGCGAAAGAAAGCCACAAATTTTTAGTTGGTCACATTTAGTGCATTCGAGAACGTTATTGGTTTTCTTAAAATGCCGTTACCGTCTTAAATTAACAGAGTGATCATAATAACAAATGTTGCACACAAGATTTCCGAATTCTGCTGAGGTTACAGGTTTTGATAGCCATAAGTGTGTGGGAGTCTCATCTTCAGGGTGCAGCCTTATTGCTACTTGGTGCTAATTTCCAATGAATAATTAGGTGAAAAAACTTAATAGCCTCTATATCTAGTAACTAGCTAATTTGAAACCAAAAGTAATTTTAGAATAATTATTAGACCACTCACCTGCAGGAGGTCAAGGTACGACGTGGAGGGAAGAGGAAATTTCGTCTGCAAGGTCTCAAGGGTGAAAACCACCTTTGAGATTGCCGGTCTCCGCGTGGGGTCGTTCTGAAGACACTGAGTGGTGAGTTGATAGAGACAGTGGTCGGTCCCCATAAGGTCAAATGGAACTTTTCTCCTCTCGATCTCCGACACGGGTATCAGCTTCCCATTCCCAGTACCACAGCGGACTGGCTCAGTTGGAATTGGCCATACCTGTGATACTAAGTGAAGTGAAAGAACGCCAAACGAGAAAACATCCATTTTTGTGTTGTAACTTGGATTATGTGCCAACGATTCGGGAGGCATGTAAGCAGCTGTTCCAGGTGCCTGAGTCAACTGCATGCTACGCTTGGGAGTGAGATCAAGGATCCGAGCCACGCCCAAGTCAGCGATCTTTGCAACCATGTTGGAAGTGAGGAGTATGTTATTTGCCGTGAGATCACGATGGATGATAGGTGGGGTGTGACCATGGAGATAGGCGAGTCCCAGAGCCACGTTGCTCAGGATTGAGATCTGTAGGTATCGAGGGATGTTTGGTTTCCCCTTGACAAGATTTGTGAGACTATTTGGAAGGTACTCCATGATGATAACGGGCATACTGGATGTCTTCTCGATGTAAACACCAAGAAACTGAACAATGTAAGGGTGGCGTAGGTTGCAAAGGAGATGGCACTCTTTCTCAAATTTCGCCAAGATATCAGTTCTCTTGGAATGGGTATTAGCAGAGGAGTATCTCCCTCCAGTTTGTCCAGCATGTCCATGAACTGTTGCTCTTCCTCTCACTAGACCAATTGGAGGAGAACTGGTAGGAGTAGTGGCAGATCTGTTAGTACTACCGACGCCTTCGGAGTTTATATCATATACGCCACTACTACTATCCACTTTAGCATTCTGCAACTGGAGTGGAAGATCGTGCAGCTTCTTCGCAGCACAGATGGTGCCCCAGCGACGAATTTTGTACACAACTCCGTAGGCTCCTCTTCCGATCTCCTCGCCCGTTTCCATGACTTCGTTTAGCACAAAAGACTGGAGAGATACGTTCTGTAGCAAATCCTTTTTGCTGTGAGATGATGAGATGACTGGCTTGCACCTACCTCTGCTAAGTGGGGTATCTTCTACCGCAGTATTGGAAGATTGTGCCATAATAGAGCGAATACGTACGAATTTCTAGCCAATAGGATGCCAACAGTTGTTTATAGTTTTTAACGGTTGACAAAGAGCCTTTGCATTATTGATTTCAGTTTTCTTATCACTGGTTTACAAGGTTAATTAATTTTTAACACACTCATGAATCTGATTAATACCAATTATGATATTACTTTTGTGACGTACCTACGTATAAATAGCACGCGCACGCGCGCTATATAGAAATTGTGTGTGAGCCCAGACGGCATTGATATGAATGAGTTTGTCAATGGCCAAAAATATGTAAAGTAGACAATCACATGATCTGACAAAACAAACTCCATTAAAACAAAACAGCTGCCCTGCATACAGTCATATCTAGTTTCTGTTACTTTTAGATAGCAAATGGCTGCTCAAGATCCAAAGGCCTTTAGCACACAAGCTGGTTCAAGTCAAAATCCAACTCCAAAAGGCTCACTTCAAAGTTCAACTGAGGTGATACCAACAGCAGCAACTGCTCAACAACAGGATCACAACCCTGAAAGTTCTCTTTTGGTGATTGGTCAGTCTGAGCCCCAGCAAAGACATGATTCTCAGGATACTTCACTGGGACCATCATTTAAAGGTGAAGCTATAAAACAAATATACAGCTGCTTCAACATTATTATTGTATACATGTAGTTATGGCCACAGAATTGCTATGAGAATAAAACAATCTGATTGGTCAGAACAGTTACCCTAGCTATAGTACAGTTACTAATCTAATAGTGAAAAACTGTGCCAAGAGCCTGATTTTCACCACAGCAGTTTAGCAGGCCCTAGAGATTTTTTTCCCATGCATCAAGGTTGAAAAGAAGTACTTTATAGTATGAAATTTTCGTGGGGTAAATTTTCGTGATTGAAGTGTGAAGCATGTGAATTCCCTTCTCAAACCGCGAAATCCAAATTTTACCCGACAAAAATTTTCCCCTATAATATGATAAGCATGAAGTGAGTTGATCGAGCACATGTTTGATGTGTAGACTGAGCATGAGGTGAGTCGATCGAGCACATGTTTTGCACGTTAAAAAAGTAAAGGAAAATGAATAACGGTAGCTAGCTATGAATGAATTAAGGCCCAACCACAGAAGAATAGAAGGTAGTCAGCTGTTAGACTAGGTGAACTCTGGGTTGACAGAGTCATGACTAAAACACACTGGTACTTCTTTTTTTTCCACACAGATCCACGTCATTTCCCAGCTCAAACAAACCAGGACAGAATCAAAAAGAGCAAACTGAGGGCAGACTGTGGTTCAAAGGGTCATTGCTGGCACAGAGAGACCATAATTTCAATTGAAAATACAAAAATGAGCATCTTCGTTCACATGTTTTTTCTTCCAAATATTGTAAGTGGAGATGATTTTCACTCTCAGGGGACCAGCCTGAACGTAACAATGAAGATGGACGATAATTTGTTTAATAAGTACAAAGAAGACAGCATGAACTGCTGGCTGAAGATACGTGCCAAAGCTCGAGACAGGAATACAGGAAGGGCTCTCGGTTCTATAGAAGAATATTGTGAGATTAACTTTGATAAAGCAAGTTTTATCCGGGACTTCATATCCAATGATGCCCTTGAGAGTTGTAACAGCCAGTATGTTGAGGTCACTACTGAACTGGAGTTTATCACTGACCTCAAGGAGAAATTCAATTTCACCGAGAGTGAAGATGGAGAAGATGACTTTTTATGGGTTCACAAGAAAATAAACACACAGTGACGTGTTGTTTTTATTTTATATTTTAACTGCATTGATGTGATGGTCTTGGTAGAAATCAAAGTTAATATTGTCTGGTTAATGGACAATTTCTCAAATGTGCTTCGATGAAATCCCTCCATAATGTTTGGACTGTTTCCACCTACAGTTTAACCCTAATGCTACTAGGAGAGGGAAATCGAATGCACCTAATTTTGATTCCTACCCGAGACTTGTAAAGGTCAATTCAGATTAGAACCATCTGTCATGTCATGAATAAACTATTAACACCATCGCGCAGTTTTATTTCTTTTGTACTTTGAGTATAGCGCAGAAAAATGAGTTGTCAAGCTTTCATTGAAGAAGCTGGTCCAAGATCTAGACAGTCTTCATCAGATAACTCCAGTGATGATGATGATGGAAGAGTACAAGTGCAAGAAGAGCAGTCACTTTCTGGTCATCAGGAAATGACAGGGCAAAGGGACACGCATCACAATCCTATGGGGAGCGAAATGAACCTCTCAGCAAATATACTGAATTCTAGCAGTCCTCCAACTACTTCCTCATCCAGTTCCTCTTCTGAAGAGAGTCCTGAAGTACTTCGTGCTGAATCAGGTCCAAAAGACAGACTGACAGAGTCAGATAATGGAGATGCAAGCGCAGAAAGATCAAGTCAATCATCACCACAGAGTCGCCGGTCTTCCTTTGCAGATATTCAAGAAGATGACGTATCAAGATATGCTGGTAAAGAATTCAGCTATCCAGCTTCTTGTCCTTTATAGAGACTCTTTCAGAGGTTATTGTGGAGAGGATTATCCTCTTTGGTTCCACTGAAGTATCACACTTGAAATCTGTTGTTGTTTGTTGTTGTTGTTGTTGTTTGTTGTTGTTGTTGTTGTTGTTTGTTGTTTGTTTTGTTTTTTAAGCCAAATAGTAATGGTAATTGATTTTTTTCCTTCATAGATCTTCGATATGAAACTTCACTTACTTATCGGATAAAAAAGTCACATTTTATGGGAAACAGCAAAAAGAAGTGGAACAAACAAGCGAATAAACGTATCAAAAATAGAGCTATGGCACTAATGGATCTGACTCTTCTGCCTGACGAACACGAGAGCAAGAAGACTAAACTATTCATCACAATTGAGATACAAAGAAATAAGTTTCCAGATTATCATCACACTGCTATTGCCTGTGCCAAGCTATTTGATTCCACTGTTGAAGGACCTATTCATGAAGTGACTAAGACGCATCGTTTTCAAGATGGCAGAAGTTATATCAGCTTTGAAATGGACTTGGTGGAACAGGAAATGGTTGAAAGAGTTGTAGGCAAGACTCTAAGGCTTGAATTAAAAATTGAGATGATTCTGAATATGCCTATCCAGATCAAGTCTTCAGTGGTTGAGAATGACTTCACAATGATTAGTACTGGCCAAGAGTGAGAGAAAAGGCAGAGCTAGCTTCAATATCAATCACTGAATGACATGACTGAAATCATAAAAATGATCAGACGCTTTCTATTTATCATTTCCTACTGTCTATTATGCACCAAATTATCATAACACTATCCAAAGGGTAACTAACTGTAAGCGTCATAGCAACCCTTTACTCTATTTGGTAAAGGGTCATAATTGGTAAGGAGTTAAGGGTAACCAGGTACATATACAACCTTTGAGATCAAGAATGGACAACTATTTATACATGTCCCCCAAAAGTTAATTAATTTCAAACCTCCAAAGAAGATATACTCCCCCCCCCCCCCCCCCCCCCCCCCCCCCCAATTACAAGTCCATGTGTGTGTCTGGAGGTTTTAGGTTAGTGAAATACATGATGTTCCATAGTTATTAGTACCTATCCTCAAATCAGGGACACAGGCTTGTCACTCCTCCTGTAGAAAGCAGCTGCTGAAGTTCCTTCCCTCACAGTTTCATGAACTTGCAGAACTCTATTGACAGCATATAGTGAATCTATGATATTAGCTATAGATATCACTGCTGCACCATGGTTCAAAGTTCATTTTAGCTAATATAAAAGAGTTCAGTCAGGAAGAAAAAAAGAGATGCTATTACAGCAAAGAAGAAAGAACTAGCTAGCATGACCAGTTTTCAGGGCAGGTTACAATGATTATTACAGCCTCAATGTTGACTTGAAGGGGAGACTACCTCGTACCATAACTTGTGGTGACCGACAAGTAGCGAAGCCAGATTAAGTAGACACCCACTGACCTCAGGTCTTTTGTTTGTATTCAAACATAGAGTGCTTACTATTGATTGTTCATGGTCCATAAAAGGTTTCGTTATGAATAATGGATTTGATTTTTTTTTTTTAGTATAAGGGCACTCTCGATCAGAATCTCCATTAGCTAGCTACTTTGCAAAAGTGAATCAATCAACTATGGCCTCCAACACCAGTGCTAAGATAATCTCAAGTCCGAGTTCCACCGAACCACTGGATATTATTCCTCCACAAGAAGAAAGCTCCTTCAATTTGGGTTCTCAAGAAGCAATGTTTGTCCATGGAAGCATAGTAAGTAGGAGGTCAGAGTATATGAAAAGCATTGGTCTAGGAGCTGGTGGAGGTGATGGTGGTGGTGGAGGTGATGATGATGGTGGAGGTGGTGATGGTGGTGGGGGTGGTGGAGCCGGTGGTGGTGGTGGTGGTTATCTCCCCCCACTAGCTGAAGGTTCAGAAAGGTCATCTTCATTGGAGAGTGCGCCACAATTCAGAGGTATGTAGCTAGTTAATAAGTGTAGCTAAGCCTGCATGAACTATTAGCCATGAAACTAGCCATGGGTGTGAAAATTCACTATTATTTGCAGATCCTCACTCTCATACATCAAAGCCAATTGAAGGTAAAGTGCTAGCAAGTGATCTGAAAATAAATAGCGGCTCAAAGGGTCACTGCATAAAAAGAAAAACTGCAATCTCGATTGGAAAGAGAAAGGATATCAGTGCTAATATTTTCTTTGATCCTAATATACTATCAAAGAAAACTGTGTTGCGCATTTTAAGCAAGATGAATCAAAATCTTCTCCAGGAATACAAAAAAGATTGCATGGACTGCAGCATTAGGGTGAAAGCCACTGCTCATGACCGGGAGAGTGGACTGAAGCTCAACTATGGTGGTGAAGAATGTGTAAGAAGTGAACCAGTCGATCGGTCCACAGGTGAAGCGAATTTCTACCTTGATTTTATATCAAATGACAAGCTCAAGAGGTGTAGGAATGAATACGTTTATTACATGATCAGTGTGGAGCTTATAACTGATCTGAAGATCAAATACCAGTTCATTGAGGAAGAAGATGATGTTGTGCGTGTGGAACATTTGGGTGAGATGGAAAGTGCTGAGAACTAAACAAAAACAAACTTCTTTTTTTTTCGAAATTCCCAGGGAAAGCACCTGTTCAACCAGATCATGTATTGCCTGCAAGTGGGTTTCCCCAGGTGTTTTCCCTTGTGATGCAAATTGAGATTACGTCAATAGCTAGCGGTGCATGCTAATAATACGCATGCGCATACGTTTGTTTGACCTCTGACCTCACAAATGAAACAAATACGATAACCGTCAATTTTTAATAATAAACCGGAAGTGACGTAATGGGCACAATTTTAATGGAAAAAAAAAAGAAGCAGGTGTGTTGGTGTGCTGGTTACTCTCCACTTATGGCTATCATGACTTCTGAAAACTGACTTCTTCACCCTCCTCTTGATAAATATTACTTTACTAGACCTTTTAAAATAAATTCTCAGTGCATGAAATCATGGTTGATAAAAATACTAATTGTGGTCAAAAACCATTTCTCCTCTTCAGTATAAGACATGCATTGACTCAATAGATGTTTATGGTATATATTATCTTGTATCAAAAATCAAACTTGTTCCAATAAAGTGTGTGCATGCATTGATCAAACACAATTTCTGACTTCTTTGCTGCCATACTGTGTTAGTATACGTCAGCTGTTCACCAAATAGTTAATATATCACATGAATCTAGGCTCAGGAAAGATCAAATGTTGTAGTACTCTTTCCATGGGGGAAAATGTCTTCTTGGGGTCTTGCAATGAAATGACACTATTGGAAGTAATTTTGTGAAAAAAGTAGGAATTTGCATCAGAAAATTCTCAAAACAAAACAAAATTTGCAGGCAGGAATGATACATCTTAGCACTATCAATTCACAAAAAATCAAATTCCTAATTCATGGAGAAATGGAATTTGACCACTCTCTCCACTGGTACTTTCAGCCTGTACTAGGTGCACTCTCAGCTTCAGGAAGTCTAATGATACTACAACTAGCTACTTCACAAGCATGAATCATTACCTTCTTGAATAAGCCTTCCATGTGCTTGAATATCTTTCAATGCACGTTTACCATCTTTTGTAGAATAGGGCCTCAACTCACACTAAAACAGCTGCCATTCTTTATGGTAATTTATGCTGAGTTTGCAGTAATTTTCTGGATACTGTTTGTATTCTCCGAAAATTAACATTGTATTACAGCAATGGACTTCCGGTGCACTGGCAAGCGCAATTCGACAGAGGCGCTAAGTGGATTATAGGCGCTTGGCTTTCTAATTAATTCAATTTATTAATTAATTAATAATTGAAGTTTTCTTATGACAATTCTGCATCTGGGAAGTATAACAACATGTCTGACACGTGTACCTGTTGAATTAAAGTGAGATTCCACTTCTTGATCTCAACATGTGCCACCACGTAATATTCTCAAGAGTAGCATTAACTTGGGTTGCTATGACATTTACACTGTATAATTAATTATATATCCTTGGTATTCATTGCACATTATATACAGCAAATTCCTCACAGTAACGTATCAACATGTAGGTCCGTACATGTTGATATGTTGACATGGTCCATAAAATTAATGTTCCCCATGGTGTACAATGTAGCTAGCAAAGGACACATCAGGCTAGCCATTGATTTGGGGGGCATTGAAGTTCCCATCACTTCATCTGATTCAGATGGCATGATCATTTTTAACTTCCACAGACATAATATAAAAGAGTTGCACTAAGGTCAGACAGGAACTTAAAAAACAAAGAAGTGCTAGAAAATTTTTTGATATAGCAAAATACGAGGTTTAAACTCATAATTATTATTAAAACATGATCACTTTTCAGTTCAGAACTCTATTCTCCTCCTGTGGGATTTCCCTCAGGCTCTGACAAATGCTACTTCTCCTTTTTCTCCATTCCCTCCCCCCCTCCCCTCCTCTCCTCTTCCTCTTTCTCCCCTCCTATCTTATCCCACCCCCTTAGCTTGATTCTTTGCAATGAGTTCCACCAGATGTCCTCTCTTCCTCATAATATTCAGTGTCGACCTGAAGTTCTTGAAAGGGAGACCGTGATTTTGAAAGTACAGCTAGGGGAGCTAATTTTGTGTGCCATGCACACATAATAGTTACACATATTTATATAAACACATACACAACAAAAAAAGGAGCAAGTTTAGCTATTCCAATTTGTCTCCCACATCCCCAAGCATTCCAAATAGAATTCTTTATCTGGTACTTCCAAAATGCCACTTTCTAGAGCTTTCCTGACAGTTGTGGGGTCAAAGTCTGGATGGGCAGCAGACAGCCGCAATTGTTTTATTTTAGCGACATAGCGAAAATGCTTTTCGGTCCAGCCCAGCTCCTTCTTGACTCTATCCCACATCATCCCAGCTTTTCTCTGATCTTCAGCTTTGCTAAAGACAGTTATGTAATTTATACAACCTTCAATTGCTTTCTCCATTTGGTTGATGGTGTAAATGGCATGCTGGCCTGGCTCAATTATGCCATGCAGAACTTGATTCACCACTGCTCTGTCGATTTCAAATCCCAATTGGCCTGCCATCAGATTTAAATGCTCCTTTTCAATACGAGTAATTCTTGCCTTCATATTTTCCACTTCTTCCCTCATTTCAACCAAGTCCTTCTTCAACTGTTGGCTCTCAACTTCCGCCATCTTGATAATTGTAGGATTTTATTATAAATTGGAACTCTCTGCTTAAATAGCAAAATCAATCTCATCCTAAAAATAGCCAGCTATAAATAGATCTGTTCCTACTAGATGATTAACACAGGGGGATGATATAATTGTCACCTTAAGTAGAACTATGTCACATCTCCCTTCATTGGGGGAGAGGGAAAGAGTCAGGTCGTAGGGCAGAATCGGTCTGGTGGTCTGACAACCGTGCCGGTGCGTGATCATGTTTGGATCCTGTTTGCGGACGATTGTGATTGTTTGGGTTTGTCCATGTTGGAAGATAGTGTAGCACTTGGGACTGAGGTTGTATCATTTGTCAGGACAACATTGAGTTGTCGACGGTTTCTCCGGACTTGTCCATTGGGAGTTTCCACCATGTATATCAGCCTGTTTTGGCTTTGTGTACCTGTATCCCTTTACATGAAAGAATAGATTTACGGTTTCAGAGTTTAGTGTACACTCTACTTCATACCCTCATACCTGTGAACTTTGCATTCAAGAGTTTCAGCCATTAGCTATGAAAGAAATCACCAATTATTACAGAGGTTGGTTGCAGTAGAATTTGCGCATGTGCAAGATAAATTCAAGCGAGCAAAATATACTGTCATACAAGTGCAATGGTCTTAATTTTAGCGAGCACAAATTTAATTCCAAATTTTGTGTCAACCATAGTGCGGGCATGCGCAATAAGGAGTGAACCCTCCCCGGCCGGCCACTTCCGCGTGCTGGTGATGCAATACATCCAGTGCTGCATGCTTCACCAGACTAGTGGCCGGGCAGTTTATATTGTGTTTCCAATCCCGGTTACGTAGTCTAGCGATTCAATTTCAGCCTTAACGATGTCTAGATGATACTCTCCAGTGTTTAAATTTAGCCGATTTTTTGGCTAAAGGCTTTCCGGAAAGAAGGGCAAGCTTTCCAGTAATACTATAGCCTATACTCCATATAATGCACACTCCAGACTGCCGACCATTACCTACTCTATCTGAACTGCAAGGTGAGCTGATCTGCATCTGTTTACTACATATTTATGCTGTTGCTCTACACCACTAATGGTGTAGAGTAACAGCATAAATATTAATAATTAGCTGGAGTATCTTTACTGACAAGTCTACGACGGTGTTGCTCATGACAAGCTTTTATGTAGCCATTAGCTAGCTATTCTCCAAGCATGTGGACTCTGTAGTAGAAACATGCTAGCTAGCTCAACTGCTTTATAAATGATTGAAAATGAATGATATTTTTAAATACCTCCTGTTCATCAGTTATCTGCTCAATATGTATTTTCAGTGTGCACTGAGGGTTAGCACTTCAGTGCTTTTCATTTCTTCTGTACTTCGAGTATAGCACAGAGAAATGAGTTGTCAAGCTTTCATTGAAGAAGCTGGTCCAAGATCTAGACAGTCTTCATCAGATAACTCCAATGATGATGATGGAAGAATCCAAGTGCAAGAAGAGCAGTCACTTTCTGGTCATCAGGAAATGACAGGGCAAAGGGACACACATCACAGTCCTATGGGGAGCGAAAGGAACCTCCCAGCAAATATACTGAATTCTAGCAGTCCTCCAACTACTTCCTCATCCAGTTCCTCTTCTGAGGAGAGTGCTGAAGTACCTCGTGTTGAATCAGGTCCCGCAGACAGACTGACAGAGTCTGATAATGGAGATGCAAGTGCAGAAAGATCAAGTCAATCATCACTGCAGAGTTGCCGGTCTTCCTTTGCAGATATTCAAGAAGATGATGTATCAAGATATGTTGGTAAGGAAGTAGTATCAGCTATCTAGTACAGTTGAACCTCAAAACACTTGGGACCCAGCTTCTTGTCCTTTATAGAGACTCTTTCAGAGGTTATTGTGGAGAGGATTGTCCTCTTTGGTCCACTGCAATATCACACTTGAAATCTGTTGTTGTTATTTTTTATTTGTTGTTGTTGTTTATTTGTTTGTTTTGTTGTTTGTTGTTTGTTTTGTTTTTAAGCCAAATGGTAATGGTTTTATAGACCTTCTATATGAAACTTCACTTATTTATTGGATAAAGAAGTCACATTTTATGGGAAACAGCAAAAAGAAGTGGAACAAACAAGCGAATAAACGTATCAAAAATAGAGCTATGGTACTAATGGACCTGACTCTTCTGCCTGACGAACATGAGAGCAAGAAGACTAAACTATTCATCACAATTGAGATACAAAGAAATAAGTTTCCGGATTATGATCACACTGCCATTGCCTGTGCCAAGCTATTTGATTCCACTGTTGAAGGACCTATTCATGAAGTGACTAAGACGCATCGTTTTGAAGATGGCAGAAGTTATATCAGCTTTGAAATGGACTTGGCGGTACAGGAAATGGTTGAAAGAGTTGTAGGCAAGACTCTAAGGCTTGAATTAAAAATTGAGATGATTCTGAATCTGCCTATCCAGATTAAGTCTTCAATGGTTGAGAATGACTTCACAATGATTAGTACTGGCCAAGAGTGAGAGAAAAGGCAGAGCTAGCTTCAATATCAATCACTGAATGACATGACTGAAATCATAAAAATGATCAGACGCTTTCTATATATCATTTCCTACTGTCTATTATGCACCAAATTATTATAACACTATCCAAAGGGTAACTAACTGTAAGCGTCATAGCAACCCTTTACTCTATTTGGTAAAGGGTCATATATACAACCTTTGAGATCAAGAATGGACAACTATTTATACATGTCCCCCAAAAGTTAATTAATTTCAAACCTCCAAAGAAGATATACTTCCAACAAGGGACTGGCCTGGCCCCAGTTGTGTGTGTCAGGAGGTTACATGGAATTCCATAGTTATCCTCGTGTAAAGTAGCTGTTGGAAAGTTTCTTTCTTCCTCACAATCATGAGATAACTTCAAGAGCTCTCTTGACAGATAGTATAATATAGATGATACTGCTGCAGAACAGGCATTAAGACTGGAGCATGGTTTAATGGGTTCAAAGTTCATTTTAGCTTGTTTATAATTAATTACACAGACATGATATAAAAGAGTTGCATAAGGTCAGACAGGAACTTAAAAACAAAACCAAAAAAAGTGCTAATTATTAAATTGAATTGAGGAAAAGTTCCAATGATATATTATTATTATAAGAAAATTGAGGTTTAAAAATGAATCTCATAATTATTATTATTAAAACTTTCAGTTCAGAACTCTATTCTCCTCCTGTGGGTCAGGGGGCAGGTTATACAGCCTGTGTGGGGAGGAAAAACAAGATGTCATAATTCCCTCGGGTTCTGACAAAATGCTACTCTACTGTTCCTTCTCCCTTTTCTCTTTCTCCCTCCTATCTCACCCCACCCCCTTTAATTCACTCACTTTAATCGCTCTGGCAGACTCTTCTTCACATTAGCTTGATTCTTTGCAATGAGTTCCACCAGATGTCCTCTCCTCCTCATGATATTCAGCGTCGACCTGAAATTCTTGAAAGGGAGACCGTGACATCTCCCCAGCACCATCACTTGCTCCAAGCTGGATGTCAGTCCAGACCGATACACTCCAGAGTTGCAGAAGTTGACTCGAAGCGCCCCCATACGAGTGGTGAGTTCGGCAGCCAGAGTGAGTAGACCCACCCCAGGTCTCATCGGCTCGAGGACTGCAGTTCGAAGCTGCCGCATCAGGAAATCCATCGCATTCAAAGGAATGGATATCTTATTGATGGCAAGAGTCATTTCATCGCTGTCGCTAGGGAGGTTGGATTTATCTAGCCGGAATGCCCTCATCTGTTTGTAATATGCCTCGAGGGATTTGAGTCCCTTGCTGTTCAGTGCCTTCTCTTGGGCATAGGCACTGCGTCCCTCCTCAAGATCTGCCAGACCTGAAAGGGAGAGGAAGATCATAATGACAGAGTCTCCCCAGCTGTACTTTCAAACAGGGTGCTTAAGTATATTCATGAGAATATAAGTGCCAGAGACCCAGCCCACTTTCTTTGAAGTTCAATATCTCTCCTCCTCCCTACCGCTTCTCCTCTCCCCCTCTCGCCCTGCATTTAGTATACTGGGGAAACACTGTAATGATGCATTTAGTATACTGGAGGAAACACTGTAATGATGCAAGTGTGAAGATCGTTGGCCAGTGCTTAGAGTGGGAATTTCCAAAATACATTTTCCTGGTTTATACACCCTCAAATATAAATACAAATCCCCCTCCCACCCATTCTCCTCCTTCCCCTCCCACCCTCACTCCGTCCCCCTCCCCACCCTCACTCCCCCCTCCTCCTCCCCTCCCTCCCCCCTCCCCTTCCTCCTCCTCCCCATCCCTACCTTTGTTGAAGAGGACAGTGTGTATCTTGATCCCATTTCCAGACATGACGTCCTCGGGGAGTGTGCGATAGAGGAAGGAAGGGAGGTGGAATATCACCCTCAGCATGTCGTGACCGCCTTCCAATGTCACAGGAGGAAGTTCACCTGAAGGAAAGGAAAGACACAGAATATGGAGAGCTGACATGTAGCCAGGTAGCATGATAGGACTCACTGCCTGGCAATGGTGGGGGACTGGTGTCAGTGGCAGGCTCTAGAATAAAAGTAACACGCTCCATCTGAGAGAGAACTAAACTGAACCCTTGAAGGCCTGATAGCTCCAACCTCTGGAAAAATATGAGTTCCAAGTTGTATCAAGTCTGAAATTTGTGTCAAAAAAGTATCTTTACCTCCTTGGGTAACATGGTGCCTTCAAAGTGGACCAGAACACCTTTCTTTCCTACCATCTGTAGCCATTGCTTGGAGCTGTTGGCATTGGTGTCCCCGTATTCCACAGCTGTATTCAGCTGTCCCCGGACTGCCAGCAGCAGCTGCTGAGAGAACGCCGTCACTATGCACGTTAGGGTCTGCGAGAAAAGCTTATCCACTCCCTCCAGCAGTCGAATCTCTGTACAAAGAAGTGAACAATAGCAGTACAGTAGTGCCTGAATATCCCTTAGTGGGTAAATATCGTCAACACTGCAGACTAGCTTATCAACCAAAAAACTTACTATCACAAAGTATCAGAGAAGTCCAAATATGAATGGAAAGTTCTGCATGAAATAAGTCATATCACACATAATGGATGGCATGCAGTATTTGGTACACTACAGCTCCTTCTACCTTCCATGTGTTTCTGTATTGTGTCGATGAAGATTTTTGCAGATTTGATGAGGTTTTCTCCTGGCCTCTTGGCACACACTTTCAGCTCCCCTGAGAGCACCTTCAATCGTTCCTTGAAACGTGTCAGCAGATCTAAACATGGTGGATTCTTCAATACAACTTTCTTTATTTGTTCAACCCTTTCGAAATTTCCACTGAGCTTTTTAATTTGATGACCCTTTACCAACTTGAATTAGCTAGCTAGCTAGCTAGCTCACTGCATGCACAAGTCACCTTGATATGAAGGCTCAATGATACCATCAGTGTCCTTCAAGATGCTGATGAGTGACTGATCTTCCAGCATCTCCTCCATGGCCTGGCCCCGTCTGATGAGTTCCTCCGCCACCAATCGGATCACAGGCTCTGGGTTGCTCATGGAGACAATGCGGGAACGATGGGGAAGGATGGGGGAGTTTGTGGGCGAGCCTACAGGGGTCAGGTCGTCCGTCATACCTTCAGGGATACTAAGGGACGAGCCACCATTTGGAAGAGTGGAGGCCTGCTTCATTTCAGGAATCATTCTGATAAAAGAAAAAGAATGGGGAGATGCGAGGGCACATGGAACTTGTTTAACCCATTTTGCTCACATTCATAGTACATCCAATGATACTCACAAAATTAATACTTAACAATATTCATTTGCCATGTGATGCGATGACACGATCGAAATAAAATAGCCTTTTATGTGCTAGGAAGCGCAGTTTTGTAAATTGCAAGAAAAATGTCTAGCTCCACTCCAGCAAGTTTCAATGTTTCTGGTGACTCTCATCCTACTCCAAGTCCACCACTGGATATTGTACAACCAGTGCAGGCAGAAGATCAGAATGGAATCTCTGAGTTAAGTCTGAAGAGCTCCACTTACAGCATTACAGATAATCCAAAAAATGGGAATGACAGTGACAATACTTTAAAGAATGGAAGTGATTCTGAAGGCATAAACGGTGAAGAAAAACTGCAACCTGATGAAATGGATGAAGAGCCTCGCTCCAAAGTTGAAGAGAGGCAGTTTACTAACCTGCAATCTTCATATAATATTAGAGGTATGTAGTCAGTCTGATACTCTAGCAGCAAAGGTAGTTAGAATGCAAAAAATGACAAGAAAGATTAGATGCTATGCACCGTAATTCACTGCATAGTGCAGTTATTCTAAGTTTTTGTGTGCAAGAAGTGTACGTGACTCAATAAGAGATTCATAAGCATGAATAGCGTCCGTAAGGATGATATCACCAGCTAAAAATCCTATGTCTTAGTCTCATGATAACTAGTCAAGCTATCTGATTAGAATTTTTTTTTCTAATTTCTTTTTCATAGTTTTTACATGTGGTGTTCAAGATACGATAAAAAAGTCCAATATGACCGAAAAAAATTACAAAAAACGTACTTGCTGGGAGAAAGAAGTCAATATTGAAGTTGGAAAAACGATGAAGGTTCAGGCTGATATTCTGCTTAATAAAAAGAAGACCGACGCTAAAGCTCTGGAGCAGAACAACTTTAAATTGGAAGTAAGCGCACAGTATGATGAAGATTTACACAAATATCTTAAGTCTCAAGAAGGTGAAACTGAATCTTATCTAAAAGTGAGGGCTAAAGCGCTTGAGAAAGATACAGGAAGATTGCTCATTCTGGATGAAAATACTGGAAAACTTGTTAAAACTGCAGAAGAATATGATTTTGTATTTGATATCAAGACAGGTGTAATATGCTGCACATTTGATTTCATCTCCAGCAGTAAACTTGATGAATGTATGAGTGAGGATATTGAATTGAGAATCGACCTGGAACTTATTTTATCTTTGGATGAAAATTTTCTACTACTTGAAGATTATGTGGTGATAGACTCATAAGAAGTTAGCAATGTCGAAAATTAGAGCATTTCGATTGGACGGAAAAAAAAAAAAAAAAAAAATTGGACAAAAAAAAATGTCTACATCTGTCACTGACTGTGATGTGAAGTACCATCTTTTTCTTCCAACTTTATTGAGCAATGTTCTCATGTCATGTGTGATTGATTATATACAATCTTAATCTTACACTCGTCATTATGTATGCTATTAATTATTATAACATTATTTAATTATTCATTTATTTATTTTATTTATTGGTACACACAAATTGAAAAAAACAACTTCTTTTAGTCGCTTCCATTCCCAGCCAAATCCACACACACACACACACACACACGTAACAGCCCTCTTACTTTTTAATGGCTTCATAGTCGTTGGTCATCTCCCTGACTCTCTCCACCATGTTGTGGAGCATCTCTCTCCTAGTCTGCACATTCTCAAGACAAACACTGTCTTCCTTCTGCACACAACACAACACATAATCATACCATTACCATTAGCATGCAAATCAAAATGAGTCATGGAGAATGTCCTTTCCCTTATATCCCTCCTAACTTCAGGGTAGCTGCAACAAAGTCAGCATAAGACAAGTACTCTTAGTAATCTCATTGGTGGGTGGGGCTTACGTGGGTGTGGCCTACTCCAGAGGAACTTATGGTGTTGCAAACCCCCTTTTCATATAGCTACCCAGATAGTATTAAGGCTCTTCTAGCTGTGTCAGCAGTCTAAAATAACACACGCTGAATAAGGACCAAAGTGGTTTTTTTTCTCACACATGAATAAGCTGACCTTATACCCGCAACACATTCTGGAAAAGAACAGGAAAGGTTATGTAAAGACAGTCCTATGTACCTGTTCTGCATTAGCTCCATTTATCATACAAACTTCAATAGAATCATCCCTCCCTAACTTTTATAGGGAGTGCCAAGTGCCCACGGCATTAATAAATGGCATGGTCTGACCCCCAATCACTAGCTGCGATATCAGCATGCAGTACACGACATTAATCATGTGGTTTTTTAATAATCAGCTCATGAATACGTTGACCTTCTTGTAATAATTATTATTCACATGTTCTGGAAAAAGGTCACAGTGAAGACATTACCACAAACTTTGATGGAATTATCCCTAAAATGGTTGATCTAAGTTTGGAATGCAATAACTTTGTAAGATCAGGGCAGTGATTCTTTTAGGTAGAATACTCACACAGATGGAAGAGGAGTCTTCAACACTGGGTATCTGCATCGTGGAGATGCAGTAGGAGGTGTGGTTAGTGAAAGTGGGTAAAGTGTCCTCCTCACACTCCGAGAGGGACACAGATTTCCTCGAGGGAGACCTGGAGACCAACTCCGAACTCTGCAACGTACTGGTGACAGATCCCCGCGCGGGGGAGTGAGAGAAGGAGTCGGGGGTCTGGACCACGCCCATTATGCTGGTGTGGAGGTTGGTGGGAGAGGCTTCCAGGAACTTGGACTGAGCTGTCCCATGAAGTTTATACGACGGCCAACGAGGCTGACTCAGCATGTTCTTAGTCTACATACATGCATGACCATAAAACTCATAAAGTGTGGCATAAATATATAAAAGTAGGGATGGCTGTGTGCAGTTCAAAAAAAAATAACAAGAGAGTGAACTTCAGTCAAGTAACCCCTTACCCATCACAATAATTATTACCAAACTACGAGCTAACTATTCCTACTTCACTCCCATGACAGGCCAAGATGAGATATAAAGGGAGTGAAGTACGTAGGAATAGTTAGCTCGTAGTTCGGTAATATTGGTGATGGGTAAGGGGTTACTTGACTGAAGTTCACTCTCTTGTTGCTGAACCGCACACATATTTTTCATTTACTTGTTGATCGCCTAATGCTCTATTATTTTATTATAGGCAACTGGATGCTGTGATCCTATCCAAGTTAATTGTAGATAGCTATGGAGGTTTCATCACAATATGAGCCGAAATGAATCGATCTGAAAGGACTAATGCTGATGGAGCTCATATCTATACATTTGTAAGACCTTTACTGGTGTTATGCATTTACCTGATTACTATTGCATCAAGGCTTGATTCATAACCAGACTAGTGTTTACGCTCTGAGCATTGAGAGACCGACGTCGAGAGAGAACATATTCGCTAGTCATTTGTGAGGTCAAGGTCCAAGAATCACATGTATGGGGCGGGGCATATTTTTCTATATAAAAATGTTTGCCACGTTGTAGGTTGAAAGCTAGCAAGTTGGAAAACGACGTGCTATTTTTTGAATAGCGCAGTCAATTTTGAGTAGCATGGTACAAAAATTCGAGCACTTGAATGCCATTTCTGAAATAAGTTGTTTGATGATGATGATGATGATGAACGACAAGATGAAAACGGCGATTTTAGTCTTCTGATCTTCATACTTGAGTCCTAGCACATTGAAGGTGTTCTGTCTTCAAGTTAGGAGTTGCTGACTGTAGGAGAGAAAATGTTAAGTATTAGTCCAATGGGACCATACTTAGAGAGTACTATCAACATCTATCATACTCTCTGATACCAGATGGCCATAGTTCCAATAGCTCATCTATAAATATTATAGCCAAAAAAAATGCAATGCTAGCTCAAATAGCTACCTATAAGGAAGACAATAAATATACTTCATGCCTTTAAAATATCAGGTAAAGGGCTTTTCAAAGTATTTGCTCTACCTTAATGTACAGGCCAGCAATGTTCTTGATATCCTCCAGGTATTTGGTGACCTTCTCGTCTTTGATACCAGTGCCTGAGAGCAGTCTATTCAAATGAACGAGCTCCGCTGAATACAACTTCAGCAACTGAAGGAAATAATAATTGTTTAATTAAGAGATGTACAGCCTGAAGGCAAATTAATAATCTAATTATAGGAGCACCCCCTTTTGGAGGTGGTACGTAATGGATTAGTACCTGTGCAGGGACGCTAAAGACGTAGGGAGATTCGACAGTCCTCTCGTACACATCCAGGGCAATACTGTCAATGTTCTCATACTGGAACTGTGCCAAATGCTCCATAGAGGGCAAACTCAGCTTCACACTCACTCTCTTCCCTCCTGCAGTCCTTGCCGTTGTGTCCAGTGATTTCTTGACTTCTGCTACCACCTCGTCGTGCTTGCAGGTCACCATGTCCTTCTCCCCAACCTTCAAGACGCAGCTGCCTATAGTGAAACCTGCTTGGCTCGCTGCTGAATCTGGTGGATAATATTTAAAAAATAATTTCGAAATGACACTGATAAATAGAGAGTAATTTTGAAAAACTGGCATACATGCACACCTTTGTCAACATCACTTATAACCACAGGGGAACTGCCCCTGATGTGGAAGCCTAGTCCAGTGGTGGTGGGGACGAGACTGCAGTTCATTGACTTGGTCTTTTCCACAGTGAGGTGTAGAGGGGGTGGGGGTGTGGTCTTGGACTGGGGTATGGTGAGTTCCCAGTGATGTTCCGTGGGGTTGTTGGGAGTGATGAAGTGACCGTTGATGGCAAGGACGTGGTCTCCCATGCACACACCCAGGGTCTGTATCCATGCAGTGATCACATCCCAGATGACGTACGGGGAGGAAAGGGAGGGAGGAGGGGAAAGAGGAGTGGTAGGGAGGGGGGGAGAGGAGAGAGGGGAGGAGGGGCAAGAGGAGTGGTAGGGAGGGGAGAGAGGGAGAGGAGAAGCGGTAGGGAGGAGGAGAGATATTGATGGTGATTGTGGATAATGATGAACCTACCTGTGCTTGTGAAGTAAGCGATTTGATGGTGACAGGATTAGTGTTGGAAAGCTCCACCCCATAGCCTTTCTGCTCCTCAGAGTATGGAAACTGGGAATGAGACCATATACATTATACTGGAAACTGGGAATGGGACCATTTGATACTGGGTATGAGGCCATACACGCTTATATTTGGAATGAGACCATACACATTTATTATACTGGGAATGAGACCATACACATTTATACTGGAAACTGAGAATGAGACCATACACGTTTATACTGGGAATGGGACCATACAGAAGTAAATTTCAGTGACGAGGTGAAATATTGATTGGTGGTTAGAGGACTCACAGTGATGATCCTGCAAGTGAGGACTCGTATGGTAGTGAAGTCTAGCTGGACTGAGGACTGGGTCCCCTTCCTCTCTCTGTCCTTTGACCCCTCATGGCCATCATCAGCAGTGAAGCGATAAAAGACTTGACCATCCTTGAAATTCTGTTCATCAGTAACTGGACAAGAGGAAAGGAAAAATTCAAAGTCTTCTTCCCTCCTTCCTTCCCTCCCTCTCTCCCTCTAAGATTCTCCCCTATCTCTCTCTTCCTCCCTCCCCTCTATCTCCCCTCTATCTCTCCTCTCCTCCTTCCCTCCCCTCTATCTCTCCTCTCCTCCCTCCTCCCTCCCTCCCTCCCTCCCTCCCTCCCTCCCTCACTGTGTCTAAGTATTCCAGTGGCAAAAAACTGTTCTCCGAGCACAACACCATCCACTCTCCTGGAAACGTCCTTCTCTGCAGTCCACCAGTCCAACAGTTTCTGCGACATCACCACACAGGGCATGGTGCGCAATCCAGCACGATGGTCCCTGCAAGTAAGTCACATGACAGGAAATCACATGACAGGACAGCCAGGAAAATTACATGATAGGAAATTATGAAACTTATTGACAGGTACAAACAATTCGATAGTGAGTTGAATTCAAGGAGATATGTATTTCCTGCTTACTTGACAAGCGGGTCAAACATGCTATGCAAGCGGCAGTAAATCCGGATTCCACGGGCACTGAGGTCTGCAGTCTCCGACTTGCCTCGAAAGGTGTTGTCATCGTAACGAAAGCGATAAAGGTACTCACTATTCTTGAACTGGTGTCTGTCAGCAACTGAAGGATTGAAAGAGAGATAAAATATATATGTACTTGAGATCATCAAACAGAGGGGAAGTTCCTGCTCATTCAAAACCCCAATAGCCCCACCCATAACCACACCCCCATCACTCCCCCACACTATAGACATACCATGATGAAGGACTCCATTCTCAAGGAGGGCCTGTCCAAGAATGACCCCCTGTTCCACAGTCTCCACCCTCTTGCGGACTTGCAACCACTTGATGAACTCCCTGCCCGTGAAACTCTTGGGGACACTCTTCAGCTTGGCCTTGTGGTCCTTGGGGAGGTGGTCATCCGTGGCTTGATTGTAGATCTTCTCCCCCTCGTTAAGGATCACGTTGCGAGTGGAGCTGGCTCGACCGGCTTGCTCACCTAAATGGGAAGAGATTCATGATAACAGAGACCTGCATGACTCAAAAGTCATCTGTTACGAAGAAGAACTCTGGGTAACTCTGGGTAATCAATTAACTTGTCCATGAGTAATTGATTAGAACTCCCGAGTATCATGGAGGGAGTAACCAGACACTGTTTATTAATTGTCTAGAGTTACTACAATTCTTGAGTGTTCTGATTTTGGCAGCATTTGGAACACTGAGTTGGTGAACACACACTTCTCATAGAGGCTAGTGTCTCTAAAAGACAGTGTTAGGACTGACGTTTTCTCTGTTCTTTAACTCTTCTGATGCAGTCCATCCAGTACTGCTTCTGTTCGTAGGTCTTTGCTATCAGCACAAACCACTTGTTCTTGGCTATGTTGTGGACCTTCCAGCTGTTGGTGACCGCTATCCCATTAGTGTAGTAGTCAGCTGAAGGTTGGGGACAGAGGAGGGACGGGAGAAGGGGACAAAGAGGAGGGAGGGGAGGGAAGGGAGGGAGGGGAGGGAGAGGAGGGAAGGGAGGGAAGGGAGGGAGAGGAGGGAGGGGAGGGAGGGGAGGGAGAGGAGGGAGAGGAGGGAGAGGAGGGAAGGGAGGGAGAGGAGGGAGAGGAGGGAGAGGAGGGAAGGGAGGGAGAGGAGGGAGGGGAGGGAAGGGAGGGAGGGGAGGTAGAAGAGGGAGGGGAGGGAGAGGAGGGAAGGGAGGGAGAGGGGAGAGGAGGGAGGGGAGGGAGAGGAGGGAGAGGAGGGAAGGGAGGGAGAGGAGGGAAGGGAGGGAGAGGAGGGAAGGGAGGGAGAGGAGGGAAGGGAGGGAGAGGAGGGAGGGAAAGGGGGAAGGGAGAGGAGGTATAAAGATGGTGCATTTCAAACACTACTGTGTATGATTGTCATTATTGAGTTTAGGATTTGTGCTTTCCTCACATGTTCCATCGACAATGTCTTCAATGTTGAGACTCTCTACTGGTATTCTCCCACGAAACAACCACGCACGAGTCTTTGCACCTCTGCATGCAGAGAGAGAGAGAGAGAGAGAGAGAGAGAGAGAGAGAGAGAGAGAGAGAGAGAGAGAGAGAGAGAGAGAGAGAGAGAATTAAGTAATCCACAATGCATGACAGAATGAGAATAGGTCTTAATAGACTTTACTTACAGTAAATTGGCCTTCTTGCAGTAGACCAAGAGATTATTAAAGAGGAAGAACTGCCTTTCCTGTGTATTCCCCGCTGAGATCTTAACAAGGGGTCCCTCTGTGATCAGCTCGTTGCAAGTGTCTGTAATGTTAGACCCCTCCCAGTTGTCGACAGTAGCTTGCCAGTCTGCAATTTTCTCCAGTTTTTCAACCTGTCTTTTAGCCTCGTTGATGACGGAGCAAATGCTTCTCATCATGTCCAGAGCTTCTTTAGTGGCTTCATAGTCCTTGTGATCAGTGGGTGTGTACTTAATCAATTCCTACGAGAGATATTAGACAACTTGAGTTAGGGCTAGGGACCGGGGCTAAGGCTAGGGGCCAGGGCTAAGGATAGGGGGCGGGGCTAAGGCTAGGGGGCAGGGCTAAGGGCCAGGGCTAAGGCTAGGGGGCGGGGCTAAGGCTAGGGGGCAGGGCTAAGGCTAGGGGGCGGGGCTAAGGCTAGGGGTAAGGCTATTGCACCACTTTTTGTTATATTTTGACTCGGCAACAACCAACCATTTCTACCTTATCCCCATAACCCACCAAGGCAACCGTATCTGCACTCACCCGAAAGAGAAGTGGGTACTTGCAGATCCTCTGTATGGGCTTGAAGATGTAAGAGCTGATATCGTCATTTCCTTTTCCTCCAAGTAGCATGCAACCCTGAGGATGGTGGGGTGGGGGGGGGGGGGGGGGGGGGGGGGGGGGGGGAGAGAGATATTAATCTTGAATACAATTTACAAGCAAATATATAAGTCTCCTTTGAATTTGCACATAAAATTGTACATAAATGGACTATAGATTGACGAAATTCTCCTATCTTTTGTAACTAGGCAATATAAAATATGACTTTCTGCCACATCTGTGCTCTGTTGATCCATTTCCCACTATGATAACTACAGACCGAACAACAGGAACCTAAGGGCTGTTCTGCTGAACCATAAAACAAACATATGCTCCAAACATATGCTCCTTATTATGGAGTTATGGCAACATCAAACACAATCATGGGAAGCAATAAAGTCTATTGGAAGCACGATCCTGTGGAACATGTCTAATCAGACCACCCTGTAATGTAACGAGACAAACTCCCTGATAGCACCATATTTCACTGTGAATTATAACCACATCAAAGAAAGAGAACAACCCACCAAGAGAGAGAGGACGCCCCTGACTAATTAATATACGTCAAACAAAGTGGACAATCAAAATAGAGAGAGGATGCCCCTGAATACGATATACTAATTAGTGAAGTAGTAGACATCAAACAATCAACCAATAGAGAAGAGAGAGGATGCCCCTGAATGATACGCTAATTAAACAAACAGAACAATCAACCAATAGAGAGCAAGAGAGAGGATGCCCCTGAATACGATACACTAATTAGATAGCCAGTAGACATCAAATGCAGAGAACCACCGACCAATAACAATTGAAGAATGCTTTGCTCAGTACACAAAACATCAACATCATGAAACAACCAATAAGGGACAATTATTGGCCGGACAATAGAAACCATGTTCATGCTGATAGCAATAAAGTGTATCCCAACCAGTCCTACCCCCTATAGTGGTGTCGTCTTATTCACCCTCTGAATGAATGCCGGAGAGAAGAGAAAGTACTTAATTTTCTTTAAACTGATCATGAGTGCGTGAACTCTTCTCTCTAAGACTTATGCATCGTAGCCAACACCTCTATGTACATAAGGACCATCTGGACACATCAGGGATTATTTGCCCCCATACATCTAAATCAGCCATTGCTAACACACTGACTCAACTTTCGATATCCCATAAGCAAGCTGTACACATTTTGTCTCAATGTTGCACCATAGATTATAGAGGTTAGACCTATGATTATTGTGTATGGTTGCACGTGCAGTAAGAAAACTGATAGGACACCAGACAGAGAGGCAGGCAACGCAAGGTCATGAATGTCAGTGCAAGAATTTCAAGCATTCTCTCACATGTCAAAGGGTGATGGGTATGTGTGGGAGGAAAAAAGTGTCGTGTTACCTTCTCAAGGAGAGATTGAGGGGGAGGGGAGGGGAGGGGAGGGGTGGAGGGGGGTGGAGGAGGGAGGGTGGAAGGGGAGGTTCCATCATGTTATTAACTGTATGTATGCATGCAAGTATGTTAGCTGTCAACACATTAAGGAATCCTTTCTTCTTGTTTTGTAAACTGAAATCTCACGACATACATACACGCGTGCACACGCACACGCACACACACACACACACACACAAACAGCTCACAACACAAAATTCATTAAATTGGGCATTGAAACACACACACACACATACACACCATGATTCATAGACCCCAAATCACTTATAGAAAAGAAAGTAGGAAACATGTGATAATTGTGTCCAATATCATTCATGGTCTATGGTATGTCCTGTACGTGATCATGCTCTTTCAATATTCACAGTTGGAGTATTGGAGGACTTGCAGCTGCAATTCAGCAGGTCCTGGAGAGCCTTACTAGCCTACACTGTGAGCACAGTGAAGTACACACTGTTAATTGTTGTTGCTGTTGTTGTTGTTGTTGTCGTCGTCGTTGTCGTTGTCGTTGTTGTTTTGTTTTTCTTGTTATTATGTCTGCTGTTATGAGCCATTATCTCAATTTTCTTGGCATTGTTGTCTAAGAGATAGACGACCCATGAGGGCTGGTGGCCAGGACCGGCTGGCAGTTTCAGCTGCAATGCATGGGAGCGTTTCTATCCGCTGCTGACTGGCCGGCAACCACAGCCACCTATGACACCTATGACTTGTATCCATAACACATGACATGACAGCTAGCATGATGCTAAATATATATATATTTTTTAATTTAAGCTGTCCAGCTAGCCAGCCTGTAGATGTTTACTAACAGAACCACACTGTCTGTGCATACACACAAGATGTCTGTCATTTGTTATGCCTCTGCTCATCTTGGGTTTTGTCAACACAATATCTCAACATTTTGTTTTGTTGAATCAATAACAAGGAGGTACGTTCAGGGTCAAGCCATGGTTACTTACACAACTAATATAAATTCAAAAATTGAGGGATACCGGCATACTCTCCATACTAAAGTACCTCCCATTTGATCTACCAGTAATTAGAAGGGTGTATCCTTAATATGAGAGCTATAGCATGTACCCACTAAATTAGTAAATAATTAGAAGGGCGTACCCTTAATATGAGTGCTATAGCATGTACCCTCTAAATTAGTAAGTAATTAGAAGGGTGTACCCTTAATATGAGAGCTAAAGCATGTACCCTCTAAATTAGTAATTAGAAGGGTGTATCCTTAACATGAGAGCTATAGCATGTATCCTCTAAATTAGTATGTAATTAGAGGGGTGTACCCTTAATATGAGAGCTATAGCATGTACCCACTAACATGCTACCAACAGTAATTAAAAGGGTGTACCCCTTTATATGAAAGCTATAGCATGTACCTCCTATTATGAGACCTCATATTTTGCATGATGTAATAATTATTAATATTACTATAGTAACATGTGACTATAATTAACAGTCAGTTCCTGCTAGATAGCTTAACAGTCAGAGTTAAGTCAGGTAAGGTATTTGAAAGGAAGTTATCCAGCAACTCTTTCGGTTTGTTTTTTTTGTGTTTTTTTTCGAATCCATGGTAAGGTATCTGTTCGTCTTGGTTGAAACAATGGCCCATCCATTAGCTTAATTGTTATACAAACATGTGCAGCAGCACCCTTAGACGATGAAGGGATAAATAAACAGGTGGACACATTAGCTTGTTATACAAGCATGGTGCAGCTATGGAGAACTAGAAATAAACAAACAGGTGGACAAGCGCCTCAGTCCTTATCTGCCCATAGTCATTCCACCATCATTACAGCTTATGTAACCATCTGTGGGCCAGAAGAAATAGCCACAATAGAGATCGAGGTGAATAATATGGTGGTTGATCTGATTGGTCAAAGCAATACCGATCACTAAGTTCATCACACATATGGCTGGCAAACAAATTTCAGTCTATCTGTGTTAGAATTATCAGAACCAGGAATTTTTTTTTTCTCAGCATCATCAAATTTACATTCCAAAAATATACCCGATTGATTAAGAGGGAGATAAGACTACACACGTCATTTTTGGACTGTGGCATCTCATAACTTTCTACAGCTCATTAACTATATTACTATGAATATGTGTAACAGTTGAAACAGCTATGGACTTAAATAGACTAACCACTTGAGCATGATCAGCCACTCCCAACATACACATTTCCTTATGCAGGAAACCACATATAAACACTTCACTCCATCATTGCCTTATGCTCTACTCATTCTCAGGGGTAGATGTTATCATTAAAAGAAAAATCCTTGCAGCAGAGACAAGCAAGCACTTTTTGAGTAAGCACTTTGAGGGAGGATTATGACTTTATAGGGATTTTGACTGGCAAGTTTAACTGTTATGCACTCAAGTAGACACACACAGGTCCTTTCAAGGCATGTTATTTCCAGGGGAAAAACAACAACAGAAATGAAAAAAACAGAACAAAACAACAACAACAACAACAACAACAACAACAACAACACACACACACACACACACACACACACACACACACACACACACACACACACACACACACACAAAAGGGAGGAAGGGGGGGTGGTAACTCACGATGAAAAAAGCCTCCATGGCATGGTCTTCTTTCAGGTCGTAGAGACGCTTCTGAGCATACTCATTCTTCTCCCCATACACTCGGTAAAGGTCAAAGGACTCTCTCTGCAGGAACAGGGAGAATGTACTCATTAAGTGTAACTATAAAGGAACAGATGGTAGTCTTTCTTTTGTAGATTTTTTTTTGTTTCGACCTAAAATGCAATTTGTCCACTGATGGTATGTTTCACATACCACATGAAACAATCTTCTTCTCAGGGCCATTGTTCTACAAGATGCTAGTAACCTATTAAAGGGACAATACTTAAAACAAAGAGAGGCTCTTAATAGAGAGTGTGGGGGCCCTTAATTCAAATTGTAAATAATTATTAGCACCAAGGGCCCTTGATTCAAATTTGGGTTCTACTAAATATTTGTGCTGTTCAAGATTCTTTCTGAAACATCATCACCATTGATTGAAATTTGACAAAATAAACTGCTCACGGTTATGGGGCCGGGGGGGGGGGGGGGGGGGGGGGGGGGGGAGGGGGGGGGGAGAAGGTGTAGAATTTAACAACAGTGCATACAGAGCGAACACATAACTGTTATTGCTATAGCAACTAATAAACTCCACTGAATAATCTTGTTATCTCAAGGAAAGAAAAGAGGCCATAATATTATGATTATAAGGAAGCTTCAGAGTTGCTTATTAAAAACCTCTTTTTTCGTTACTTACATGGTTGAGGAAGCATCGTGCAATCTCCGTGTCATACGAAGGTCCTTTTGAGCCAATACAAGCACTGAGATCTGACATCAGTCGTTTATGAAACTCCAAAATCTCTTCAATGTTGCAGAATAGCGTCTTGATGTCTTCCTCCGTAAATGTGTTATCATGTCCACCTTTTTCTCTGGCTCTTTCCAAAATTGACTGAGAAAGAAGAAATTAATGAACCAGAGGTTTGAGGATAGACAGCCTACAACCATAGCTGAAATAGTTAATTGGCCATTGCAAGTGCCTAAGCAGCCTTGGGGCTAGCTAGCTCTTCAATTCGTCTTCATGCATACCTAAGCTCAATGCAGCTTAGCTATAATGTCCACTTAAACTGCACGCAGACAGGGAAATAAACCCAATGCCAAACCACTTCAACTACACTTATCTAACCACATTTCTGCCAACTTACAGTCACTGTGAATTCCAAAGCTATGGTGTAGTCCTTCTCGGTCTCAAACAACTCCTTCACTACGTGCGTTCGAAACCTCCTCTGTTTTTCCGACGCCATTACAGCAAGCTGCTACGAAGAGTAGCAGGGGACTATTATAGGAAACTTTGAACTCCTAAAAAATGCAGATACTATTCATCACGGTTGATTAAAGAAGGGGTGTGGCATAGTTTGTAGGCGGTGCCATTAATAATTCAACAAAATTCGTGAACCAAAATTAATGTGAATTAAAAATCAGTTAAGAATGAAGTGCACTATGAAATGATAGTTCACAATTGAGCAGTTTTAGAGCTGGACCACTGTCAAGTCATGTGGAGAAAGAATGATCAGAGATAAGTGAGCTGGTTATCTTCTTGCAATTCCTGCAGTTCCACCTTCTCCTGGCGAACTTTTAGCCGGGTGATTTCAGTTGCTAAAATATGGCTGCAGAGAAATGGAGAAATTCATTCATTGATTCACAACAGAGCAAGGTACTACACAGGACAACGCCATTGAGAGATCATAATCCAGTGAAAATTAGTGCAGATTAATAACTCAGCACTAACAAATTAACACTTTTATTTGATATCACTTTTAATAAATTATATGCCTTATTTAGTCATGCTAGTCTGTATACACATACATGCAATTACATGCATGTAAGGTACCTATGTTTGACACTGGTGACTCCCATGTTCTTGATCTTGTTCATGTTAAGCCTTAGCAGTGTTCTTCCTGCATGCAACATCAAAATTATCACTGACAAACAACTATAAAATCAAAATTATCACTGACAAACAGCTATAAAATCTTGTTAAGTTATTAACGATACCCTCAGTATTTGTGTACGTATGATATCTGATCAAGATACGCTCTCTAAATAAGCTGTCCTCGTTATTTTGTTGCAGAACCACTATGAGATCTCAGCGATGTAATGTCACCAGATCAGAGGAGGGATGTTGACACTGGTACACATGAATGTCACTACTTTATCTGACTGCCTTTTAAGGAGATTAACTACCTATATATGGCCTCTATCAAACTGATGTATTGCAGAGGGCAGGCACCTAACAGAATGATGATTGATACCCCAGTAACAGCATTCTCTCGTACCTATCAATGCCCCTGTTAATTAAGGTAATAATACCTATGATGTCATGCTTGACAAAGTTGGGTTTGTAGAGCTTATAGAGAGTGGGTGAGAGCTGACGTAGCCATTGATATACTTCTTCGTACTTCCAGTCATGGACTAGAGAAATCAATACAAAGGAACTCTTATAATTGAGTTTTTTATCTTGATGACCCCTTACCACTTATTGGAAGACCGTCACAAGCCAGCTCCCAACTGGCCAAGTCTGTGATGTTCATTTTGCCGACATCCAACTCCTGCTGGGCCTGGATCTTCCCGATCTCTAACTTCCCATGTCCACCTGAAGAAATCTCATCCCCCACATGCCCTCCTTCGTCTCTTCTGGCCACCAGATCCCCCCCTTTGTTCTTCTTCTTCCTCCGAAAAGGAATTTCTGTGGGAGACGGCATGGACACACCCACTTTTGAATCCAATGGAGAACTGGGTGGAGTGCTTCTTGGATTGGGTAATATGTTCCTCTGCAGTCTTCTCACCTCTTCTTTATTCACCTCTTCGTACGAGTGAGTCTTCTGCTTGAATTCCATACGGTACTCCTCGCTGTTACTCAGGGGGAACTCGTCAGGGTGGGTGGGGTTGTAGGGGGGCACAGGGGGAGGAGGGGATGGGGACTCACTGCCGATGCCATGCGGTGGATTGGTACTGAGTGCTGGAATCGTTTCCCTCACAAGTGGACTTCTAGTCAGCGGGGAAGCAGGTTGAGCGACGGAGTGGATATGTCCCACTCTGGGACTTCCCCTCTCACCACCGCCATGTCTCTTGACCTTTGAACTCTCCCACTCCTCCCCCTTGAACTTTGCACTCTCCTTTCCTCCTCGCTGCCTCTGGGCATCCCAGTTGTAACCACCACCAATGGGAGGTGATTGAGAAATGTGTCGTTTGGACACATCATCACTAGCACCACTCATATTGCCCGACTTTTTCTGCATTTGCCTATCCGATACACTTAGTGGTTCTGGGGGTAGGGCAGTGTTCGGATGTCCTCTCTTGGGTTGTTTTTTTGGAGGGAGGGGGTGAGCTGTGACAGGGGAACTTGCAGTGAATGGGGGTGTTTTGCTTGATGGGGAATTTGTGGCGAGGGGGGTAGATTTGGGGGTTTTCCCCACTGCAGTTCCGACTGGGGTAGTGGGGGTGTGGGGAACTGATGTTCTCATAGAGGGGGGTGTGAAAAATGCTGCTGGAGATGTAGCTTGGGGTGAAGAAGTCGAAATGGGTTTGGCTGTAGAGGGAGCCAAAGGAGGAGGACGAGACGAAGAAGACACATGTGAGCTGATTTTGGGTACATCCGACACTCTTTCAGGTTTCTTGTTGCCGTGGGTTACAGAGGGTGCAAAAGTAGCTTCAGTTGTCACTTCTTGTTGGGTTGCTTTTTTCTTCTTCTTTTCCTTAACATCGCGAATAATCTCCTTCATTCCCTACATCATGTCATATTGGCCTTTCTCAATTATAAGGTAAAGGATTCTCATATTATAGGATTTGAATTTTTCATATTAGCCTGGTAAAGGATCCTCATATCCATATTAGGTAAAGGATTTTCTATATAAAGGGTTAATTCCTACTGTACCCCATAAGAATGTTAATATTAAGTACCTCTATGCCATGCTTTGCCTGCAATGTTGCCTTCATGATTCCAGGTGCCTCAAGACCGTCTAGAGAAGGATCACATACCAAGGGGGCGGAGCTTGGATTATAATTAAGTTCATCGTCAAGGGTGAAGTCCAATAACTTGTCCTTGTCCTGAGCATCGGCCTCGGACGAAGCCTCACTGGAAGGCGGAGAAGGAAGCGAGTCGCTATCGTAGAGAGCTACTTCAAGTTCTTGCACTATTTGTCCCGACTTAGTGACTTTGGCCTGTGTGGATTTAGAAGGTGTGGCCGCAGGCTTGCTAGTGGGTGCCGTCATCGGTGGGAGATTGAAGGAGCCCAAGAGGTCCTCAACTTCAAGGAGAGAGTTCTTCACAGTCTTCTCGTAATTCTGAACTATATAGAGAAATCAGAAAACTGTATATTATGTGGGGAAAGATTGATGGTTTTTGTATGCTAAAGATCTTCCCCCCCCCCCCCCCCCCCCCCACCCCCACAATTATGCACACTTCAATTTGTAAACTCATCACGAAACTCTTTCCCCTACAATCACAGTTCTAATTTTTGGCTGGTTTGCCCACAAGATGAAAGTACAAAGTACAAAGTACAAGGGTGAGAGTGTTGGTCACTGTGTGAGACCATTAAACATTGTAATTGAATTAAAATGCTACAGGAGCCACACACCACAGAAATATGCAGACTGATTATGTACCTCTTTGACCAATCACTCTGGCATAATTAGAGCGTAGTAGCATATAATTGGAGCTAATAACAAAAACAATGTGTCCAGGGAGCATGTGAAAGGGAGAGGGTTACTAGGGGGCTAAGTAAGAGATGAATCCATGGAAATGGAGTTAATTAAGGCTTCTATGCTTGGGAAGTCTCACAATGCTCTCGTGAAAATGAATTAAGAGGCTACACTAACATTCCCTTCACACACACTCACACACTAAGGAATTATGCATTCTTCTATCAAGTGCTCAACAACACAAAAATGCAGACTTACTTTCTAAAGAACTTCTGTTTCCACCATCCACTTGCTTTAAGAAGAAGAAAAGTGAGTGATTTTCACTAATTAGTATGAAATTAATGCAGTAATATACAGTTCACACTATGTACCTTATTTTGAATCATCTTGATGGCCAGCTTTCTGTCCTCAGTTGTCATGGGGATAGGTCTGACCCTGCCCACTCTCACGCTCAGGACCCCTCTATTACAGGACTTGATTGCACTTATCAGAGATTCTTTAGTGAAGGACTGGACGTCATTCCCGTTCAGTTCCAGGAAGAAGTCCCCATACTTAAAACCGCTCTTTTCTGCCGGGGAACCAGGTAGAACTGTGTCGATGATCACAGGAGAAGACCCACGGAAGTTGATCCCATATCCTTCACCACCAGGGGACACCTTCAGGGTCCTGTGGATAAAAATAGTCCATCAAAAAATTATCCAGTTTCAGACTCAATAGTTAATATACTGCTAAAGTAAGGGGATGTCTCAATGCAGACGTCATGAAAAGATGTCCTTATTTAGGGATCATATCCAAGCAACTATCTTATACAAAAACAAGTTTGAAAGCTGCCATATTAAATCCTCAAGCCAAACATTTATGATAAAAGTGGTCCATTAGCCAACCCTTAGGGAGAAAGCTTTCAAGTACATACACTGAATAGCCCAAAGCTTGAGTTTGTAAAATAAAAGCTTGCCATAACATTAATGGTTATCAAGAGTATATCTTTCTGTTTGGGGAGGACCATGGATATTGAAGCACTTGGAGAATGTAAAAATAAAAGCTTGCCATAACATTAGCGGTTATCAAGAGTATATCTTTCTGTTTGGGAGATTACTAATTTATAATAATTCTTCAAGGAAGGATCATGGATATTGAAGCACTTGGAGAATGATGTATTGGAGTTTTCTATCTTCCTATTACCAAGTTGTAATAATAACAGCTGACGAGTCGATAACAAATATGTATTGAGACATACTGTGACACATAAACCCCTCGCATTATTTGCTGTCATGCACACCATGCGAACCATGCCCAAATATAAACTAGAGTGAGCCTATAAAACGAAACAACAAAACAAAAAAAACAACAACAACTCTCTGTGCCCACCTTTACATCTAGTAGCAAAGAGATTCCATCACTAGATGTACAAGGTGGGCAGAGAGTGTTCATCAACACATCATTCACTGCATACAAACTTGTAAACATTAAGATGAGCACAGGTTCAGAGGCAGGCATAGCTGCAAGGTGGCATGATATTGCTAGTACATGATGAGGGGAGCTCTTGAAATAGCATGCCATTCCACTACAGGTGCAGACAACCCAGAGTACATCCACAAAGAAGGCTCCAATTTTTTTTTGCTCTGTACAATTTATGTTCAAAACTGCAAGACACTGTCACAGATTCCCTTTAGCTTACATACAAGGTCTCCAGGACATGATCACAGCATGACTAGTCTATATACTCATGACCTTACTCTATAATAACATACTGTATGGACTATGTATACTGAACTCACAGTAATTGGACATCCATGGTTTTAGGCAAGTCACCCAGAGACAACTAACTTGACCAAGTCCTGAGGGCTACAATATGACAGATACATCAACATGCAAATAAAAAAGATCTGTGAGACTCAAGCTGGACTAGCTACGAGTGCTGCAAGCTAGCACTTTGCAAAGGGTATTTCATTCACCGGACTAATAAGTTAGATGCTCAACACATTTAGCTAGAGAGAGAACCTCACTAGCTACGTTTAATATAGATCAACAATTGTATCTAATAGCACTTAACTTACCACCAGCAGTCTCCCGCTGCTCTGATGTGCTAACACTAAAATTAAGTGCAATCTCTTGACAGCTAGAGCAAACTCTTGATGAAGTTGTCTAATGAATGGGCGTGGTTATCATATTAACGATGTATGCGGAAATTAAATGATAGAATACGGATATAAAACCGGAAATAAGACAAAATCAATTGGACTAGAATTGATGCTACTGAGTTTTCTTTGAGAGACCAGGTTCCTGATTGGATGGCTCCTTCACTTTTTCCTTTTCTGTCTTCTCAGGATAATCCACATACCTGTGTTCACAAAAAAAGATAAATGGACTTATAATGACATGTACATACCCTAAGGACCCACTCTCTAGGAATACACCACACCAGTACTACTGATATCTCCATCCTGGGACATCTCAAGGAGTCAGAGGGTTGAATTCATATGTAGCTGGGCTAATTTGAATATTTCAAAGTAGTAGACTTGGACACTTCTCTAATCTACTCTCTCTCTCTCTCTCTCTCAAGTGTTGTTTCAAATAAAATATTGTTATGGAGGTTTACAATAAGGAATGTATAAAGGCTTCATTGGTCTAGTCTTGGTCACGCTGCTGAGTCTAGTGAGGAGATTTTCCTTTCATTACTATGTCTTTGTGTCACACCAATTCTTTCATCTTGGAATCTTTGGTAAGTGCCAGTGTTAACACTGATTTACATTCATCAACTCATTTCATCACATTTCTAAGAGCCTTTTGACTTTATTTGGACAAAATGAGCTCACTGTGGAGATTTTGGAGATAAAATAGATTAGATAAGCAAGGTATTTGAAGCACTTATGCAGTACCTTGGAAACCAAATGGACGCAGGAACTTATCCAAACAAAAACAAGACAAGATAATCAACATACTTAAAGGGGAATGGAATTTTAGCATTCCTAGAAAAATTAACTCTACAGATGTTGGCACATCATTATCGTTGGGTTGTACCAACAGAATGAATTAACAACATCTGAAAATCAACAAAAGTTGTAGTCTCTGATGAGCTGGTGCCTGCAAATAGACTTTGCAAGAACACGAGCCACTGCTGAGGGCTTGCATGCTACAGAGTGTCTGTAGTGATGAAGATCGAGCTCATCTACTCACAGTTTCGACTAAGGGAGTCTGGTACTTGGTTGCATGCCTTAGCTACTGATCACTGCATTGGGCCTGAGGATGGATGATGATTGAATCTATGAGAATTGGGCTGTGCCTGGGCACTGCAATCTGTGGTCCACACCACTGCTGCCACTGCGAATCCACTGTGGATGCTTTAGGAAGACATGCCCTCAGCTGTAAGTGAAGTACTATCACCATGCAGTTAGCAGAGCCCTAACCTCAGCCCGCATTCCTTCCCAGGCTAGAGCCAACATCAGACTTTCCCCAGATGGAAGAATTTTCAGCAAAAGAAAAATTCAACATGGGTGGCCATACATAGTTCCAAACATGCCATATCTTAGAAATGCACATCAAATATCACCCACAATTAATTTTAATTAATCACCTGAACATGGCAGGGATGTCCCCCCTGATGAGAGCTACAAGGAAAGGTAGCCCGAGACAGGAGGGGACCAGGTAGAGGAGGGCAGGCTGGGCTGCTTTGAAGATGTGCATGACAGCAATGGTGGAGCCCAGTCCAATGATGTAGGCAAGGAAACCAATGTAAAAGTAGAGGCGAGAACGTCCCTTGCTCAAACTACAGGAATGTGATGGGGTGGGGGTTAGTGGAAGGAAGAAAAATAGAGCTGAGATTTCAAAAGAAGATTTTATATATCTCAGCTCTGAAAAAAAGTGTATTTTTCCCGATTTACTCACTTGTAATCAAATCTACAGAGGAGAGCAATATAGAGGCCTGGAACAACGATATCCCCCAAACCCAGCATCCCGAAGTTGTTGGCCGACAAACCCTTCTCAACAAGGTCCATGGGAAACATCACTAAAAGAATACGGAAAAGTAATGGTCGTATCAAGGAGTCAGAGAGATATATGTAGTTATGCAGATATGAAGATATTTTTCTTTCACTTTCAGGAAGACCATCTCCTTACACTTTATGGGTGCTTCCAGTCCCTTGGCAACAGTAACCATGACATCAGTACCAAATACCCAGAAAATGTCATAGACGAAGAGTCCTCCAAGAAGGAGACACCCAACCTTGATGCTATCAAGAGAGATCATCTCAATCGCATTCACTGAGAATGCAAGTCCGAAGAGGTTGTTTAAGACCCATTGCTAGAATAACAAAGGAGGAAGAAACAAATTTCCACTACCAAAAATGAAACTAAATAAAAATGAAACAGAGTAGTGACAGTTGTCATTGATATGTGTATACAGGTGTGCATGGACCACACCAACCACTCAATGAAAGGTACTAACCTTAGTTAAGAAATAGACTGCACCGATGGCAACTGAGCCAATCAAAATAATGATGTCTGCTGAATTGAACCATAAACTGCTTTCCTCTATGTCGGAACAGACACAATAAATGTGATCCTTTTAGAGAAACACATCTAAGACTAAGGACTACTTAAACTCAGTATCCACCGAGGACTGACCTTTGTCCTCCTCATTGGGAGGGTGGACCGTGAAGAGGATGTGGTACCGAGTGAGTCGACTTGTAATGAAGTTTGGGTACAAGGGTTCTATGATAGCACTGCAAGATGAGAGTGAAAAGGAGGTCCTGAAATGAAAAGATGAAAATCTAATGCCATAGCAACTTACCTAGTTGCTCTGGAGAGAGCACTGATCCCTAAGACGAGAAAGAAGAGGCTAAGAATCAAGTTGACGTATTCTTTAGGAAGATACTAAAAGAGGGAAGGAGGGGGGAGGGAGGGAGAGAGAGAGAGAGAGAGAGAGAGAGAGAGAGAGAGAGAGAGAGAGAGAGAGAGAGAGAGAGAGAGAGAGAGAGAGAGAGAGAGAGAGAGAGAGAGAGAGAGAGAGAGAGAGAGAGAGAGAGAGAGAGAGAGAGAGAGAGAGAGAGATGAAAAAGGAAGCTAATTATGAGGAATTCTGATCATGATTGGTTGGACATCATGTTGAGTTTGGCACAAAAGATCAGAACCTTGAAGAATAAGTAGAGTCCGAAGAGTCCCACACTAGCATACAGAGGGAACATAGCTGCATCTGCCATCTTGATCCTATCAGCAGCTTCTTTTCCACTTTTCTAAGAAAGAAATCAGATAATGCTCTTGATGCAACACTATTGATCCCTCGTAATTATTACAACCAGCTGACTCATATGGCACATGTTGTACAAGTCAGAGGGTGAAGTTGATCCCGTACCACACTTACCTTCATGGAGGAATGATAAGGAACCGATCTTATTGACCCGATTAGAATAGGACCCAAGGCCATGGAGAATAGCGCGGAGTAGGTGATAACTATGCCCATAGGGGTAGCCGCATCCCTTCCTGTCAGGTTCGAGGCGTTGTCTGCTTCCATCCCCCCTTGATCCAAGACTGTCGCGTTCTCTAATACCTCACTTGCCATTGCCTGCTTTGTGGTTGGAAATGTATTCCAATTGAAGCGCACCGATACACGTGTTCGAATTGAAACGTGAGTGGGCGCGGCCGGTTGATTGAAAAGTGGGCGTTTCTGGTTTTCCTGCACGAGCTCAGGACAAAGAAAGCAATCCCCGAAGCAAGCAATGTCTTCATTCGCTCCAGCAAGTAAACGCAGGCGGGAAGAGCCATACGCTAACTCCAGCGATGAGTTTTTTCCAGGTAAGAGAAGATTATAGCGAGCTAAAGTCATACTTTTATAAGTACAAGCTTTATACATGCCACAAGCTACATGGTTTGCAGCTAAGGTAGTGATAGAAGTGATAGGATTTTATCATTCTGTATGAAAAGAGGTCCAAATGTGTATTATCATGTTGCATGTACTATTGTAGCTAGCTCGGGACCTATAGATGGGTGTGGTTCTCAGTTCTCAGTGCAGTGCATATGTCGGATTTTTGTGTACTGCAGGAATAAGTGCTGTAGAGTACCGACCTGATGCAGCTGTGGATGACGTCATGTACTTCAAGTACTATAACCCCCAGCAGGTTGTCATGGGGAAGACCATGGAGGAGTGGCTACGTTTCTCCGTCTGCTTCTGGCACACCTTCAGGGGAACAGGCAAGTTCAGGATAGTTCAACCTCCTCTCCCCTTAGGGTGGATCTCCGGAAATGTTTTTAAAATGTCCATAAAATTTCATCATACCCTTAAAAATTAAAAAAAAAAAAACTTGATTCAATTAAAGAGAGCTCTCTTTGAGAGCTTTCCAATGGTGTATTTTATTTAATTAAAGATTTAATGGTCAGGGCTTGCTCTTATGAATGAGCTACACTCTTATATATGTACACAGGTGCTGATCCTTTTGGCTATCCGACCCTTTACCGACCCTGGGATGATGGGAGTGACTCGATGGAGAATGCCAAGAGGAGGATGATGGCAGCCTTTGAATTCTTCTCCAAGCTGGGGGTAAGTATGATCAGGCGCCTGACTCGACTGTACAAAATATTATTTTTATCATTATTTTAGGTGAAGTATTGGTCCTTCCACGACAGGTAAGTGAACAAAATGCAAAGACTCACGGAAAATGGTAGCCCATGCCTGCAGGACACAAACTTATTCTTATTTTTGCCTATTAGCATTTCTTCGTAAAATAGAAATGTGTAGGAGTGGCCAAGATGATGGGTAAAACTCTATTTGTTATCTTCATGTGCAGAGACATAGCACCAATGGGCGAAAACTTGGAAGAGACCAACAAGAACCTGGACGAGATGACAGACCTTGCCCTCCAGCTGCAGAAGAAGACGGGAGTCAAGTTGCTGTGGGGGACCTGTAATCTCTTTGCTCACCCAACCTATGCCTGTGGTGCCAGCACCAACCCAGACGCCCACGTCTTCGCCATGGCAGCTGCTCAAGTCAAGAAAGGTCTGGAGGTGGCTAAGAAGTTGGGGGCTGAAGGATTCGGTAAGTTACGTACAGACATCTTTGAGTGATGAGGTCACTAGAGATCAAGCATCTCTAGCTATGTGGAATTGAGATGTCATTTTCAGCCCATACCACACACTATTAAAACAATTATAATGATAACTTTATACGTAAATAGAGCGTTTGCAATGCATCCTTTTGGCATGCCAATGGCAGCCATTTTGGTGCACGCCACCGTTGGCATGGTAAAAAAGTTTGTTATTTTTGTGGTCAAATATGATAGTAAGCTGTAACAATACAGAACATGAAATTTCCCAATTTGTGCCACCATTATATTATGTGTTTTTCTTTGGCAGTTTTCTGGGGAGGACGTGAGGGGTACCAGTCCATGCTGAACACGGATGTGAAGAGGGAACTGGATCACATGGGAGCCTTCTTCAAGATGGCTGTCGATTACAAGAAGAAGATCGGCTTCACAGGACAGCTGCTGATCGAGCCCAAGCCCAAGGAACCCATGAAGCACCAGTACGACTATGGTCAGTAAAATTGATGCTATACTGTAGTACTAAACCTCAATAAGGCTGTGGCCACTTTTTCCCTATCTTCCTGCGAATTTTAAAATAATCAAGTCACATAAATATATTATTGATCATCGTAGATGCTCAAACTGTGATCAGCTTTTTGAAGACTTATGACCTTGACAAAGATTTTAAGGTAGTGTAGTGTGATCTTAGCTTCAGCAGTAATAATATTTGCAACATGTTCTTAAGTGCTTGGCCATGGCTATAAGGAAGGCAGTGAGCTTTTCATTTTGGTGCAATCATTCTGCAGTATCGGGAGAATAAGTGCTAGTATTATTCTGACATGAAAAAAATATCTCCTTATTTAAGAATCTTTAGTGAGAAAAAAGATTGATCTTAAAGTGTCTGACTGACGGTGACGAGTGATTCCCTGAAATATTCTGCTCCATGTAAATTCTCTGAATATCTAGACTAATCCGAGCTGATGAAATGTCCTGACATTCCACTTTTGCCTTCTGCAGTTGAACATTGAGCCCAACCATACCACTCTGGCTGGACATGGACACGAACACGATGTCGTCATGGCCTCCAAACTGGGCATGCTCGGTTCAATTGATGCGAACACCGGGTCACCTGACTTGGGCTGGGACACCGACCAGTTCCCCATGGACGTCAAGAATGCCACATTCATTATGAGGGTACATCAAAATAAAATTTGTTCACCCAAGACTTGTTGTGATGGTGATCATGATTGTACCTTTATAGGCAGTGTTGGAACAAGGGGGTCTGGCCTCTGGGGGGCTCAATTTTGACTGCAAAGTTCGCCGCGAGTCCACTACTCTGGAGGACATGTTCATCTCTCACATTGGTAAAGAGATGCACAAAAAGAAAGTTCTTGGAATCGTAGTTCTTATCTCTTCGCCACCCCTCCCTCCACTTCCCCCTCCCCACTCCCCTCCTTGTCCCTTCACTCCACCCCTTTCCCCTATTCTTCACAGGTGCCATGGATACCTTTTCTCGAGCTCTGCTTGCTGCAGCCAAGATCCTCAGTGAGGGTGTTTTGCCCGGGGCCGTGAAGAAACGATACAGCAGCTTTGACAGTGGAATTGGAGCCAAGGTCGAAAAGGGAGAGACCAACTTCGAGGAGCTGGAAGTGAGTAAAGCATTGTAACCACTTACTTCAGCTAGAACACTGAACACCTCCTTAAAATAACTTTAATCAGAATGCTAATCAGGTGCCCCACACTCTAATCAGGATATTTAATCAGGACACCTCTCTGCCCCACACTCTAATCAGGACACTTCTATACCCCACACTCTAATCAGGACACTTCTGTGCCCCACTCTCTAATCAGGACATTTTAATTCAGACACTTTCCGTCCCCCACTCTCTGATCAGGACACTTTCTTCTGTTCCCAAAGTGTTCCCACCTTTAAATTAAATTTAGTCTGTCCTGATCCTCATCACTTTAATTCTCCACACTATATAGATGTACATCAAGACCCATGGCTTCCCACAACCTGTGTCTGGCGAACAGGAGAAGTATGAGGCCATAATGAACAAATATGTCTAAGCTTCTCTTTTGCTGCTGACATGCTTACTACTAGGATAAGGATTCTACCTCATGTGTGTGTGTTGATATACTCTGAACTATTTTTATGTACGATGTTTCAAAAAGAAAAGAGCTTTTGGTTTCTATATAAAAAATTGTGTATACAGAAATAAAGTGAAAGGAGAAATCAATAACACTTGTTATGTGTTTACCAACTGGTGGGAAGTAGCTTTGTATTGCAGTGTCATTGTGTGCACACTATAATGCATCATACATACATACAGACGAGGCTAGAAAATGAACACCCCATTAATTGACAGCTATTGAAAACTGGCATATGAGCCAATGATTACACGACCACGGCTATTATCTACATGGTCTCAAATGTCCTGGAGTATGTACTACCATGGTACTACTCACTAAACTTCCCTTCCTATGAAATGAATAATAGGTCCCAGGACATTAGACAGGTGGGCCTCTTCTAAGAAATCTAATTATGTTGTAACTTGTTAGGTGCTCTATTGCACCAGAACAAACCATAAAGAAACCATGCAAGTCACATTACAGTGGAACCTCTCTACTTGACATGTTGGTACCATCTTGAATACAGCTAGGGTGGATTTGCACATGAGAGTATTAGATCAGGATCAAATGTAGTGTCAATAATAATATGGATTATGGAGGCCCCACTGAAGTTGGTTCAGCCCACACTTCCAAAATACACAGTGGAACCATATGGGATCCAGCCTGTAGGTAGGTTGTCCTCTTTTGGAGGTCATTAAAATTTTAGTATAGAATGTATAAAGTATGTTACTGTTTTGTTGAGAAGTTTGTCGTCTTTTTGCCTATTAAGTAAGTTGGGGGGGGGGGGGGGGGGTCACTGGATGTATACTGTATGTGGATTGAAAATTCTTCATAGTGAAAACAGATGAATAATGAGATACTGAAACAAAGACTAAGTGAATACAATTATGAGAAAAAAAGAACTATCTTTTCTTTCCTTTGCTGGTTTTCTGAGGTTTAGGTTCCTTGCTCTCTTTCCAAGACTTCCTCCAACTATTACACTTCCAGGCAATGGCCACAATAGCCACCAGGATCAGTACCACCAGGTATACGTACATCAGCACCAAGTAAATCAGAGTGTTCCTGCACACTGCAGCGCCACTCTGCATCTCTACCACCAGGAATGTTCCAAATGCCAGCCAGCCAAGGAAGATGACGAGTGCTACGGTTGTGATGAGCATCCCCACACAGCCACAGATTTTGAGGGACTTTGAGCCACTGGAGAAGGAGAAGGAGGCAATAGAGCAGCCACAGACGAAGGCACTGGCGATCATGATGAGGATTATGATGCCTGAAGTCTGAGAGGAGAGGGAGAGGGGAGGGGAGGGAGAGGGGAGAGAGAGAGGGAGAGAGGAGAGGGGAGGGAGAGGAGAGGGAGAGGAGAGGGAGAGAGGGGAGGGAGAGAGGAGAGGGAGAAGAGAGGGAGGGAGGGAGGGGAGGGAGAGGAGAGGGAGAGAGGAGAGGGGAGGGAGAGGATTAACAGCCTTTTTTCCTCAAGTACATGATTGTATGCCAATCCCTTTGATGTAGAACATAAGGTTATCCCTTCGCCATAATTAGAGAGAACAATAGAGAACACAATAACATAACCACACACAATTGAATAGCTCTCTCTCTCTCTCTCTCTCTCTCTCTCTCTCTCTCTCTCTCTCTCTCTCTCTCTCTCTCAAAATCTTACAGGTGACTCGCATACTACGTGTCACCAATAACAATTATCCAAACACTTTCAGAATAATTATCCCAAAAATACACGCTGTAGTTCCTCCATTGTAAACATGTTTTAATCACTCACGCCTAGAAAGAAAACATAAGCATCCTTGTTGACAAGAGGGACCTGGATCTTAACTCCACACTGGACTCCTTTGGGTGCGTTCCTGGCCACACTTGCTATGAGCAAAACAACAATTGCATGAATAGTGGTTGGTGCATGTGTGGGGGTGGCTGGTCATTAATGGGTCATTACATTCCTCTACTATAGAATGTTGTAGATGACTCATCTTCAAAATTTGCTACTTATCTTTTGACCTACTGCACATAGCTGCAGAACTTACTTAGCATTGCTCCCCCAAGCAACATCACAACAGCAGAGATGATCAGACCAATCATTGCTACAAGAAAGAGAATAGGTCTTGATAGTAAACAACAGTTGTTAGCCATAAACATGTTGTTTTCCTTCAATACTTGGTTGATTGACTTACCCCAGCAAAGAGCTTGCGTCCATGGAGATGTCCGACAGACTGCCCCACAGCATTTGTTACAGCATCCCTGCATCTTATCTCCAAGGCCGTCTCCCTCTAAAGTGGGGAAACACCATTCATAGCTTTATTATTCTTGCCATAATTACGAAGTCACGTCCGAAAGCTAGAGTTTCATCGCTTGGTAAATCCATAGAGCCTACGGATATTTTATCCAGCCCTCCCTGGCTTTTACTACAGTACTCCCTACTAGCTAGTTACATCCTCGCTACGAAGAAATGCAATTAGCTAAGATTCTTACTTCTTAGTCTGGGTCCTTCTCCCCGCTTCGGGGCCCCTTCGCCCTTGGGCATCAAGCCCTTCATCTCCGCTTTGGCCTTCTTCTCGGCGCTCTTTGTCGCATATTTGACTAAAAGCGAAGACATGATGGTCAAAGATAAGTTCAACAACTAGCTAGCTAGCTATGCGGCTCAAATTTCTTGTTTATGAGCATGCGCAAACCATTCGACTCACACATTTTCGAATTTCCCGCCCGTCTTCTTGACCAAAGGGGAGTCTTGACTAAGAGATCCAATGCTTTTTATACTACTGTAGCCCAGTGATAAGCAAACCTGTCACCCAGTTAGATAAACCATGAGAGTTTATACAGTGAATAAAATTATAGGGGGAAAATAGCTCTTTTTTTTTTTGAGTCCTGGAGTTTAGAAGTTTTGAATGATTTGATTTCAACTAGCCTAGAGGTCATCAGTCTTGCAGCCGAGAACACCCATAGTGGCTCCTACCAGATGCAAACTCCCTGTGATCAGCACCTGCACATGATCAGCATCTGCTAATTCGGCAGATGGATGCGAAGAGAGGTCATTATGGTCTGGCAATGACCCATTGCAAAAACCATTGTTAGTCTGTCCAGGATGATCGAGCCACTTCATAAAATCACTGACACACGAAAAAATAAGAGCATTTTCCTCATTGAAGTCCAGAGAATTACCACTGTACCCACAGAGCACCTGCGGGTGAGGGGCACTGGTCACCAGCCCTTCCCGTTTCTTTTGGAGAGCTGACGTGATTTCATCAGAGCCGCCTTGAACGAGATGATGGAGTTGAAGCCATGCTTGGTGATTTTTGTGAACCGAGGCCATCTGGGTTGCAACTGAGACGGTTAAGTTTGTCTGATCTGTAAGAAAATAGGACAAAAAAAATGTTATTTATAGTCGATAGACTTCCATGTTGAAAGCTCAATCTCTTTAATTAAACATCCAACAGATGATCAGACGACAAGGTGTAAATTAATTCCCGAGAGGTGATTATGTATAACACTGGCTAGCAAAAGAAGTTTAATTAAAGGCCGTGCCAATTACACCAGCTAGGAAGTTTAATAAGTGAAGGAAAAAATATTCATTTCTAAAAAATTTTTTTTTTAATTTAAGGTGCAGTTCAAAAACGTTCAGCAACAAGAGAATACCATAGATCCCTTAGTCCATTATAATAGTGATCTGCTAGAGTGGTGACTTGATTAGTTTTCATATTATGTTCATACTTACCCTCACTTCACGACTGAATAGTTTCCCTTAACCAATATTACCAAACTACGAGCTAACTATTCGACAGGCCGACAGGCCAAGATAGGGAAAAAACATTAATGAAAAAAGATGTAGGGATGACCACTGCTTGAAAAAGTAAGGAAACAAGAAGGATGGAAATGGGATCAATCTTTGTTCTGTATATCCAGCCAACAATCCTTACATATACGCCGGGTAGCTTCAGATTATAGTGCAGTAATGTACGATACATAGTCATCAGCTAGGAAGTTTAATTAATGTGACAATCACCTGCTGAGTTCATTCCCCCAGAGGAAGCTATGTTGGGCGAGAAGGCTGCATACTGGAAGCCAACATCCTACATTTATCAAGCAACGGGACAAAATTTTTAATAGGTTCAAGCTCCGATGGGGTGGGCCTCAAACCAAACTCACCAAAAGAGCTTGCAATAGGAGCTTGGGGTCTCTCCTCTTGGTGACATTAAAAAGAAGAACAGAAACAACGGAGCCTCTATGGGAAGAATCAATCAATCAATCTGAAGATCATGACCCTCTCATTATTATTATTATGCTAGCTTTCCTTCAGACTATTTTGTCAAACCTACGTGATTTCCTGAGATTCTTTCAATGCTTCTGACTTGAACCAATCCGCACATCCCTGTGAAAATGAAATTTCCACATGATGAGTAAATCCAGGGGTGTATCCACCACTCCGGTTGGTCCTGTTTTTACTGAACCACTTTTATTATCCCACCTACAAAATACTGCCACACACCTTAAATGGCTACTTCATTTTCATCGTAAGTTGGACTTGGAAGTTATACTAATGGATTCATTGATGCCAAAGAATCACGACCATCTTCTTTTTTTTTTCAAAATGCACAAAAAAAATGGACATGGGCATCCAAAATTTCCATGCACAAGCATACCAGACCACTCAAAATTCTGTGGATACACCCCTGTAAGTCTGTGTCTTGTCAATCATGCTAGCACCCTCCCTATTGCCATCAGCCTACGTATAGTTCTTAACTGACCTTTAGACTTTGAGGGGTGTGGGCACCATCCAGATAATAAGTGATACGCCCCCTTTTTATGATCTCGTTTCGTCCAGGCCACCGACATTGTTCCAAACCTGTTGAGTGATTAGAGCAACCAATCACAATCAATCACTGGATCACATGACAGACCCTTCCTCACCTTGTCTGAACTCCTGTGTGATTTGAAAAGGCCTAGCCACGGGGACCCCATGATGCTGCTTCTCCACTTTACCTTCATCAAGATCTGCTTCTACGAAAAGAGTATAATGGCTCTCAAACTACTCTCAAAACACTCATAATAATTTGGCCCCTCCCTTTTATGGTTGCTCCTATGCCTTCGATAAATCCTGGGGGGAGAACCCTGTATAATTAATAGCTGACCTTTGGACCACATTCCCATGCCCTGGAGCCACGAACGACAGACCTGCAGAGCAAGGGAGGCATTGGCTTTCTGGTGGTCTCCTCCAAGACCCAGTTTGAGAGAAGCATCGTCTGGTAAAGAATACTCAAAAAGAGGAGGTGCTACATGTAAAGATGAAGCCTGCAATTACGAGATAATGAAGACAAACTGACAGACACTTCCTCTTTCCACCACATAATTATCATAAAGTTACTTTTATTAACCTTCATGTGTTAGCTATATAGTTCATACGCCATGGAAACAACCTATAGTGCAACCTCCGCTGAAGGAGACTCCAAAAGAGGACAATTTCTCAACAAAGGATAATCTAAAAGTACCTTTGTATATACACTCTATACATATAACCTCCATTTTTTTAAAAGACTACACTGAAAATAGTACTTGGGAGATGACCACTTTACTAACGCACCTTCAGTTCAGAGGCTTGTTCTTCTAAAACCCTCATGGGTCCGGGAAACTGTGACGAGGTGAAGGCCGGACAACCTGGTTTGCAAATGCCGCCTTTTTGCCAGGCTATCTTCTCTAGGGTTTCCCCTAGCAGTTCCATGTGGTCGTAACCAAGGGAACTAATGGCACACACTGCTGGCTTCCTGAGCAGTTATGGTTGATCTTATAAGTACATGTAAATTAAAGGGGCTTACTCACAGTATTATGTTAGTACAATCATATGCACCTCCGATACCAACTTCCACCACTGCCACATCAACCTGAGTGCAGAGAGAGAGAGAGAGAGAGAGAGAGAGAGAGAGAGAGAGAGAGAGAGAGAGAGAGAGAGAGAGAGAGAGAGAGAGAGAGAGAGAGAGAGAGAGAGAAGCATTTCTCTTCCCATAGTGCCCTGCCCACTTTTAACTTCCTTACCTTTTCTTTCAAGAAAACAAGAAAGGACATGATAGTCAGAAACTTGAAGTAAGTTGGCATTTGTAACTCCTGCACACACAATAAAATAATGCCCACAAGCTGTGAGATGAATAACAGACTCATACTTACCTTCCTCTCTTGCAACTTGTTATAACATTCCCAAAAATAGGAGACAAACTTTGCCTTTGAGAGAGGTTTTCCGTTCAGCCTGATCCTCTCTCGCACTTCGAGCAAATGGGGGGAACTGTAACGTAAGTCCGGAGGGCTCAAAGACGTTCCTACTTGCTATCTACATGTCTCTCCCTTACGAGAAGAATCCAGTCTTCAAATTGTGCTTCCTCAGCATTATCTCACACATGGCACACACAGATCCCTGTCCATGGTATCACAAGAGAGTCATATATTAACATCATATTAACTCTATAACCAACAGTACCTTTCCTTTTGTTCCAGTGACGTGAATTGCATTTAAACGGTTCAAATCGGTTAACTGGAGGGGGGGGGGGGATAAAAATTGCTGATTGTATATCCCGATGAAACTGATCACAATGGTGCTTCAATACCACATTAAAGGATTTGATATCTAAAAATGCATTGCTTTAACCAAATGGGCCCATCAGAGTGGTGCTGCACCTCTCTGGGGAGAACCTTGGTATTGAAATTAATTCACCTTCATTCCTGAACGTTCCAGATATTCATGCATGTGAAGCAACTTAGCTTCGAACTTGCGGTGGAAATTTTCATCCAGACGCCTCTGTACTGCCAAGGAAGGTGTGTCTGTATGGGTTAGTTTCTCTTTTCTCTGATCCAACGAATCAGCTGAAGTCTGCAACCCATTCAGAGCAGTCACTGCTTTCTGTAAATAGTCAAGTAGATAGCAGTTAGCTTTGGCTTCAGAATTCTTTGCTTGCTCTCACCTGGTACTCTGCATCTTCATCACTGCGTCTAGCAGTAGACATGCTTCTTCTTCCCTTGAAAAGCCAGCTGCAAGTTAGTTCCTCCAAGCGATGAATAGCTCGAAGCATTGCATCCCATCTCATAATAATTTATGTAATTATTGAGTACCACGTGGGTTCTATTTTTAGAATATTATTGTTACAAGGCCTAGCGCCTAGCTAGCTTATACTCTAGTGGTGGGTGGGCGGTGGGTAGGCGGATCGCAAGAATGGCTGAGAAGATAACATGAACACTTTTAGCAGATCCTCAGATTCAAGTGCACGACAAGAACAACTTGGGTGTTTGCTTACTCAGCACTTTGGTGTGCGCATGAGCACTATTATTTGCTGACTAGGCCTAGGGTGCCACTTGAAACTAGCTGTAGGTTTTTGCTTGCTAAAGAAGATGTTATACTTATTATCGTGGGCACTTGATGCAACTCTATGGACGGCGAAGGCAGCTTCGACAGTTCTCACTCATATTTGTGCCACAGCCGTATCTCTGTTCAAACTTCTACTTTTAGTGATAGAGACTATAATCCCCGCAGTTGTTGTTCTGGTGATTCAGGTTTCATCTGGTATCGTGTTCTTACTGGGAATCGTATTGGATATGAGTATCTTCGTATTTTCAATGGGATTCCATTTGTGTATGTGGCTTGTTGAGTGTACAATGTACTTAATGCACTTCATGACACTATTCCTCTCTCAAATGGTGCAATACATCATTGCATTACTGAGAGCATTTGTGGACCTAGATTGGCAACTATTTTTTCTGTATGTGAAGGAATTTTTTGTGACAATTGGCATTTTTATCCTCCTGTGCTTGGAGATATTCTGGAGTACGATTCTTCTCTTCGTAAGTGGTCTAACGTCTCTTGTTTTAGGACTCATAGCAAGTACATATGCTCTGTTGGCTCAAATGGTACAATATGTTGGTATGTTACTGAGAGCATGCGTGGATTTAGATTGGCAACTATTTTTACAATACACAAAGGAATTTTTCGTTGCAATTGGCACTTTCATCCTCCATAGCTTGGAAATACTCTCCAGTGCTATTCTTCTCTTCCTTAGTGGTCTAATGTCTCTAATTTCCAGTTTTGTGACAACTACATGTGCAATGTTGGTTTACATAGTAGATGTTATCATAACTTCACTTACAAGTTTTGTGATACTACCGTCATATATTTTTGATAAGCCATATAAAATGGTTGCATCTGGTGTATCAAAGATGGGTAAAGTGCATATGGTTGAAAGCACAGATTGGACAATGGTGTTTCTGATTGTTACTGGATTTTTGATCATAGTCTTGTTTTGGTGCCGAAATATGGGAAAGCATATTCACAGGAGAAGAAGAAGAGTGAGGGAACCACCCATGGATGACAGACTTCATCTACTACAACCAGAACCAGTGGCAAGAATGAATGCTCCAATTAGAAGAAATCTAACGACTGATTCTGGTACTGATAGAGGGCAAGAAGTAAGACTGAGGAGGAATGCTTCAGCACTTCAACCAGGACGGCCTACAAGAAACGCAAGGGAAATTCCAACGGGCCATCAAGTACAGCCTGCAAGAAATATAATTGCTCATGATGGTGGACTTGGAGAAATCAGAAGTAGACAGGAGGTTGGGATTCACCATTCAAGGCAAACAGCACCTATATTGGATGTTCACCCTGCAGCAGAGATTATGCAGGTGAGCGTATCAAGGCTGGAGGTGTTGGAGAAGGAATTGGAGAGAGAGCGAGAGTTAAAACAGTGTGTGGTGTGTCTGGACCGTCCTAGGAAGGTGATGATCATCCCATGCAATCATTATTGCTTGTGTCAAGAGTGTGAGAGGCAGCTGGACAAGTGCCCCATTTGCACAAAGAGAATTCGAAGAGTGGAGAAGATATTTGATTCGTGATAACCCAAGGCAAGAGTCACATAAACAGCCAATAAATTCCAAAATTTATAGACTACTTGGGTTGGTAAGGGTCGCAACTATTACGGCCGGCTCGGTACCAATTTGCGCATGTGCACATGTGTGTAGTGTACATGTAGTAAACGTCCATTTACGGAGAGTGTACGGAAGATATGCAGGAGTCAGTGCAGTCTGAAGATCAGTCATGCGGGAACCCTATAACCATGTTTTATTCTTATTGGGAATCGTATTGGACTTGAATATGATATTCTCAACAGGATTCCATTTGTGTAGGTTCCTTGCTGAGTATTTAACACACTTCATGACACCTTTAATGTCTGGCATCATTGTGTTACTGAGAGCATTCATGAATCTAGATTGGCAACTATATTTTCAAAATGCGATGGAATTTTTTTATGGCAATCGGCACGTATAACTTGGAGATACTCCTGAATACCATTTTTCTCTTTCTAAGTTGTCTAATATTTCTAATTTTTGGACTCATGAAAGTTACGTATGTAATGTTAGCTCAAATGGTACAATATACTGATAAAATGCAGGGTCAAATGGTGCAATGCATCAATATGTTACTGAGAGCATTCATGAATCTAGATTGGCAACTATATTTTCAAAATATGAAGGATTTTTTTGTGGCAATTGGTATTTTTATCTTCCATAACTTGGAGGTGCTCTGGAATACCATTTTTCTCTTCCTAAGTGGTCTAATGTCTGGACTCATGACAACTGCACATGCAATGTTAGTTCAAGTGGTACAGTATGTCAGTATGTTACTGATGGCATTCATGAATCTAGATTGGCAACTATATCTTCAAAATACGAAAGAATTTTTTACTTTTATCATTCATAACTTGGAGGTACTCTGGAATACCATTTTTCTCTTCCTAAGTGATATAATATCTCAAGTGTTTGGGCTCATAACAGCAATGGCAGCTTGCATGGTTGATATCATCCCAACTTCAGCCACATACAAAAAGATTGCATCTGGTGTATCAATGATATTGAAAGTATGGTTTGGAAGACTGTGCTTCTGACTATAACTGTGAGTGGAGTTTTAGTAGTAGTTTTGTTTTATGGAAAGTGTACTCGCAGGAAAGGAAGAAAAAAAGTTAGGGAACCTCCCATGCATGACAGATGCCAACCAGAACCAGCTCCTAATGTAAGACTGTGGGAGGATTGCATGGATGGGATTCGGACTCAAAGAAGTGTGGAGGCAGATATTATGCAGGTGAACTTATCAAAGCTGGAGGTGTTGGAGAAGGAATTGGTGAGAGAACGAGAGTTAAAGCAGTGTGTGGTGTGCCTGGACCGTCCTAGGAAGGTGATGATCATCCCATGCAATCATTATTGCTTGTGTCAAGAGTGTGAGAGGCGGCTGGACAAGTGCCCCATTTGTACAAAGAGAATTCGAAGAGTGGAGCAAATATTTGACTCGTGAATCCTGAACCAAAGGCAAACAATCCAACTCCTTCATTTATCCCTTTGTAAAGTTGATAATTATTTTTACTGTTATTGCTGTTTTCAGTCACACCCAAGGGAGGGATGTGGCTTGCAATGGAAGCTTGGCTACAGTAGCAGAGCACTAGCATAATTGATGAGTTTGAATTTACAGGTCCACCCTTTGCCTTTTACTACTGCCTATACTGCTGTTTTACTAACACTGATTAATTGGGGGGGGCTCCCCTAACCAAAATCATCTTCCCGCACCTATGCCATAGTCAGTTACTCATCTTTAGGCTTGCCCCAGGTTCATTAGTTTGTATGGGTGGGGTGTAGGAGAGCTTATTATTTACAGGTCCCCCTTAACACCAGTCACACATAGGTGTAGGAACCAGGGGATGATATCACGATATATAATACTCTTAGGGGAAGTTCTTTCCCACATATAAGTTCATTGCATACTTCCATTTGTGTTTCTGGCCCCCCCTCCTAAAAAATGAAGAAAAATACGTATACCATGAAATTGTTGTTCCCCCCAACCGAAATCATTTTTCCATACCTATGCCAGTCAAGTCCCTTGGAGTTATAGTCACCCATTTCTGAACCAGGCTTGTCCTTTGCTCATTTTGCATGAAATAGTGCAGTAGTACCCATCACCAGTTTCTATTGTGTCATGAATTTTTACACACCCAATATAATATCAAATATAAAGTAACATAAAAAGTGTCTTTCAATTATAAATGCTAAAGCTTATAAGAATGTACACTGATAGGGTGTAAGTAACAAAAGAAGTAATATATCCAGCATTACCACTGTATGTAGCCTCAGTTAATCTCGTCTCTGTCCAAGAAATAGAGATATAGATCATGGTGTAATGACATAGTGACATAGCTACCTTTAAAATATAGAAGACAACAAGGATGAGCAAAATGGCTGTTATTGTCAATGAGAAAAACCAGATGCTCAGAGATCCTCTTTCATGTTCCACTGCACTGGGAGCTGAGGGTGAAACACAATTGCAGTAAGGCTCAAGTTGGTATCTTTCTATGGAGGGGTGAATCAAATATCAGTACAGCTATTCGGTTCAGTTACACCATACTAGCTAGAGCAACCAATTAATTTCAGACACAAGAATGAATTTCAGTGGCGTATCTAGCAAGGTGCATGCTCAGGGTGCTCAAGCACCCCCCTCAGCTGCTAGCTCGCGGTTGGCGTATGTTCTTCTGTAAACAATATCAATGATGGAGACTGAAGCTAATGGCCAGTAGACACCCTCTCTTCTCACTGTAAGTGCAGCGGTGTGCTTGCGCATTGAAATAGTCAATGGGAATACCATTACGGAATATCTCTCATGGGTCATGGAAGATTCGAACGGAATGTGAATCCACTGTATACACTATCTAATAATCATTTAGATGTGATAGGACAATAAGGCCTCTCCAATAAAATCTCAAGTTTCTGGTTTAGTGCTGTGTATATTTCCATGAGGGGTAGCTGGTTATTATTATTTATTAAATAATAATAACCAGCTACCCCTCATGGAAATATACACAGCACTAAACCAGAAACTTGAGATTTTAATAATAACCAGCTACCCCTCATGGAAATATACACAGCACTAAACCAGAAACTTGAGATTTTATTGGAGAGGCCTTATTGTCCTATCACATCTAAATGATTATTAGATAGGTACCTGAAATCTATAACTACCGTACTGACTTGGAATTTTCTTCTCCATACAGATCACTTACTTTAAAACATCAATACAAAACATAGTATGTGCACACATTGCATATATCATCTTTTTTTAGAGAGAGAGAGCTATCCTATTATTCTACACTAACCTTTTCCACAGCTGATAAAGAGCGAAAAAAAGACTGCCATTGAGAAGAAAAAGTTGGAAGACATCTTATCGAATCCCGTTACACTGTAAATCGTCGTGATAATTATATTCATATTTAGTCTCTTGCAATTACCAATATTATTCATATTAAGCCTCGTACCAGTTCATGAGGGCGTGGCTCGCAGTCTACTCCAAGCTATGCCTTCTATCTCTACGCAAACCTGCTGGAGCTGGCTGCAGGATCTAGCCGAGATAACTAGGCTGGCCGAGGTCCACGACATTGGCTCGTCATGCTTAAGTTGTACAAGTTTGGAGCTCGAGGGAAAGGGTAGGTAGGAGATAAGATCCTAAACTGTTTATTAGCTAGCTGTATGCATTGGTAGCTAGCTGTATGCATTGATAGCTAGCTGTATGCATTGATAGCTAGTTGTATGCATTGGTAGCTAGCTGTATGCATTGGTAGCTAGCTGTATGCATTGGTAGCTAGCTGTATGCATTGGTAGCTAGTTGTATGCATTGTGATAAACCCAATTTCCTTTAAGATCCAGCCAATTTCTGCTTGAATGGACAGGAAACTAGAACTTCTACTGAAAATTCAAACAAATCCTCATCTAAAGAGAAAATTTTTGAATCGGGAAAGCAAGTTCAAGAGTGTAATGACATTGTCAATGAGGCCTGCCTCAAGGAGAAGAGTGTTTTTAATGGTGAAAATGACCTCACATTACCTCCCATCAAAGCACTAAAGAAAGAAGAAGAGAGTTCTTGCGTGGATACCACTTCGAAAGGTATCCACTTCCCCTCCATTTTCAATCAGTTGGAGCAGTTGGACTTCAGTGAGAGTGCAGAGAGTGATAGAGATGACTCATCAAACAGTGATGATGAAGAGACCACTGAAGAAGAAGAAGAAGAAGAAGAAGAAGAAGAAGAAGAAGACACTAAACAAAGAAGCAAGAAGTTAGATTTTCCTGATCTGGAGTCTTCCAGTGACCTCTTGTGGCCAGCAATTTTGCAGTATGTGAGGGAATCTGAGACAATGGCTGCGGAGTTCTTTGGCCTTGACAATAAGGAGTCAGTAGAGAGGAAGATGAGAGAGACCAGAGCTATGTTGTATCAGGATGAAGAAACATTAATACCATCCTTGTCAAGAGTCACATTCCCAAAGATTGAGCATGGGAGGAAGGAGGATATGTCTTCGCTAGTGGAGGAGAATTCAAAATCTGCTATGAGAGGTGAAGAGGGACTAGCAGACGATCATGAGGATAATATGTTTATTTGTGACTTCTGTGGGGAAAGAGTCCCCAGACTGAGTCTTCTGGCAGAGGTGGAGAGTATAGAAAAACCAACAGAAAAGGTATGTAAATAATTGTTAAGGTGGCAGGGGAGTGTTCCTCATGAATAATTCATGAGCTAATGAGGCGGGTTGTTGCACTGGCTATGAGTTGAAAATATAATTTCATACTGACTAGCACTTCCTACTCTACAACTGAGGGCAATCCAGACACTCTAGAACACTACCGCTGCAGAGAAACTCAACTGCTAAGTAGCCATACCTCTATCAATTTTTTTCACGTCAATTTTCTAGAACTGCTGCCATGTGCTGACCGTATAGTGTACTTATTCTTATTATATGAACCAGTGGGCAAGGCAACTTGAAGAAATTTTGAAAAGAAGCCACTGTAGGCGAGTATGGCCCATCGATCACTCGATCGATGGCTAAATCACATTAAATGTGATCAAAATTCAAGAGTATTTCTGGCTTATAGTTGCCCTGCATCTTGATTTATACAACTGGAATAAACACAAAAGACAGTCAACACAAGCCTGTAGTTCGAGAAAATTGATGTGAAAAATATCAATCAAGGCATGGCTGCTTAGTCTCTGCAACGGTAGTGTTCCTGAGTGTCTGGCTTGCCCTCAGTTGTAGTAGAGTAGGAAGTGCTATGAAACTGTAGTTTTAAACTGTAGCCAGTGCAACTACCCGCCTCATCAATTACATTCATGAGGAACACGCCCCCACCAAAGGGAAAATAACCAGCTTCAACACTTACAGGTTGGTCTGATAATGTAGTCACTATTTCTTGTGATTACTGACCACAGTTCTCGCTATTCAGTTAGTTGACTTGTTGGTAAAAGGGTCTAACCTGCAGAACCTCAGCTGCATGGATATAGTGTGTAGCCTCATACTCACTTTTTTCTACCATGCCCCACAAGAAAAGTGGCAAAGTTTCTATAACTGTCACATTTGAATGGGATCCTCCTCAAGGCAGTGGTCCTGCAGTCATTGTAGACACTTATGAAGTATTTTGTCTCATCAAATTGTATCATGGAATGTGACACTGAACTATAATGTAGAGTACACAGCCACTATCATTGTGCTGGAGTAAGCATACCTATCATGCTAGGCTAGGGTAGTTGTGCTATTTACTGATAACCAGTGAAGCAACTTCTTTTCACCTGTAGGATTACATTTGCTGCAAGGAGTACAGGGAGTATGTGATTCTAGTTGCAGTGTGTATGCGGCAGATGGTGGAGACGATGCGCACTAGACCACCAAGGATGATCTCAGTCAAGCCCCACACCAAAGTCTCAATCAAGAAAACTATGGAGCAGAAAGCAATGGCAATGTGAGGAAGATGGTCAGACAGCTAGAACACTGCATGGTCTCTAGATAAGGTAGCTATTATGAGAAAGAGTGGACACCTTTCTCACCTATGTAGCTAGTTAATTTTGAGAGAGTGTGTCATAATATCTCCCTGCTCTACATTACACCCAAGTGTCCAAGTGTCTTACACATGGAACAGTGAGATATCATGAAACAAACCCATCTCGACTATGGTCTGTTTTAAGCTAATTTTTGTAGCTTGCGCAGGAAACAAAAGTGGGAGGAGATTCAGAGGAGAAAAAAAATGAGAGCTGAATCTCTAAGTGAGTGCATATGATAATAATGATGGAGCATGTTTCCTGACTAGAGAACCATCCCTCCCTCTTTCTCCTGGAAAAAAGTAGCTAAGACTGATCAAAGATGTATACATTTCTTGCATCATTGAACACAAGGAAGGTTTGTGTACAGTTAAAATTCCAATATCAACAACCTGACATACCCAAGCAGTAAGCAATTCTAGAATCAAAATCGGATGAGATATTGACCGTCTTGAATACAATATTTGTGGCCGAGCTAGCTTAAAGTAACTAGACCTTCCAAGTCAATGTGCCCACCACTTAATATTATACTGTAGGACATGTGAAAGGTACCAGAACAATTCAATTCACACTGGAATCCTCTGGGGTTGTGGATAAGAGTTGGATGGTCAGACCAAAGTCCACTAAAACTCAAGATAACTCTCACCATAGGAAGAAGAAGAGGCAAGTTAGGAAGAAAGGAGGAAAGACTGAAGAGAAGCTTGAAGTGTTTGCTGCAGAGACATTAGAAAGATTACAGGAAGTATGTTTGCATTTTGACATGCTAGTAGGTAACTTACTTCATCAATGCAGACTGCAAGTCCTCCAGGAGCACTCGACGTAAGGTTTCACGATGACGGTAGATCATTGTATCTGAGTCTTTTGTCGGATGCAACAGGCTACTGCAGGTCTGATCTGTTCAAACTTGATGATAACGTGCATACGGCTCATCATTGTACTGCAGATATCCTTCAGGGCGTCTTGCTCTCGTCATTGTTTCACCATACAAAGGAGTCTTAACTTACCTGGCTTATGAGGTGAAGTATGAACTTCATGAACTAGCTTTACAATTTCACTAGGCGTAGTCAGTATCAATTGTAATACTATGTAATTTGGTTCCATAATTTAAACTGCTCAGTGTTTTGGTTCCATAATTTTTGATTCCAGGATTTGGACTACCCTCAGCTGTTGGCCTATGCAGACGAGTTAGGTAGGACATGTTGCTACTTTAGCAATGGAAATCTCCGACTCCTGAGCACTCCTCACTTTCTGGCTCAATTTGATCATGATGGCCACACTCGGAAGAAGCTGAAGGGTGCATTGAATGGCGGACCTGGTCCGGCCTCCCCTCGCTTCCAACCCATCTCCTTAGCACTGAATCTGAACAAACATATCACTTGTAAATGCAATCAGGTACGTTGTGTAAACCCAGCATTAAGAGACAAACCAGTCAGTACTCAATAGATGCATACACTAGATAAAGACTACTGATAACTATTACAATAAAGCCCCTCATAATGGGCCATCTCTGATGAGCGGCCAGCTTGCCTATTGTAGCCACTCTCCTCAATAATAAAAAAAAAAAACCCTTGAGATAGGGACACCCCTCTATAAAGGATAATACTTCATTCCCCAATGGTGGCCCTTTATAAAGAGGTTTAGTTATATTAGGCATTATGGACCTGCCAATTCAACATTGGTTATTATTTCGATAGGAAAATACCACTCTTGTCTTATCCTTCCCTCATGATCACATAAAGTTCACCATCTCTTCAAAATTGAAGCAAGTAAGTAGAAAGAGTGCTTAATGTTTAGTTTATGGCTGTCTCTCAGTGCTTTATTAGCTCCCTCCCTCTCCCTCCCTCCTTAGGATGAAGAGCCATCTTACTCCAACCAACTGCAGTCTGACATGCAGGTTATGGAGACTAATCTAGCTCAGACTAGAACACGCATTGGACAACTGTTGCACTCGCTCCAGAATGCCCCCCAGGCACAGAAACTGAACAAACTGGAATCCCTCTATGGCCCCTCAACAAACAGGGGGGCCAGACTTTCACACACATGGCAGCCAGCTAAAGGGGACAAGGAGGGATCACGCAAGAGGACCAGGAGTACAGGAGCAATCAACTTAAAGAAAAATGCTCCTCTGAACAGGCATTCAAAAGTTTTGACCTGAATGATAACTACTATAGATAATTTGTTTGTTTATTTCCAAGCTATTTCCAATTGAAGTCGATGTTCATTTTCTTCTCTTCCTTTCTCTGTGGAGAGGGAGGGGTGCTTCATACTATGCACACGTCCCCACGCCTTTGGACAAGGCTACCTCTGACAGGCATTCAATACTGATAATAATCGTTGTGTATTGTGTGATTATTGTTGTTTATTCGTATCTCGATCTACTCTGCATGGACAGATATTATTTGCTGGGACTGTCCATGGTTTGAATGTGGCAATTAAGAAGACGGCATACAGGTCCAAGGAGTATGCCACTAGTATTTGTTGCCTTGCCCTTCATGCGCTCTTCAAGCAAGCTGTTTCCATTTGAAGTGGATGAATCAATCTCCATAGCCAAATCAAAATCAAACCAAAATCATCTTCCCACGCCTATGCCACTCCATTGGTCAAACAGTGCACCAGTTTCTCATCCTTAGGCTTAGTTTGTATGGGTGGGGTGTAGGAGACCTCAGCAGTTGAATTTACAGGTCCCCCCTTACCTCCTACTGCTTTTCTACTAACACCAGTCACACTGATTCACATAGGTGTAGGAACCAGAAAAAAATAAATGAAGATGAATTATTTTTCTATGCCTATGCCAGTCAACTCCCTCAGAGTTAGTCAGTCCTCTCCTTCCACCCCTCCTGGAGTGACACTGTACTTCAACCTCACCAATTCTGAACCAGGACCTTCCAGAAGAAAGAAATGGTTTATAAAAGTTTCAGTGGCAGAGGCTTACTTCCTAGGCTTGTCCTTTGCTCATTTTGCATGTAGTACCCATCACCAGTTTCTCATCTTTGCTTTTGTGTCAGAAATTTTTACACACCTCAAATATTAAGTAACATAAGAAGTAATAAAATCCAAGAGTACCTACAAAGTCTTTTTTTTTTTTTGTACACATAGCTAATGGTGTAGCCTATAGCTATATACAGTTAATCTTGTCTCTGTCCATTCCGTCTCTGTCCAAGAAATAGAGAATAGATCATGGTGTAATGACATAGCTAGTGACATAGCTACCTTTAAAATATGGCTCAAGGTCCTCCCCTGAGGGCTGATCCGAGTCGAAGACCAGATGACGAGGACAAACAAAATGGTTGAGAAAAACCAGGTGTGTTCCACTGCACTGGGAGCTGAGGGTGAAACACAATTGCAGTATAAGGCTCAAGTTGGTTTCTTTCTGATTTCAGCAATAATAGGGGGTGAAATCAAATATCAGTATAGCTAGTCAGTTCAGTTACCAATTCTCGATTATCTCAAGAATGCAGTGCCTAGCTAGCTGCTAGCGCTACCCATCTGTTATAAAAACAATTTCTACGCCAACCTTTTCCAAAAAACGAAAAAAATACCGCCACTGAGAGGAAGAATTTGGAGGTCGACATCTTCAATGGATTTGGGAGAGCGGCACGCACTGCACTACAAAGTTTCTAGATATGCGCATGCTCATTAGGGTTATGCTCATGTGTACGTGTGTCATGTCAGGCCATACAGAGGTTTTCAGGTTGGTTGACCAGTAGAATTTGCGCATGTGCAAAATAAATTCATGCGAGTAAAATATACTGTCATACAAATGCAATGGTCTTAAATTTAGCGAGCACGAATTTAATTCTGCATTGTTGGCAAATTTTGTGTCAACCAACCTGAAAACCTCTGTATCTATATATATCCGGCCAGCATTCCTTGCGTATGACGTTTGACATGCGCAGTAGCCCACGATTTGGGAAGTACTATTTGCTGGAATTTTATTCTGGAATCTGGATCGTGGATTCTGGAATCTGGATTCTGGAATCTCATTTCGCGGTACCACGTGCCAAGAGATAGAGATGGATTTGAAGGTGAGTGAGTAAAGCTAGCTCATTCGTACCAAGCTAGTTGCTAGTTTTATCCTATTTAGAGTGATAAAACGATTTTGATAGAGTCTGATAATGACTCTGCGGTAGCCGTAGTACCAATGCCTCAAGCAGTCGTTACGCAACCTTAAATTTTAATTTTTTATGACGTCATGTTTGACTTGCCACGTGGGCAATTTTTTGTTGAAGAAGTGGTAGGTAGTTCTAGCCTCTCTACTCTCCTTTAGAGCAGTTTTCAGTGACCACGCTTGAAGTACCTATGCAGGAAAGCTGTAAAAACAAGCTATGTGTTTATGGAGTGTAGATAGCTGGGCACTCTGTTTTTAACGGGGAACTTCTGTTAGATGGATTAAAGAGCTGTACTTGGGTCTCGTTGGAAAGCGCGCTCTAGGACAACAGTGGAAAGCGTGCACAATTCAATAACCAGGTATGTTAAAGATAGTTATTTTAGCAGTAGATATGTCATTTTAAAGTAGATGTATAGGTGTCGAAAAATATAATCCACGAGATTAGGCCTCTCCAATAAAATCTTAAGTTTCTGGTTTAGTGCTTTGTATATTTCCATGCGGGGACGCTGGTTATTATTATTATTATTATTTAATCATGAATACCAGGTACCTGAAATCTATAGCGGAATTTCTTCTGGGCCCGAAAAAAGCTATATACAGAAAGTCATTTCTGGGCTTTCCACTTGTACGATCTAACAACTTCTTTTTCCCACACTCCAGCGAAACGCAGATGTGTGAGAAGCATTATTTTTGCAGTGAAGCAGCTGGTAGAGCTCGTTGTGCTGTGTCAGCATGCATCACGTGCACTCACTTGACTACTGAGCATGCGCAATATATTATTAGCAGATGATCAAATTTAGATGCGGGCGGTTGACCAGAAACTAACCATTTTATTGGAGTGGCCTTACAGAATGATAATAATAATAGAGCTACAATAAATCCATCTATCATCCTCACTTTCAATTTCAAAGTCAATTTCATCTTAAAAAACGAAGTCCATAATATCAACATCATGATCTCTCTCTGTGGTGTTGCAGCAGTTTCTGCATTCATATCCAGCTGAGCAAGAGTTCGCCTTCTTTCTACAATTGGTTCACACACCTGTAACCTCTTATCACACCTGTAACCTCTTATCAAACTCTCAAGTCTATTCCTGATGGTCTTGATGTTTTCATTAGTGTCTCACACTACAGCGAGTGAGTTATTCTTTATGGACCATCTGTAATAATTATGATAGTGACTGAAGTATTGTCCCCACAGGTGCAGAACCCAGCAGGATCTCTTCCAGTGCTTCATTGGAGGCTGTCATCCCATTTTCAAATTTTGTTCTGAACCACGGATGTCATCAAGCCATTTATGATGCTGTTCTTCCACCGACAATCCCAGGTTATTGAACATAGAGTAGTGGGTGGCCGGACATTGTGTAATAAAACCTTTTGAAGTACACCGTACCCACTAATTGTAGGAATTCCAAATAGCCTGACTTCCAGTTTAAGGGTAACCCTTAGGCAGCTTTAGTATTAGCCAGTGGCTAGTTGGTTCGCCTTGTGCCCATTTTGGACACTAAAGTTATAAAATAAAGGTTCCTGAAGCAGTACTTCTAGTAATAAGGAAGCAGAAAAGTGGCTTTACCTCTCCCACTGAAAAAGGACACATAATCACAGCCAGTACATACCAACAGTGTCTGAAGAACATGGGGTAACTCTGATGGTGTGAGCTTGCCTAGCTCTGGATCAGTAGTCTGACGTAGCCGACCCTTTACCTTCCTTTTCTTGGGGGCGGGGGAAGGAGAAAGGGTCTGGTGACTCTAGCATCAACGACTTGTGTCGCGCATGAAAAACAACACTTGGATTCATCATGTGATATAGCCATAAACTTTTGTTTCTACCACTTTTTGGAGCCTGCCCCTTGCTTTTCTATGGGATTAAGATCGACTCGATAAGCCCTTGATGGGATCGATCGTGGCTGTAGCTAGCTGTTTCAAGTGAGATGAGAAGTTATCAGCAGGTGGATCAATTGACTTATATGGCATTATGAGGCTAGGGGAGCGAGCATTAGGTGTATGGGACGTACTATTCAAACACTGTTGTGACTCCAAGGCTCTTGTCACTTGATCCCCACTTCTTAGACCTCTCCAAGAATTCTCCTTTCTCTAACTACTGCTTTTCACGCAAATTACTTGCGCACGGTTTATGATTGCCATGATGTAATGTTCAAAAATGACATAAGTTGTATATGCTAGAGTCACCAGACCCTTTCTCCTTCCCCCCACCCCCAAGAAAAGGAAGGTAAAGGGTCGGCTACACCAGACTACTGGATCAGCTTCTAAGGCCATAATCAGATTTTTGAGGTGAAATAGCCTTAACTCTCTGGCACTATAAAGGCTGATTTATGCAATTATGTCCTTGTTTTTGGAAAAGTAACCAGCCACCTAGGTGTATGGCTAGGATCTGCAAGTACCCTTGTTATATCCCTTCTGCAGGTTTGACAGATTACTCCATCTTCAGGGACATCAAGGCTTGATATGTACCTGTAACCCTCTACATTTTTCCACTTGGATGGCGTATTCAGATGGATTTTTCCATGGCAGAGGTAGCAAGCTTCTGTGAGGCTGGTGGTCTGCTCTGTCATTGCACTATAGCTATATGCATTAGTGTACTGATAACCTTTTTTAATGATAAAATATTACCATGTATATTCGTTTGTTCCTTCTCTCCCTCAGAATACACTCAGCAGCAGTTGAAATACTAAGTAATAGGATTGTTTACCTACTTATCAACCTACATACAATTATAAACCACAAGTACACTTACCTTAACCACTTTCAGCTGCACAGTGAATGCAGCTGGACTTTGCACGCGCAAGTACACTGCTGCCGATCGTGCACAAGTCCATACTTGGATGATTGTAAGCTAAGGATGTCTGAATAGTGTTGGAGAAAGTAAAGCTTTAGATCTGTGTCGGAAAATATTATACCACGCTAGTTAGTACATCCTTTCAAAACAGGTATGTTGCGTGTTTGGTGCCCGTGCAAGTGGATTTTGGCAGTTGTAAGCGATTAAGTGCGTTAATAGTGTACTAGGAAGGTTGTGTGTCCTCGCTAACAAATTTCAAGTCCAAGAATGCACAGGTAACGGAATAAGAAAACGTTTTCTAGAGGTGCTGTTTTGATTCATCGTGCACCTACGGCAAGAATTGACATTTCCGGTAAAATTAAATTTCAATGGGGCTCAATTGACTTCCGGTTTGGTTGCGTAACGACTGCAAGTTTCCTCGAGGTAAAGTTTTGTTTTCCAATTAAAGCGCCTTTTGTGAGTTGTCTTTTTTTCTTTCAGTGTTATAGAAATATCTTCCACAACTGATTGTGATGACATCCCAGGGTGTTCGTATAAACTTAGTGCTAAAACAGCAATACATATCAAGAAGAAAAGGAAGAGCCATGTCTTCAGGTACCACAAACAATAGATAATCTAGTGAATTTATATGGAAGTGTATTATTAGACCTCTCTCATCAGACAGTGATTTTGGATCTCCTTTGAAAAAAAAATGTAAACGAAAACATTCACTTTATAAATCAAGGTAAACATTTTAATGAGATGTATGTGTATATATATATATTTTTTATTATAGGCCTTGTCATGTTTCAAGTGATAGTGAACTAAACTCTCCTATGAAAAACAGAATTGAAGTATCCGATAGTGATTATACACCTCTGAAGAAAAGGTAAGGATTATGTGAGCGAGGGAGCAACTGTTCTGTGATACATGACCTTTGACCTCCATGAATGCATGGTGTACATATGGATCATCTGCTATAGTTAGAGAGGAAGAGCTATCAGATGCTCAATAGAGAGCATGCATATGCAGTTGCACTTAACTGCGATCACATCAGATATGATTATCTAGGTCCAGGGGTGTGTCTAGTGATAGTGAGATCACCTCTCCAATAAAGATGACTTCGTCGTATTCCATTGATTCAGATGAGGAAAGGTATTTCTTTGCTATATTTTGCAGGGTTACATCTTTAATTCTTATTTATAGAAACATCAAATTGTATAATGACAACCCTAACTTGCCTGTGTATCAGTACACAAAATGTCGGTATAATGTTCAGACAATAGTTGAAATTCTGCTGAACTCCAAGCTTTCATTAAGCAAGATTGCTACCACTTGACCAGTATCTATTCAAGACAATGCTACTTTTGTCGTTGATCTCAGCAAGCTTCAGAAGAAGGAAGACATACGGGCTGATGATCTAGGATCTTGGCGATGTAATGGAAAACGTTTTATGAAATGTGAAGTTGATAAGAAAGGAAAGGTTATAGGATTAATTTCTCAATCCAGGAGACATTTTGGCATCCAGTACACAGTAGTAAGGAGGTACTATGAACATGCTAATCAAGAGACTTCAAGAAAACTATTGCTGAAATAATTGGTGAGTCTGATAATTTAGAGCACCTATTTCTTATTCATCTGCTCTGAATACTATGCAGTCTTGAACATAATGGTTCTTGTCCCCACATAATTACTAAAATTAGGTGTAGTATGTCATGTGACTTGTTACTGTTTAGATCCATCTGGAGACCAGTTGAATCGTGCCCTTGTGCAGTATGTTTTTAATGGACCACCTCATCCAATCATACAAAAACCACATGGTAACTCCAAGGAAGCAATTCGCACAAGTCCTAGTACACTCCAAAAGCTAAAGGAATGTAGTAAGACAAGCACTGTAAAACGTACAATTTATGCCATTACAAAAGAAAAAGGTGGCATAGTTGATGCCAAAGCTGTTGGTGATTTACCCCGTGATCGTAAACAAGTGTACAACATCCAGAATTGAGACAATCCTCAAAGTAGTGATGCACTTTTAAGTGTAATGGCTATGTGCAAAGAAAGTTTTGGGAAAGAAAGTGAGCAATTTGTTCGTATAGTGACATCTGCACCAGAGCCAATGTGTATTCTCTGCACAGATTCTCAACTTTTTGATGTGGAACGATTCTGCACTGGTAGTGGAAATTTTTGCCCATTGACTATTGATCCCACATTTGATCTTGGTGATTTTAGCGTGACAGTAACCTGTTATCGCCATTTACTTCTACAGAATCATCAAAATGCTGCAAAAAGTCCTGTTATTGTTGGGCCTATGTTAGACCAGACGTTAGACCCTTATGCTGGAGTTCCGGAAGTGCCTGGGGCTGGCAGCGCCAGACTAGCCACTCTCCTCGGTAGTAAAAAAACCCTTGAGATAGGGACACCCCTTTATAAAGCTTCATTCCCCAATGGTGGCCCTCTATATTAGAAGTTTAGTTATATTAGGCATTATGGACCCGCCCATTCAACATTGGTTGTTATTTCAATAGGAAAATAAGACTCTTATCTTATCCTTCCCTCACGATCACAAAGTTAACCAACTTTTCAAAATTGAAGCAAGTAAGTAGAAAGAGTGCTTAATGTTTAGTTTATGGCTGTCTCTCAGTGCCCTCCCTCTCTCCCTCTCCCTCCTTGGGATGAAGAGCCATCTTACTCTAACCAAATGCAGTCTGACATGCAGGTTATGGAGCTCAGACTAGAACACACATCGGACAACTGCTGCACTCGCTCCAGAATGCCCCCCAGGCGCAGAAACGGAACAAACTGGAATAGGGGGGGCCAGACTTGCACACACATGGCAGCCAGCTAAAGGGGACAGGGAGGGATCACGCAAGAGGACAAGGAGTACAGGAGCAATCAACTTAAAGAAAAATGCTCCTCTGAACAGACATTCAAAAGTTTTGACCTGAATATAGATTTACTGATAATAATTGTGATTGTTTTGTTTGTTTATCTCTTTCCATTTGAAGTCGATGTTCACTTTCTTCTCTTCCTTTCTCCGTGGAGAGGGAGGGTACTCCTTTAATGCTTCATACTATGCACATGCACAGTTCCAAATGCACATGATGAATGCATTGATTAGTACTTGTGGTCATTGTGGTTTTGTGGCCCCTTGGTATATACTTTAATTTTTTTGTTTCTAATGTTGTTATTGTTAACTAATGTAGCTACATGTAGGCATTGACCCACAGGCATTGATCTGAAACTTCATGTGTGTACCTGTGCTGCACTGACACCAATCTCACGTCCCCACACCTTTGGACAAGGCTACCTCTGACAGGCGTTCAAAAGTTTTGACCATCAACTACATATGATTTAGATTTACTGATAATATTGTTGTGTGATTGTTGTTGTCATCATTGTTTGTTGTTATCTCTTCAAGCTGTTTCCATTTGAAGTGGATGTTCACTTTCTTTTCTTATATTGTTCTGAACTACCAGGGAAGGAGGAGGTGGAAGGAACAAGGGAGGTAGGAAGGGAAGGGGGGGAGGGAGGGGAGAAGGAACAATCAATCATGCTCCTTTGGAACACTAGGGTGCTTACCCTCTTCCATTTTCCTACTCTCTGCCATTAATCTCTTGGCTTCCTTCATCAACAGCCTCTTCTTCTTGCCAGAGAGATGGACGTTAGCCTTTGGATTAGTCCTGTCATATCATGAAATGAGACACACATTACACGATAAAAGGGTGGCTATGTACCTGGTTTGACGTAGCATATCCTTAGTAGTGCTCTCTAAGGTGTGTTCACTGTGGCCTCTTGCCGTGAGTCTTTTCAGGGCTTTTATCTTCATTTTGGTCTCTTTGCGAACATCTTTCTTGCAGAACTGATGGTTGAAAGAGAGAATACAAGATTTGATCACATGCTGTAACCTCCCAACTCTACTCACAGCTGCTTTTGGTTTGTTAATTCTTCCTCCTCCAGCACTACCCATCATTACTATCCCAGCTGGTAAAGGGTCGCTGCACGTAGCGGCGCGGGTCGCGCGCTCGCTATATAGCGCGCGCTAGCTAGCTAGCTAGCTAGCTAGCTAGCTATCACCCTTTACCTAATGCAGCTATGAGTAAGGCGCGAAAACTGGGCTATTAACAGCTAAGGAGCTGCGATTGGGTGAGTGTTATACAGGTATGGCTATGTGTCTCCCTGTACTCTACAGTGAAGATTAAGGCAGGAGATGAAGATGATGGATTTGTAAGTTGTGAATCCATTTATAGTGGGGGAAACAGACTGCATTCATACATGAGGGAATCCAAAATGTGTTACAAAATTATGGTAAACATGAATCTTTTTTATGAATAATGTTTATACTTAACTCAGCACTCGGCAATAATGATTGTCACTATATCTGCATGCTATTGGTGTATTGGGTGGTAAGGTATGGCTATGTGTCTCCCTGTACTCTACAGTGAAGATTAACAGTATGCACCGCCATTCTCAGCTACCATCTGCATGTAAAAAATAGCAGACTTCAAAAAAAATAAGGTGTATCAATTGAGATTATAATCAATATAGGAGTCTGACCTCCATTCAAAGGAATGGCTAGCCACACTCATGAATTTCTTCAAAAGTTATGTAACATTCTTAGAAGATGTTGAGACTCCAGTCTAACTACTGGGTATGCCCCATCATTCATCATTGTGAGAGTTTCAGGTAGAAATTTTGTGGCAGTATTCCACAGGGTTGATCATCCCTACATACATGCTGTATAGTTGTTGTTTTTTTGTGGGATAAATTTTCGTGGTTTTGAACGATTACTATGGGAATTAGTTCACGCTTCAATACAGGGAGTACAGGGAGTATGTGATTCTAGTTGCAGTGTGTATGCGGCAGATGGTGGAGACGATGCGCACTAGACCACCAAGGATGATCTCAGTCAAGCCCCACACCAAAGTCTCAGTCAAGAAAACCATGGAGCAGAAAGCAATGGCAATGTGAGGAAGATGGTCAGACAGCTAGAACACTGCATGGTCTCTAGATAAGGTAGCTATTATGAGAAAGAGTGGACACCTTTCTCACCTATGTAGCTAGTTAATTTTGAGAGAGTGTGTCATAATATCTCCCTGCTCTACAATACACCCAAGTGTCCAAGTGTCTTACACATGGAACAGTGAGATATCATGAAACAAACCCATCTCGACTATGGTCTGTTTTAAGCTAATTTTTGTAGCTTGCGCAGGAAACAAAAGTGGGAGGAGATTCAGAGGAGAAAAAAAATGAGAGCTGAATCTCTAAGTGAGTGCATATGATAATAATGGAGCATGTTTCCTGGTTAGAGAACCATCCCTCCCTCTTCTCCTGGAAAAAAGTAGCTAAGACTGATCAAAGATGTATACATTTCTTGCATCATTGAACACAAGGAAGGTTTGTGTACAGTTAAAATTCCAATATCAACAACCTGACATACCCAAGCAGTAAGCAATTCTAGAATCAAAATCGGATGAGATATTGACCGTCTTGAATACAATATTTGTGGCCGAGCTAGCTTAAAGTAACTAGACCTTCCAAGTCAATGTGCCCACCACTTAATATTATACTGTAGGACATGTGAAAGGTACCAGAACAATTCAATTCACACTGGAATCCTCTGGGGTTGTGGATAAGAGTTGGATGGTCAGACCAAAGTCCACTAAAACTCAAGATAACTCTCACCATAGGAAGAGGAAGAGGCAAGTTAGGAAGAAAGGAGGAAAGACTGAAGAGAAGCTTGAAGTGTTTGCTGCAGAGACATTAGAAAGATTACAGGAAGTATGTTTCAGCCTTTTGCATTTTGACATGCTAGTAGGTAACTTACTTCATCAATGCAGACTGCAAGTCCTCCAGGAGCACTCGACGTAAGGTTTCACGATGACGGTAGATCATTGTATCTGAGTCTTTTGTCGGATGCAACAGGCTACTGCAGGTCTGATCTGTTCAAACTTGATGATAACGTGCATACGGCTCATCATTGTACTGCAGATATCCTTCAGGGCGTCTTGCTCTCGTCATTGTTTCACCATACAAAGGAGTCTTAACTTACCTGGCTTATGAGGTGAAGTATGAACTTCATGAACTAGCTTTACAATTTCACTAGGTGTAGTCAGTATGAATTGTAATACTATGTAATTTGGTTCCATAATTTAAACTGCTCAGTGTTTTGGTTCCATAATTTTTGATTCCAGGATTTGGACTACCCTCAGCTGTTGGCCTATGCAGACGAGTTAGGTAGGACATGTTGCTACTTTAGCAATGGAAATCTCCGACTCCTGAGCACTCCTCACTTTCTGGCTCAATTTGATCATGATGGCCACACTCGGAAGAAGCTGAAGTGTGTATTGAATGGCGGACCTGGTCCGGCCTCCCCTCGCTTCCAACCCATCTCCTTAGCACTGAATCTGAACAAATATATCACTTGTAAATGCAATCAGGTACGTTGTGTATACCCAGCATAATTGTATTAAGAGACAAACCAGTACTCAATAGATGCATACACTAGATAAAAGACTACTGATAACTATTACAATAAAGCCCCTCATAATGGGCCATCTCTGATGAGCGGCCAGCTTGCCTATTGTAGCCACTCTCCTCGATAATAAAAAAAAAAACCCTTGAGATAGGGACACCCCTCTATAAAGGATAATACTTCATTCCCCAATGGTGGCCCTTTATAAAGAGGTTTAGTTATATTAGGCATTATGGACCTGCCAATTCAACATTGGGTATTATTTCGATAGGAAAATACCACTCTTGTCTTATCCTTCCCTCATGATCACATAAAGTTCACCATCTCTTCAAAATTGAAGCAAGTAAGTAGAAAGAGTGCTTAATGTTTAGTTTATGGCTGTCTCTCAGTGCTTTATTATCTCTCTCCCTCTCCCTCCCTCCTTAGGATGAAGAGCCATCTTACTCCAACCAACTGCAGTCTGACATGCAGGTTATGGAGACTAATCTAGCTCAGACTAGAACACGCATTGGACAACTGTTGCACTCGCTCCAGAATGCCCCCCAGGCACAGAAACTGAACAAACTGGAATCCCTCTATGGCCCCTCAACAAACAGAGGAGCCAGACTTTCACACACATGGCAGCCAGCTCAAGGGGACAAGGAGGGATCACGCAAGAGGACCAGGAGTACAGGAGCAATCAACTTAAAGAAAAATGCTCCTCTGAACAGGCATTCAAAAGTTTTGACCTGAATGATAACTACTATAGATAATTTGTTTGAAGTCGATGTTCATTTTCTTCTCTTCCTTTCTCTGTGGAGAGGGAGGGGTGCTTCATACTATGCACACGTCCCCACGCCTTTGGACAAGGCTACCTCTGACAGGCATTCAATACTGATAATAATCGTTGTGTATTGTGTGATTATTGTTTATTCGTATCTCGATCTACTCTGCATGGACAGATATTATTTGCTGGGACTGTCCATGGTTTGAATGTGGCAATTAAGAAGACGGCATACAGGTCCAAGGAGTATGCCACTAGTATTTGTTGCCTTGCCCTTCATGCGCTCTTCAAGCAAGCTGTTTCCATTTGAAGTGGATGAATCAATCTCCATAGCCAAATCAAAATCAAACCAAATTCATCTTCCCACGCCTATGCCACTCCATTGGTCAAACAGTGCACCAGTTTCTCATCCTTAGGCTTAGTTTGTATGGGTGGGGTGTAGGAGACCTCAGCAGTTGAATTTACAGGTCCCCCCTTACCTCCTACTGCTTTTCTACTAACACCAGTCACACTGATTCACATAGGTGTAGGAACCAGGGGACTCCAAAAAAAATAAATTATTTTTCTATGCCTATGCCAGTCAACTCCCTCAGAGTTAGTCAGTCCTCTCCTTCCACCTCTCCTGGAGTGACACTGTACTTCAACCTCACCAATTCTGAACCAGGACCTTCCAGAAGAAAGAAATGGTTTATAAAAGTTTCAGTGGCAGAGGCTTACTTCCTAGGCTTGTCCTTTGCTCATTTTGCATGAAGTAGTACCCATCTAGCCTCGTTCCCAGGCCTTCCTCTCTCACGTACCGCACGGGAGGAAGAGAAGAAGAAAAAGAAGAAAAATAAGCGAGATGAAGGCGCTAGGCGCGCGCCGCGCCTGGTACATCTTATCACGTGAGTGACGTCACAAACAGCGTGATATTTGAGTGTGGGCGATATACAAGCTAACTCATGACGTCAGAAAACAAGCGCCCCACGCGATCTCTTCCGGAAGGACTGAAGCGATTTAGATCGAGCAGACTTTAGACTTCTACACGAAATAGTACACAGTCCAGCATGCAATGTAGGTTAGCGTAGCGACTGAAAAAACCAGTCGAAAACTCGCTAAAGCCAGATGACCTGTTGTCGCTGTAACCGTACAGGCAAGTGCCAGAACTGTTCTTGTGTGAAAGAAGGGAAGGAGTGCGACAACTGCCTGCCAGGCAGGCTGGGGAGATGTGGGAACAGAGTCATCAATGCTGCAGCCGACAAGACTCATACTCAGACGTCCACTCCAAATAATGCACACTCATCGCTCAGACAACCTTCCACAGAATCATCACACCAATTATATCACCACCAGTGTGAGCAAGAAGAAGAGCTCGATTCTAACTCAACAAAGGAGAATAACAAGGAATCTCCTTTACCTCCCTTTCAGCCTGCCAGTGAACCATCTTTCGTGTGGGGGGAGGTGGATGGTGAATGTTTCATAAAATTGATTGATGCCTGCTACAAGGAGGTAGTTCACTGGAGAAGGAACTACTTCATGATACCATCAGGAAAGGCCGGCAAGGATTTCGTCACAGAACTCACCAGGTTGTTAAGAGCTTTTGCTGATGGGTCCACTCTAGAGTGTGTTGCTCTTAAGGCTGCAATGGTAATGCCTCCGCTATTGTTACAGAGAACATCCAAGAACTCTAAATCAAGAGACCATACAGTCCTATTAGAGTGTCGTTTGATTGAGTGGAGAAAGGGAAATATCAATGCTCTTTTATATGAAGGAAGAACTTTACAATCAAGGCTACCAAAACACGGGCAACGAACGAAATCGAAAGAGCAGCTTGCACACATGTTTTCACAGATGATGGCTAAAGGGAAGGTAAAGGATGCCTTATGCCTGCTTTCAAATAAAGCAAAGGGCAAGGTGTTACCCTTGGATGGAGAAGTACCAGGCAGCCAAGACAAAAACGTACATCAAATATTACAGGAGAAACACCCACCTGCAAAGCCTGTAAATCCCTCAGCCGTGTTGGAAGTGTCAGAACCATTGGGGCCTCATCCAGCGATATTTGACAGTATTGATGGCGATTTAATCAGACAGGTGACGATCCGGATGAATGGTGCTGCCGGCCCCTCTGGTTTAGATGCAGCAAGTTGGAAGAGACTCTGCACTTCCTTTAGAGCTCAGTCCACTGATCTTTGTGACTCGATTGGTAAACTTGCTCGGAGACTAGCCACTGAGTTTATTGATCCATCTGCTCTTGCGCCTCTCACGGCCTGTCGTTTGATTGCTCTCGACAAAACTCCAGGAGTAAGACCAATTGGAGTAGGGGAAGTTTTGAGGCGAATAATTAGCAGAGCAATCTCCTTAACCCTAAGGCTTGACATCAAGGAGGCTGCTGGTCCTCTTCAACTGTGTGCTGGACACGAGAGTGGATGTGAAGCCGCTGTTCACACCATGAGAGAGATTTACAATGACCCAGCCACTGAAGGTGTCCTCCTGATAGACGCTTCCAATGCATTCAACTCTTTAAACCGAAAAACAGCCCTGAGAAATATTAGAGCACTTTGTCCACCACTAGCCACATTCCTCATCAACACCTACAGAAATGACGTCAATCTATTTATCGATGGTGAAACCATTCTTTCAAGTGAAGGTACTACACAAGGAGATCCCCTAGGCATGGCTATGTATGCCATTGCCACTGTTCCTCTGATTCACAGGTTATCATCTGTTCCAGTCAAGCAAATATGGTATGCCGATGACGCTGGTGCCGGCGGAAATCTGGATGGCTTGCGCAGCTGGTGGGATCAGCTGTGCTGTGAGGGAAAGAATTTTGGCTACTACACAAATTCATCAAAGTCGTGCCTTGTAGTGAAAGAAGAAAAGTTGGCAGAGGCAAGAGCCATTTTTGATGGGTCGGGGATCTCAATTACATCCGAGGGTCACAATTATCTGGGTGCTGCAATCGGTATAGAGAGCTTTGTGAAGAACTATGCAGCTGACAAAGTGCAAGCGTTCCTGGAAGAAATCGATAAGTTGACCACTATTGCTGCCACTCAACCTCATGCCGCCTACTCTGCCCTCACTCATGGTCTCTCCAGCAAATGGACCTATCTCTCGAGAACAATACCAGACATTTCAAGCATTCTACAACCAATTGAACAAAAACTGCACCGTGAATTCCTACCATCAATCACTGGGCAAAATCCATTCAATCAAAACGAGAGAAACCTGATGGCCTTACCAGTTCGCCTTGGGGGATTGGCAGTCAAGAACCCAGCAGAAAACTGTTCCAGCTTTGAAAACTCAAACTTTGTAACTGCCCCATTGAGGAAGCTGTTACATGAGCAATCTGAGACCCTTCCATATCAATCGTTGTGCGATCAGATAGAGGCTAAGAATGAGGTGAAGAAACGAATAAGACAAGCCCAAGAGGAGGCCTCAACAAATCTAACTGACGCCCTTCCGGCACCCCTACAACGTGCTGTGAATATCGCAAAGGAAAAGGGTGCATCAAGCTGGCTCACAACTCTTCCAATCGCTGAGCATGGTTTCAGTCTCCACAAGGGTGATTTTAGGGATGCTTTGTGTCTGCGTTATGATTGGAAGCCTAAGGGGCTCCCCTCTAGGTGTGTGTGTGACAAAGCCTTCACAGTGGAGCATTCTCTGAGTTGTCCTCGTGGGGGTTTTCCCTCCTTACGGCACAATGAGTTAAGGGACATTACAGCAAAGTGTATGAGCGAGGTGTGTCACAATGTGGGGGTTGAACCTCCACTTCAGCCCCTAACTGGTGAGGCTATGAGCTACAGAACAGCTAACATTGAGGATGGGGCTCGCCTTGACATCATGGCCCAAGGGTTCTGGGGAGGTGATAAAGTGCGTGCATTTTTTGACGTACGGGTATTTAACCCTTTCGCACACACCTATCAAAATCAATCTCTCACTGCTACCTTCCACAAGCACGAGCAGGAAAAAAGAAGAGCTTATGACCAGAGAATACGGGAGGTTGAACACAGCTATTTTTCACCCCTAGTGTTCACATCCTCTGGTGGAATGGGGCCAACTGCCAAAGTTGTATATAAGAAACTAGCTTCAATGCTGGCAATGAAACAAAACAGACCTTATAGTCAAACGATGGATTGGCTGAGGTGCACCCTAAGTTTTTCCCTCCTAAGGTCTGCTATCATGTGCCTGCGTGGATCAAGATCTCGTGCTGGTCAGCCCGCTCACCACAATCTGGAACTGGATGGGGGCACCATAGATCGGGCAATCAATGACAGCAGATTGGCCTGTTCGCAAGACACTGCTTGACTTGTAACTCACCTTAATTTCATTGTTTTATCAGTTCAGTTTAATGATATTCACTATAAAAGGAAAAAAAAAAAAAAAAAAAAAAAAAAAATGTAGCTTGTTACGTAGCTAACTAGTAGTAGCTAGATAGTTAGCTCAATACTCTTGGGTCTACTCCTGATCTTCACCATCCTAGATGTCACAGACTGCTCCAGTATAGGCCTAGGACAAACTGAAGCATTCAAACTTACGATCGCGAAGACGGTCTGATCTGTTTGATGGTCCTGTCAGAAGGCGTAGGCATGGTCATGCTGCAGAGTAAAACATGCCCACGCGCAATTAAAGTCCTCTCTACGTACCTAGTACCTCCTCTCTACCCTTGACGTCACTCACGTGATAAGATGTAAGGTAATGGGTCCATATTTTGGACACTTAAGACTGATAAAGGGATTCTGTGGACAAATCTCAGTCAATTGTTATCAATTTTGGACTGAATATACTTTGAACATTGATAAATACATAACACCACAAAAATTCCAAAAATGTGCCATTTATTGGACAGTGGGACCAATTTTGGTACAGATGTTTTGCATCCAAATATTGGACAGTTGGTCCAGTAATTGAACGCCAGTAAAAAACAGACCTTAGAGAACATTATACATAACAATTTCAATATAGAACAAGAAAAGCTGCTAGACCCCTTATAATTATGGGATATAATTATGAGTTCATTGTACAATAATAACAGTCCAGTATGTGTTAATTGAGACAGTTGGCACAATGCCAGTCCACATCAACCACAGAGCGAGCAGATACACCCACACATTTAAGGTGAAACCAATTGTCACACGTGTCACAACAAACCCAGTTTCCACCAGAATCCCCACAAATACTACACTGGTAGTCATCGATCTCTACAGACGTATTACCACAACTACTACTCTCGCTATCACTGCTCTGGATAGGTTCTGGAGTATGGGTTCTTCCCCCTCACCTTCTTCCCTGACCACACCCTGCTCCATGACTACATCTCCCTTTGCTACCACTTTTGACTTCCCTTTTGGACGTAACGGTACCTTTGAGGGATTGGTTCTGGACTGCGGCTATGAGCTTCACTTCCTGCTCGGCTATCAGTAGAACTCTCGACATCACTGACTTCATCCAAAGAAGAGATGGGCCTTTGTACTTGTTCCCTACTCTGGCCTTGTCCCTTTGCCCCACGCCCTCTTCCATTGACACTCTTTTGTAGCAATTCTTTCTTCTTTTCACGTTCAAGTTTCTTCTTCTCACGCTCACTCTTCTTTCTCTCCTTCTCTATCTCTCGCTCTTCTCTCTTATTTTTACGCTCTTCTCTGCGTTTTTCTTTCTCTTCTTCAGCCTTCTCTTTCTGTGCCTTTTTATTTTCCAAATACTGAATGACCTGGTCACCTGTTAGGTGTTTTGGCATGTCTGAGGTTGGTTTCCCCTTTTTCTTTGAAGCAGGGGGTGTAACGAATTCTTGTTGTATAATCTTTTTGATAGTGACTTACAAACTCAATGAATAAAGATGATCACAGCTGGAAGTCTGAATCTGATATCGTACTCTATTCTCCCATCTACCAATTTCAATCTTAGGAACCAGCTAAGGAACCTTTCCAGTTCCAAGCAGATAGTGAATGTGAGACGCTGGGGTTTTACAGTCTAACTATAGTGCTACAAGGTCTGTTTGATATCATACCCTCTATTCCACTAATTTCAATTTTAGGAACCAGCTATGGAACTTCTCCAGTTCCAATCATATCATGGAGGTTAGAAGCAAGAGTTTTACGGTCTAACTATAGTGCTACAAGGTCTGTTTGATATCATACGTACCCTCTATTCTCCCGTCTACCAATTGCAAATTTAGGAACCAGCTAAGGAACCTCTCCAGCTCCAATCATATCATGGAGGTTAGAAGCAAGAGTTTTACGGTCTAACTATAGTGTTACAAGGTCTGTTTGATGTCATACCCTCTATTCTCCCATCCACCAATTTCAATATTAGGAACCAGCTAAGGAACCTCTCCAGTTCCAAGCAGATTGTGAAGGTGAGACGCTGGATTTTTCAATCTAACTATAGTGCTACAAGGTCTGTTTGATATCATACCCTCTATTCTCCCATCCACCAATTTTGATCTTAAGAACCAGCTAAGGAACCTCTCCAGTTCCAAGCAGATAGTGGAGGTGAGACCATGAGTTTTACTGTCCAACTACAAGGTCTGTTCGATCTATTCTCCCATTCCCCAATTTCGATCTTAGGAACCAGCTAAGGAACTTCTCCAGTTTTAAGCAGATCGTGGAGGTGAGAAACAAGAGTTTTACGGTCTAACTATAGTGCTACAAGGTCCGTTTGATATCATACCCTCTATTCTCCCATCCACCAATTTTGATCTTAAGAACCAGCTAAGGAACCTCTCCAGTTCCAAGCAGATAGTGGAGGTGAGACCATGAGTTTTACTGTCCAACTACAAGGTCTGTTCGATCTATTCTCCCATTCCCCAATTTCGATCTTAGGAACCAGCTAAGGAACTTCTCCAGTTTTAAGCAGATCGTGGAGGTGAGAAACAAGAGTTTTACGGTCTAACTATAGTGCTACAAGGTCCGTTTGATATCATACCCTCTATTCTCCCATCCACCAATTTTGATCTTAAGAACCAGCTAAGGAACCTCTCCAGTTCCAAGCAGATAGTGGAGGTGAGACCATGAGTTTTACTGTCCAACTACAAGGTCTGTTCGATCTATTCTCCCATTCCCCAATTTCGATCTTAGGAACCAGCTAAGGAACTTCTCCAGTTTTAAGCAGATCGTGGAGGTGAGAAACAAGAGTTTTACGGTCTAACTATAGTGCTACAAGGTCTGTTTGATATCGTACTCTATTCTCCCATCAGCTAAGAAACCTCTCCAGTTCCAAGCATATAGTGGAGATGAAGCCATGAGATTTACAGTCCAACTTGTTCTGCAGGTTAGAACACATATTTAGTTAACTGTGATTGCATTCCGTTATCTTTTAGGTTATATCTACATAGAATTCCAGTAACCATTGCCTATCTCAGAACCTGGCTAATATCATAAACAATTCATGTACACACATTTTCACTATTACTGTTTGTTGCCACACTATGATGCTGGAAAGGAAATTTGATGTGTATATAGGAGAACAATTGACACTGTTTTCACTTATTTTCTCTACGTTATAAATGTGCCACTCTCTTTGAGAATACTGTGTTGGATTTGCAGGCTGCATTACACCATGGGTATATTGCTATGCTGTAAAATTAATGTGCTAGCTTGTTGTGACCATGTGTATGTGACCAATCTGGTAAGAATGTGAGTGTTACTTTTGTCTGGAGTCAATGGCAGTGAGTTCGAGTCCCACCATTGATATTGTTAAGGTGTTCATCAATCCTTTCACCAGATTAATATCCATCTAACACCATGCCAACCAGCTGAAAATGGGTACCTAGAATTTCCAGGGTGCAATTCAAACTGGTTAGCTATATCTCCAATATCAGTTGTGCTCCAGGTGGGACTCCACACCACTTGCTGAGAAGAGATTCCTAGCCCACTGGCTCCAGGAGGTTGCCAGTATTGGCTCATAGTGCGCACAGGCATCTAGGTGCACATGACTGCTCAGTGGCAGCTAGATGATTAGGATTTTGCATGTTTGTTTGTATGTATTTGAGAGATCAATAGCAGTAAGACTTGCATATGTGATGCTAGCTAGCATGGTGTAGAGACCATAACAAATATGTAATTGGTATGTAGTGTTGAGAGACACACACATGTGGAGTGTGGGGAGGTGCAAGTCATACACATGAAATAGTGGACTCAATCCCTCTTCTGCATTCATAAGTTTCATAAGTTCCATGCACATCTAGAGCTACCCTTATTGTTTGCATCCCTCCCTGCCTGCAAATTACACAGTCATAATAATTATTCTCAATTTTGTTAACCAAGTCAGTGGTACATTAGCTACAACACAAAGTATTAATGAGAGAAGAGAAAAAAGTGTTAATTGTTCTTCCCACACACAAAATCTCTTTACCTCCTCAGCATCACAGGGCAGCCCCAATATCTATCAGAGAGTGTTAGTGAAGTTAAGGGTGGATATATCCATTAACTAAAATTGGTTGATTGGAGAATAGAGGGTATGATGATATCAAACAGACCTCGTAGCAATATAGATGGAGTAAAACTTGTGTTCTCACTTCCACATTCTGTTAGGTACTGGAAAGATTCCTTAGCTGGTTCCTAAGATAGTAATAGGGGATTAGAGGGTATGATATCAAACAGACCATGTACCACTCATGGTCTCACCTGGAGAGGTTACTTAGCTGGTTCTTAAGATTGAATTTGGTGGGTGGGAGAATAGAGAGTATATCAAACAGACATTGTAACATGCATGGTTTCAGCTCCATTATCTGCTTGGAACTGGAGAAGTTCCATAGCTGGTTCCTAAGATTGAAATTGGTAGATGGGAGAATGGAGGGTATGATATCAAACAGACCTTGTAGCACTATAGTTGGACAGTAAAACTCATGTTCTCACCTTCACAATCTGCTTAAAACTGGAGAGGCTCCTTAGCTGGTTCCTAAGATTGAAATTGGGGAATGGGAGAATAGATAGAACAGACCTCGTAGTTGGATAATGCTCTCACCTCCAAATTTGCTTAAAATTGGAGAGGTTCCTTAGCTGGTTCCTAATATCGAAATTGATGGATGGGAGAACAGAGGGTATGATATCAAACAAACCTTGTAGCACCATAGTTGGACTGTAAAACTCATGGTCTCACCTCCACAATCAGCTTGGAATTGGAGAGGTTCCTTAGCTGGTTCCTAAAATCAAAACTGGTGGATGGGAGAATAGAGGTTATGATATCAAACAGACCTTATAGCACTCATGGTCTCACCTCCGAACTGGAGAGATGTTCCTAAGATTGAAATTGGTGGATGAGGTATGATATCAAACAGACCTTGTAGCACTATAGTTAGACCGTAAAACTCTTGCTTCTCACCTCCACAATCTGCTTAAAACTGGAGAGGTTCCTCAGCTGGTTCCTAATATCGAAATTGGTGGATGGGAGAATAGAGGGTATGATATCAAACAGACCTTGTAGCACTATAGCTAGACTGTAAAACCCCTGCATCTCACATTCACTATCTGCTTGGAATTGGAGAGGTTCCTTAGCTGATTCCTAAAATTGAATTTGGTAGACGGGAATAGAGTAAGATATCAAACAGACCTTGGTAGCACTATGGTTAGACCGTAAAACTCTTGTTTCTCACCTCCACAATCTGCTTGAATGGAGAGGTTCCTTAGCTGGTTCCTAAGATCGAAATTGGGGAATGGGAGAATAGATCGAACAGACCTTGTAGTTAGACAGTAAAACTCGTGCTCTCACCTCCACAATCTGCTTAAAACTGGAGAGGTTCCTTAGCTGGTTCTTAATATCGAAATTGATTGATGGAAAAATAGAGGGTATGATATCAAACAGACCTTGTAGCACTATAGTTGGACAGTAAAACTCATGGTCTCACCTCCACAATCTGCTTGGAATTTGAGAGGTTCCTTATCTGGTTCTTAAGATCAAAATTGGTTGATGGGAGAATAGAGAGTATGATATCAAACAGATCTTGTAGCACTATAGTTAGACCGCAAAATTCTTGCTCACAATCTGCTTAAAACTGGAGAGGTTCCTTAGCTGGTTCCTAAGATCAAAATTGGGGAATGGGAGAATAGATCGAACAGACCTTGTAGTTGGACAGTAAAACTCATGGTCTCACCTCCACTATCTGCTTGGAACTGGAGAGGTTCCTTAGCTGGTTCCTAATATCGAAATTGGTGGATGGGAGAATAGAGGGTATGATATCAAACAGACCTTGTAGCACTATAGTTGGACTGTAAAACTCATGGTCTTACCTCCACAATCTGCTTGGAATTGCAGAGGTTCCTTAGCTGGTTCTTAGCATCGAAATTGGTGGATGGGAGAATAGAGAGTATGATATCAAATAGATCTTGTAATTCATTGTCTCATCTCCATTATATGGTTGGAACTGGAGAGGTGTTCCTAAGATCGAAACTATTGGTGGATGGGAGAATAGAGGGCATGATATCAAACGGACCTTGTAGCACTATAGTCAGACCATAAAACCCTTGCATCTCACATTCACTATCTGCTTGGAACTGGAGAGGTTCCTTAGCTGGTTCCTAAGATCAAAATTGGTGATATCAAACAGACCCTGAAGCACCATAAAACCATCTCCACAATCTGTTTGGAACTGAAGACAATATTGAAAAATTGGTGGATGGGCACTATAGTTGGACTGTAAAACTCTTGCTTCTAACCTCCATGATATGATTGGAACTGGAGAGGTTCCTTAGCTGGTTCCTAAGATAGAAATTAGGGGATGAGGGTATGATATCAAACAGACCTCGTAGTTGGACAGCAAAACTTGGGTCTCACCTCCATAATCTGCTTAAAACTGGAGCAGTTCCTTAGCTGGTTCCTAATATCAAAATTGATTGACGGAAAAATAGAGGGTATGATATCAAACAGACATCATAAAACTCTTGCTTCTCACCTCCACGATATGATTAGAACTGGAGAGGTTCCTTAGCTGGTTCCTAATATTGAAATTGATTGACGGAAAAATAGAGGGTATGATATCAAACAGACATCATAAAACTCTTGCTTCTCACCTCCACGATATGATTAGAACTGGAGAGGTTCCTTAGCTGGTTCCTAATATTGAAATTGATTGACGGAAAAATAGAGGGTATGATATCAAACAGACCTCATAAAACTCTTGCTTCTCACCTCCACAATATGATTAGAACTGGAGAGGTTCCTTAGCTGGTTTCTAAGATCAAAATTGGTGGACATGAAAATAGAGGGTATGATATCAAATAGATCTCGTAGGACTATAGTTAGACCGTAAAACTCCTGCTTCTCACCTCCACAATATGATTGGAATTGGAAAGGTCCTTAGCTGGTTCCTAAGATCGAAATTGGTGAATGGGAGAATAGAGGGTATGATATCAAACAGACCTTGTAGCACTATAGTTGGACTGTAAAACTCATGGTATCACCTCCACAATCTGCTTGGAACTGGAGAGGTTCCTTAGCTGGTTCCTAAGGTTGAAATTGGGGAATGGGAGAATAGAGGCATAGTTTGACAGTAAAACTCGTATTCTCACCTCCACAATATGATTGGAACTGGAGAGGTTCCTTAGCTGGTTCCTAAATTGAAATTGGTGGATGGGAGGATAGAGAATACGATATCAAACAGACCTTGTAGCACTATAGTTAGACAGTAAAACTCTTGCTTCTCACCTCCACAATCTGCTTAAAACTGGAGAGGTTCCTTAATTAGGGGACGGAAGAATAGAGGGTATGATATCAAACAGACCTTGTAGCACTATAGTTAGACCGTAAAATTCTTGCTTCTAACCTCCATGATATGATTGGAACTGGAGAGGTTCCTTAGCTGGTTCCTAAGATCGAAATTAGGGGACGGGAGAATAGATGGTATGATATAAAACTGACCTCGTAGTTGGACAGTAAAACTTGTGTTCTCACCTCCACAATCTGCTTAAAACTGGAGAGGTTCCTTAGCTGGTTCCTAATATCGAAATTGATTGACGAAAAAATAGAGGGTACGATATCAAACAGACCTTGTAGCACTATAGTTAGACTGTAAAACCCCTGCATCTCACCTTCACAATCTGCTTGGGACTGGAAAGGTTCCTTAGCTGGTTCCTAAGATTGAAATTGGTAGTCAGGAGAATAGAGAATATGATATCAAACAGACCTTGTAGCACTATAGTTAGACAGTAAAACTCTTGCTTCTCACCTCCACAATCTGCTTAAAACTGGAGAGGTTCCTTAGCTGGTTCCTACAATGGGAGAATAGAGGGTAACTGGAGAAATTCCTTGGCTAGTTCACCAAAATCAAAATATGGAAACACTTTTTGTAGTTTCATGGATATGGTCTTGAATCTGAAGCTAGTTATATAGAATGGGAACAGACAATAATGGCTTCATAGTTTCAGTGTGATCGGATCCATCTACTCATAGTTTCAGTGTGGCTCTACAGTGTGAATGCTGGGAGGCCAAGGTTAGCCTAAGTTAAGCTGCAAACATACTAATGCACCTTGATGTGCAATAAACAAGCTCACCTTTATGAAGCTCTGCAGCTAGCAGTACAGTGCAGTATAGCTAGCTAGCTAGCTAGCTATCTCTGTAGAGGGTCCCTTTACCTATTCCATGTTGAGTATACTAGCACTGGGCATCGGTATATTGCAGATTTACGGATATATCTGCGACCACACCCCTAATTAAAGGTTCCTTATGGTAGTGATTCCGGAAGCTAGACCTGCCCACATATAACTAGCTCTATCTCAAAGGTCAATCAACACATGAACGCTTAACTCATATCCAGCAGCAGCTTAATAAATGTACTAACTACTCAAACACCAAATGAACCAGTGTGTTATGTTCACAGTTAGCGCCGTTGATTTTTAGTTCTATGGAGATTTATATGGGGAAAACGGTAAATCTGTATAACATCTATGTGCTTCACCTGTTCCTTGGTTAACCCACACCAGCAGGTAGGCCTTGTTATAAGCTAGCTAGTGATATCTAAACATCAAGCGCTTCTATAACCGTCAGGCTGCGCTGGCCGGCCAAAGTTTCAGGAAATGTATGGCTTCCGGAATCGCTACTTATGGTCGGTTCCTTACGCAAAAAACATAGATCGCATGATTGCTCAGCAAATTTTTATCTATTACGTCACAAAGTACAACTGTCCAATGGCGCGATGGCGCGGGATATTTATCCAAGGTATAGAGGGACCCTTTACCTTACCGCTTATTTTTCTTTTTCTTCTTCGAGAGGAAGGCCTGGGAACGAGGCTAGTACCCATCACCAGTTTCTCATCTTTGCTTTTGTGTCAGAAATTTTTACACACCTCAAATATTAAGTAACATAAGAAGTAATAAAATCCAGGAGTACCTACAAAGTCTTTTTTTTTTGTACACATAGCTAATGGTGTAGCCTATAGCTATATACAGTTAATCTTGTCTCTGTCCATTCCGTCTCTGTCCAAGAAATAGAGAATAGATCATGATATAATGATATAGCTAGTGACATAGCTACCTTATAAATATAGAAGATGACGAGGACGAACAAAACAGTTGAGAAAAACCAGGTGTGTTCCACTGCACTGGGATCTGAGGGTGAAACACAATTGCAGTATAAGGCTCAAGTTGGTTTCTTTCTGATTTCAGCAATAATAGGGGGTGAAATCAAATATCAGTATAGCTAGTCAGTTCAGTTACCAATTCTCGATTATCTCAAGAATGCAGTGCCTAGCTAGCTGCTAGCGCTACCCATCTGTTATAAAAACCATTTCTACGCCAACCTTTTCCAAAAAACGAAAAAAATACCGCCACTGAGAGGAAGAATTTGGAGGTCGACATCTTCAATGGATGAGAGTAGGCTTAGGTAGATTATGCTCAAGATTTCTTCAGTTATTCCACAATGCTCCAAAATGCTACCTATTATTCCCTCAAATGCACCTAAAATGCCCAATTATTCAGTCTAATCGCCAGCATGTATTAAATATTGCATGTAGTGAGTATTCGTATTGAGTATTCCACGATACCGGATGCTAAGGTGGGCGGGGTCAATGCACCTAGACTACGTACACGGGATAGGAAACTAGATCACGTGCGCCATAGCCACAATAGGAAATGACAATCCCACTCCGTGTCCACCGTTTCGAGCAGGAAGAGGAGGCTCCTATTCGCCGTATGCGGGATGTGCGTTACCTTATAGTCGCATTAATAAGATGAAAACAGTAAGTATCCTAGCTGAAAGGCTACTAATGCAAAAATTAAAACTGTAGGAGAGATATAAATGAAATTTAGGCCTATAATAGCTAGAAATACCATGGAAACCACTTTTGTGGAACCATAAGTAATCACAGTCTAGCCATACGTAGCTGTTAAAGCAATAAGCCACTCATATTAACTTAGTTCTATGCGTTAGTATCATTTCTAGGATAAAAATACGTTAGTTAATGATGATACAGTCACTGTATCTCCCTGAACACTCCAAAGTTTGTGGGACACCATGAAGGATATATTCAGAAATGAAGTTATCTCCTGGTTATCATGACTTCCTTAAGAGCATAATAAATGAGGTTATACTGGTTTTATGTGCATGTTACTTCTATTTTGGTAGAAATGAGGCATATAGCTATTGCATGTCTTTCTTTGTTGCATGGTAATAAGTCTTTGAAATGTATCTTATACTTATACTGGCATATAGAGTAGGGAGAATACTCAAATTAGCTACATAGTATGATGTTCTACTTATTCTTTAAAGGCATGAGTCGGCGAAAGCTTCGATTTTATACCCCAAAAAACTGGGAGAGAAAATTGCAGCAGCAAAGACTTCTCATAAAAATTCCTCGAAAAGTAGCAGACAGAGCATTACTCTTTAATCAGATGAAGAGTGTTGAACTTGAAGGATGGACCAAATTATATGTCTCCTCCACAGGGTCAATTGCAAGGATATGCAAATATGACCATTCCACAATTCCTTCAAAAGTATTAATCATGGTGGATGTTGAGGACAATGCATGCAAAGTGTATGCAGGATCCAAAGCTGTTCCTCTTTATGATAAAGCAGTGTCTAGTATATCAGAGTTACTTTTATTCTAGAGCAGTTGAACACATATAGTATTTGTCCAGCAATTGATGATCCGAAGTTTAAACCTTTAATCGAGAAGCACGGTGGATTGTTCTATGACTGTCATGGTAAGAAAGTAGCTATAGAGATTATATAGTCATAGATCATTGTATACAATCAGTTACTTAATCTATCTTCTAATAAGGTAATATGATTGCTCAAGTGGACGACAAGACCATACGACATGTGAATTGTTCCATGTTGGTAAAGCCAGATGGAATCTGTGAACAGTGCAAGCTTTACAAGAAGAACTCTCTGTTACGTCAACTTAATCGTTTATTGAAAGATAACAAGGAAAATGATTTATGCTCTGCAAGTAGCCATGTTAATTATCGATTTCTTACCGGCATTCAAAAGAATGAGCGCCTTAAGGCACTGCACTCTGAGCTTCGTGCAAAATGTAGGCAGTTGCATTCACTTGAAAAAAAGATACAGCAGTTACATGAGAAGGAAGCAGTGACTTTGGATGATGATAGTGATTGTGACATGCGTGCCTTGGTGGAGAAATACTCATCTATCGTGATGAGCTCACAACCTGAAAACTCTAATAGGTCATTTCAATACTTGTTTTGGAAGCAGCAACTAGATGCTATCACTAAATCAGATGCACGATCTGGCATCCTCTGATAATTAAGTGGTGCCTTTACCTACACCACAGATCGAGTGGTGCTTATAAAACATTACGGGAATCAGGACTTCTTTCTTTACCATCTGGCAGAACACTTCGTGACTATCGCCATTTTGCTCCAGCTAAATCTGGATTCAGCACTGCATATGACCAGCAACTTCTCGATCTTGCTACAAAGACCAATTTTGAAATGGCAAAGAACATAGCGATCTTGATTGATGAAATGTACGTGAAGGAGGGATTGGTGTACAATAAAACTTCAGGGGCTCTTACAGGATTTGTTGAATTGGGTGACATTGATTCTCACCTTAATGAATATGAGCGTTCCATATATGAGCCAAAGAAACAAAAATCTTTAGCTAAAACCATAGTTGTCTTCATGGTTCGAGGAGTGGTGACCAGCTTGATCTTCCCATATACTATTTTCCCTGTGAGCTCGTTGAAGGGCTATAACTTATTTCCTCTGGTTTGGGAAGTTATTGGACGACTTACTCGTCACGACTTCAGGGTTTGGGCAATTATTTATGATGGAGCCTCTAATAATCGAAAAATGTTCCGCATGCATAGTTCAACAGGAGATGAAAATATTTTCAAAACCACTAATGTTTACAGTGAAGATCAGTATCCTATATATTTTATATGTGATCCTCCACATTTATTGAAAACCATTCGAAATTGTTTTGCAAGTTCAACCCGAAATTTATGGGTAAGTTCATTCTGTGTGTCAATTTATGACCACCTTTTATATTCTTTTTATTTTAAAGTGTAAAGGCAGGGACATTAAATGGAGCCATATTATCAGACTCTACTATCAGAATGCTGGTGCAGCCACTGGTTTGTGCTTGATACCGAAATTGAAATATGAACATGTATATTTAACATCACGGTCTAAAATGCGTGTGGATCTTGCTGCACAGGTTAGACTGAGTTGATGATCATGCATATTAGCTATAGGCATAAGAAACTTTTTTCAGGTCTTGAGTGAAAGTGTATCACTAGCACTTCATCTAACTGGAGGAGAACAAGCTCATGAAACTGCTAACTTCATTAACAAAATAGACAAATTTTTTGATTCTCTCAATGTTACATCATTTGATGAGGGAAGGCTGAAGAGAAAGCCTTTTTTACAGCCTTACAGAAGTTCAACTGATTTTCGATTGAAGGTATGATGTAACGAGCTGCTATGTATGCATGCTGTTATTTATAATTATACATTATAGTTTCTTAAAGATGAATTTTTGGGATATCTGGATGCATGGGAAGTGAGTGTCAAGAATAGGGAAGGCTTCACTGATGTTGAACGAAGAAACATGATGTTAAGCAGGGAAACTTTGACTGGGATCAAAATTACAAGTATGCTCTATAGTATTTTTTTCTACCACAATCTATATTAAACATGATAACTGTAGTTTCTTCATTCCTGGAGTTTGTGCCATCAATTTTGAAAGTGCCAGGGGTGACTGTCTTTTTGAGTGTAAAACTTAATCAAGATCCACTTGAGAAGTTTTTTGGCTGCATTAGACAACATGGTCGAGTTAATGATAACCCTACAGTGCTTCAGGCAATGACAGCCACACAAACTTTGCGAGTAGCTAACTCCCCAATCACTGGCAATTGCAGAGGAGCTAGCAAGAAGGAAAGAGTTGATGACAATGATGATACATGTAAGCTCCCAAAGCGAAAACAATCATGGAAAAAGAAACCCAAGAAACATTGAGAATTATAATTCCTCATGCATATCTGCTATCGTATTCATTGAACATAAAATGTAATTGACTGATTAAGGAGTGAGGTATATATAAACTATTCAGATACTTTTTCTTAGAGGCTTTGATTTTGATGTGTTCTTCTTGCTGACTTGTTTATAAGTTTCCATAACTGATTTAGTGAAAGAAAATCCACGAATTGTTACATATTTAGCTACTATCAAACTTAAAATCACTCCTTTCTTATCTTCATCTATCATTCCTGCTGCAGAGCACCAGTTAAATAAAACATCTGAATCACCTAGAATGCTGTCATGTATTTCTTTCTTATCAAACTCATTTGTAGATGGCAGCGAATACAATACTCGATGGCACTAAGAGTTTGGCAAAAGCCGTCAGTAATATGAATAAGCCCACCTCTATCAACACAGCACACCCATTCATTTGAAGATGACATAGGAGAAGCTTCATCTTTGATCAGATATTTTGTGCTAGCTGACACGCTCTGATCCTTGGATATTGATTGAATGATATAGCCACCTATGTAGCAGATAGCATTGATCTCTTCATATGAAAGATCGCTAGGAATGGTACCAACATCCTTTATTATTGGTAGAATAGAATCTATCAATAACTTCAAATAAATAGATGATAAATACTGATACAAAGCTGGATCAGCGTTTAATTTTTGACTAGTTAAAAACTCTTCCCATTTCTCTTTGAAATCTTGTGCACTTCGTATCTGGTGAAATGACACCCAGAGTTTCTCCCTCTTAATTTTTTTGGTACGTTCTGATTGTGCACCATCAATTATTCTCTTTAGTGATGAATACAGCCAGTTAGAAAAATTTACAGTGCCTTTCTCAACTGCACAAAGCTGACTTAGAAGTCTCTCCAAAATTTCCTTTAAAGTTTTTGATTTCTTTGGACAAGCACAAAACTCTTCATCTTTTAGGATACTGTCACAAGCTTCTTTGAAAAATTGAATGGAAATCATATCTAAAAAAAATTATTGTTACAGCACTGTTTTCTTTATCATAGCTAGTTTCATATCTTAAGCTGTAATAATGCATAATGCAGTAGCTAGCTAGTAACCATTTTGAAGAGGAGACTCCATCCCTAGCCTTAGCCGCCGATTCGAGCTAGCTTTAGTTTGCTACTATTAAACTTTCTGTCGTCAAGAGAGACTCTCGTACGGCGAGGGTTAATTATGATATTACCCTAGGACACGGAGTGCAGGGGTTAATGGGCTAGTTTATAGTATCTATGGTCTAATCGCCAGCATGCATTGAATATTCCACGATACCGGATGCTAAGGTGGGCGGGGTCAATAATAATACTGCCAAGATATAACCTGGCTGCGAAGGTCCAGATCCAAAGAAATCCAGAAAAAAAGCATATCAACAGAATCCTAATATTCTAGAGAATCTAGCTGTGACAGTTTCTTTTAGATATAGTGCTAAAATTAGATTTGATGTTCAAAAACATATTTAAATTTCGATTTTCTTATGATTTAACACTTGAATAGGTCATGAAACCATATTTTTTGGAAACTTCATCAAAAATTGATTCTGGTACCTTGGATAACTTCTTGTGTCAAGCGGAAAAGAAGGCACGCAAGAAGGATAAGGCATTCAACTTATATAACTGATAGGTCAAAGTTCACGACCTCAACCCTTTCCCGCTAAATTTGAATCTGTGCTGCCTCAGGTGAATAGCCTAACCCCCCTCACCCCTATGTTATCAGGCACAGAAACTGAACAAACTGGAATCCCTCTATGGCCCCTCAACAAACAGAGGAGCCAGACTTTCACACACATGGCAGCCAGCTAAAGGGGACAAGGAGGGATCACGCAAGAGGACCAGGAGTACAGGAGCTATCGACTTAAAGAAAAATGCTCCTCTGAACAGACATTCAAAAGTTTTGACCTGAATGATAACTACCATAGGTTTGTGATTGTTGTTTTTATTTGTTTATTTATCTTCCATTTGAAGTCAATGTTCATTTTCTTACTCTGTGGAGAGGGAGGGGACTCCTTTAGTGCTTCATACCACATGCGCTGTTGGTGACCTAAGTGCCATCACACTTGACTCAATCATCTCTCTCACTCGGAACCCTCCCTTCACCTTGGACATCACTGGTGTTGACCCTGACATCACCTACAGTGTAACTCCACTTCCTCACAAGTGGTACACTCACAAGGAGGGATCACTATCACACAGTACAACTACACAACTTCACCTGAAAGAAGAGCATGTGATGTCTTCAAATTCACAATCTAAAGGTTTCCCTAATGTTGGTAAGTGAATATGCCTGCCTATACAGTACCTTCTGTATACGTCCCCACGCCTTTGAACAAGGCTACCTCTGATAGGCATTCAATACTGATAATATTGTTGTGTATTGTGTGATTGTTGTTGTTATTATTTATTTGTTTGTTGTTATCTCAATCTACTCTGCATGGACAGATATTATTGCTGGGACTGTCCATGGTTTGAATGTGGCAATCAAGAAGACAGCATACAGGTCCAAGGAGTATGCCACTAGTATTTGTTGCCTTGCCCTTCATGCGCTCTTCAAGCTGTTTCCATTTGAAGTGGATGATCTCCATAGCCAAATCAAAATCATCAAAATCATCTTCCCATGCCTATGCCACTCCGTTGGTCAAACAGTGCAAAGGCATCACCAGTTTCTTATCCTTAGACTTGCCCCAGGTTCATTAGTTTGTATGGTGTAGGAGAGCTCAGCAGCAGATCACCAGCATAACATATGAGTACAGGTCCCCATTACCTCCTACTGCTGTTCTACTAACACCAGCCATGCACACTGATTCACATAGGTGTAGGAACCGGGGGAGGGGGGACCTGTTGCCCCCCTCCTGAAAATGAAATTGTTGTTCCCCCCCCCCCCCCCCCCCCCCAACCGAAATCTCCTACCACCCTTCCTGGAGTGACCCTGTACTTCAACCTTACCAATTCTGAACCAGGACCTTCCAGAAGAAAGAAATGATTTATAAAACTTTCGGTGGCAGAGGCTTGCTTCTTAGGATTGTTCTTTGCTCATTTTGCATGAAATAGTGCAGTAGTACTCATCACCAGTTTCTCATCTTTGCTTTTGTGTCAGAAATTTTTACATACCCAATATAGCTAATATCAAACATAATAACATAAATGTCTTTAAATTATAAATGCAGCACTAGCTAGCTATAAGAATGTACAGTACACATAGGATATACTAAATGCAGCACTACTTATAAAGTCATTTTTAGAGTGTACTGTACACGTAGGGTGTAGCCTCAGTTAATCTCATCTCTGTCCAAGAAATAGAGAATAGATCATGATGTAATGACATAGCTAGTGACATACCCTTAAAACGTAGAAGGGGACAATAATGATGAGGATGAGCAAAATGGCTGAGAAAAACCAGGATATGCTCAGAGATCCTATTTCATGTTCCAGTGAAGTGAGGTCACTGGGAGCTGAGGGTGGACCTGGAACACAATTGCAGGAGGCAGTGATGTAGGGATTATTATTGAAGGCAGCATAATTTTGATGTTTGTTCACAGAAACTGCTACAGGTAAAAGTACAGACTATAACCCTTCTACTTTTAATTTAATTTCAGACCGTGGCGTATCTAGCGCCCCTCAGCTGCTAGCTAGCTACTTCAATAGGCTGCTATCCTAATATTATTAAACAATTTCTACGCTAACCTTTTCCACAGCCGACAAAGAGTGAAAAAAGGACTGCCATTGAAAAGAAGAAATTGGAGGGCATTTTGGTCTTTAGGCCTTCTTGCTCTTCTTCAATTGGAATTTGCGCATGAAACAAAAAATGCACACAGAAACGTCCTTATATAGCTACGCTAAGTATAATAACCGGAAGTCATACGGCTGGTTGTGTGTTCACGCATGCGCATAGGTGTTCACGCATGCGCATAGGTGTTCAATATGAGGTTTAGGGTACAAAACTAAACTGTACTAAACCAAAGTTAACTTAGGAACGATTATATACGCATGCGCATTGCTGTTCATACGCATGCGTAGTTGCTATTCAACCTTAGTAACCATTCTGCTCTCAAGAGGCTGCTTGTGTCAAATATAAAATTTAAATTTATAAGCAATAGGAAAATGACTACTACCAATACCACGGTACCTGTTCCTGGGTCAACATCGCCAGCAATAACACAAACGCCAGCAACTACACAACCGCCACTAACCGCCAGCTCCGCCTCTCAGTTGTAGTTCCTTCTGACGTCAGCCCCTCTGCTGGTGAGCCTTTTATGTATTTAAGGTTAAAAGCTATTTTGAAACAGCATGTTAGCTACGCTCAGGCACTTATGTCAGCTTATGATAGTTAAGCTGTAGCAGCACCTCAATTAAACAAAGTAGTGCCTCAACACCTTGCTAAAGCTGCAGTGCTCATAGCAGGTCTAGAGAAGCATAAAAAATTTTAAAGCAGCATGTGAGCTGTACAGCTGTATGCTCAGGCAACATGGAGGATGCAGCAGGCAGTTCAACTAAACATGTCAGAAGCAATTGGGCAATGTAAGCAGCAATGGCCTAGCGCCTATGCAGCATGGCCTAGCAGCATGTCAGCTTATGCAGCATGCCAGAAGCAGTTGGGCATTATAAGCAGCAATGGCCTAGCAGCATGTCAGCCTATGCAGCATGGCCTAGCAGCATGTCAGCTTATGCAGCATGTCAGAAGCAGTTGGGCATTATAAGCAGCAATGGCCTAGCAGTATGTCAGCTTATGCAGCATGTCAGAATCAGCTGGGCATTATAAGCAGCAATGGCCTAGCAGCATGCAGCATGGCCTAGCAGCATGTCAGCTTATGCAGCATGTCAGAAGCAGTTGGGCATTATAAGCAGCAATGGCCTAGCAGTATGTCAGCTTATGCAGCATGTCAGAAGCAGCTGGGCATTATAAGCAGCAATGGCCTAGCAGCATGCATGTCAGCTTATGCAGCATGTCAGAAGCAGCTGGGCATTATAAGCAGCAATGGCCTAGCAGCATGCATGTCAGCTTATGCAGCATGTCAGAAGCAGCTGGGCATTATAAGCAGCAATGGCCTAGCAGCATGTCAGCCTATGCAGCATGGCCTAGCAGCATGTCAGCTTATGCAGCATGTCAGAAGCAGTTGGGCATTATAAGCAGCAATGGCCTAGCAGTATGTCAGCTTATGCAGCATGTCAGAAGCAGCTGGGCATTATAAGCAGCAATGGCCTAGCAGCATGCATGTCAGCTTATGCAGCATGTCAGAAGCAGCTGGGCATTATAAGCAGCAATGGCCTAGCAGCATGCATGTCAGCTTATGCAGCATGTCAGAAGCAGTTGGGCATTATAAGCAGCAATGGCCTAGCAGTATGTCAGCTTATGCAGCATGTCAGAAGCAGCTGGGCATTATAAGCAGCAATGGCCTAGCAGCATGCATGTCAGCTTATGCAGCATGTCAGAAGCAGCTGGGCATTATAAGCAGCAATGGCCTAGCAGCATGCATGTCAGCTTATGCAGCATGTCAGAAGCAGCTGGGCATTATAAGCAGCAATGGCCTAGCAGCATGTCAGAAGTAGCTGGGCATTATAAGCAGCAATGGCCTAGCAGCATGTCAGGTTATGCAGCATGGCATTCATTCATTCATGGCCTAGCAGCATGTCAGCTTATGCAGCATGTCAGAAGCAGTTGGGCATTATAAGCAGCAATGGCCTAGCAGCATGTCAGCTTATGCAGCATGTCAGAAGCAGCTGGGCATTATAAGCAGCAATGGCATAGCAGCATGTCAGCTTAAGCTGTAGCAGCACTTCGGGTGAAGACTTAGCTATCAAAGCAGTGCCTAAACATCGGCTACTAAAGCCGCACATGCTCCTTGGGAGGTCAGTTCTCGTTTGAGCAGAGTAGCACCTTAGTTGTATGCTATAACAGCCTTACACTTAACATTTTACTGCATCATATCAAAAGTTAGCAATTGCTGAAGCAGTGCCCATAGCATGCAGTAAATAAGCCGAAGCTTTTTAGGCCAGAGCTATAAGCAGTTATATAACACTATAGCATTATGCTGATGCTGTTCTTGTTATTAGTTCGGATGGGTATTTTGCCTTCTCCGTCGGTTTTACCTAGAATAAGAACCACTCCATCACCCATTGTGTTGGCTTCAGTTGTGGCATCTCAATCTTCCGTACTCTCTTCTCTTGCTCCTCCTGCTACAGTTCCAAGCCAACCTACTGTATCAAATTCTGCTCCTGTGTTGCCATTATCATCTTCTGGTCTGATTCTCCCTCAGGCAGTTACACCGCCTACTCTTTCTGAGACCCCGGTTTCAAGGGCAGTTTTATGGGTGATGGCATGATGCCTATCCCCCAAAAACTGATTAATAGGATCCTTACGCTTGAGTTTATCAAGATGCAAGAGCTGCTCCCTGAGAATTGGCCTGATTTTTTATCAGAAGATGCAAATAAGTTTTATGCCACTTTTGGCAAGAAAAAAGCTCCCCACGTAACGAACATTCTTATACATGGGTGGAGTGTTATAGTGCATTGGTCTCCGTTTTATCATCAGCCTACCCTCAATACATCCCGGAATTTATGTCGTAAAAGTGCAACAAGCAATTTGAAGGCCTTGGCTGGTGTAAGTATGATAGGGCATACAGGCGTCATGCAGCTGCCACCAAGAGCTTATTTTTGGTCTAAGCCTGATACCACCCTATTTAATTTTCTCACATTAGCTGGTAGAGCAAAGAAGCAACCGTCATGCTTTAGCTCAAATCATGACTCGACACACTGCCCAGAAGCCTTTTTTTTTTCCAGAACCCATTGGGATCTCTGTCTATGCAGCTCCTGCCACAGATGTTAATGCCGCATGCTGCAACTGCAAGCAACCAGCAGGTTAGGCCAATTTGTGGCAATATGTTCATATATGCACTATATGCAAGGGTAATCACCCTCGTTTTGAGTGCCTCCAGCCACAGGCAAAACGCTTCAAGTCTATTAAGGATCAGTAAACTATAGATATAACAGCAGTCTAACTGCCAACATAATATAACAAGTAAACATCAGTACTCATATTTTGTTATAGTTACCACTTGCTACACAAAGTCTGCTGTATCCTTACAGCATGACCGAGGTTAATTAAAATTTGACCTCTTTTCCTTATCATAAAAATAAGCTTATTATAATGTGTATACACACTGTCCACTACTGTTAGTAGTGTGGCCGGAGCATAGCTCCACCATAACTATATATATTTTATCAATCATTAGCCGCATGCATTGTCTCTATGCCCCTTTAGATACATTATTGCAGGTATGTATCCTTATACACCTGACTTATTACAGCTTCAAGCGAGTAGGAGTAGTGCTCACTTATTGCCTAAGTGCTTATGCAGCATCAACACTCCCCTTAAATGGGAGGCTTGGGAGCTCCACCTTATCAAGCACCCAGATTTGGCATTAACTGAATTTATTCTGACAGGGATCAAAGCAGGTTTTAGAATTGGTTATAGTTGCAACTCGGTGAAACGAAAGCCTGTGCAAAGAGAAATATGCAGTCAGCATACTCTCACCCAGATGTTGTCACTAGACAACTAACCTCTGACTGCTCACATGGGTTTATGATTGGCCCACTAGTACCTGTCGACTTCCCTCATATTCATGTGAGCAGGATTGGAGTGATTCCCAAGAAGCATCAAGCAGGGAAATGGAATTGTATGTGGATGCCACACTGCCATTTGGCTTAAGGTCTGCCCCAAAAATATTTAATGCTGTGGCAGATGCATTGGAGTGGATTTTGAGGGAGCAAGGGATAGTCCATATCTGGCATTACCATGATGATTTCTTTGTTGCCGGAATGCTTGGAAGTAATGAGTGCATGAATGCTTTGTCCACAATGCTCCGAATCTGCAAAATTCTTGGCATTCCTCTTGCTGACGAAAAGGTAGCTGGCCCAGCGACAACTATCACTATCTTAGGAATTGAATTTGATACCCTTCAACTTGTCCTCCGTCTTCCATTGGAGAAGCTGTCCCGTATTAAGGCCTTACTTACCAACTGGTACAGTAAGAAGAAGTGCACAAAGAGAGAGCTACAATCTCTCATTGGTCAGCTTCAGCATGCTTCGACAGTTATCAAGCCAGGCAGGACATTCTTGTGTAGAATGTATGACCATCTTGGCCTTGTAAAGCAACCTCATCATCATATTCATATGAATACTGAATTCAGATCTGATTTGGCTTGGTGGTCACTCTTTTTTAGATTCCTGGAATGGGTCGGCTATGATATCTTTTTCATAACTTCTTTCACCCACAGTTTGTCTTACTTCTGATGCCTCTGGGTCATGGGGGTGCGGTGCATTCGCTGGCCCCAATTGGTTTCAACTAGCCTGGCCCAATGACCATGCCAGGGACTGTCCCATTGCCTATAAGGAGCTAGCTCCCATAGTTTTGGCATTGGCTATATGGGGTCACTTATGGTCTCAGCAGACTGTACTTTGCTTTACTGATAATACAGCAGTGGTAAGCATTTTGCTCTCACGCACATCAAAAAACAAGGACATTATGCACCTGGTTAGATGCCTTCATTTTTATGAAGCACATTTTCAATGCTTTCTAACTGCACAGTACCTCCCAGGTAGTCATAATAAATTAGCTGACCACCTTTCAAGAAACCGCTTGTGTTCTTTTCTGCAGAAGAGGCCACAGGCCCGGCAATCACCTTCAGTTATCCCACCATGACAACACCTACGTTATGTTCATTTATGTCTTATCTCGCTTCTATTGGCCTATCTCCACAAACTATCAGAACCTATTTAGCTGCAATTCGTTTTATGCACATCTATTTAGGCTTTCCAGACCCCCCATCTTCAACTCCTACTTTGCAACTGGTTCAGAGAGGTATTGCTTGCAATTATGCAAATACTCGGTTACCCAACCAATGCATGCATGATACCATAATGGAATGGGCAGCTATATGTACTTGCTTCTATGGATTCTTTAGACTTGGAGAGATAACATCGCCAATAGAAACAACTTGAGCTAACATCTGCATTGCCAAGACAGGTTCAGTTTTCTGCCCGGTAGCTGCACTGCTGTCTTATGTGGCAGTTAGGAGAGACAAGCCGGGACCGCTTCTTTGTTTACCAAGATGGGAAATTTCTGACCCAAGCTCGTCTTATTGCAAGCATCAGACTTGCTCTGCTACAGTTAGGTTTAAACCCAGCAGATTACTGTGGCCATAGTCTGAGGATTGGCGCTGCAACTTCAGCTGCTGCTAATGGCCTTCAGGATTCGGCCATTAAGGCTCTAGGGCGATGGAAGTCGACAGCATATCAACGTTATATTCATGTATCAAAAGAAACCCTGGCAGTATCTGCCTCTGTTACGGGTAATAACAGAGTATCTTAATATAATACTTTATTGTAATTTATGTAGCCTATGCAAAAGCTTGTGTGCTGGTTATTCTGGTTAATTATAGCTATTCTTTGTTGCTAGAAGTATTAGCTATTTATTTTTTAAAAAAAATCAAAGGAAATAAAAATCATGGAGGGTGGATACTTTGTATCCCCATGGAGAGTAAGTTGAGACTGCTCCCAACTTCTCCCTCCATGATATGCAGGCCCTAGCTATACTCTAACACTTATTCCACCCCAAAGTGCATGCTGATGTCATTATAATATCGTAATAGGCTGATTGCCTAAGGCCATGGGTAAGGCAATTGTAGCCATGCTGTGTAACTTATATTTGGGGAGGAATTACCAAGCTCTAATATCAGCAAGCTGCAGTCACCAGAATCCAGCACACCCTCCAAATATCCGGTGAGCTACATCACGCACATTGCTATTGAGGTAAGGTACTATACTACTATTGCTTAATTAGTCTTATGTATACAATAATTTAGCTTCCTTTTCTAGTGACTATAGTTAAATGAGGTTTAGGGTACTAAACCAAAGTTAACTTAGGAACGATTATATACGCATGCGCATTGCTGTTCATACGCATGCGTAGTTGCTATTCAACCTTAGTAACCATTCTGCTCTCAAGAGGCTGCTTGTGTCAAATATAAAATTTCCCTACCCACCCTCCCTTGTCTGTTGGTCTGACTCCTTTTTCCAACATGACCGTGCTGTCTTCTGGTGTACGTACATGAGAGTAAGTTGAGACTGCTCCCAACTTCTCCCTCCATGATATGCAGGCCCTAGCTATACTCTAACACTTATTCCACCCCAAAGTGCATGCTGATGTCATTATAATATCGTAATAGGCTGATTGCCTAAGGCCATGGGTAAGGCAATTGTAGCCATGCTGTGTAACTTATATTTGGGGAGGAATTACCAAGCTCTAATATCAGCAAGCTGCAGTCACCAGAATCCAGCACACCCTCCAAATATCCGGTGAGCTACATCACGCACATTGCTATTGAGGTAAGGTACTATACTACTATTGCTTAATTAGTCTTATGTATACAATAATTTAGCTTCCTTTTCTAGTGACTATAGTTAATAATAATTTTTGGAATTAGATTATACACAGACAAACAAACAAGTCCAAGTCATGGCACTCCGTCTAGAGAGGGGGGGAGAGTTGGGAGGCGATGTAGCCATAAACAGGCGTTGCCACGCCACAGGGCGATGGCTAGTCGACCAAAGAGGTGCTTGGAAGAGTTGGAGGAATCTGTAGTACCCACTCTGTCTGCGATGGCCTTCACGCATGCGCATAGGTGATCACCAGGTTGGGTGTACAGTCTAATCGCCAGCGTGCATCCGGTTGTATTTACGCAATACAATTTCATTTACATGCTCATCACGCGGAATATACGGACACTGGGATACTAGGAAATTTTTTATGACCTTGTATCTCTGGATTCTGTCAACATAAATCAACAAGACTTGGGCGGCAGTTTTAGGCCGGCACAGATGACCTTTAGTGTGAATTTGGTACACGTAGCTATTACCACTAGAGAGTTATCAAGCCATGTCTCAATTTCAAGTGTATTGTTGGATTATAGGGCCATTTCCTGTAAACAAGTTATTTCATTTTGATACCAGGTACATTCTATAAAGGAATACTTACTGCATGTATATATCCAACAATCATTTCTGTTCAAACATAATAACACAGTATAAATGACACCACATCTTTGCCACAAATAAGTCACAATACACACTATAATGACTACAGTCTTGACAGCTTTGTTTCTTCTTCAGTGCCTGCAGTGATCAATGACAAGTAAAGTACATAGTACATCGGAGTAAACGTAGCCCCTGCTACATTTGTGTCATAAGGAGAGTGTGCAGTATATACATCCAGAGAATATGGAACAAATGTTAATTTTGGACCCAATGTCAAGCTTGCTATAACCGAGTAGCAGGAAATGTAAATTTTCACCCAGGACCAAAGGCCTAAACCAGTAACTACTGGTATATTAAACTGCAATGCAAAACAGGGTCTACAGGCATACTAACATAGCCACACCTTCTAACAGGGAAATAACTGGTGGCGTTCACTGTGAATAACACAGTAAACACACTTTCAAGGAACACTACATTCAGGTTTACAGTACCTTGCAACTTGCAAGCTCATAGGGAGTGAATGTGTATCAGATCCAACACAGAGAACAGTACTCTAAATATTGCCCATCACCCGACATATCAACCCTTATTTGAGCCAGATCAGTAATGAACAGTCTACCCTATCAAAGTAGACATGAAAATTATTTGAGACAGATGAAAAATTCTAACTTGAGAATGATTTTAACACTGCTATGATTATATTAAACATACACTTATATATACAAACATGGGCCATTTGCTGTAAAATGTAAGTATCAACCTAAAGTATGGACATACATGTTAGAATACATACTGACTATATGTTTGTAGTAAGATAACTTCTGTTCATCTCTCTGAAGGGCCCTTAAAAGCCATCTAAACTTCCATGACTCTCAACCACCATGGCTATTCTATGCTAAAAAGAGCTACTGTTTACTTACATAGCGGATGGTAAGGTAGAATAAGCCTATCACCATCTGTTGAGAACAAACCTACCACCTATAAGGTATCTAGTCTGATGAAAAGCCGAGCTCAAGAGATGTACCTCAGCGGCCATTTTCTCAAAAATTATGACGTCATCATGTAATACAAAAAGTATTGTAAATGTACGCTGGCGATTAGACTGTGTAGTGGAAACGGTGACCGCATTTCCCGGCATAATGCCATACGTGACGTGGTCTTCTCTGCAGCCCAGTCTGCAGCCTTGGCCCCTTCCAAGGAGACCCCTGGCCTCCTTGCCAGCTCCCTCTCTCGCCCAGCTGATATCCTTCTACCCAATTGGAAAGGGGGCCGTCCTGCAGCTCTGGATGTCCATGTAATCAGCCCCCTGCAGCAGCAAACTCTAAATGAAGCCTCCTTCACCCCAGGCCATGCCCTTCAGGTGGGAGTGAACCGCAAGCTAGCATCCTCTTTATCAGCATGCCGCTCGGCAGGCTTGCACTTCATTCCTCTGGTAACAGAAACATTAGGGGGCCTTGCTGACGACACAATTCAAACTGTTCGCTCCATTGGCAAGGCCATCGCAGACAGAGTGGGTACTACAGATTCCTCCAACTCTTCCAAGCACCTCTTTGGTCGACTAGCCATCGCCCTGTGGCGTGGCAACGCCTGTTTATGGCTACATCGCCTCCCAACTCTCCCCCCCTCTCTAGACGGAGTGCCATGACTTGGACTTGTTTGTTTGTCTGTGTATAATCTAATTCCAAAAAATTACTCAATTAGTTCGGTGAAAAAAAAAAAAAAAAAAAAAATAGGTGTTCACGCATGCGCAAATAAAAGCACTATTGTTGTGCTTATTATTCTCAGCTAACATGATAAAAATTCAATAGAATTAGTTCTCATAAAATTAGCTTATGAAACAAACCACCAACGTTTCGACCAGAATACTCTAGCCTTCATCAGGGTGATACAAAAAATGCACACAGAAACGTCCTTATATAGCTACGCTCGTTATCTAGACAACGCACGCCTATGGATATTATATTATAGCATGCCAATACCTGAAGTCATAAACACTAGCTATTTCCCTAAGGCTTTAAGCGTAGAAACCCAGCAACCTTGAAGTTCTAGACCTACATCCCTATTAAAACGCTGCTCTTCTGAAGATAAACCAATATGAAGCGCTTCTTTTAGAAGCAGCTCCTTCCTAGTCCTAGCTTGATCTACAACTGAAGCTTCCTTCCATAATATAGGATGATGATTACTCCAGGCATGATCAGCAACAGCAGATTTTTCTTGTTCTCCTCGTAGGCAAGCTTCCTTATGCTCCTTCAGCCTAGCTTCCAGCCTTCTCACCGTTCCACCAATGTAAAATTTTCCACAACTACAAGGTACCCTATAAATAACATTAGAATTTTGGTCAGATGGTAACTTATCCTTAATCTTAGAAAGTTTGGATCTCAAACTAACCCCTGATCTAAAAACAACCCTAATATCAAACTTTCTACAAACCCTCCTAATGTCTTCACTAAGGCCTTTAACATATGGAATTACTATTTGTTTCTGTCTTTCTTCACTATTACTACTATTTTCCCTAGGTTTCGGTGCTATGGGATTTAAAGTTGCAGAGAGAAAGGCTTCTGGATAATCATTATTCACAAAAACTTTTTAAAGATGCATATGCTCCTTAACCAAGTCCTCTTCATGCGTAGTAACCCTTGTGGCTCTGTCATACAAGCTTTTAATAACTCCTCTTTTTACATGTATTGGATGGTGTGATCTATAATTTAAATACCTATCTGTGTGTGTCTGTTTCCTATATACTGTGGATAAAATTTTACCATCATTGCCCACCTCTAATAAACAATCTAAGAAGGGAAGTTTACCATCTTTCTCTAACTCTACTGTAAATTTAATTGAAGGTCTAACTTTATTCAAATGTTCAAGGAACACCATTTCAGAACCTTTCTTCATAATACAAAATGTATCATCCACATATCTCTTCCAAACTCTAGGCTTCACTGGTGATGTTTTCAGGGCCAGTTCCTCAAAAAACTCCATATACAGATTAGCTACCACAGCAGAAACAGGAGAACCCATGGCAGCACCTCTCACCTGTTTGTAAATAACATTCTTATAACTAAAATAAGTAGAGTTAAGGCATGTTTCTAAAAGCTCTGCTATTCTATCAGGTAATAACGTAGTCCTCTCATCCAGTGTCTCATCTTTCACCAGCATATCATGTATAACTTCCACAGCCTCATCTACCGGAACATTGGTAAAGAGAGAAGAAACATCAAAGCTAACAAGTGTTTCGTCTGGACCTAAGTTTAAATCTTTAATCATGCTAATGAAATGCTCAGAATTTTTAACATAGGAATCAGATTTTCCCGCTAAAGGGGAAATTAACTTTGTTACATACTTAGAGAGATTATAACATGGAGAATTTATACATGCAACAATAGGTCTTAAAGGAACATTTGCCTTATGTATTTTTGGCAGACCATATAACCTAGGAGGTTTACTCCCTACAGGCCTAATCCTATTATATAGTTCATTTGGAATCTCTCCTGTCCTCTCTAATCTTTTTAATTCCCTAGTTAACTTAGCCTCCTGGGTTTTCGTTGGATCCTGATTTTGTTCCAGCACCTAAAAAACTCCCTTTAATTAATACAGTGGCAGCAGTAGAAGGAGGGGCTAGGAGGCTGAAGGAGGAAGAGGCCAATGACCTGAGAGGGAGAGTATGTGGACTCATCAGAAGGGCGAAACTACCCAAGGACAATTTGAGCAAGGACCAGAGGAAGGCTTTGAAAGATCTGGAGAGGCTTGATGATGTGGTTATCTTGCCGGCGGACAAAGGGAACGCCACGGTACTGATGATGAAGGATGATTATGACTCCAAGCTTATGGGGATGTTGGGCTCTGACACCTACAGTATCCTAAATAAACTTCTTTAATCTTCGTAGAAATTCTTTTTTCTCTGCCGGTATCAACATATCGAGATTTAGCTCCGTTTCCCTCTTCACCATGCCAAGCAGAAACGTATGCATCGGATCTACTGTTGCCATACGAACAATATCGAAGTATGGAAGCCTAACTAGTTCTGAGTACCTGACCCCATTTCTCTGTGCTATCTCTGCAGCAGCTGATTTTGTAGTTGCACTCCTGTACTCATTTCCTTGCAAACAAACTTGCTGGTGATTCCTGGGCTCACTAGCTTTGGGTGTATAGTAACTCATGCTTCCTGATGCACCAACAGTGCCTGCTTCACGTTCAGCCCGAAATTTGCATCTGGTACAACCCAAGTCAGCTTTGTGACCTAGAAATTGGGTGATCTTTCTGATGGCTGGGAGATCAGAAGCTACTGATAACAGAGCTGCCCTCACACACTGAGAACCACCTGAAGTAAGAGGTACTCCCTTCCACAATTCAAGCAAATCATCGACAAGTGGTCGAAGAAAGTTGTTTATGTGAATTGGGGGTTCGTGAGGTCCTGGAATAATCCCTAAAAAGGTATACAATAGTATATACCATCTCCACACACATATAATTATTATTCCCTATACGATTCTTTGCTAGCCTTTATCCCCATGTAGTGTCTAACCTGCTATCATTGTCCACTTCTTTTTAAATCTCTCCTCTCTTGGTAAGTTCAGCACTGTGAGTATTATTGCAGCTACTTTATACTCGGATCTTTTGAAAGGCCTGAACCAATCAACGTTTAGCATCAATGCTACGTTGAATTTGCTGACAAGAAAACCCTGTGCTGTGAAGTCTTTCCAAATCCTTCCATCAAAAACATCCTGCATCATCGAAGGAACATAGCTACTGCTGGTTCGATCTAAGAGAGTGGTGAACTCCTCTGATGTAAACATCTTCTTAAGCCATGTCGAAGGGGGAATGAACAGAAAGTTCTTAAAAGGTGTCCATTTCATTTTCCCAAAGGACAATTGCCTATCAAAGCCTAAACGAGTCCGACATACTTTCCTATAACAAGGATTGTAACAAATCTTCTGACCTTCCTCGTAAATGGCATTGCAGCTTTCCTTAGGGCATACGATGTACAGCTTCTTTTCAAGACTGTCATTTGATGCTATTCGAACAGCTTTATAAAATGTTTTCGGAAAAGAAAATCGTAGAGGGTGTAATAAAAGGTTAAGAATGACCGATATAAATGCAAGAATTGATGTGGCTGCTTTGTTTGATATATTAAATTTATGCTGGAGTCTGAAAAAAATAAGCAATATCCAATGAAGGATCCTATGATTGCTACGATTGTCAGTATCATCTTCCATCTCCTCTTGATCATCGTCATCATCAATCTCATTACTGTCTTCTTCATAAAAATCATCAGAATCTTCAATTTCACAATCGGTGTCAGTGAAATCAACATCATCATCATGATCCTCAACAAAATCATTGTCATCATCGTCGTCATCAAAAAACTGTTCATTTCCATGATAAGAAACAGCACTATCACCAACGGTACCAACAGTACCATCATCAGCACCTGCATCACCAACAGCATCTGCACCATCAACAGTACCATCTTCAGTGTGTTCATTACTGTAATCACCGTCACAAAATCTATCTTCAAAGGTATCATCCTCATCATCAGAAAAACTATCATCAAATAATTTATCACCAAGTTCATCCTCATCACAGAAACTATTTTCGAATGTATCACGAATTCTATATTCATATTCATATTATTATTACATATAAGACAATTGTTATAATTTAATAGCCTTGGGTCTTTGGCTATATCTATTACACAACTGACCTATTTTCCTGCAGCTCGGGTTCTTTCATCAAACCATACACTGATTGATGCCTCCTTGTAGTGGAGTATCCCAAGAATTTTTCGCCTTTGCAAAGAGCACACATACAGAGATGTTGAGTAGCGCTAGCCATTGTTGCTAAGATTCAATCTCACGCATGCGCAAGTAGATTGCTACTGCGCAACTAGCTCTGCATAGTTACTGCGCAGGTACGTGTGATGGCGAACATGTACAGCAGAGGGTATGAATGGCAGTCTCAACAAAGGCAAAGGCCGAACAACGGAAAGGAGAGAATTTTTAACGAGTTGAGAGAAGTTCGAGCGAAGAATGCTCAGCTAACTAGAGTTGTTGAACGTGTTGAAAGAGGTACCTATCCTATTGTTAGCCACATACCACAGCTCAGCAGTGATTCTTTTACAGAGTGCAGTGAAATGAAGAGTAGGATTGCAGACCTTGAAGCCGGTTAATATCATAGCATAGAGTTAGTGGCATAATAATTAACATGCATTGTTATCTAGCCCTGTCAAGTAAGAAGCCTAAAAAAATGGACGAAAAGATTCCAATGGTAGAATATTGGTTACTAACTATCAAGTGGTTATTACACAATATTATTCAGGCTGTCCTTAAGGATGTTTTCGATGCTGAATATTGTCTAAATGACCATTATGCAAGCACAGTATGGAGTGACTTAAGCATGGAAGTGAAGAAGAGATTATTAAGATCAGTAAAAAATTCATTGATTGCTTGCGACCTTCAGGTATGTAGCTATCACTTAATCGTCTAGTTATTGCAATAAAATAAAGTATGCAGGAGCCACCAGAGAAAGACATCATGAATAGAATAAGAGGGTTCTATTCAAGTAGGAGGAATGTGGCAATAACCAGGGCAGATACGGACAAAAAAAGGAAAAGAAAGCTGATAGTAAAGGCCAGCAGACAAACCTATGTAAGCTATTACATTATTATTAATTGATCTAAGAATTTAATTTGATATTCAAGATTGCAAGAGAGAGGGCAGTGTTAAAGGCAGTAAGGGATGGCACAATAGATCCAAGGAATGAAGAGGAAATTGATAAAGTGAAGAAAAGTGTTACCAAGGTGCAAATAATATAAGACAATTTCTATGATTATTGTTTGTTCAATCAATCAATAGGTATCGGTAGATGATGTGTCACCACCACTAAGCAGTGGAGATGAGGATGAGGGTGGTGAAAACAAAAGATTGAAGAAAAAGTTGAAGGTATTGGAGAAGGCGAGGGAGGCAAGGATGAGAAAGAGAAGCAAAGCTTTGGTGTGTATGCCTATAATAGTAATATTAATATAATTATAAGTATTATATTCCACAGTACGAAATGTCTGAAAACTTACACCAGGTATGTAAATTGTGATGTTACTTCATTGATTCATTAACATATAGCCATACAGATAATTACCATATCCATGCACCTGCAGGTAGCTGCTACTGTAGCTCGAGAAGCTGGGGAAAACACAACACCAACATCTCCCATTATCAATAACCAGGTATTTTTATCAGTATTAGCTACTTGCTCATGTACCTTAAACTTTGTTGTGAAAAAAGGAAGCTGCAATGGGTTCCTCATCAGGCTGCAATGCAACAACACCACCATTGTTTTCTAGCAATGTGTTGGCCTATGACAGTGATGAAGCCCAATTACCTGTACGTCATGCAGTTACCTATGTCGAAATGTCTATAGGCTTGATTCTCCTTATATCAAAATGTTTAGGTTAACAGTGATGATGAGACTCAACTCCCTTGGTATTATAAAGTATGTCAAAGTATTTTCTATCTATATTCTTTGCAATCAAATTCCTCATTCCATGTGGCAGAAACACTAAGGAATCTACTGAATCTTAAACTCGAGCTCCCTAGGTATTAGCTCTACTTCTATTTATTCTGTGCAATTCAATTTCTCTTTCATGTTTAGGCCTCCAGGCTCCAGTGTGGCACAGTCATATACTTATCTAACAAACTAGCTATATATAAAGAGTATTATAATCAAACATTTATGTTAGTAGCTATTACCTTTTGCTGCTGCTAATAATAATAAGTGATTACCACAGTAAGATTAGCATAATCTATTCTTGATTTCACATTTGATTTTACAAATAAATAATCCACTTAGTTTCAATAACTGATTCTCTAATAGATTCTACATATCATAAATTCTGTTCGATCTTTAGAAGATTCTTTAAAAATCTGTAGTAGATTTTGTTAGATTTGTACCTAAGAAATCAATTATAGAATCATACAATATTTGATACAATTAAAACCTGTGCTATAAGAGTCAGAGTCCTTAATTAAAGTCACATTATTACAACACGCATCTTAGAAAAAGAGTCGAGATGAATGTGCTCGAATTTTAACTTTGGCAAGAGTGTGAGGCCTGTTTGAGTTCTGGTTCTATTGTATAGACTCCAAAGATGACCCCATCTAATCTCCTTTCCATTGTTCTTAAAGTACAATATTAATAATACGTAATTAGATACACATAATTATCAACACTATAGTATTTTTACCCAGAGTGTTCGTGCCTTTGATGCCCAACAGTTCCTCGTTGTCTTCATCAGGTGTGGTGGATCGAAGAAAAAGAAGAATTGCCTGGCATCAGCGGAGAAGGGATTGAGAACTTGATTGACAAGTTTGCCATCTTTGCTGTGTAGGCTAACTAATTTACGGTTGACTGAGGCACCATCAAAGGTTGCACCCATAACCTTTCATAGAAACAATTATTAATTCTGCAAACCAACAGGCATACCTTCAATCCTAATCTCTCCAATCGGTACACACCATCCCAGAATGGGTCGAATATTAGCTCACCAGTTAGTTTGTGGCATGGAAAATGAGCATATGGGAACTCTAAACGTGAAAATAACCCCTTCACCATGAACACCATCATGGTGCGTGCAAGTACTTCAGTTGACTCATCAGGTGATGACATGGATTGCTCCAGTGTAAGTAGGTGATTGTTGATGTCGCCCAAATTCATGAAGCCAATCAATTGTCCCGTGTTCTTGTCATAGACAAGATCCTGCTTCACGTACATCTCATCCAGCAGCAGCAAAACGTGCTTATCTCTCTCTTCACAACTGTTGATGTTTGTGGCACTGAGCAACTGGACATCCACTCAAGCTGAAAAACCTGGTTCGGACTTAAGATGGTGGGTGTAGTCTCTCAGAGTGCGCTGTGATGGCATCCTTATGCACTTAGATTGGCGCAAGGTTTCGTATGCACCTTGTGACAGGGCTCGGAGGTATATGCACCACTTGATCATGAGTGGATGCCACCTCATGCCACGAGCATCTTTCTTGGATGCTGCTAGGACCTGTTGCTGCCAGAATATCCTCTGAAAATAGGTGCAGTCCTCTCTCTCAATGGCCTTGCTTCCCTCACTCTCTATGACTGCCTTCAGATCTCTATCCATTTCATCACCAACAGTCACACTGTTTTTCTCTATCACTCTGTCCAACTGCTCCTTCACACGATCACGTTGCTTCTGGATCCTCCTTAGCTCACTGTGCAGCTTACTCATTCGAGCCTTCATCTCATCACTCGACAGGGTGTGGTAAGGTAAGGTGTATGGCTCTGAGGATCAGTTCGATTTGATGACCTACTTGCCAGACGACTTGACTGGACCCTGAGACAGCCTCTAAAATTTGTGCACCTCTTACAACGTACACACTTGCCAGATGTGGGAATTAGAAGCTCACAGGCTACATGTCTGATGGTGTCACCACAACTATCGATACTTGCTATTCGCTGATTTCCTACGACGTAGACAATTACTACATGTCATAGCTAAAGAGCTAGCATGCACACATACCTGTGGAATCAAAGAATTCTGCCCCATGAGCATCCACAAGCTGTCTGAAGTCATTCACCAGATTCCCATGACATACTGCTATTTTTTGAATGTAGAAAGCAGGTTAATAACATCATTCACACTGGTAAGGAGTACAGGAGCTATCAACTTAAAGAAAAATGCTCCTCTGAGCAGATATTCAAAAGTTTTGACCTGAATGATAATTTACTGATAATAATTATTGTGATTTGTTTTATTTGTTTGTTCATCTGGAAGTTGATGTTCATTTCCTTCTCTTCCTTTCTCCGTGGAGAGGGAGGGGACTCCTTTAGTGCTTCATACTATGGCACATGCGCAGTTCCAAATGCACATCACGTCCCCACACCTTTGGATAAGGCTACCTCTGACAGGCGTTCAAAAGTTTTGACCTGAAATCATCAACTACATATGATTTAGATTTACTGATAATATTGTTGTGTATTGTGTGATTGTTGTTGTTATCATTTGTTTGTTTGTTTGTTTGTTTGTTTGTTATCTTTTCAAGCTGTTTCCATTTGAAGTGGATGTTCACTTTCTTTTCTTGCTTTATTTATATTGTTCTGAACCACCTCTGTGGAGAGGGGGAGAGGGAAGGGAAGAGAAGGGGAGGGAGGGAAGGAGGAGGAAGGAGCAAGGGGAGGTAGGAAGGGAAGGGGAAGGGAGAGAGGGGGAGGGAGGGAAGGAGGAGGAAGGAGCAAGGGGAGGGGAGATTGAGGAGGAAGGGAAGGGGAGAGGGAGGGAAGGAAGGGGGAAGGAACAATCAATCATGCTCCTTTGGAACACTAGGGTGCTTACCCTCTTCCATTTTCCTACTCTCTGCCATTAATCTCTTGGCTTCCTTCATCAACAGCCTCTTTTTCTTGCCAGAGAGATGGACGTTAGCCTTTGGATTAGTCCTGTCATATCATGAAATGAGACACACATTACACGATAAAAGGGTGGCTATGTACCTGGTTTGACGTAGCATATCCTTAGTAGTGCTCTCTAAGGTGTGTTCACTGTGGCCTCTTGCCGTGAGTCTTTTCAGGGCTTTTATCTTCATTTTGGTCTCTTTGCGAACATCTTTCTTGCAAAACTGATGGTTGAAAGAGAGAATATAAGATTTGATCACATGCTGTAACCTCCCAACTCTACTCACAGCTGCTTTTGGTTTGTTAATTCTTCCTCCTCCAGCACTACCCATCATTAAGCTACCTCAGCTGGTAAAGGGTCGATGCACGTACAAGCTGGTAAAGGGTCATTACATATAGCTAGCTAGCTAGCTAGCTAGCTAGCTAACGATATATTAGTGATTACCCTTTACCTAATGCAGCTAGATTATAAGGCTGGTAAGGCGCGAAAACTGGGCTATTAACAGCTATAAGGAGCTAGCTGCGATTGGGTGAGTGTTACACATCCCTAACTCGTGTGAATTGTTGTGTGAAAAAGCTAAAGTTAGAAGGACAGTGTATCTCTCTTTCCCTCCTCTCCTCTCCTGAACCCCTCCAGTCCACCAATGGCTACAAACGATAGCTCCTCTTGTCTTGTAAACTTTAAAGTCAAAGTCTCAGAGGTTGTGGCATGTGTGGAAGATGGGAGGAAGGAAAAAGAAGAGGTGGTGGTTTGTGTGACTGGCAGTGTCCCCGTACTCGGTAACTGGGACATCAGATCCTGCATTCCCTTACAGAGGCAAAGTAGGTGAGTATATAAGGAGACTAGACTTGCAGATCAAGGGGGAAGGAATCAAGAACTTTTGATCAGCATTCAGCAGATATAATAACCAAAATTGTTATCAAAATTGTGTAATTTTTAGCAGGCTCAATAGTATTAGAGTAGAGAACCCTCTTGTATTATTCTCCATTTCATAGCTGCTCTGATGTGTGGAGCAAAGGCATTCTCCTTCCATCTGATGCCACCATTGAGTACCGCTATGCCACACTCCAGAAGTCATCTCATCAGGAGGAAGACCCCTCAATCTGCCTCAGGCAGTGGGAGAGCAGTCTAAAGCCAAGGAAGGTCGAAGTACGTGGACCAGGCATTTCGATGGAGTTGGATGATAAGTGTGAGCTTCGTACATGTAGCAGGTGTAGATGTAGAATACATGCATGACACATGCAAGGCACATGCATAGCACATGTATGGTATATGTTGCCTGTATGTGGAGAGGAAGTGAAACCAGATATGAGATATGTTGTCTGTATGTGATGTACATGGTGGGGAAGTTAAACTCTATTAAGGCCACCCTAACAGTATATACCTATTCTAGCTAATTTACTATTGAGGGTACTTGTTTAAGGCAGTAAGCATTTTGTTATAAGGCCTCTTGTTTGAGGTGGTGGCAGTAAACAAGTTCATTCAATTTATGTTCAGTGGATGAGAAGGATTTGGAAGAAGGTTGGCTGGTGGAGGAAAGTGAGTTGCAACTTCGACTCACCTTGTCCCCAAACGAAGCCTCTCTCAACCTCCACGACTCATGGCAGCGTTATTCCATTCTCATCACTGCATCCAACAGCACCATTGAGTTGCCTCGTTGGGCAATAAAGACAAAGCTTTTGGATCGTGAGACAGGCAACTGCAACTGTGTGGAGCAAGGAACTTACGGTCTTCCACTTGATGGTGACTGCTCTCAGTTAATGGTGTGTTCCATACGTTCACCTTCTTTCTCTCACATTGTAAGTCAACATTAGTGTTAATGTAACTCAAGTCTAACTCATTTCTTAATTAGGGATTCACAACATTAGTGTTAATATAAAACTCAAGTCTAACTTATTTCTTCACAACATTAGTGTTAATATAACTCAAAATCTAACTCATTTCCAAATTAGGGATTCACAACATTAGTGTTAATATAACTCAAAATCTAACTCATTTCCAAATTAGGGATTCACAACATTAGTGTTAATGTAACTCAAGTCTAACTCATTTCCTAATTAGGGATTCACAATCAGTCTTTATGCCCCCCAAATGGACTCATCATGTAAGCCACTCCTTATCGGCACGGCCAGCCTTCATCCAGAGGATTTCCTATCATGTGACTTCACCCACGGCACTTCTTGTCTTTCGGTCTTGTCACCTGAGCATCACCCAATGGGAACCATCCAAGGTAGAAAATGAATAAATAAAATAATCTCTTGAATTCCATCCTTTTTCATAGTGGCCCATTTGTTGATAAATCCGGTAAGGGGTCAGGGGAATATCCACAGTGCTCAGTGGTCGATAGCCACCAATTGGAAGAGACACGAGAGAACGCTAGACGTAGGCCATCGAGGGCTAGGAGATTCTCACTCCAACAAGAAACTGTAAGTCAGTGCATGTACCTTAAACAAACACTGATAGCACGAAAATCCACTTACCTAGTGTAAGACCAGAACTGCAGACCCTCTCATACTAATAGTTAAATTCTCAGCTACATATAAGTCTGCCTTAAAAAAAAGTTAGAGCTCTTCTCTAGGAGGAAGGAAGGACCATAGTGATATTGATTTGCATGTTCCCACCTTAGTCTCCATGTGTGTATGTGTGTGTTAAAAAAAAGTTAGAGCTCTTCTCTAGGAGGAAGGAAGAAGTACTGTGGACCATAGTGATATTGATTTGCATGTTCCCACCTCAGTCTGTGTGTGTGTGTGTGTGTGTGTGTGTGTGTGTGTGTGTGTGTGTGTGTGTGTGTGTGTGTATCAGCTTGAGTCCGTGGGAAGCCATAAGTTTAAACCTGTCCTTCAGCAGAGGAGCATCACCCAAAAAGGGGTGGCCCCCTTTCAAGGCAAGGTTCAAGGTGTGTGTGTGCACACAGGTTCTTTGTTCTCAGCACCATATCGACACAATTCAATATTAATATGGCAATCTCTATGGTCATAACTATTTAAAAACAACTGTTCCTTGCTTTTTATGCCGTTGCACGTCCGAATGTAACGTTTTGTCCAGTGTCAACTCATGGGGACTGGACGGGTTGACTCAACTCGTGGCTGAGGGTAGACATGTCGCAGGGAAGGAACGAGCGAGGAGGTGATGTAACGTGAGATCGTATTCAAAGTATTGACATACTGAACCAGCTGGTTCACATGGTGGCCGTAACGTTGCTGCGAGGCATCCATCATCTCCATGTCACTCATCCTCTTGGAGAATTGCATCCATAAACTGCTTCCGGTTGTCAGTCTTCACATCATTGTCACTCATAGCATCTATTTCTTTCTCTATCTTAGCAAGAAGCTTGACTAAATTCACTTCCTCATTTTCTGCAGGCAGAGCAGTTACAGCTGCTAGAAGGAATTTCATTTTGTTGTTGAATTGTTGAGCTGTTTGGAAAGTGTCATGGCTTGTTTGTTGAAATCTAGTGAGCTTAACTCTGCAAACTGGTTGTTACTTAAATAGAGTCAGGAGATGAGCAAGCTTAGAAGCTTGAGAAGTAACATGGGGGAAAAAATAACATTCAATGTAGAATTGCTGAGTCAACAATGAAAGAATCCTCTTGCTAGCTTCTTGCTCAATAGCTAATTTATGCATGCAAATAAGAAAAACATTTATACTTCCACTTCACTCACATAGAATCATTATTAATATTGTAGCTCTATTGAAGAGAATCGTTGATCTTGAATTACTACTGTCTGTAGGATAGTGCAGCTTCTAAAATTAAGTGGAAAATGGTGCAGCCTTTTATTCTAAAACTAACTTTCATTGTTTTTCACCATTCTCTAATCTTCTATTGCATGTGTCACAGTGTGGATGAATCTTGTACATTGAACAAGAAAGCAAGAGGTTGTTGACTCACTCAATGTTATTTTTCTCCCTACGAATTCATCCGTGTTATTTCTTAACCTTCTAAGCTTGCTTATCTCCTAGCTGTATATAAGTAACTCACCACTTGCAGAGTTAAGCTGACTAGATTTCAATAAGCCATGATACTTTCCAAGCAGCTCAACAACTCAACAACAAAAATGAAACTCCTTCTCAGCATTTTTATTACCCTTGGAGTTCTAGCAGCTGTAATAGCCTTGAACCCAGCCTCTTTTTTTTTTTTTTTTTTTTTTTTTGGTATCTACTGTTTGCACATGCGCCAATTTTCCAATTATATAATTAATAAACGCACATGCGATGACAAGTTTTGACGTTGAGAAGTGCCAGCAATCTCATGCATGATGCCTACTATTCCGAGAATGCTTAGATCCTCCAGGGCATCAGAAGTAACAAGGGCTTCAGGGGCACAGAAGAGAAGGCTATCTGATCTAAGACTGGCAGATGTAGTGAGGTAGTACTGGCCAAAAAATCGTTAATCGATCATCAGGGCATATATCTACATCTATGATCAGAGTAACCAGTGGAGAGGCAACCAGTACTGCACTACGCTTCACCAGCATCATGATGAAGGAAAGAGTCTGGTAGAATAGATCTTTCTATAACCAGTTTGATAGACAAACAAAATATCCTTCCCATCGTAGACTGCCTTGACAGCAGTGCGTGTTGTTCCTTCTTCGGAAGTTTCTCCAAGGAGAAACGAAGAGCAGCAGCAAAGGAGCACAAGTAAAACTATAGCTAGCATGCAGCACAGCTATACTAACTAGTACTGGTTGTGCAACCACGCCCATTAATTATGATGATCGTGTAGCGGAAATATCCAAGTGATATGATTCCCAGATTTCTGGGAAAAACTGGTGCATGTGCAAACAGTGGATACCAGGCTCTCTTTTCCCCCACCCTCCAAAAAGGAAAAGAGAGGCTGAATTCGAAGCTAGCAGCTATAACTGCTTCTGCCTGAAACGAAGTTAGTCAAGCTTCTTGCAGCATAGGATGTTCTTTGGTACTGTGGACCATAGCAATATCGATTGGTTCATTTGCATGTCCCCCACCCCATGCAGTCTCCATGTGTTTATTCTTTGTTCCCAGCTAGCTAGTAAGATACCATAACTGTTATCAACACAATTCAATATTAATATGCATGCACACTCCTACAAACACTAGCCATAGTCAAACTAAAAGACTGACTAAAAATGTTCCGTTCGTATCTCCTCCTTATTGACTTCATCCCCTCCGAGGGCAGACACGTCGTAGGGAAGGAACGAGGGAGGAGGTGATGTAACGTGAGATCGCGTTCAAACTATTGACATAATTAACTAGCACGTTCACATGGTGGCTGTACCGTTGCTGTGAAGCATCCATCATCTCCACATCACCAGGCCCCTCATCCTCTTGGAGAATTGCATCAATAAACTGCTTCTTGTTGTCGGTCTTCACATCATTGTCACTCATATCATCTTGTCTTGCCATTTCTTTCTCTATCTTAGCAAGAAGTTTGACTAAATTTGCCTCCTCATTTTCTGCAGGCAGAGCAGTTACAGCTGCTAGAACTCCAAGGGCAATAAAAACACTGAGAAGGAACTTCATTTTGTTGTTGAGTTGTTGAGCTGCTTGGAAAGTGTCGTGGCTTGTTGAAATCTTGTGAGCTTAATTTTGTAAAGTGGTGAGCTATTTATACAGAGCCAGGAGATGAGCAAGCTCAGAAGCTTGAGAAGTAACATGGATGAATTCATAGGAAGAAAAATAACATTCAATGTAGAATTGCTGAGTCAACAATGAAAGAATCCTCTTGCTTTCTTGCTCAATGTACAAGATTCGTCCACATATGCAATAGAAGGATGATTAATGCTTGAAAGTGGTGAAAAACAATGAAAGTTAGCATGTTTATGCATGCTTCCACTTTGCTCACATAGAAAAGAATCAACGAACAATCGTTGATCTTGAATCACTACCATAGGATAGTGCAGCTTCTAAAATTAAGTGGAAAATTGTGCAGCCTTTTGTTCTAAAACTAACTTTCATTGTTTTTCACAAATTAATCATCCTTCTATTGCATGTGTGGATGAATCGTGTACATTGAGCAAGAAAGCAAGAGGATTCTTTCATTGTTGACTCTGCAATTGTAGACTCAATGTTATTTTTCTCCCTCCCAATGTTATTTTTCGTCCCATGTTCTTCTTGAGCTTCTGAGCTTGCTCATCTCCTGGCTCTGTATAAATAGCTCACCACTTGCTCACTAGATTTCAACAAACCACGACACTTTCCAAACAGCTCAACAAACTCAACAACGAAAATGAAGTTCCTTCTCAGTGTTTTTATTGCCCTTGGAGTTCTAGCAGCTGTAACTGCTCTGCCTACAGAAAATGAAGAAACAAAGTTAGTAAATCTCCTTGCCAAGATAGAGAGAGTAATGAGTGACAATGATGTGAAGACCGACAACCGGAAGCAGCTTATGGACACAATTCTCCAAGAGGATGACGGAACTGGTGATGTGGAGGTGATGGATGCCTCGCAGCAAAGCTACAACCACCATGTGAACCTGCTGGCTCGGTATGTCGGTGTTCTGAATCAGATCACACGTTACATCAGCTCCTCCCTCGTTCCTTCCCTGAAACGTCTCTGCCCTAGGGGATAAATAAGGTCTCGCAAAATATGACAGGAACAGAACTGAACAGTTTTATGTAGTATGTAGTTTGCTAGTGATCATTTCAGCAATCGTAGAGTTCAGTTTTACATATTATTCAACACAATAATAATTAATATTTTATTAACTAGCTGAGAATAAAGAACCACAGGCTTTGCTGTTTGCACATTCAGTAATCTACTAATGACTTCAGTAATCTACTAATGACTTCAGTAGTCTACTAATGACTTCAGTAGTCTACTAATGACTTCAGTAGTCTACTAATGACTTCAGTAATCTACTAATGACTTCAGTAATCTACTAATGGGTGTCTGCACCTTTAGTCTACTGATAACTGTCTGCTCTGTCTACTATCATATAGAATCATCAGTCTGCATGCTAGTTAGCTGCTTCAACAGTGCAGTTTACAGTGAAGGAGACTGCATCCTATTCTATTTTAAACTCCAAATAGGTAGTATAAAGAGTGTGACAGAATTATAAAGCAAAGGCCATGATTGAACTAAAGCTAAAAATAACATGATTCCCCCCCCCCCCCCCTTGTTATACACGTGATTGCAGGAAACCATCTGTCCTTGAGAACACCATTGAGTCGCTATCACAGGCAGCCAACCATGGAGCAGACTTTGTCGAGTTTGACATCCAATTCACGAGTGACCTCTTCCCAGTGGTCTACCACAACTTTAGAGTGGTCACAAGGCTAGTGGAGGAAGAAGAAGAAGACAATGATGGTCCCAGGAAGAAACTTTATAGCACGGTACTTGTGAAGGATCTCTCTCTTTCTGAACTTAGAAACGAGCGACGAGAGCTGGTCCACACCAGCATGCTGAGAGATGGTCTGATTCCAGGGCTGGGGGTTGAGGGGGGCCAGGACACGAGTCCAGGGGGAGAAGGGAGTGAAAAGTCTGTGGTTTTGGAGAGAGATGGTGATAGAGAAGTCGGAAACCAGAAGAAAGTGTGCCTGGATAAGAAGATGATGCCTTTCCCTCTACTGAAGGAGGTGAATTTCATTGTGTCATAATAGCATTATAAATAGAACATTGGTCTATAAATAGAACATTGGTCAATATTGCTCTCCGTTCAATTGCAGGTGTTTGAGCTAGTTCCACAGCATGTCGGGTTCAAAATAGAAGTCAAACATCCTGTACCAGAACAGGGAAATGATAAATACAACTTCTCCTTCTTCGACAAGAATGTGCTGTGTGATCATGTGATCGAGACTGTCTATCGCCATGCCAATGATAGAAAGGTCATCTTTTCTTGCTTTGATGCTGATGTATGCACAATGTAAGACTTCATCTCTTATCCTTCTCTCCCTCCCTCCCTCCCTTTTTGATTTCCTCCCATCACACCTTATCCTCCTCTCCCTTTAGGTTGCGTTTGAAGCAGCCCAAGGTCCCAGTTCTCTTCCTCACCGTGAATGGGACCACTGAGTATCCCACTCCAGTGGATATAAGGTCACGTACCTTCTTCGACGCCATTGCACATGCTAAGGCCCAGAGATTGTTGGTAAGTCTCTGATAGTGAGCTAGGATTGAAGGGATTATATGCTGGGGTTGAATGGTAAAGGGTTGAATGGTAAAGGGTTGACATGCAAGTGCATGCCTACATCATCTTGCTATTTCATGCCACCTTAGGGTATTTGTATTGATTCCTACCAGCTGCTTGAGGACCATGACTCCTCACTAGTGATGAAGACTGTCAAGGAGAAAGATCTGGTTCTCTTCACATGGGGAACTAAAAATGAGAGTGAACATGTCCAGAGGCAGAAGGAATTGAGAGTAGATGCTGTCATATATGACGGGTGGGTGTGGTACTGTCGGGTGGGTTGTGGTACTATGAAAATGGTATAGATAAGTAGGTTTGACCAGTATCCATAGTAATGGCTAGTCTCACGAATCAGCTATCACCTGGAGAAATAGTCTAGTGACTACAAACAGGTTATTGTGTGCTGGTGTTGGAATGTAATCTGATTGGTAAGTGACGTACATGTATTCAAATCCAAGGTGGTGCCAAAACTAAGGTTTAATAGTGACCGTGTGTCCTTGGTGAAGCATCAGTGTGCACATGCCTGAAAACCTGGCTACAGTCGCCAGACTATTTCTCTAGGTAATATTATAGGCTAGCTCAGTGATAGATGGACAAGTTCTCTGTGTGTGTGTGTGTGTGTGTGATGGGAGGAAGTGAGTATACAACTGACTGCCTACTATCCTCCTAAAAAATGCGTTCTCTATGCAGGATAAAAGAGTTGATCCCACGAAGAAATAATATTTTCTTGGAGGAAAAAGATATCATGTGATCATAATAATATATATTTTATTTATTAGTTTCACAACTCCAACAAACTCAAGTCATTGTAGAGCAGCTGCATTAATTTATTTATTGAGATGATTTTTAGTCATACAGATCTCCAGTCATTCTAGATCTTCATTAATTTTATAGAGACATTATTTTTATCATTTTTATCATCATTATTATTATGAGATGAACACTCTTGACTCTCGGACAATTTTGTAGTGAAAATGATTTAATATTAGTTTCTGGGAATTGAGTAAACTGTGTGAATTCTATATATTCTGTATATATTCTGGCTCTCAGAATGGGGGGGGGGGGCTTTAGGCCCCTAAACCTTGGTCTCATAAAATTAATTGGCACAGCACTATATAACTGCTGTTACTGTGTTGAATCATAGATAGTAGACACGGAACAGGATTGGAAACTTAATACTACCATGCGCGTGCTATCCGTGTTTGCCGGGAAATTTTGGCGCGAGATATGAATGCATAGTTACCACATAATAGTTAAGAATGAGTTCTGCAAAAGATATCAGAGCGAATATTAGTTTAGTAGCTTAATATTAGCTGGACTAGAGTGTTTCCATGTTGTGCTTTTATAAAAATAATAAAATTTAATATGAGACTAGATCTAGCTAGATAGTATAAATCTACGAGAGATTCAGTATCTCAAGTTTTGAAAGATGAAGAGTTTAGTCTTCCTCTCCAGCCATCTATAGATGCCCGTTCTTGTGCAGAGAGCTTTATGGAGTGGATAATAAAACATGATAATGCAAATAAATAATAGAAATGTAATAATAATAACTATTTAACCCATAGTTTAACACTGCAATCAAAAAAAACTAACAGCTATGAATCAATATAACATATATCATCCGATAGACAAACTATTATACTACTAAAAGATATCAAACGCTTGACTTCTAAATTTATATTAGTCCTGTTCTAGTCCCACAAATTGGTAGGCCTATAAAATCTTTAGCAACATATCCTACACCAAAAACAGTTATTACACTCTTTATTTCAGTCTATTCCAGTAAGAAACTTTACCTTCCAAACTTCTATAGGATAAAATTGCAAGAAAAACACTTGTACTCGTAGCTCTAGTCCCACAAAGTCTGTACCTCTCTTCCTCAGAAAATGTATTGCGACAATAGGGCTAAATTTTCTATGGTTACAACGCGGATAGCACGCGCGAAATGTATTAGCTTAATGGGAGTGACGTCACATGACGTAGGCAGTTTCCAATCCTGTTCCGTGTCTAATATCTATGGTTGAATTATAGTCTGTGCTACAATGCTGATCAATGCTAGGACAGCAGCATGTACTAACATAATGGATGTATTAAAAGTAGCCAATAAAATAACAGACAGGAAGTCCTGCCTGCAGCATCCTTGGTAGTTGGTAAAATAAGTAATAGTTATTAACCAAGCGCTAGGTTTGTAGTCGAATTATAAGCACGAGGCCCGAGGGCGAGTGCTTATAATTCACTACAAACCGCACGCGCACGGTTAATAACTATTTTATAGCCCGCGCGAGTGTACTACGCATGCTCAGTGCTTCTGTCTCTATAGCGATGTTACTTTTTGGCTGCTAACAAGAATTATGGCCATCCCACGTACTTCAACGTCGTGACTCATACGGTACCGAACTATCTTTCAGTCTATAACCCACCCACTCACGTAAGGTAGGGGGCACAGCGTCATAATTATGGCAGCTAGTGCAGAATACCAGCCACGCTGTTACACAGCTCGCAAGTTCTGCCTTTTATGCTGGCTACTCTCTGAAAAGCTTGTTGGGTTTGAAATGTGGAATGTGGTCAATGAATATCATTATAGCGTGCGCAACGTGTTCAATGAATAATATTAAAATTCTTTTCTGAGAGTAGTTAGTATAAGGACAGAACTCTATACTGTCACATACTCACCTTTCAGTCTGGTCACAACTCCTTTAAAGTGCAATATCAACTTTGCAGAATCTATATCTAACTTTTCCCTGTAAACACCACCCCAGGCTACAATTACATGCACTGTACAGTGGCGTATCTAGCGAGGTGCTCAGGGTGCTCGAGCACCCCCCTCAGCTGCTAGCTAGCTTTTTCAGTAGGCTCGCTTCTATAGTTATCTATCCTAAAGCTGATCATCTAGCAAGCAGTTTAATATTACACTCACAGAAAGAGCAGCATTGGGTCAGAGTTCAATAATCACATCGGTGAGGCTCATGCGCCCGGCACGTTTTTACCCTAAATAATGCACATCTCGATCTAAAATTTCTGTGCTTCTTTATTCAGCCTGCACCTCACTTCTGATCCTGTACGCTGGTAAAGTAGGGTAGCTAATACTTAGGCCATCATCTGGGTATAATAAAGAGGATGTGGTTAATCAAAAGTGGGCGTGGTTCGAAAAACATTCGCGCGCGCTTATGCGCGCATTCTCTATATCTAGCACCCTCCTAGCTCAAATTCTAGATACGCCACTGCTGTATCACATTTATAAATCCATGTAAATCGGTCCGTTACCATGGCAACGGGCTATAATAATTATTACATCCTGTTTATAGTTTTGTTTCTATGGTTTTGTTGTTTTTTTCCAATGGTAGATAACCCTTGCCTGCTGGATCTGCTTACACAGACCTTATCAGATCTCTTTATCTTCAGACCCTTAAAAAAAAGAGAGTTGATCTAGCTCGGAATGTGCACTAAGAGTTGTACTAGCATACACCCCTAGGGTTGTATACTTACTTATCTTAACATGACATGTTTCTACTTGTCCACCAACAAAAAGACAAGGAGTGCTCTCAGTGTCTACTGGAAGATATTTTGAAAGTGAAAAATGATTTCTCCTAAAGCTCTTTTCGCTCTTGCATTTTTTCTTGTTGTCTTAACGGTTGTTCATGGCAGCTATCGCCACATTCCAGGGAGACTCAAGCACGTCTCGACTTCTGTGAACTACATGTGGGGGATCAGCAGGCATAATTACATTTATATGTGCAAGAAGCCCTGCTCTGGACGCTGGAAGAGAATTCCTGGACGTCTGTACCAATTGGATATCGGAGATGAAGAAATGTGGGGGGTTGCTCCTGGTAACACGATCTGGAAGAGAAGCGTGGATGGATCAGGAGGTTGGACATACATTCGCGGTCGACTCAAACACGTTTCTGCTTCCGGGAACGGATACATATGGGGCGTGACTCGAAAGAACAGGATCTATAAATGCAAGAAGCCGTGTCTGGGGAAATGGTCATGCTTAGGCAGTGGTTTATCTCAAGTGGATGCTGGACACGATTACTTGTACGGAGTTACTCCAAGTGGTCATATTTACAGTCGACCGGTGGATGGGAGTGGTCGATGGCGTTGGATACCCGGTCGTCTCAAACACATCACTGGTTCTGGGAGAGATGAAGTGTTTGGTGTGACCAAACACAATTACATTTACCGTTGCAAGAAGCCCTGTGTTGGGAACTGGGAGCATGTTGAGGGACGTTTGATGCAGTGCGATGCCACCATCAATTCCTTCGTTGGGGTCAGCACCTCTCGTCATGTTTATGAACGCTGGACCGGAATTTAAGAAGAGAAATTGAGAATTGAAAATCAGTGTGGTATGATTATTATTATCATGTTCAAACCTGTTTATAGAAACTAGTTAATTAAGTGTTTTAGCAAATAGTGACGAACTGAATAATTATTGTGTGTGATGAAAAATTACTTTTTAATATATGTATTGTCATAAGAAATCTGTAAGCTTATTCTCTTATCTCTCTGCATAAAGTTCCCTCCCCCCACATCACAGCTCTGAATAAAAATACCTACGCTATATTACCTATGCTATGGTAATATTTTATGTACTGGTTTGTGTTAGTGGCAGCATTAAATCATCTTTCAAATTGCTCCCGACAGTTCTTTAAATTCTCCACGTTCCTCAGAATCTCCTGCAAGAGGTCGCGATGCTGCTGCAACATGGTGTACCTTGACCTCAGCTTGCTGGCCGAGTCCTGCAGACTCCGAATCTGTGTGTCAATATTAGAGTAACAACAATTTTTGTGGGGGAAAATACTTCGTGGATTTGGTGGCTGATGATTTATATTTGGAAACCACAAAAATATTCCCCCACGTCTGAAAGGATGATGTACCTGTAGTGTAAGTGAGTCTACGCTAATCTGGTTCTCCTTGCCCATCTCCTCCAACATGTCCAGAATGGTCGACACTTCCTGGAGACGAGCAGGAGGAATGAGCTCTGTCTTGTCCAGTTCCTGCGTCAGATTGGTTATTACGCTCTAGAGAAGGAAGGGAAATCAATCGATCAATCGCAGTTTTAACAATTATTGTTAGCTGAACCAACTTTTATCTTTTAAGCATTTCTTTCTTCCTTTCTTACATTGATTGCGATGATTCTCTCTGAGATATTTCCTGCTAATGAGATTGTCTCTTTGGCTGTGCTTATCACTTCAGACGTGGCCTTTCGGTCTCTATCCACTGCTTCTCTGAGGTCCTCTACCCCTACTTCCGCTGTGGAAACGTCATCGAGTAGGTCAGAGGTGGTGGAATTCAAAAGAGTGGCATTGGAGAGGATTTGAGCAGATGTGACGTTCACTTGAGCAGCTAACTGACAGGGGGAAGGACATAGTAAGTTACAATTTAGCTATGTGTGCACTGCAGTATAATACCCAAGGAATAACCAGAGTCTCACAGTTAATATCCTGAAGTATACTAGAGTCCCACAATTGATATACTGAGGAATTACATCCTAATCATAATCCTGAGGAAAATACTTCTATGGTCTGACAATTAATATCCTGAAATATACTAGACTCCCACAATTAATATACTGACCTAGAATTTCTCAGCATAATTATCCTGCAGACTTACTTGCATGGTTTCACTTAGGGATTGACTGACGGTTTCCAAGAGAGCAACACTAGCACTGACATTAGCAGCAATCCTACGAACTTCCTCTGCGGCCATTTCTGATTCCTCCTCAGCCATCAGAGAAAGAATTCTAGCTGCCTCCACATTGCGGATAACTGTGTCCAATCCCAATGTCAGATTCTGTGCATCAGATAATCTGCTCCTGAGCCTCCTCAGAAGCTCATCGGCTTCTTCTATGATCAGATTTCCACGTCGGACGCTGTCATTGGCGAGATTCAGAGCTTCACGCGACCTGTTCAGAAGAAGGACAGCTTCCACATTCAATTGCCGACTCTCAGCAATGATTTCCGATGATCTTCTCCTCAATGTGGAAAAGTTACCCTGAAGAATGCTCAGAAAAGAGTCAATTTCATCTGACGAGTTCTGGATCCTGTCGACTTCATTCTGCAAATCATCCACCTCCATTTGTCTGGAGTCCAATTCAAAATTCTCCAAAGAGATATTCAGGACAGCTTCGAGTGCTCTGGAGGCCTCCATCAAGGCAATAGGCGTGTTTCTAGTTGCGTTTTCAAGTAATCCACGACCTTGTTCAGCTTGATTCTCAAGAAGGAGAAGTCTGGAGTCCATCATCTCCAGAAGACTCTGGGTCAGATTCTGGAGTGAGATGGCGTTGTTTAATCGTCGTAGGGCTGTGGAAGCTGTGACCAAGGTGGAGGAGATGTTGGTTACGAGAGCGAGGGATTGGGATTGCAGATGAAAGGAAGTGGAATTGGACAACACTGATAGATTTTTCAGCTCGATGATCTACAGAATAAAATTAATTGAAGTACAGTAGTACCTTTAAGCTTTCAAGCAACTAGCAAGCATCTTGCCTAGAGAAGTATATAGTGCATTGGATATTTTTTTCTCTCACCTGATTTTGCAAGTCCTGATATAGTGCTCTTGCTTCTTCTAGCAGCTGCCTTAATTCCTGTTCTACAATAACTTGCAGAACTGATACACCCATTTGAAGATCGCTGTACTCAAATTCAGTCCTGTTTAGCCGGTCAGCCAAACCAGTGAATAATGATTCTGCCAACGTCAGATTACTAAGAAACTGGTCTGCTCTCTCCTTCAAGGCAGAAACTTCCATAGAAAACATGGCATTTTCAGATACAAGGAGTCTTTCTCTAAAATAAACAAAGGAATAAAGCTGCATTAGAAATGCCCTACTTCATCCAAACCTGATTGTAGCATTCCTAGCCCTCTCCACCAAATCTTCCAGTAATCTCCTGTACTCTTCTATCCGAGCCAACAACTCGGGGCTTATCACTCCTGAGATTGGTCCCCCAAGGGTGACATTCAGCCGTGCAAGCAGCTGCTGGTAACGTTGCAGAGTGGCATCAAAGAGGACATCCACAGGGTCAAAGCAAGACGGACATGCTACAGTGTAAAGAATAGGGAGATGTTAGTGAGACTATCCCCAGTAACAAGGGCTACTTAATTAAAAATCTCATTGGTGTACTTATCGGTGCACTTACGAAGACATCCCTTGTTGAATTCACGGTATCCGAAGGAGCATGCATCACACTGGTCCCCACCCACCCTGGGCTGGCACTGACGGCTACATAATAAGAAAGATAGGAGGAGGGGAAAAGCTTCAATTAGTTGTTGTTGTTGTTTTATCTGGTGTGCTTTAATTAGTTAATACTGCAATGTATGGGCACAATCCTAGTTAGAAGAATGCGGTGAAGAATTTGAAACTGGAGAATGTTTTCTGAAGCCAGAGGGATGAAAAACTCAGTGGCAGATGTTGAGGTGACCACAGTTAAAGACCACAACAGATGGACCTTTACATAAGATGTTCTCACTTCATTGCAAGCAAGCTATTTAGTACTTTATTGAGTAAGAACTGACACAGAATAATTGAAGTTTATTAGCACCACTATTACAGAGTATTTTGATGTGTCCCTATGGCTAAAATCACTGTCATAGCTTCTAGTTTCTAGATTTACTGTACCTGCACTGCCCCATACTGTTGCATTCTTCTACTCCAAGTCCACCATAAACTAAAGGAGCAAAGGACAGATGAAACAGTTTATGACTTCACCACAGTTTCCTCACATCACTTCGCAATATTCTGAAAAATCCACTCACAGTTGCATAGAGCTTAAAAACATAATTATTTCTGGCCGGCTAATTGCAGCTAGCTAACAACTTACCCTGAAGTTGTGTGGTGTGTAACACCGCCAACACAGTTAGCAAGATCTCACAGCTACTACTGCTAAGAGACACCATGCTAGCAGCCACTATTCTATAGTTCGTCTTTGTAAACGTATAAAAAACCACAAAAAGCTAATAATTAACCGCGTGGTCATCGCGCGCGCTTGCTAATTTACTTTTTGTTATGCTTATTCAGCAGCACCGCCCACCGTTATGCCATGACTGCTGAAGAGAAACAACGGACTCTTAAGTTCCTCTTTCATTGCACTTTTGATGGCTCCAAAGAAAAACATGAAATCATCTATCAAGATGCCATCACAATTTCTGAAGTGAAGGAATACATTGAAGAAAAGTACCAGATACCAATGCTCTGTCAGAAGCTCTATTTTGACTCCACACCATTGAGGGATGAAGACACACTTACTCAGAGCTGGATCAGAGAAGATGACATTATCACTGTTGAGTTCAACACAGGGGCTGATGTGAATGAGATCAATGAAATGGTGAGAATCCTAAAGAAACTTTTGAATGCTCTACGGAGATATTACGATACATTCTCCCTAATGCACTTCTCTATCATCTCAGAAGCCGACATCAAGCGAATATATGACCTTACTGGCACTGTTTTTGAAGATGAGTCAAAGAGATCTGGAGTGAATAGACTTTTGTTTGTCCAGAAAGGTGGCATTAAGCCATTGTTTGATTTGTATCATTCAGCTCTTCAATTCGACTACCATCTTACAATTTTTCGGATCAGATATCTGGAATGTGTGTTGACTTTTATCATAGGTAGGATACTCATATATCCCTGCACAATGGTGCCAGTACTCAAGCAGTCGGTCTTGGAGAACCCCACTTTAGAATATGTCTGCAGATCTTTCACTAGAGTGCTAATCCCCTATAGGGGAAGGATAGTTGCTCCCAGGCCTCCGAATAGTTGGAGTCCTGGAACACGTTTCGTCTCCCAGTTAGAAAACGATCGAGTACTGAAGTTAACCCTGCAGAGATCTCACGTTAATCTCTCAAAGTAAGCATGGTGGGTGTGTTACCTTTTTTTTTCTTCCCTGCTCATAGAATTAATTACTTGTTTAACTTCTTATAGGCAGATAGGACAAAATAAACTTAAATGTAAACTTGTACAGTATACTACTTTGTATACCTCAGTATACTACTTTGTATACCTCAGTATACTACTTTGTATACCTCAGTATACTACTTTGTATACCTCAGTATACTGTAATAGGCATATGGGTCCTAATATACAATAAACAAGTCTGTCAAAATAGGGCAGGGAAATCTATTAAACAAGTATTGAACTTCCCAGTGTGTAACTATGCTCAAAATCTCTATCTCTCTATCTTTATCCTTACAGTTTAGCAGAGCTGCCAGAACTCCATATTCAGTTTGCATCCAACAATGAAGTGATACAGCAAATGTTTTCCAGGGCTCTTTCTCTGGGCTCCAGGTTTCGCTCAAGTTACACTGCTATTGGCACCCTGGAGTTCTTATCCAAACAGTAAGCAAAGAGAAATCTGTTGTAACTGTGATTTTAGTGAGGTGAGACTAAAAATTTCATCTCTGACAGCTCACACACAATCAAAGCAGGAGCCTTATTGCTGGTGAACCTCCATGGTTTAAAACAACACCATGGTTTAAAACTATGCAAGAAACACCATGGTTTTAAAACAACACCATGGGTTTTAAAACTACTGTAGATTTCAGGATGGTTGTCCATAAGGAATGAGAAATAGGTAGTGGCTTACAAGGACCTAAGAAACCATGTCCTATACAGTTGTGTAAACCATAGAACAATTCCTGACAACCAAACAGTATGCAAGAAACACTATGGTTTAAAACAACACCATGGTTTAAAACTATGCATGGTTTAAAACAACATCATGGTTTAAAACTATGCAAGAAACACCATGGTTTAAAACTATGCAAAATATGCAAGGTTTAAAACTATGAAATCCACAAACCATGTGTGGGATATATACAAAATTCCTAGACCAAGGTTATCCTTGTAGCCATACCGAGTAAGTTAATTGTAGGATTGTACTCTTTGCAGTAGCACAGATGGCCATGTGTATCTGTCATCTTCTACAATCCTCAACAACGTGCTCTCAGTCTATCGACACCAGCTAAGAAGAGGTTACAAATCACAAACTGAGTTTCGACTTGACACCATGATCCTGAAGTAAGCCACTGCCCACTAGCATGACCTTTGTACTATAGGTTGCCCCTTAGCATGACCTTGTACTATAGGTTGCCCCTGATCATTATGATTGACTAGCATGACCTTTGTACTATAGATAATTATGATTGACTAGCATGACCTTTGTACTATAGATAATTATGATTGACTAGCATGACCTTTGTACTATAGATAATTATGGCATGACCTTTGTACTATAGGTTGCCCCTGATAATTAATAACTATGCATGTACAACAGGTCACTCATAGTTTCCTTCTTCTCGGAGCTGATATCTCACTCTGCTGATATCATTCCTCTCCCATTCAAGGGGAAAATTTACTACTTTCTTGAGAACTTCCTGGAAAGTGCAGATCACATGAAAGTGAGAAAATTCCTCGAACAAGATGGGTACATCAACACCAACATCTTGCCCACACTCTCCCTGCCTTTTGTGCCCTTGAGACCACACAACCCTCAGTACAGTCCTCAACACAACTCCATGATCAGAAAACTCAGAGATCTGTGTGTGGAGTTTGGAGTGTTCGCCATCCAATGTGAACTTTTAGGGGAGTACGAGAGAACCTATGTTGTTCAGCATGGGTTGTTGGACTTTGTACTCTGCCTCCTGTGGGTGGTGCCCCATGGGACAACAGCGCACTCACGTGCTCGTGCGATTGTGTCTTACTTGAGCGAGAAGATGACACTTCAGCCCCCTTCACTGATCAATATGGCGAGGGCTAAGCTAGCAAAGATGTACTTTGGATTGAAAAGGACGTTGACACTTTCTCTACATGAACTCGTTCAAGAGTATCACAATATTAATGCCATCGATACCACAATTGACACTGCTGAAATGGACCATTTAGACTAGATAAAAAATTTTTTATGTTAAAAATGTAAGCTCAGTGAAAAGTGTGGGCAGAAGATAACAATATTGGACAGGAAAATACTAATGGATACACTCGGGGCTTTTGTCCCTTGTGTAGAGAGGTTGTCCTCTTTTGGAGGTTATTTTGTATGGCTTGTGTGTATATATGTAATAGTTAAACCTACGAGGGCCTACGAGGGCCTACGAGGGGCCATGCAGGATATAAAAGGTACTTTAGACTATCCTTTGCAGAGGTTAGTCCTCTTTCGGAGTGTCCCTGATCAGAGAGCTTCTAGAATAAGTCAGACACCCCACAAGGGTTAATTGAACACAGTTGTGATTAGAACACATACAATAGCTCTACACTCTACACTGTGAATACATGAAAATTGAAAAGATATAAAACTCCATACAATAAGATTCTCCTAAGATTTGAGGGTGGGCAGGAATTTAATAGGGTCAGTCAGTCATTGATGTCGCCTGCCTCCTGATCAGAAGCATCATCATCCCCGGCGACTTCCTCGTTGGCCAACTGGAGTGCCTCCATCTGCTTCCTCAGCTCCTCGTCCTCCACATCTGTCACAACCTTAGGCTAGAAGGACACAGACATGAACTTTTACCACATATCCATGAGATATTTACTACAAAACTGAACACTCAATTTAACCATCCTTTTTGCATGCAACATTAACTGCCTTCACTAATCTCACCTCCATCTTTATGTTGAACTGTCCTTCGTTCTCCTCTATGCTTTCTCTGATCACCTGTATTGCCGTGTTCAGTTTGGCCACACCCTCTGTCCGATCTAGTGTAGTGGTTGTCATGACGTACTGGGGTGGGGCTATCAGGTTTATTTTGATGGGCATGTCTTCGGTGGACTGTTGTACTCCTGCCTTGAGCGCACTCTTCACTGCATCTATTCCTTCATAACTGTAACACGAAACCTCAATATCTGCAAGGAACAATTCACAATACAGCAGCTGCTTAAAAAATTAAGTGCCGTACAAATGACCCCTACATCCGAACATCTGAAGGAATGGGTAAAATGTTTCAGTACTATAGGGCATTTGATGTCTTACTTGTCAACCAAGTCAGCTCTCTAAAACATCCAGAATTGTGTGACATACATACCTGCCCTGATCTTCACAGGATGCGGGGTAAGTCTGTGCTTGATGTTAGTCAGTAGCATCTCTTCTTCCTCTTCAGTCTCAAATTTACAGTCCGCTAAGATGCTAGAGTCACTGCAGAGAGAGAGAGAGAGAGAGAGAGAGAGAGAGAGAGAGAGAGAGAGAGAGAGAGAGAGAGAGAGAGAGAGAGAGAGAGAGAGAGAGAGAGAGACTCGTTCCTGGGTGTGGTTTTGCATATTATATTGTTTACCCTACCAATCCAGATAAAATAGGGTTTATACTGGAGAGGGGGAAACAATCTGCGTATCACACCAAAGCAGTCTGGTTGCACAGAATCTTCCAAGCAAGTTTTTCTTTAGAGGCTCCACCAATGCATCACAACCACTACAAAGTGACCTCTTTTTTTTTTCTTTTTTTTTGAATCATACACATCCCAATATCTCACTCACCTGACGGCTTTCTTGAAAAGGTCGTAAGAACTTCCAGGTATCCCGGTTCCTTCCTCCAACTTCCATGCCGTGCGTTCGTAAAGCTCTTCCAATTGCTCATTCTCATACTTCAGCTTCGTTGCTACATTTCTTAGTATACTATTAACCTAAATCAGGATATTCCCAATATACAGGAGATAATTTTTGAGGATATTCTCCACATCATTACGTTACGTACTGTTTTAGCTTTTGAATATTTTTCTTCACATTTTTGAATTTCTTCAGGTGAGACACGACGTTTTGATAAGTCTATGTACCCTGTGAAAAAAAGTTCATGAAGTACCACACCCCCATAAAAATTATTACAAGCCAAGCAACGCTATTTTCTTTGGATCAAAAAAACAAACAAAAAAACAACAAAAAACGAGGTGCATTTGCAGAGGACAATCACCTACACATGCATAATGGGTGTGGCCTCTACTTAGTACAGACACGTGTGGTGGGCTTTATTTAGAATCTCTTTACCTTTCGTCTCGTCCACTCTGATGACCACCACACATTCGTTCCTACCTATCCTGACCAGCTTGTTGATGGAACGGATACGTCTCCTGGACAGCTCGCTCAACATGATCATGCCTTCAATGTTGTTGTATTCCAGCAACGTCACGTAAGCGCCCATCTCTGCGATAGAACGCACGTTCACCATCACTACGTCCTCCTGCTTAGGATAGCGATGTTTGTAGAATCTACATGAGACCGACATCTTCTCGAGATAGTCTACCACCTGCACCAACTGTCTTTCACCTTAGCTAGTTCGAAGTGTTGATGACCTTTTACCGATACCATTATTGGTAAAGATCGTCATAATCATAACCATTAAAAATTCAATTCACAAGTACAGTGCAACATTAAAAAGTGCAGTTCACAAGAAACAAACAGGGGAAAAAATACTTAAGGAATCAAGAAGGAGTTCTAGAAGGCAACTGCTGTCTGTTTAACTGTCTTATCCTTCTCTTTTCTGCTATACTCCTCAGTACATCAACAGTTTCTTCAATAAGCGACTCCAGCAATACATCAGCTGTTTTCTCTTTGATAACCACTTCATCTTTGCTATAATCCACCCAACTTGGTTCTTCTTTTCTTAACTCCCTGATCAGAATCTGATCCACGAAATCCACCTCTCTACCTCCTGGACGTTTCATGTTGTAGAGGAACTTGACTGCTGGGAGTTGGTTTGGTAGCTGTCCTCGCATCAGTGCAGCATACACTCGCCTTTGAACCTCTTCCACCTGTGCAACGGAATTGGAGAAGTGGCTAGGGGCAAGAAGGGATCGTACAGTACAGTGACTGGCCCAAATGGGAATGGTTTCTTTGACAGGGCACAGTTTCTTAATGACTTCGAAACTCAGTCTATAAATGAGATTCACATAAGCTGCTTGGCAGTGCTCTTCATCAGGATTCATTTCTCTGAAGTTACTAAAAAGATCATGAACCTCAGATGGACACTCAATAGTGCCAACTGAATGAAGCTGTCCAAAGCCAATGCTATTAGCATGGTTCCAAGCACAACTGACAATTTTATTCACATTTTCTCGTTCGCTTGGCACCATACATTGTGCAGTTCTGAGCTTGATGGACTCCAGTAACTCAAATACTGATTCTGTGGAGGTTGATCGTTCCAATGTGGGGGCTGGTGACTGCTTATTCAGTGTCTGTATCTCGTGGTGAGAGAAAAATGGAGATTTTTCGCCAGCTGCTACTCTAGCAGCCGATGGTTGTGAGAGGTGGCGAGGAGGGGATCCAGGGGGGGAGTAATCGGAAGACGACGGGGCATGGATGTTGGTGATGAAAGTGGGAGGGGGGCTGCGGTAAGGGGACGGGGGAGAGAGAGGAGGAGGAGAGGACTCTATGGGAAATCCAGAGGCCGTGTTGATTATCAGGTGAGGAGGTGGGATGAAACGTTTAGTAGGTGACACCAATTCATCTTGAGCAGACATTGGCTTGGATCCTGATTCTTCTTGAGCCTTTTCTTCTTCCTTGATCTCCTCCTCCTCTTCTTCTTCTTCCCTTTTCTCCTCCTCTTCCTCTTGAGCAGCAAGGACCTTACTGGTGTGGATATCACAAGCCAAGTTAGATTCTGCCTTCAACAACATAATCAACAGTTCATCAGTGATCTTGTCAGCTTTCTCGTCCAGAGTCAAAGGAATAACTTTGTCTCTAGTGATCTGAAGCACCCTTGGCTCTTTCTCGTCACTCGCACCTTGGTGTCTGGATTTCCATATTTTATGGACAGCCTCAAATGCCTCGTTTGTCAGATCCTGAACTATTCCATCTGATAACCGATCAGACTTTGCTTTGTTATCCAGTGTGGCCTTGAGCTTATCCGCACTGCTTGTGGACTGGAGAGAAGGAGGTTCGATCGAAGTCTCCCTTGATGCACCCTCAGCAAACTCTGGTGGAGGAGCAGGAGTGGGTGTGGCAGATTGTGAGCGTATGGAGACCACTTCTGGAGCTAGAGGGAGACCTTCAGGTTTCTCCCCCCGTGTCTCGAGCATGGGAGGGGCAGGTTGCTCTGACTGTGATGATGACAGTGACAAATCAGATACCTCGCTCACATTAGAGTTAGTTTTCTTCACCTGATCCTCCTTGCCCATCACTAATGAAGACGATTCACCAGCTTCCTGGATATTTAGAGTAAGAGAAGTCTCCTTCTTTTCCAGACTTCTTTCAAACTCTTCCCTCTCCGAGTCGTCAGATGGCAGATCATCATGACGCTCTTCATTCTCAAATGACTTGTCTTTTTCAGTACTTTTTTCCAAGTCAGACGGTAGATAAGATCCTCCACTCTCAACTTTCTCACTTTTTCCCGTGCTTTCCTCTTCCAGTTCTTCACTGATAGAGCTGATACTGTCTGATTCTCCCACCACAGTCACTTTATGAGGAGGGGCAAAAAGACCATGCTTGGGCTCACATGTAAAATACATCTGTCCATCGATGGAACCATTATTTCTCCCTTTAGGCACAGCTATTTCAACACCAATCCACAATCCAGGGGCAAAGTGGGTGTTGCCTACAAATCGCACCACGCCCATCATCTTGTTCCCCACTAAGACTTGCTGGCCCACATGGAATTTCTCCTCGTCTTCCATGTCTCCTCCCTGGGACGGAGTAGCAGACATCAGTAAACTATCACTCCGGTCTGAGTCGGATCGCTCCCGTTGTTTTTCCACCACCTGGTGGTGATAAGATGATGATCCATCCTCACTTCTCTCAGAATTGGAATGTTCCTCGAGTTTCTTCATCGTTTTAAATGGTCTTGGAGTAACATCAGTATCTTCCAAAGCATCCTCACTGCCAGCCATCAGTTCCGAGTAGCTCTCTGGCTCAAAATTAGAGGAATAATTTTCCTTCGTTTCTTCTGCTATACTGGGAGTTTCATGATTCTCTGTGGTGGTACTATCAGAATACTTCTCAGCAACACCCAACTCAGTGAGTGTTTCGTCAGCATTCATATCATCATCCTCTGGAGGAGTGTGGTACGAAGTTTCCACAACTTCTCCGATCTCTGGAGGAGTGTGTGAGCCCCCACTCTCCCTCTCTTCCTCGTCTTCATCAGTGGATATGACTTCAGAGATCTTTGACTCAATGCTGCCAGTAAGGGAAGTAAGGGAAGAGGTGTAGGACGGAGAATATGACGACCTCTCCTCGGCAGGGCTCTGCGTTTCAGACCTGATGGAAGAACTCTTTCCAATTCTCTCTGCTGTTGGAGAGAGTTTGTTCTTCTCTCTGTCACTCTCATCATGCTCAGCTGTGATCGACCTTTGACGCTGGTAGTTGTCCAGCTCAGGTGTGGGCGTGAGCAACCTCTGCTGTTCCAGATCAGGCGTGACCGATGCAGATCTTGAGGAGACCTCACTGTTGGATATCTCAGAGTGGGTGAGGCTGTGAACTGTTGTGAAGTGTGTTAATGGAGCGTTAATAGGAGATAACGACTTGATTTCTTTGACTTTGGAGTCCATAACCTGCAGAGAGAGAGAGAGAGAGAGAGAGAGAGAGAGAGAGAGAGAGAGAGAGAGAGAGAGAGTATGCCCAAGTTAAAGCAAATGAGCTGATCAACGTACCTCCAGCTTTTTCTTGAGGCGTTCTTCGTGCTGCATCAACATGGCTTTCTTCTTCCTCTTCTGCTCATTCTTCACTCTCTTCACCTCCTCCTGGCGCTGACGCAGCTGTTCCTTCAGTGTGCGGATGCGAGCCTCGATAGTGCTCCCATCAGACGTCTCTGTCATGTCTATGTACAGAAAATACAACAGCAGAAAATTTTTCCGCAGATTCGGTGGCTTCAAAAATTCGTACAAATATGACTATTATTTAGTGTGGTTTTCCAAGAGATTTTTTCATCAACAAGTGGCCCATCTCCAGCTAAGCCTAGTTATGGCTAATATTAAAGTCATAGCTTCAGCAGAGTTTTTGTTGTTGTTTTTTTCTATAATATTTACTGGAGGTGGTAGCTATGGCTGTACCACTATAAATGAGCTAGCTCTGACTCTGTACTGTAGCACAATATTTATCCTATGTGATCACTGATAAGAGAGGATCTTAAAATGAAAATGACTAGCAGCTGTCAGATAAATAAACTAAAATATTGTCATGAACAAGATAGTGTTTGCACAAATAGAGCCTGACTCTTCACTGAAGCAAACAGCCTAATTTACACTCCATTACTGAGTCTCCATCTTAAGTGCTCATCTCTCATCTCTTCATTAACACATGCACCACCATTTCCCTTTCATGTCCTCTAAGTGGTGCTCATCTCTCATCTCTTCATTAACATATGCACCACTGCTACCCTTTCATGTCTCATCTCTTCGTTAATTAACACACACACCACTGCTACCCTTTTCAGGTCTCCATCTTAAGGTGCTCATCAATGTCTATCCTCTCTTCATTAGCACATACACTAACAAACAACCATGCTAACACATGTCGGCTTATCTTACTAAAGACCCAGATCTTTTAGAATTCTTAGGTGGTGCACCTACCTGACATGCTCTGTGATAGCTTGAGAGACTCACTCAGTGAGTACTCCTCTGGAGCTGGTGGGGGGAGGGTGCGGTCCTCCGAGGCTGGGGTGGAGGTGATGATTACAGGAAGCGGCTGGTCAGAAGGACGAGGTGTGAAGGTGGAACTCTCAAATGTATCCTGGGCATAATCTGATGGAATCAGCGACATTTCAGTTCTGATTTGAGACACACTATCTTCTGTTATCACTTCGGGAATGGAAGCAGAGGAAAATTGCTTGGAAGCTACAGAGTTATGAGTACCTCCCGCAGAGAAGGACGGTCTTGAAATCTCTTCCTTAATTGATTCTGATGTGTTTGATATGTTAACGGACTCCATCAAAGATTCAGGTTTGGAGGACAGATCGATCCTTTCACTATACTCACTCTTTTCCATCTCTTGTTCAGTTTTCTTCGATGACTTGTGCCTGTTCTGACGCTTGCTATATGTCTCCTTCACTTGACCAATGAGATCATGGACAGCCTTCTCCTCTTTAGTGAGAGACTGTTCCCGCTCGAGAAGTTCTTTCTGCTTCTTCAGAGCCTCTTCTGCAGCTTGACGGCGTTTCATCAGTCTCTGCTCCCTCTCAGCAAGATACCTACTCAGGCACAAACAAAACATCTTCACTACTGCACCACACATCATAAATAGTTGCATCTCCACTAGAAACTCCACTCACTAAACTAACAATTCTACCGATTTTTGCTCTAAGTCTTCATAAACTAACTGTTCCACTTCCTAATAGTGATATATGATACTAATTGTCTTTTTGAGGTGATTTAAATCTCTCTGATCAAGTGCATTCTAATAAAGAAATGATACTGGATAGATTTACATACAGCATTCAAACACAACCTTTTATGACTGAAGTTCAGATTACAACCCTTCAGTCAGAAAAAAAAAACCAAAAAAAAAAACCATTGAGCCAAAAACATTGATGCTGGGGTGCATGGAGCCATGCCCACAGTGTCTATCACCATAACAAGAGGTGCATGTTTGTATGCAATGCATACACTGTTGCTTAGGGAAAAAAGTGCATAGGTTAACTTGCCAACTCTTTCATTGTAGGCATGTCTATTATTGCTATTATTATTACGGTATGGGAAAGCTTTTGTGAATTTCAAAATTTTTTTTCGAAAACATTATGTATGGCATGAGGTGTAATAATTCACCAGGATGCACAGTACCACCACCACAATAAAAAGACCATTATTTTATTGGAGTAAACAAACTCTCAACACCATGTTGAAGACAAACCACAAGTATCAACAAGTGATGGAATATTTACTACAATCAACCTATTAAGGAGTATTGATGTGCACACACACACACACACACACACACACACACACACACACACACACACACACACACACACACACACACACACACACACACACACACACACACACAGACTTATTTAAGAGCACACCTTTCAGTGTCATGTGATGAGAGATTTTGCACAGTCAAAGACTCGCTGGCATTAGTGGTCAAAGGTGAAGCAGACATAGGGGATCCCTTGGACGTCCTCTTCCATGACGGCATGCTCTTGGACTGTGGAGTCTTCTCGGGAGAGTTGGTGAGGGGAGTAGCAGTGGACGAGTCCTTCTTCACTGGAGAGGATGCATGATATAATTCATCCATCTGCTCAGAGGGTGCCATGGAACTCTCTCTGTCAAAATCTGACATCCCTATAGAGTATGACAATTGTTCATCCATACTCTGGCTGATTCTGATTCCATCAGCATCACGTTCCAGGTTCAGATCCGGACTGGGACTGGCTCTGGAGCGTTGTCGGTATTTATGTATCTTCTCACGGTAGTAGTGGGTGGAGCGTCTCATTTTGGATATCTCCTTCTGTTGGAGCATCATAAGTTTTCTCTCCTGGCGAGCAGCCTCTTGAACCGCCTTCAGTGTTTGAATCTCAGCCTGCAATGTAAAGGTCAAACATGTGTCATTAATATCGACTCTATACAGGTAGTTTTGGTCTCTTTGAATGCATTTTCTGCTTATGATAAAAGACTAAGTCCTGGCACTCAAGTCCTGACCACTTCAATTTAACTCAACTAGTGTTCCCTCACCACACTATAAGTTACCTGCTCTTGTTGGAGCTTCTTGAGCAGTCCTTCTTCTCTCTTCCTAAGAGGAGGCATCTGGTCATCTGCTCCTTTGCTCTTCAAGTCCTTTTCACGCAACTTTAGCCATTCCAGCTCCACCTACAACGAGTATAATCACACTCAATATAGGGAATGTGCACTGCAGTATTTTTTTTTTTTTTGGGGGGGGGGGGGGGGGGGGGGAGATTAATGTTGTTATGGAACTGACCTTTGTTCTCTCAGTCAAAGCTTTCTCCCTGAGCTGGAGGAGGGCAGCTTGATGTTTGCCTCTGACTTCCTCTTCCCTCACGTAGGCATGCACCATGCGTGACACAAAGTTATAGAATGAGTCCTCGGTCGCACCTGTCGGACTAAAGAGGGAGGTGTCGCTCATCACAGGGGTGATTGGTCGCGAGGGACTCCACACCCTGTCTTCACCATCACTGGTGAAGCTACTGTTCCGAGAATGAAGTGGGTGTGGCTTGGTAGCAGCATGGGGAGTCTGGTGACGCCTGTGACTTTCAGAGGGCAAAACTTGACGAAATGAAACCTGCAAATAATCATACAAAAACAATAAACAAAACAAACATAATTTCTCTTATCAAGCCCACCCTGGTAGTGATTAAACCACACCCACCTCATTAATATCCTCTTCTATTTCTTCAGTGAATTCCTCCTCTTCCTCATCCTCTGCTCTACTTCCCAGATCTTCGGAGATGGTTCTGTCCTTCTCTGTCCCCTCCTCCTTTGAGTCCTCTCGTTCGGACGCCATGGGAGTCAATGACTCAGGGATGGATGCAATGGTACTATCCCCTCCTCCCTCTGCCACCCCACTCTCCGTACGGATGGTGCTACTGGTTTCTTCAAAATCACTCTCGTACGATTGCTCCATTGGACTATGTTCACTTCCAACTGGAGTGGATTCATTTCCATCTTTATCATCACCACCAACACTACTACCAGGTGGTTCCAACCCCCTTCTCAGAACTCCTCGGACAGCCTCCTTGGCAGCTACTGAAGCCACAGTCACTGCAAGATCACGAGCTATCTGCTGCTGTTCCTGGTTATGTTGTGTGCTCGTCACCGACTCCACCTCACTCAATCTTTTCTCAAGGTTCTGAATAGATCTAACCGATTCCTGCTTCATCTGACTGAGTTTACCAGCATGCAGGTCCATCTGACCTTCGACCTCATCTCTCACCCTCTTAGTGATGTCAACAGCTCCTTTCTGAGATTCAGCTTTCTCTGATGTGATTGTCTCGTCCTTTTCTTGAGTCTTCTTGCTCGATTGATAAAGTTGGGCTAGAGCCACAGTTTCCTGCTGGGCAAGTGACACAGCTCTTGTGTTTTCGACTTGTGTCACGTGTCTCATAGACGCCTCTACAGTTTCAAGCAGATTCAGTTCTGCGTGTAACTTTAGTTCCAAAGAGCGTGGAGACAAACGACCTTCAGATCCGAGATCTGGTTCATTTGTGGACTCGTCAGTGAGCCTGGGGTTTGGAAGAGGAGGGATCAGCTGGGGGGTGATGGAGCTAGCATACGACTCGACAAAGCTGGGTGTTCCAGGGGGGGTGATGACTGAAGGGCTCGCTCCATCCTGTGGACTTTGGGACACGAAGGATGAAGACAGCGAATTAGATTTGGAAACATTTGACTTCGTGGGTGAGGCCTCGGGGGTGTAGTCTGAATGACTTTCTTTCGTGTTGGGTGACACCGCAACAATCTCACTCTCAGCAGAGAAAAAAGAATCACGACTTGAATGAGCAGAGAGATCAGGAGTACTTGACTCCACCCCCTTGCTCTTATTCATTGACTCGGTAATCTGGGAGCTCGATTCAAAATCCTGGGAATAGGAGTAATCATCAGATTTTTTGGAAGATGGCTCTTCACTTTGCTTCTCTGTTTTGATCAAATCTTCGTTGAAATTGCATTCATGTTGACTAGTATAAATGTTGATAATACTATAGCTGTCCCCGCCCACTTGTTTCCATGGTTCCTTGATATCATCAGTGGGTGTGGTTTCCTCCGTTTTGAGATTAATTTGATGGTATTGATCGCGTAGACCATGAGCACCTCCAATTTGAGACACAGCAGGTCTGGTAGGGTTACTCGAAGCTTCTGATTGGTCGCTATTGTCCTCCTCGGGTGTCAGAGTACTGCTATCCTCCTCCTCTTCTTCCTCCCCTCCATCACCGCCTCCTCGTGTCCCCTGAATAGCACCACCTAGTGTACCACCAGATGGAAGCGTCCACTGCAAGCTCTTCCGGACACGAAAACCTCTATAAGCAGACTGGATTTTCAAGGCTGCTTCTGTCTCTCTCTTCACTTTCTCAGCCTGTGAAGCATGCTCCTGCAAATCCCTAACTCCGGGCAGATCATTGTCATTAATCAAAGGGGCATTAGTCTGATAAGATCTCCAATTGGTACTCCATCTGGGGGACACAGATTCTCCGTATCTCCTCCTCGATTCACTTTCAGATACTTTCTGTGTCTGTTCAAGGATTTTTTTCTTGAGGTCGAGGGCAGCAGCTGCAATGGCTTGAATTCTCTCTTCACGAGATTTCTTTTCAGGAGGTGGTTGATGACTCTCACCAGTTGGAGAGTATTCTGAACTCCTCAAAAGTGATGCCAATCTGCCTGAAGAAGGGGAATGTGTTGTCACATGACTGCCATGTGATCCATGATATGTGCGAGTGGGTGTGGCAGTGTAGTGTGATGTGGGCGGAGTGGATAAGTAGCTTCTAGAAACAGGGGGTGTGGTTGTTGTGTGATGAGATGTGGGCAGAGTCTGGTGAGGTGATAGACTCTTCCCTGGGCTAATTGAATAGGAACGATGAGGAGAAGGTGATTTCTCCCTGTCGTGGGTACGTCTCTGAGGGGAGCGATGATTGTGCCCCTCTCCGAGGGGTGTGTGAAAGCTGCTATAACGAGGTGGGGATGTGTAGGTTGGGGGATGGGAGGGTGGTGAGGGGTGGAGCGTGGGATGAGATGGGGAATGCGATAGGAACGACGTGCTGGCCTTGGAGGAGAGGATAAGACCACTAGGGCTGTGATGAGGTGAGGGAGAATGCAGAGAAGTGCTGGTGGCAAATGGCTCAGAATCCTGCAAAGTGTAATGATGGATGATACAATACTAATAAGGCACACTCCCTCCATCCCACTACAATACTAATCATTATTGACCTACAGAACCCTCATCCAAGCCCTAGACTATACTTGTAAATACAACATCACTATTCCTTTCATGCACACAAGCTACACTAGACCCTTACGGGTTCATTGATCCTAATGTGAATATCTGCTGTAGCAGCTGCAGCACTTCTGGAGTACATCTCCCTCTGTTTCTGCTTCTGTCGAAGGTTTGCCTCCACCTTTCGACGTTGGGTCTCGTACAGCGTCCTGAGCTTCTCTTCCCTGATTCTTGCATCTCTGGCCTGGGCTTTAAACTCCTCCTGGGCCTTCCTCCGACGCTCTTCTTTCTTCTGCTGGATGAAGCGCTGAAATGTGTAACACATAACACATGTACAGTAAAAATTTAGCATGTAAAAAATTTTTCTCAGTAATCTGCACTACAAAGATATATAGCAGACATAGTAACTTCTTCTTTTTTTTCTCTCTCCATAATATTATTAGTATTCTTCTTCAGTAATCTAGGCATGAATATTACTCTTAGTAATCTAAGCATGTATATTTCTCTTACAGACATATCAAGGGATGGGGGGTGCACACTGCTAATGTGTACCTGGACTTCTCCCTGGTCATAGTGACGATTCTTTGGTAGAGAATGTGAATGTGTGGGTTCTGCAATAAAACATGCAAAAATGCAGTAATTCAGCCAATCTGATATGGCATGCATACAACTTTCAAATATCTATTGGCCAACTCACCATAACTGTTGTATTTTACTTTCTTGGTAGTTGGTCCATTCAATGTCCTTCTGCCACCCCTCTCCCCCTGTTCGTCCTTCCTCACTGGTTTGCTGGTAACTTCTGCTTTCATTTCGTGAGAGGACGAAGCTTGAAGCTCTACCAGCAACTTCTTCATATCTGACGAGAGCTGAGCAGCTCGTGGATGATCTTCCAAGGTTGAGTTATGAGAAGAGATCTCGCTACTTGCTTCCGATCTGCTGGAGTCAGAACTCACTGAGCTCTCATTGCTCTGGGAATGAGAAGTTCCTATCTTTGCTGTGTCTGTTCCATTCACTGATACACTCGAGTCTGAAACACTTGATGTCATTTCCGAGAGGGAGTGATTGACAGAATTTAAGCTGTCATGATACGATCGATAGCTGGGAGAGTGAACCGAACTTGTCTTTGCAACACCTTTCTCTTTCTCTTGATCACCTTTAAGCATCCGTTCAGCCAACTCCTTTCCTGTTCGCCACGATGATGGTGTAATAAGATCAGCTTTAAATGCAGGGTCATCCCCATCTTCAGTATCCAGACGAAACACTTTTCTCACCCTACCAGCATTGTTGCTATCAGTAGTGTACTGCAAGCTCGGACGTAAATGCTGGTGAACCTTAACTCCAGTGGCAGCTGGTTCTTTATGGAAATCACTTTTCCCTTCTCTCCTTGTTCCGCTTGATCCACTGTATCGTGTAGAGGAGATGGGGCGCGTCCGATAAGGGGCGTGTCCCACACCCGAGGCACTGAATCCTGCATACTCACGAGGAGGAGGGGCAGTGGCCACTTTTCGCTTCTTCGTTGCAAGAGTTATAGGAGCATCATTGTCGTGGTTCTTCCTGCTCTGGGAGAGGTGGGAGGGGTTCGATGGGGGAGGGTTTTGGTGAGCAGGAGTAGTCTGGGAGGATGTAGTAGTAGTAGAAGCTGGATTAGAAGATAACATTATACAATGCATCAGCATACAATAAAGTGTCTGTCTTTGTCCAACTGTCATTACAGAACATAATGCATGGCCAGAGCACTGCTATGGCTGGTATGGCCGTACCACCATTCAGAGTTTTTTTGTTTTATTTTGTGTTTTTGTTGAATAATAACAATGACTTATAAAGTTAATTGCCTAGATCATACCAGAGTCAATAATAACTTGAGGGCTTTCCCCAGATAACCCTCCCCCCTCGTCCAACTATCCAGCAACTGTCATAATGTTCAACCATCACAGTGTAATTAGATTTTTTATTTTAAAACACACAACTTTATACATACCTTCAGTTAGAGGGTAGAAGCCAGAGTTCAGGTGCGCTTGTTGTTGCAGGCTGTTCAGTTTGCTTCCAGTGGAGTCTACAACCTTCCTCTGAGTTTCAACGACCGCCTTCAAGCTGCTCAAGGTCTCTGCAGGCAACTCAAATTTCCTCAATGGCACTTGCTGGGAGTGGGAGGAAGTCCGAGACGTATAGCGGCTTTTGGCAGAGCTTGACGGGAGCTGGGTGGTAGCAGAGGATTTGAGCGAGGGGTTGATTTTGGCAGCAAGGGAGGGAGGTTGCGATGTAGGTAAGTTCTTGAAGGTAGACGGGTGGTGGTGGGGGTAGTGGGGAGAAGTGGAAGACAAGGGAGGTTTAGGATGCTGAAAAGAGACATAAGAAGGGATGAACTTCCAGTTCTTTCAATTGCAGGGGTATACCCCATTGTACAGAAAAATCAATATTTTGGTTACAACTGCATAGTAGCTATAATAAGCAGGAAAAAAGAACATTGTCTCAACAAAACATGTTGCATTTTCAGTATTCTATATTGCTTCAACAGATTATTAACAGTATTCAAGGAAAATTCATATTTGCAAACTAACTATTACAACCATCCCTTTTATCATAATGTCAAGTTATACTGAAGGGGGATGCTTACTTGGAATAACATCATTTGTTTACACCATGGAAAGTAATGAGGAGTCATGTAAGCGATCCATATTTTACACCAATTAGGCCAAATAAGGGGGGCATTATTTAGAAAGCTTGTAATGGGACACATAATGTAATGGGAGTCATGTGAGTGCCGACCTGTTTACACTGACACAATAAGGTATATAGATATTGCTGACACGAAAACATCAAGCATGAGATATGATAACAACTTTGCTCACATACCAAGTCAACTACATGTTCAGATTAGATAAACAATACCGCCTCAGCAACTTATGGAAGTATGGAGTTATCCCCTTATGAAAGCATGGAAGCATGGAGTTATCCCCTTAGGAGTTATCCCCTTATGGGAAGCACCCCTTATGAAAGGCATGGAGTTATCCCCTTATGGGAAGCATGGAGTCATCCTTATATGGAAGCATGGAGTTCCTATGGAAGTATGGAGTTATCCCCTTATGGGAAGCATGGAGTTCCCTTATGAAGTATGGAGTTATCCCCTTATGGGAAGCATGGAGTTATCCTCTTATGGGAAGCATGGAGTCATCCTTATATGGAAGCATGGAGTTCCCTTATTGGAGTTATCCTCTTATGGGGTGGATACTCTATCAACACCACATGAAAGGAAAAGCCCAAGCATTAAAGACAAGAGAGTAAGCATGTGCAAGTGTACCAAACAGTGAGCCCAAAGAAGACATTGTTGACCGACACAAGAAAGAATTTGTACTTTAAGAGATCACAAATGCTCAAAAAGAAGGGGGGGGGGGGGGGGGGGGGGGGGGGGGGGGGGAAAGAAACCACACTATACTGTAGCTAGCAAGAGCTTGTACAAGCTTGTACTTCACTTGTACAGCTCATTGATAACAAAGCTAGGAACAAGGTAAGATGAATGACATAGGCCGAATACTCTGTGTTCTCCATAAATAGTCAGACTAGTAATTGTTTCTTGGCTGGTGCTATGTTTCAACCCATTCAGACTCAAATTATTCCCTCTACTTGAATAATGTACTGAACCAAATATTTGATTGAAGGGAGGGAGGGAGGGAGGGAGGGAGAGAGAGAGAGAGAGAGAGAGAGAGAGAGAGAGAGAGAGAGAGAGAGAGAGAGAGAGAGAGAGAGAGAGAGAGAGAGAGAGAGACTTTGAACACATTCATGGTTCATCCTCCACAGATGGAAGTATAAGCTAGCTTACAGATTAAATTCTGAAGACCTCTAGTTCATTTCTACATGGTTGCATTACCTCAGCTCCTTCAAGAGTGGGTCTTGACTTATCCCAGCTTCCAAACTTCACAGGCTGACCAAACACAGCTCCAGCATTGGAGTGGGAAGACCCAGAGAGACAAGGGGGAGAACCCACGTTATTAGGGTTGCTAGGACTCTTCAAATGGGGAGACGAGGGATATTGACTTGAATTAACGACAGGGGCACTCCCCTTAGTGTTCTGGGATGGAGGGGCAGAGTAGGTCCTTAACAGGTCCTGAGCATTCCATTCCTGATGTCCTCCAGTTTCATTGAGGGTAACTGGTTCCACCAAATACTGATTCCCGTCCATATTCTCCATATCCTCCAGTTCCATCCTATCATCTGTGACACCTTTACGTGCTTTACTCTTTGAATAAGATGACCGTTCACCTGTACCTGTGGTCACTCCAGAATCGAATTTAACATTTCTTATTTTCTTTCTTCTTGCAGGTTTTGAACCTTTGCTGACAGCGGGAGAGACCATGCCTGCTTCAAGTCTCTGTAGCTGAAGGCAAAGGAATTTGAATGTCACTAATTTATGAGTTTTTGATTACTTCTGGGGGGTGTTGTTTACATATTTTTAACATTGCAAATGCACTATGAGTATATCCCTTTCAAAATGAAATTTCTGTTCTCATGTCCTATGTTATGAATGCACTTGGTTAGTCATTCCCATCAAATGATTCATCTATGCATTCCAGCTCCATTTTACTACGCTGTAATACAGATGCAACTTACAACACTTTTAGCTTCTCCGAAAGTAGCCCAAGCTTGCTCCAAATCTATTAGAGATAAAGAAAACCCTGTAATTGATAATGTCTTCAAAAAGCTTAGTCATAGTACCTACCTCTTGTTTGGGATCCAGAGGCACTGAATGGCAGGGTTGACCTCATGGTAAGCTTAGGTTCCTTGACTCTGCTTCCATACACACTAGCCATTCTACTCGAATAGTTGGTAGAGTTACCCGGCTCTCATGCCCAAGGGCTTTTTCTAATAGCACCTAGTCTTTCACACGGACATCTTTTGCAGTAAAAACTAGAGAGGTATTGGCTCCAGCCACATGTGCTGACTCAGTTGTATTTTCAAAAGAACTAGAAAGAGTCCGTTTAATAGTGACGTCATGTAGCTGTGGGTGGGGTGCAAAGGTCATAAAGATGCCCAAAGTTATCTCTCGGAGTATCGTCGTCACTGACACCAGAGACAGGGAAGAATATGAAGCAAACGCGCCTCTCTATGTCTACAATTGTGTGTGTGGGACTTTAGCCTTGATTCTGGGTTAGTATATTGTGGATAGTGTGCATTAAATAGAATCTATCACCTCCCCCTCTAAGATACAACACTAGATAAGCTACCTCTCAGGAAGAAAGATGGCTCCAGAGTGGTGGATACCAGTAGGAATGTGGGGAAAGTATACTGTGAGGCATCAGGAGTTGTCTATCTCAAAAGGTGAGGTGTTGCATTTTATAATTGTAAAGGGATTTTCATTCTGACCACCTTCAACCTCCTATCAAGGCAAGAAGGAGTAGAGGCACAGTACAGGCACAAATGCAAGAAGTAGGTATGAATATACTAGCTAGATAAGATCTTATCACTTTATTTCCTCCCCCCAATATATGCATTGTAAACCTCTCACCCATCCACTACACCATGGGCACAGATGTGGTCTGCAGCTGTTTTATCGTCATAGCAATACAGATGAAAAAGTGACCTTTATCTTTGCTGATGCTCTTATCAAATCTGGAGAGAAACCATACCAGACAGAAAAGCCAAAGTTTCTGGACGAGAAGACACTGAAGAACAAGAGAGTTATGCTGAGCAGGCACACTCATGATGCAGGCAAGTACAGTACAGTCACTGTGTCCACTATTGAGGATGAAGAAGATGAGATTGAAGCTGTGAGTTCAATATTACCCTTCTTTGCTTTTTCTTAATGTGATTATAATAGATACTTGTGGCTCCATTGCTTTTTACTGTTGTATTATAGAGAGAGATAGAAAATTCCTATGCAAGCAATGCTGACTATGTCCATAAGAGTGTCTTGTTCACTGAAGAAGGCAGAAAAAGATATGCAGAACAGGTGAGAGGGATAAATCCAGTCTCAATAAATCTGCACCCTAGGGCTTCTCAATGTAGACACCTTTGGAGACTGGTGTTTATTTTTTGTTTGTTTATTTCCCCAGAAAGCAATTGAAGATCACATTCGAGCAAAGAAACAGAAAGGGACGCTTATTGACAGAGTGACTTAATTTAGCTTTATATTTTATTATCACTTGGTTAGAATATGATCATATAAAAATATTTACCAACCAATAACAACATTGATGTCACTCGTACAGCTACAGAGCAAAATTAAATACCGTTGTGGTCTGCAGCTCGCAGTGAACCACCCCTTTTGCAAAAGTTAATAGTTGATGAAACATGAACTACTTCTTCATTGCTGTGACGACTGCTGCTGCCTTATTTGCAGTAGAAGGTAATGAATTTCGGCCTCTCTACTAGTACATAGCTATGATTACGCTATTCTGCAATTCAATAGCTTCCTCAGTATTTGTAGAGGATCCAGGACCACGACATGTGATATCTCCTGTTGGATCACAATTCCAGCTCAACTGCTCAGTGGCTGTGGGACATTGTATAGCATGGGCTGTGTTTGTCACACCATTAAACAGAGAGTTACTAAGTGACAGTGGCTTTGATGAGACCCTCCTCCGTCAACGTGGCATCACAGTGAGAGAATTGAGCAATGACCATTCATCTCAACTAGTTATAAATGCCACAACAGTCCAACTAGTAAACTACATAGAATGTATAGATCAAGATCCTGTCAGTGGAAGCAAATCTAGGGGCCAACGAGTGAATGTGACAATTTATGGTACAAAACTTTGCACAATAATGCATGCAGAAATTGAAGATGAGTTTGAATACACAGGTCCACCTTCACCTCCTACTGATGTCATGCTCACACCACTCACAGTCAACTCCGTCAGAGTTAGTTGGTCCTCTCCTCCCACCCCTCCTGGAGTGACCCTGTACTTCAACCTGACAATATTCAACATCAACAGTTCCAGTTCTGAACCAGTGCTGATGAGGACAGACATACAGACATTGCACTACGTCTTCACTGATGACATGTCTCAGTCTAGACCATGTGATGTCTACAGCTTCCAAGTCACTGCAAGGAATGATGTAGGGATTGATAATTCAAGTGAGATAATCACTGGGAGTCTCCCCTCATTACCTGACATATCAGCTGTGGAGGACTCACTCCAGCATTTTCTAGTTAAAGATGCAGAACTCAATGTAGCTAATTTGACTGTTTCTTTTGATGTAAGTTAATGATAAACATGTGGCTAGTTAAATTAAATATTTAATACCACTATAGGAAGCTGATGCATGTCCTGATTTCCCTGTGACGGACTACACTTTAATACTGGAGGATTCTGAAAAATATCAGACTACATCACTCTCATATGAGGCATTCGATATCTTATATGGTATTATGATGAACTGGACTTTAATGGAGAACAGACCCTACACATATCACATTGTGGTAACCAATATGATGGGAAATAGTACATCTTCTCTGAGAAGTATAAGTAAGTATGAAAATAATAATTAATTGATTGTATTGTTATCTCCACTTGATCTCTTCTTTTATCATAGTGACCACAGATGTTCAGGATATCATTATAACTCATACAAGAGGGAGCAACTACTCCATCCAGTGCAGCTACATCACTGGTAGTGATGCTCGTGGGTGTGAGTACACCTTGGTGAGTAAGGTGAAGGGGGTGGAAAATATCAAAGGTGCCATAGAGAGGACCAACTCTGAAGGTATAATGAAAGAGGTTCGTAATGCAAGTTGCTACTCTGGTGAAGTGCTGGCCAAGGACTGGGAGAGAGACAATACCACTGGTACTCTAGCAGTCAGAAGAAATGTCTCATTAGTTGGCCATGGAAAGTGCTTCATGCAGACAAGTTAGTTTATAGATGTACATAAATGTTATAATCATTGGCACCTCCAGCCATTAATTAAAATCAGGAAAGTTTACACTTGGCATTGGCCCAATTTCATAGTCAAATACTGTATCATGTCTAGCATAATGTCAAGCCTAATAGGTTTCCTTAAGAGATTAATCTCCTTTCCAGATAATGAAGGACTATCTGGTGGCCAGGATCAAACAATTGTGATTGTCATTCCGATAGTGGTGATACTGGTGGTGTTGATACTCATAACTGTCGTCATTGGCATAGTAGTGGGTATGTTTATATCACTGTTACTGTTCAGTGTAAAATTAGATCACATCTTCAATAATTGGAATAGGTTACAGAATACGTAATAAGAAGAAATCAAGGGCTGCTGATATTAGGTTTGGTTCTTGAATGACTTATAACAGTATTATTATTATTATTATTAATTATTTCAGTGTTCCTGGCCAGAAAGAAGCATTTAAAATGGTATGTTAGACTACCAAATCCTGACTAAAAGTAATTCACCCCCTCCCCCTCCTAATTTTTCTAGAGCCCAAATCCCAATCCTTCTGGTGAACTTACTGTATCATGTGAAACTGTGGATCCACTGTACTCTATTCCGTTCAATCCTACAACATGCAAATCTGATGATGCGGCAAACGGCAGTGTGACAGGAACTTATTCGGAACTAAATTTGGTAAATCTCACGATGTTGAATTTACAGTATGTAACTCCATAATGGGCCCAAGTAAACTTGGAGTCAGAAATATACATTGTACAGGTGGTATCATATGCATTCAATAGTGTTCTTCAAAGGATTCACGTAATTCACCCTCCCTCCTAATTTTGCTAGAGCCCAAATCGCAATCCTTCTGGTGAAATCACGGATGATCCAGATCCTATGTACTCTACTCTGTCCAATTCTGTAACATGCAAATCTGATAATGCGGCAAATGGCAGTGCAACAGGAACTCATTCGGAACTAAATTCGGTAAACTCACGATGTTAAATTTACAGCATCTCCATAATGGGCCCAAGTAAAATTGGAGTCAGAAATATACAGCATGCATTCATTGAATCAATAATGTTTTTCAAAGGATTCACTTAACCACATCCCTATAGATCTATTATCATAACATGATCGTGTGAATGATAACTGGGACCACCATGTAAGAAACTTTTAATTTCCTGGAGATAATAAGTATACTGTACATCATCCTTGGGATTATAAGTACAAATTCCCAAAGTGTTATGACTGTACAGATCTTGCTGCCTTTAACTGGCTAGCTAGAGATCCCCAGACAGTGAATTTATGAACTCAATTGCCTATGCATTATATTGTCTGTGAATTCCGTGCAGTTTATGAACAATAACAATAACAATAACAATAACATGTAGGACTGTGTTTATTGACATGCAGGATCATGTGTATCATATATTGGAGAAGCCTGATTTGGTAGCCAGCCCCAATAGGAGGAGAATCTCCCATGATCCCACTGCTCCTCCAGTTCCTGACTATTGTCCATCTGGAGGAGACTCACCTGCCCCTAGCCCTGAGCCTGTCAAAGAAGGGCATGCAGAATATGCAGAAGTAATACCTCCAAGTAAAAGACAAAAGCAAGACCATACATTGTCCTGACTTGCTAGTATATTGAAGTAGCTAAAGATGTTTTGAAAATATAAGCTACGAAAACAGTTTTTTTTTTCACACCACACACCACATCAAACAAACATTGATAAAAACTATTCATTTCGAAATGCAAAGGTGATTAGATAAGGTGTAGAGTATATTCAGTGCTGTTGTGATGAATATATGCAGCTGCTAACTCAGGTTATAGCTAGTATGGACCAGTGCACATGCACAAAAATTAGAAGTTGTTTCATGGCCGCCATCTCCAGTAAATATAATGAAAACCTACATGTGTTTTTCAATCACCATGGAGACTATGATTGTGCATCATGAACTGTTTCTTTTTCTTGTTTGGTGGGTAGGAAGGAGTGTTGAAAGAGGTTCGTGATGCCACCTGCTACAGTGCAATACTGGCCCATGGCCCATGACTGGCAGTCTCTTCCTACTGGGCACAGGCCAACTGATAATACTGTGTATAATGGCAGACCTTTAACTTTCACAGATATGAACATAGTACAGTACACTATTATGGAAACAATTAGTACTGCCATTGAATTTACTGCTGTTAGCTATGTCACAGGGAATCTGGGATCCCTGGGAATATGATATCCCCTGAGTAAAATGCTCTAGTGGACTTGGCACCACCTTGGGGAATTTGGCATCCCTCCTAGTACAGCTCAGGGTTTTTTGGAATATGGGTGTGGTTAGGAGGAGTAGGTCCTCTTATTCATGAATTTTTTTGAGCCTTTACACACAGTCATCCTTTATGTACTATAATTATTCTAGATACATGCACAATATTTTCATTCTATTAAATCTGCAACCTTATTACTATAAATTGTATAGATACGAGCTCCATCAGCATTTATTCTTCCAGATCAGACTCATACAATAATGATGAAACCTCCGATGAACTGCATAGCCACAATACATGTCTACTTGCCCATTTTTATTTAGAATAAATAATTTTTTCCTTTACTTGTTCACCATAACCATAATTTTGTATAATTTTTAAGACCTTTACTGGTGTCATGCATGTACTTGATTAATGTTGCATCAATGCTTGATAATAGAGGCTGATTCATAACCAGACCAGTGCCTTGGGTTATGCTCTGAGAGTCTAGCCTGCGCGAGACTATATCATTTTATCTCAAGTGCAAAAACACAACAGTCATTAGCCTTAAGGACACTACATTGCTTTACATTTTCTGTCACCTACTCCACCATATTGTATTCTTGCAATTTGCATTAGGAAAGTACATGCCTGAGTTGTAGCTATCAAGCTAGCGACTTCCCGGACATGCTCCCACCTCCCACCTACTATAGCACTCTCATCATGCTCTAGAAAATTCGCTTATGCTTAGATGCAGTGGAAGCAAGTCCTGAGTTGTATTTCATTCACAAGTGTTGAACAATTTATCTTCAAGGAGAGGACGATAGGTCCCTCATATAATTACACAATGATATTAAGGGCTCACTGGAATACTGACTTTTATATTATCACCTCTCCTGGCATCAAGAAGAGCAATATCCTGGGGAGTGGTCATAACCACTGCTCCTGAAATGGGCGATAAAGATAACTGAGCATCACCAGTTCCTGGAGGCAAGTCAATGACCAGAACATCCAGAGTACCCCAGTCCACTTGATGGAGGAGCTTCTGAATAGCTGACATCACCTGAAATGATCATTCCATACCACATCATGTCAAGAGTCATCAAAGCAAAGACCAAAGTGGTCAGTATGTGCCACCAGATCATCGATGCCACTTTGAACCATCAAGTGAGAAAACAAAGGGAACGAAAAGGTCAGGTGGAGCTTGCGGATCTAATTCCAAGCATCCAAGACTAGCAAATGATGATGAAGATTTCATCCCCCAAACTTCAGGCAAAGCAAAGCTTCATAAATGTAGTAAAAAGTTTCTTGGCCGTGACCTGAAAATGAAGTTCAAAATTAATCGCACAGATTGCATTTCGACCTACAAACTGGGAAATATGGTGCATATTTCCCTAGTGACAATCAAACCATGTACATTGATCCCTTGGAGGAAGCAGACGATATCATTTTTTCGTAATGAGTGATTAAACTTACAATAATACTATACTAGCAAATTCATGCCATGCAACAAGGTCATTCATCTCGATAATTTGTTTAATAGCTATTATACAGTTGCTAGAAAATTAGTAGCTACTTTAATCACTCCTTCCATTACAGTACAATATGTATCAAATCAAATTTTTGGACAATTCATTTTATGCATGTGGGGGCTCGGTCTTTCTTACCTAGTGATATTCATAGCATCATAATAAATTGATGGCAGGGTTTTACTCTTCACTGGACTTGCATAATTCCCTCCCTTGACAGTGGAATGATGTCATTGTGTACTATAGTCTATAATGGACTATTTTATGCAGAGATGTTAATGATATTCATAGGCCATTACCAGCTAATTGCAGGGTTTTACTCTTCACATAATTCCTCCCAAGAGCATATCACAGCAATAGTTTGCCCATGAGTTTACCCTAGGGATGAGTTGCATAAATCATTCCCTAGAGTAACTCTAGGGATTTCTTTATATGCAAATGTCTATTCGACCCTCAGACACTTTTCCGGTTTTTGGCGCGCCAAAAACCGGGAAAGTGTCTAGCTAATTCGACCCTTAATTAGAATGTAGCCTCGAACCCAGCCTCTTTCCCCCTCCCCCCCCCAACGAAAAAAAAAAAGGAAAAGAGAGGCGATGTAGTCCATGTCTGCATGCAGCTCGCAGTGTGAACCACCCCTTTTGCAAAAGTTAATAGTTAATGAAACATGAACTACTTCTTCATTGCTGTGACGACTGCTGCTGCCTTATTTGCAGTAGAAGGTAATGAATTTCGGCCTAGCTACTCTACTAGTAAATATAAACTATGATTCTACTATTCTGCTAGCATGACTCTACTAGTACATAGGCTATAATTATACTATTCTGCAATTCAATAGCTTCCTCAGTATTCATAGAGGACCCAGGACCAAGACATGTGATATCTCCTGTTGGATCACAATTCCAGCTCAACTGCTCAGTGGCTGAGGGACATCATGTAGCATGGGCTGTGTTTATCATGCCATTAAACAGAAAGTTATTAAGTAGTGATGGCTTTGATGAGACCTTCCTCCGTCGACATGGCATCACAGTGAGAGAATTGAGCAACAATCATTCATCTCGACTAGTCCTAAATCCCACAGTTGTCCAACTGGTAAACTACATAGAATGTATAGATGTAGATCCTGTCAGTGGAAGGAGATCTAGGGGCCAACGAGTGAATGTGACTATTTATGGTACAAAACTTTGCACTGACAATAATGCATGCAAAAATTGAAGATGAGTTTGAATTCACAGGTCCACCTTCACCTCCTACTGATGTTATGCTCACACCACTCCCAGTCAACTCCGTCAGAGTTAGTTGGTCCTCTCCTCCCACCCCTCCTGGAGTGACCCTGTACTTCAACCTGACAATATTCAACCTCAACAGTTCCAGTTCTGAACCAGTGCTGATGAGGACAGACATACAGACATCGCACTACAATTTCACTGATAACAGCATGACTAGACCATGTGATGTCTACGGCTTCCAAGTCACCGCAAGGAATGATGTTGGGATTGGTAATCCAAGTGAGATAATCATTGGGAGTCTCCCCTCATTACCTGACATATCCATCATGGAGGAATCACTCCAACATTTCCTAGTTAAAGATGCAGAACTCAACGTAGCTAATTTGAGTGTTTCTTTTGATGTAAGTTAATGATAAAGATGTGGCTAGTTAAATTAAATATTTAATACCACTATAGGAAGCTGATGCATGTCCTGATTTCCCTGTGATGGACTACACTTTAATACTGGAGGATTCTGAAAGATATCGGACTGAGGTACCACTCTCATATGAGGCATTCGATATCATGGACAGTATTATGATGAACTGGTCTTTAGTGGAGAACAGACCCTACACATATCACATTGTGGTAACCAATATGATTGGAGATAGTACATCTTCTCCGAGAGAAATAAGTAAGTATGAAAATAATTTGATATTGTATATTATTGCCATTTGATCTCTTATCATAGTAACCACAGATGTTCAAGATATCATTATATCTCATATAAGAGGGAGCAACTACTTCATCCAGTGCAGCTACATCACTGGTAGTGATGCTCGTGGGTGTGAATACACCTTGGTGAGTAAGGTGAAGGGGGTGGAAAATATCAAAGGTGCCATAGAGAGGACCAACTCTGAAGGAGTGGTGAAAGAGGTTCGTAATGCAAGTTGCTACTCTGGTGAAGTGCTGGCCAAGGACTGGGAGAGAGACAATACCACTGGTACTCTAGCAGTCAGAAGAAATGTCTCATTAGTTGGCCATGGAAAGTGCTTCATGCAGACAAGTTAGTTTATAGATGTACATAAATGTTATAATCATTGGCACCTCCAGCCATTAATTAAAATCATCAGTGTAAGGAAAGTTTACATTTGGCATTGCCCAAATTTCATAGTCAAATACTGTATCCTGTCTAGAATACATCAAGCCTAATAGAATTAATGGTTTCCTTAAGAGATTAATTTCCTTTCCAGATAACGAAGGACTATCTGGTGGCCAGGTCGTCATTCCGATAGTGGTGATACTGGTGGTGTTGATACTCATAACTGTTCTCGTTATTGGCATAGTAGTGGGTATGTTTATACCATTGTTACTCTTCAGTGTAAAATTAGATCACATCTTGAACAATTGCAATTGGAATAGGTTACAGAATACGTAATAAGAAGAAATCATTGGCTGTTTGTATTAGGTTTGGTTCTTGAATGACTCATAATAGTATTATTATTATTATTATTAATACCAATTCAGTGTTCCTGGCCAGGAAGAAGCATTAAAAAAAGTATGTTAGACTGCCAAATCCTGACTTGAAGTAATTCACCCCCTCCACCTCCTAATGTTACTAGAGCCCAAATCTCAGTCCTTCTGGTGAACTTAATACTGAAATTGAAAACAATCCAGATCCACTGTACTCTACTCTGTCCAATCCTGCAACATGCAAATTTGATGATGTGGCAAACGGCAGTGCGACAGAAGCTTATTCAGAACTAAATTCGGTAAAACTCACGATGTTAAATTTACAGTATGTAGCTCCATAATGGGTCCAAGTAAAATTGGAGTCAGAAATGTACATTGTACAGGTGGTATCATATGCATTCAATAGTGTTCTTCAAAGGATTCACGTAACCACATCCCTATAGATTTATAATCAATAACATGATCATGTGATTTTCCTGCAACAGTGTATGATAACTGGGAGACCACTATACTAAACAGTAATTGACAATTGACCATCTTGGATATGCTTCCAAAAAATATCATGTCTTCTAGATCCTATACTGTACATGCATGTATAGGTAACACAAGATTAATGTTATTAATGACTCTTTTGGGATTATAAGTAAGAATTCCCAAAGCGTTATATGATTGTACAGATCTTGCTGCCTTTAACTGGCTGGCAAGAGATCCCCAGACAGTGAACTCAATTGCCCATGCATTTATAATACTATTTATATTGTCTGTGAATGCCGTGCAGTTTATGAACAATAACAATAACAATAACATGTAGGACTGTGTTTATTGACATGCAGGGTCCTGTGTATCATACATTGGAGAACCCTGATTTGGTAGCCAGCCCCAATAGGAGGAGAATCTCCCATGATCCCACTGCTCCTCCAGTTCCTGACTATTGTCCATCTGGAGGAGACTCACCTGCCCCTAGCCCTGAGCCTGTCAAAGAAGGGCATGCAGAATATGCAGAAGTAATACCTCCAAGTAAAAGACAAAAACAAGACCATACATTGTCCTGACTTGCTAGTATATTGAAGTAGCTAAAGATGTTTTGAAAACGTAAGCTACGAAAACAGTTTTTTTTTTTTTTTTTTTTCACACTGCAACACACCACATCAAACAAACATTGATAAAAAATATTCATTTTGAAATGCAGGAAAGGCGATTAGATAAGGTGTCAGTTGATGAATACGTGCAGCTGCTATATACTGTAGATTTCAGGATGGTTGTCCATAAGGAATGAGAAACAGGTAGTGGCTTACAAGGACCTAAGAAACACGATCCTTTCATGTCCTATACAATCCATGCAATTGTGTAAACCATAGGACAAACTGTATCCACTTATTCCCCAATCCTTCCTGACAACCAACCTACAATGGACAGTACAGTAAGTTTCCCCACCTTTGCCAGAGGTCTTAAAACCACAGTTGACACAAACCTTTTGTTCTACTGAGTCACAGTGTACATAGACCTGGTGATTTCTTTGAGCACAGAAGTGCTTGGTCTAAAGGCTGTAGCTCTAGCAGTGGCAAAAGTGAGGAAACTTGCTGTAACTTCCTGGATTCCTTCTCAGGAATCAAACAGTCAAAAGGTTATAGTACACATGCACAAAAATTAGAAGTCGCTTCATAGCCGCCATCTACCTGTAGCTCCAGTAAATAAAACTATAGCGAAACCTGTGTGCATTTTTCAATCACCATGGAGACAATGATTGTGCATCATGAACTGTTGTTGTTGTTTTTTGTTGTTGTTATTGTTGTTGTTGTTATGGTACTAGCTAATGTCTTAATAATTAGGTAGAAGAATTCATACAAGAGGGCAGCTACATCACTGGTAGTGATACTTGTGGGTATGTCTACACCTTGGTGGGCAATATCACTAGAGGACCAACTCTAAAGGAGTGTTGAAAGTATAGTGCCACCTGCTACAGTGCAATACTGGCCCATGACCGGCAGTCTCTTCTACTGGGCACAGGCCAACTGATAAAAGTGCATATAATGGCAGGCCTTTAACTTTCACAGATTTGAACATAGTACATTACACTCTATGGAAACAATTTGATTGGTCGTACTGCCATTGAATTTATTGTTAGCTACACTCATCTAGGTTTAAGAGGGTCAAAATCTGTACTTTTTGCTGTTTTCAGTTTATTGATGATCTTTGAAGCAATAGTCCCATACACCAATGCCTAATTGCATGACAGCTCATTGTAATACAAGTTATCTTTTATACAACATACTTGAGGGCTATCCGGTTGAGAGACCACCACTGGTGTTCCTGTATCCGACATCTCTCTTATGCTTAGATCCAGTGGAACGTCTCCAAGCAAGTCCAGTTGCATTTCATTTGCAAGTGTTAAAGCACCATCTTTGCCGAAAATTGAAGTCATATGACCACACTTTGGGCACGTGAATCCACTCATATTTTGAACTAGTCCTAAAACCTGATATTAATAGGTCTCAACACAATAACAACAGGAATTAAACCCATTGGGCATTGGTCTTCAATTTATCTTCAAGGAGAGGACGATAGGTCCCTCACTCATATAATTACACAATGATATTAAGGGCTCACTGGAATATTGACTTTATTGAACATTTCTGCACCTCTCCTGGCATCAAGAAGAGCAATATCCTGGGGAGTGGTCACAACCACTGCTCCTGAAATGGGCACTTGCTGCGATAAAGACAACTGAGCATCACCAGTTCCTGGAGGCAAGTCAATGACCAGAACATCCAGAGTACCCCAGTCCACTTGACGGAGGAGCTTCTGAATAGCTGACATCACCTGTAATGATCATTCCATACCACATCATGTCAAGAGAGTCAACATCAATACTGATGCATTAAGCATACCATGAGGCCCCTCCAAACAATGGCAGCATTTTCTTCCACTAGGAACCCCATAGACATGCTATACTGAGTAGATAAAGAGCAAAAGATCAAAGTAACTATAAAACCATAATATCAAAAATAAACTTGCCATTTTACTCCATAGTTCATTAGTGGTATCATTTTATTCTCTGGAAATTGGTATAATAATGAACCATAGTTATGACAGGAGGAAGGTTTTAAATTCTTATAACTGACGTTTTGAGAGCTCTGGTTGGCCAGAGAGATTCATTAAATGTGGAATGGAAGGTCCATACACATCCGCATCTAAGAGCCCAACTGTCATTTTCTAGAATTATGATCTATGTATGAATTACTTCCAAAATGTACTATTATGTACCTCACTTTATCCACTGCCAGGAAACCCAGTGCCAGATTCACTGTGAATGATAATCAATGTGTATGAAATAGTGGTCGTCCTCTTATAAATGGGATAGTCTCACAAGCCACACCCACTTGCGAGACTATATGGGGTATGGTAGCAATTCACTCCCACTTTATATATGATAGGGTGTCATTAATACGCTATACAACGCACTAAATTAATGAAAAGGTAAGAGCACCATAAGACAATCTATCTGTACCTGCAGTAGTAGATTTTCCCACCCCTCCTTTGCCTGAGGCAATCACAATTATGTCTCCAACGCCTGGAATGGGCCACTTTTTGGGCAAACTCTTCACAGCAGCATTCCCACTAGCATTTGCAAAGAATTGAGTCAAAAATCGGAGGTGCCTCATTGCTGACTCAATTAATTTTGAACCTTGACCTAGCATAAATTTTAAATTAGAGCCTCGCAAGCCACGCCCATTCTTTTCTTTATGGGTGTGGCTTGTGAGACTATTATATTCTAGTCATAAAAATTACTAGCCTATGAGGCACTTAGCTAGTACCAGAGAGCTGATCTAACTAGATTCGAGGCAGTTTCGGAGAATGGGATAGATTCTAAGCATTCCTTTTATGAACAGACCAAATGTTTTTTCCAAGTTACCATGGAAACCAAAAAAAGACGCTCCAAGGTAGTAGTCCTCAAGGCTGTAAGCGGAGTCAAAGCTAGCCATCACCAACTAGAACTCTCAGATGATCAATCAGACACAAGCCTTACCAGTGGAACTGAGGCTATGACATCATTGCAAGGCACTGATCATCAGAACTCTCAGCAGAGTTTAACAAACCAAGTGCTGCACTCAACTCCTCGTTCAAAAAAATCAGTCTTCAAGTCTTCATCCAATGGTTCCTCCACACTTAGACTACCACACCTCTCAGTCAAAAATAATGTATCACAACTTAACATATTACCACCAAGTTCTAGCTCAAGTGAGGAAGAACATGATTATGCTAGTGATCCTGTAAAGCCGAGAAAACCTCCATTCTCACCAAAGAGAAATCGTATTGGCACTCGAAGTAGTTCAAGCTCAAATTCACTGCTTCACCCGACAAGGGTTTCTAAAACTAGGCCTAGCACTTCACCTTCAATACTTTCTACTCCCAAGAATAAGAGTACAAAAATACCCAATTCTGATTTCCACCTTAAATGGCCTCCTCAGTCGATGTCCTCATTTGACTCACCGTCACACAGAGGGTTGAACCAAATTCATCCAAAGACTGTAGATCCTGCTCCTATGGCTTTATTTCCCAGCAAAAGTGCGCCACCTGTCACAGATTTGGCTCCTCTTTCAGGATCAAGATCACCTCTTTCAGGGACAGGGTTGGTGACTCCACTCCTGACAGTCAATCTTCGACAGAGAGGCAGTAAGGCTTTCACTGAAAGCTTGTGGGCAGATAACCAACTGAAAAGCTGTTTTCCTGACAGACATATTAGAGTCTCTGTTGTCACTTGGAATATGCAGGAGAGAAAGGTATCATGTTTTCAAAAAATATGAGAATCATGGAAATTCAACTAGCTAATGCCAGTAAACTCTTTTTATTCACTCAGGAACTTCCGAAGTTCCTTGATGATCTTCTGCTTCCTCTCAACCACAGCCATGCTGCTGACATGTTTGTCATCGGCACCCAAGAGAGCACACCCTCTCGGAGGGAATGGGAAGTGCTGATTCAGCAGACACTTGGGCCCTCTTATGTTCTGGTCAAGTCATCCTCAATTGGTGTCATCTATTTGAATCTTTTTATCCGAAGGGATTTGATTTGGTTCTGTTCTGGTATGTAGCTGCTTCATATTCGTTTTTTTAAATTTATTTATTTATTTATTTATTTATTATTTATTTATTCATTTATTTATTATTTATTTATTTATTTATTTATTTATTTATTTATTTATTTATTATTTATTTATTTATTTATTTATTATTTATTTATTCAGCAATCCACTCATCTACATTTTCCACAAGACCAGTGACAACGATCAAAACCAAGGGAGCTGTTGGTATCTCTTTCACCCTCTTTGGTTCTTCATTCCTGTTTATCACTTCACATTTCACAGGTATGTAAAGTTGATTGAAGTCTCTTCTCCTTAAGTACATCTCTTTACAGCTAATAAAGACAAAGTGGCAGAAAGGAATTCAGACATGCAGAGGATAGCAGCAAGCTTGACTGTATCAAATGATGCCAGTACAGAGAATAGCATTGAAGGTATAAGTCAACGATATCAGGATGAACATTAGTGATTGATTCAACTGTTTTATTATTGAAGGTGATGTCACCACACAGTTTGACTATGTCTTTTGGTTTGGTGATCTGAACTATCGTGTCAAGCTCAGCCGAAGAGCTGCAGATGAGTTTCTGGCCACCAATGATTGGATGGTATGAATAGCAACTGGATATAATAATATAGCATGCACCTGAATTATGCATTCCATTCATGATTAGTCCCTACTACTGAAAGATCAGCTGACAGCAGAGATACTTCAAGGTCAGTCAGTGTCATGTAGTCTAGTTTCTAGTTGGATGTGGAATTGTGCATATTAATGCATGCAGGAAACGTGTTTCATGGTTATTCTGAGCAGCCTATTTTCTTCCCTCCGTCGTACAAATTTGATCTCTTTTCTGACCAGTATGACTCCTCAGAGAAACAGAGAGTTCCCTCGTGGACAGTGAGTGAACTAGATTACAAACCACCAACAATGTTGTTACATACTTTATCATAACACTCCCTTTAGGATCGCATCCTGTTCAAGTCCAGGAAAGGAAGTGGAATATATGGTTGTGGCTACTTCTGCTGTGGATCTTTAAAGTGTTCTGACCATAGACCAGTGTGTGCTTTATTTAGGGTCAAGTTGGAACCAAGCCTTCACACTGATGGGTACAGAATAATGTACTTGTCCTTCAGGACTCTTGTTTCAATTTACTTTCTGCAGAATTCCAGATACTGTGGCTGGTTTTGATAAGGAAATTTTCATACGAGGTTAGTAACTGAAGTGGGCTTGCAGAGGGAGAGTCAGATGTTCATTTTTCTCTTCTTCAGCAAATAAGCAGCGAAAGGTATTAGCTGAGCAGTTGGCTTCAACAGCGAGTGATGAAGTGGATAGTAGAGGTTCTAGTTCTACTGGACCGACAAGAACTAAAGCTGCTAATAGAAAAGTTCAGAGTCAAGTTTGCCTTATTCTTTAATTATCAATCATCAATGGGATAATTTAATTATTAATTTTATTTCAATTAATTTTTATGGCAGAAATAGGCGCCAATCCTATGCGCATGCGTTAGCTCCTGCCGGGAGATCGAGAATCATGGATGATGACTTAGTCTGCAACTTCAAGAAGTGCAGAAAGAGAATAACCAACGTAGCATGGGTAAAAAAGACCAACTAAGTTGATCTAAACTTATTTATAATGTGTTCTTCTCTCTTCTAGGTTACCTCTTGTTCACGTATCCTGACATACACGGTAGTATAGCAAGAACCAGAGCTAGGCTAGTTAAACTTACTGGCCAGAAGATAGCTGACTAAATTCAGTAGCTTGTTGCACCCACTACAGTCTGTGTCCTTATCCTTGACTGTTATTCTCAGATATTTTCTGTGAAGATGATGGGAGTAGGGAATTTGCTAAGCAACAAGCCTGCCCAGCATGTATGTCTTAAAACAATCAACAACAGTGAATTTATATCATTTATAAATATAGGTGATACTGTTTTATCTGGTCAACTCGATTTTATCCAAGTGGATATTCACCCCAGTGAACAATATAAATCAGTGAATTCTAATTGTATACATGATGGTAATTAATTCTTTGACAATTATTCGTATATCCAGATGGTACTGGCAGGTCAGAGGCCTGAAGTGATCATGGAAATCTGTTCAAGAGCAATGTCATTTTGGACATATCAGGTTGCTGATTCATCTGTATTGTTGTTATTATATACTGTAATCCTTGTCTTTTATAGGCTCACCAAGAAAGGGCATATCAGGAGTACTTGGCCACTAAAGCAATCGAAAAATCCCAGAATCAAGAAGGTTACTATCAAAATGCATTAGCAGTCAACCAGTCTGAACTAACACGTGAGATGGCTAGCAGCTGCATCTGTTAAACCAACATATTATTCCTGTTCTATATAGATCTCAAGGCTCAGGTGTCTTCATTGAAGAAAGATTTAGAGGCAATCAAGTCCAAGTATAATGAAACATCTGAAAAACTGATGGAAAAAACACGGCAGTACCAAAAATTACAGGTAAATGGATCCCAAAACAGAATAATTTTACCAGCTATATTTTCTATACAGGGAATGTATGAAAGTCTTAGAAGGTTAGTTTCATTTATTAAAATATTGTTCTACAATAAAAAGTGTATTTCTTTTCTTTGTGGCTGCAGGCGGAATATCAACCCTTCCTCACTGGATGGGGACACTACTAAAGGATCTCCGCGTGGCCACCACCCACTGAAACCACACCCTTTTGAGCTACCAATAGGATCCATTTCAGAAAGAACTGGTATGAACTGAAATTCTATTATCCCTATAATGGAATGATCACAAATATTATGATGCAGTTCATAATCTGCATAAACGACAAATGGCAAGTACAGGTATGTCTATCTTTTTTTTATTGGTAAATTTGTATAAAAATTGATATTAGCCATCAAAACCATTAAAAATTTCCGTGGAGACACTGTACTTTGCTTGGATCCTTTCCTTTTGTCTTGTAGATTTTTTCTTGCCTAGTGGACAAGTTTCTGTGCTGCCATGCTCTTCTGAGAGTGTCCATGTGTTTGGAGGAGGTATTTCTCAGACACTAACTAGTGCTCCTGCAACTTCTGTCTTTCAGTTGGATCCGCCGGTGCCCTTGGCGTCATCAGTTAATACCACTACTTTCCATACACAGCAGGTAACTACGCATTCCATGCAGTGTATAGTCACTAATCACAACAATGCAGGGAAAATCCAATGAGAAGTTCACCATCAAGATGAATAAAGGTTCCATTCAAGCCCACAAGTGACGTGACCGTTTAATTATTACTGTACGTTTTAAGCCATTCTGCGCATGCGTAAATTATCATAACTTGGGGCGGCGGCGACCTTTACCCACCTGAACACGTTTACGTTGCTAGTATCTGACTAGAAATGCCTGAAATCGAAGTTTCGAGAGATCTTGTGTTTGTGAGTTAAATGAAATAGATGCAGCTTGCTTTATTTTTTATTTATAAGATGCATCGGTTATGAGTTGACCAATCTATTAACGTAGGCAGAAAGTGATCTTCCCTATGAGGAGGAGATTCTGCGACATCCATACCAGGTGAAGTGTTGGATGAGATACATCGACCATAAGAGCAGTGCTCCCAAAGCAGTGATCAACCTCATCTATGAAAGAGCTCTGAAAGAGTTGCCAGGGAGGTAAGTCACCCTCCCACCTCCTGAATTCCTCCTCCCCCAGAAAAGAAGGCTTCTCTTCAGTTTCTGCACGAGACGAACTGATACAGTAATGTGTATGGTTCTGACTACATTAGGAATTCAGTATAGGACTGAGAGTGGACACCTCTTTGATCTGAATGCCTTGCCCTTTAATAGTGTCTGCATTAATTTTATAAGTGTCACTTTATGTAATGTCGACATGTTGGATGTTGCCTCTTGCAGCTACAAACTGTGGTACAATTATCTGAGACTGAGACGGACACAGGTGAAAGGAAAGTGTGTCACTGATGGAGCTTATGAAGACGTCAACAATGCATTTGAAAGGGCTCTGGTCTTCATGCACAAGGTAAGGTATAAAAAAAGTCATAAGGAGCACCTTGTTCTTGCATTCCTGACCATCCCTAGATAGCCTGTTTGTGATATGCATGTTGAACCATCGGTCAGTTGAGTGCATTAATATCTATTTTTCCTGTTTTCTATATGATGCCCACCATCATTATCACAGATGCCTCGTATCTGGATCGACTACTGCCAGCTTCTGATGGACCAGTGTAAGATCACACGTACCCGAAGGACTTTCGACCGTGCCCTCAGATCGCTTCCTCTCACACAGCACAATAGGATCTGGCCCCTCTACCTCAAATTCATACGGAGTTATGACCTCCCAGAGACTGCCCTCAGGGTATACAGACGCTACCTTAAGGTAAGTGTTATATAGTGGGTGGAAAGTAAGGGATGAAGAGAATATCACTAGGAAAAAATTTTCTAAGGATGGGCTGACCTCTACGGGAGGGAATACCAGACCACACTTGGGTAGGCAAACTTGGTCAATTCCTCCTCTTCTTAATATATTTTACGTTGATAAACAGCTCTGTCCAGAAAACACCGAGCAATTTATTGAATACCTGATCTCTATTGGCAACCTTGACGAAGCAGCTATAAAGCTGGCCGAGATTGTTAACAATGTGAGTGCTACTCAAATTTTTTTTTCCCCCATTGTACTTGGTATTATTGAATCTCTGTTGATCTTTATCAGGATAAGTTTGTGTCTAAAGAGGGGAAGTCCAAGCACCAGCTCTGGCAGGAGTTGTGTATGCTCATCTCCAAGAATCCGGACAAGGTGTGTGTCACTCGTATTACATAGTTGGGAACCTGAATCATTTCCTCCCTGTGCCCTGCAGATAAAGACTCTTAAAGTTGAGGCCATTATTCGAGGTGGTTTGAGGAGGTTTACCGACATGATTGGTCAGCTCTGGAGCTCTCTGGCTGACTACTATATTCGATCTGGACACTTTGAAAAGGTTGGTTTATCTCTCACAAAAACATGTTATTTTTAAAAGGTAGCAGTTGATGACTCACCTTAACCCATTCTTTGAGCTGTGGTTCCATGATTTGTGCAGCTGTGGGGTATCGTTCTTGTATTTTGGGTGTGGTTTATCGCTTGCACATTTTATAGGCACGTGACATCTATGAAGAAGCCATTCAAACAGTTACCACGGTGAGGGACTTCGGACAGGTCTTTGACGCATACGCTCAGTTTGAAGAAAGTATGATTAATGCCAAGATGGAGACCACAGTGGAAATGGGACCCGATGAAGAAGGTGAGTGAAATCTGAAACTTTTTTTGCTTTGAATTATCATATATATTTTGAAGATGATCTTGATTTGGAGTTGCGGTTGGCCCGTTATGAAGAACTGATGGACAGACGACCATTTCTGCTTAGCAGGTAAAGGGTCACTACTCAACCTTTTTATTTTCTTATTGATCATTTCCATACTCATAAAGTGTGCTTCTTCGTCAAAATCCACACAATGTCCATGAATGGCTGAAGAGAGTCAAACTCTTTGAAGAAAAGCCTCGAGAGGTAAAAGGACAATTTAATTTAATGCACACCCTAATTCTATTTATTGCTCACCTTCATGCACAGGTCATCAATACATTCACAGAAGCTGTGCAGACGGTCAGTATTGAGAAGGCAGTGGGAAAACCACAGAACTTGTGGATCCAGTTCGCCAAGTTCTATGAGGAGCATGAGCAGATAACTGAGGTGAGTGAGTGCGAGGGAGAAAAGTGAAATTCAGTATCAATTCTCTTGTTTCTTGTGTAAGGCTCGTGTCATTTTTGAGAAAGCCACGAAAGTTAAATTTCGTAACGTTGATGACTTGGCTTCAGTGTGGTGTGAGTTTGCAGAGATGGAGCTACGACATGAGTAAGGATCCTGCAGTCCACCACCATCATGTAGCAACTGTAAACCACCCTTTCTCTCCTTCCTCTCCTGGTTAGGAACTACGACAGAGCTCTGAAGCTGATGCAGCGGGCCACTGCCATGCCGGCGAAGAGAGCCGCCTACCACGACAAAACAGAACCTGTGCAAAACAGGCTGTACCGGTCACTACGAGTGTGGTCCATGTACGCTGATCTGGAGGAAAGTCTTGGGACTTTTCAAGTGAGTTTGCTAGAAAAATATATAAATCCGCAGGGATTATATATGATATAGCTGGCTCAATTTACAAGCAGACCTGAATCAATGAAGGTGTTTCAGACTTTAAGAGACTGCTTAGGAAAAAAATAATACACTTGGGCACCATAAGTAAGGGGAGGGGAGGGGGGAGGGGGAGGGAGTGGGTGAAAGCTTAAATGAGGAAGGTCTATTACTTTGATTTGTGCTTTGTATTGCAGACAACGAAGGCTGTCTACAACCGTATCTTAGACTTGAAGATAGCCACCGCTCAGATCATCATCAACTTTGGTCTCTTTTTGGAGGAGCACAACTACTTTGAGGAAGCCTTCAAGGCGTACGAGAGGGGCGTGGCACTCTTCAAGTGGCCCCACGTGTATGATATTTGGAATACTTACCTCACCAAGTTCATCAAGAGATATGTGAGTTTTGTCAGTTGGTGGTTTTTCAGCAGTGGTTTATGTACGCAGATCAATTACTGTTTTCCAGGGTGGGAAGAAGCTGGAGCGTGCTAGAGACTTGTTTGAGCAGAGTCTTGATGGCTGCCCTGCAAAGTTCGCTAAAAGTGAGTCAACATGATTCCTTCCTACCTGGTAAAGGGTCACCTTATTCATCTCTCTCTCTCTCTCTCTCTCTCTCTCTCTCGCTCTCTCTCTCTCCCTCCCCCCAGCCATTTATCTTTTGTATGCCAGGTTGGAGGAGGAGTATGGACTGGCTAGACATGCCATGGCTGTCTATGATAGAGCCACTAAAGCAGTTCCTGCTGATGAACAGCTTGAGGTGATATTACCCATGTATTATGCTGCTGCAGGATGAGTGAAAATGGAATACTCCTTGATTCTCTCTCTCTCTCTCTCTCTCTCTCTCTCTCTCTCTCTCTCTCTCTCACTCACTCTCACACACACACTCACTCATTCATATGTTCAGATGTTCAACATCTACTTGAAACGAGCAGCTGAAACATTTGGCATCACTCACACCAGAGAGATCTATGAGAAGGCCATTGAAACCCTCCCTGATGAAGGGGCAAGGTATAATCCGTCATTTCTGCTGCTATGTAATTGTTTGAGCGTGCTCCTTCTTTCCAGGGAAATGTGTTTGAAGTTTGCCCAGTTGGAGACAAAGCTTGGTGAGATTGACAGGGCTCGAGGGGTTTTCAGCCACGGCTCTCAGATGAGTGACCCCAGGACTGCTAAATCTTATTGGAAGGCATGGCAGGAGTTTGAAGTGCGTCACGGCAATGAGGATACCTTCAGGGAAATGCTGAGAATCAAGAGAAGCGTGCAGGCACAATACAACACGCAAGTAAGCAAATAATATCACCCAAGCTCTTCATACTTTCTTGTATTCTTTCCTTCTCCATGACTTAATGTTACCTACTCTCTCTGTTGTTTAGGTGAACTTCATGTCTGCTCAGATGTTGGCAGCTGCTTCCAAGGAAATAGAAGTGTCAGGTAAAGGGTCGTCAATACTCTGGAACTTCATCGTAATTTTCCCTCCTCTAAGGTGAAAGTTTGGATGAGATGAGGCTTTTGGAAGAGCAAGCAAGGAGAATAGCTGAAGAGGCAAAGAAAGATGATCCCAAACAGAAAAGCATGATGTTTGTCAAGTAAGTCCCCCTCAAAAGCTAGTCTTGCACGCAGCCCCCTGTTAAAAAATAGGGGTCTGGTCTAATGCGTATACCTTTCTCGTTCTCAAGGCATGGTTTATTATGACGTATGACTATCATTTAAAAAAGTGTGAGTATAAAATTAATTTTTTTATTTGAGCTGTCTCCTCACAGTCAGAGGAGAAGAAACAGAGTTGCAGCTTAACATTGCAAGCAGTAGCCCGCAGTAGCCCAAACACTTCTCTCTTATAGAACCAGGGAGAATGCAGCTATGGCTGCATCTTGATCCCTACTATTATTATAAATACAGTAGACTTCTTGTCCATGGACCTATCGAAGACACTAGGAAGTAGCTAATATATGATTTTCCATAGCCAGTAGGGAGTGACACAAAGACATCATGGCCAGTTACAAATTTCTGTGAAGAGTCCTCTCTTGCTCTGGCTTCAGTGAAATAGCCAAGTAACTCCACCGTCCTGGCAATGATTGAAGAGTGTTTGGCTCAGCAGCTTCCATACTTGGACTCAGGCTCTGGAAACTATGCTAGAATTAGCACTAGCTGCTAGCAAAAAATCTATCTCGCAATTTTTACACCTTCTCTCACGTGCTCCATAAGTCTCGCGTGCCCCATAAGCTATACAGCTCTAGTACGCTACTCCAGATTTTGGAAGAGAGAACGAAAAAGGTATACGCATTAGACCAGACCCCTATTTATTACAGGGGGGGCTGCGCGCACGAGACTACTCAAAAGTAATAACCCTTTGTGATCTCTCTCTCTCTCTCTCTCTAGGAGCGATACAGCCTCAGCGGAATTGGAGGAACTAGCTCGCATGACGGCCAATCCCGATGAAATCAACATTGGTGACAGTGATGAGGAGGACGAGACGGGGGGAGAGCAAGGGAAAGGGGATGAGGTGGAGGAAGTTCCAATTGGGATTGAGCAGCAGGTGATCCCATCGGCTGTGTTTGGAAGCATTTCAGAGGAGAAGCAGGGGGAGGTGCTAGGGGAGAGTGCAGTGCTTGGAGCTAAAGAACGATTTGCCAAAAAGAAAAGAAAATAGTATTCAATACAATAACAATAATAAAAACTCTCAGTTTTACTCTTCGTCCTTTGAAAGGACACACTTACTTGCATAAAATTAAGCCTACCCCATTTGGTTCTTTGTTCTCCCGGAAGTGCCGGAAGAAAACTCAGATGCTTGCAGCGCGTTGCTCATTCAGCCCCACCCCCGAGGCGAAAAAATGCAGGTGTTCTTTTTTTCAAATAATTTTTAGCTATTAGCATCTTCTAGTTCTAGCTTAAATACTGACTGTACAGTTTAGTAGCGATGAGAAAGCAGGGTCAACAAGCATCCGTTAGCTACAGACCTTTCACTCAACAGAGCGCTAGCAGAAATTTGCCGAGCATTTTCGACAATCCAGCAGGTCAAGGCTTATTCATACCTCTTCGTAATAGACCTACCAGTGGGCTACGTCTGGACATCAAAGCCCTTCCCAATACTGGCTTTGTCTTCTCTACAGCAGAAACAACAACAACAACAACAACAATCAGACCGATAGAACACAGACTCTCCAATTCGGACACAACTGCCGACCGCTTAAGACACGCAAGAAAACCCCAAGGGGACCATGGCAGTACTAATAACAGTCTGTTGCACCATCGGAGAAACTCGCAGCCTACTGTGCCAGACCGTCGAATTGATGCCTTTGTGATAGGTGGTGGGGCTGTTGGTGGAGAAAGCATTAATGTCTCCAGATTTTCACCAGTGCGCGACCAAACTCCATTGAAGGACCATTTGGGGGGTCACGTCCGTGCCACACTCCCCCCCATTGGAACCGAATCCGTGGACTCTGGACAAGAGTGCAGGCATGGGATGGACGGGGGAGAGGAAGGCGTGGCTGATGGGGATGATGATGGTGAATATGTCTCTTCAAGTGATGGGAGTGATTCTGATGAGGTAACTGATGGGTGGGGGCTAGATTTAGGGCTCAAAATCTTAGTCTAATGTTATAGTCAATCATTCTTTATAGGATTACTTGAATGCAACATCTGAGGCACCACCCAGCAAACCTGGCTTTGAATCAGATGCCGAAAAGAGTGCGGAGACGTTCCAGATCCCATTCCCGGACGTCAATGTCTCATCGCCATTCCCTGCCACCCTGATCCAGGACCAGGCCCAGCAGGACAACGAAAGATTTGCAGCAGCTGCATCAGTTTCTGGTGTTAGCCCACGAGTGAATAATATTGTGAGGGCCTTTCGTGTTCACGGACCTCTGGATAAAGACCTTCTCACTCGGGCACTGAATAAGGTGGCTAATCTCCACCCACTCCTCTCGGCTTCTTTCCAACGACTGAATGGCCGTCTTTATGTACAGACCCCTCCTCCAGGTGAGTGGGATACTATACATACTCTCAGGACAAATTAAGTATCCTAATTGGAGGGTTATACTCGTTAAAGTTATAGTACGAAGCTGTTTGGTAAGATGGTGCCAAAATTCTCAGCATGACATTTGCAGTGATGTGTCATGTGACTTGCCTCTTGCAGTGATGTGTCATGTGACTTGCCTCTTGCAGTGATGTGTCATGTGACTTGCCTCTTGCAGAGAGCAATTGAGTGCTTGATGCAATTTGGTGAAGCCATCCAATATAATTAATGAGTCACCTGTGAGGATGAATATGGCACTGGGACTATAAACGAATTCATACCTTATCCATTCTCTCAATATATTATAGCAAGGGATGATAGTCGAGCTCCACCTCAGACACACTCCATTTTGTGCATCAATGCGACTATTCATAGCCGAGCTTTACCTCAAACACACTCCATTTTGTGTATCAATGCAGTGACTATTCTTAGCCGAGCTCCACAAACACACTCCATTTTGTGCATCGATGGAGTGACTATTCATAGCCGAGCTCCACCTCAAACACACTCCATTTTGTGTGTTCCTTGATATTCATAGAACAACGATCCTTCTCATGAATTGTGCCTGTCCTTCTTTGACTGGCTGTAGTCCATGGGGGGTTAGAAATGTTAATTAACCTCATGATAACAAAGAAATGAATAATAGTAGCACATCCATTCTTTTCTTCTGTATAGCAATCTTTCCTTGTGAATTTATAGGATGTAAGAATTCTACACTGTCAGAGCTGGGGTGGCCTAGCTGGGGTGGCCTAGGGGGTGGGGAACTGGGGTGGCCCATTCCTCATAGGAATGCCAGCCAAATTCAGTTAATTGTTGAAATAGGACCAGTAAGAAAATAACAGAAATGTCCTGATTAATAGGACCAGTAAGAAAATAATGTCTAGAAATGTCCTGATTAATAGGACCAGTAGGAAATGTCTATGTCCTGATTAATAGTAAGAAATGTCCTAATGTTCAGTCCTCAACTTTACATGAACTGGTCATGTGACTTGTCATGTGACATTGTGATAGCTGTACATGTATTACTTGGACTAGTCATGTGACAGTAAAAATGATTTATTCAGGTGCAGAGGAGTTGGTGGTTGATCTTGAGGTTCCTCTCATTGGACATGAGCAAGTAGAGGACCTCATTCTGAATGCCCGCAGGAAAATATTCCCAATCACCATGAGTGGCAACATGGGAGCGTTTCTGGGGAGAAACAAGGGAGATGATACGAACAGCTTGCTTAAGACAATGAGTTTGGCCAGCATTGGAGACATCAATACCAGTAGTACAGACAGTTCCCCAATGACGGAAACAGCTGGAACTCAATCGACCCCTAGTTCACGCAAGAAGGTCGTCTTTGTGGAAAGTGAAAGTGTGATGGAAGCTGAAACAGAGACAGAAAAGAGAGAAGAAGACTCCATTGGGGAATCCCCTCCTGCGAAGCATAAACTTCTTCCTTCTCTCGGTCCACCACCTAATGAAAAAGAAAAATTTAAAAGTCCTTTAATTAGAGTTCGACTCGTTTCTAAAACAAGAACTAACCACATCCTTGTGATGTCATTTCCTCGAATCATATGCGATTTCTGGTCGTCATGTTTATTCATGCATCAGGTGACCGACCTTTATACCAAGCTGGAGAGAAGTGCAAGTTATAAACCCAGTGCGGCTGTGATGAGACTCGAAAGCAAAAAACAAGAAATGATGGATGCTTACGACAGGGAGAGAAGGAAGAACAGTCAGGGAAGAAGACTGGATGCTGCGACTCGACTGATGCAGATGAGGAAGCAGCAGCAAGTCAGGAGGGAAGCAAGTAAGGACGTTTACGTCCCAACATTTCCTGCTAAGCTCCACTTCCATCAAGTTGCACAGAGAGAGAACCAGCTTATCCTAATGATACCAAGAGAGAGACTCCTGGCTTTCTGGGAGGGCATGGTCACAGCTACCATCAAACGGGAGAGGGGTGTGAACAGGCTCAAAGTCGTGCCTCCTGTGCGTATTCCGTCCGGTCTTGGGGAGGCGACGGCCACTCGTGACTATGGACGCCCGCAAACATCCAGGCTGAGGCCACTGACTGCCTCCAGGAATCGCCCAACGACAGCCAGGAGGCAAGCAGGGGGAGGCGGTTTCGGAGAGATGAAAGCAAGCAGGGATGCTCTCCTTGGAGCCAAAACTGTCTTCCATTTCTTGAAGGTAGTATAATATAGCATGGTAATACCGCAGCAGGAAAATTTAATTGGGTTAAATCACAAACAAAACAAAAAACAACAACACATAAACATAAACCCAATGGTAATTGATTGGTTATCAATGTTAATTGATTGGTTGCCAATGGTATTTGCCAATGGTAATTGATTGGTTATCAATGGTAATTGATTGGTTGCCAATGGTAATTGATTGGTTGCCATTTTATTTTATTAACTGATCCTTTTATTGATAGATTGAAGATGAAGTGTGTGAGACGTTCAAATTGTGCTTCCCAGAGACCCATCAGAACACGATTCCCTCAAACGATCTGTGTCGTTTGTTCACCCTGGGGGTATTCATTCTCCTACTGGGAAAGTGCTGCAGAGGGTGGGGCATGGAGCGTCACATGACCATTTACGACCAGGAAGTGATGAAAAAAACAGAGAACAAGAAGATGAACCCTCAGCGAACTGCTGAAGAATCAGCAATAAATTTCACGCCTGTGACCTCCAGACCTACAGTGAGGTCTGTCTTTACAGATCCGCTTCAGAAGTATAAAGCTCATGAGGTAATGACTCGAAGACAGCAAAACCAGCGGGAGCAGCATCAGCAACCAGTGATGGGGGAGGGGCAGTCCCCCAAGCTTCGCGGGGATAGGAAGGGAACAAGATTGGACGCGGGGTCATTCCTGATTGGTGTGGAGGTGTCATTGAGGAACTCTGAACCGAATATGACCGAGGGGCTGTTTGGACCTCTCACAAATGGTGAGGATCAGTAGTTGGTAGAACACATACTAAAATAACGATAGTATGAGCATCATCCACTAACAGTACTGATGTTTATATCTCAGATGCTGCCATCAGGGTCAACTTGAGCTCAAGTGAGACATTTGTGGAGTTGATGCAGAGTCTAAGCAGGTCCCTGAAGCTGGTTGGCAAGCATGGGCACCAACCCTTTGCACCTGTTGCAGATGAGGCAAGTTGGGACCTAGCTCACTTGTCACTTTCGACAGTGGACCCTCTAACACTCCATACCTCTCAACAAAGGACGATCTATAAAAGTACCTCAGAGAGAGGACAACCTCTCTACAAAGAACAAAAGGATGGGTCTCAAGTCTGTCCAATATTCTGATGTTTCATTGTATTAATAATGACTCCAACTTGCATGACGTTGCCGTTTGATTGTGCAGGTCGGCCTAATGAACGGTCTGCCAATCAGATTCTCCTACCAGGACCAACACCATGTCACTCAACTGTCCAATCCCAACAAATACTTCTACATGGAGACGGCCATCGGAGTGGCAGACCAAGGGCTGGGACGACTAGGCTCTCACTGCTACCTCACCCCTCTCAACAGCAAGATGGACGACAGTTGTCACTTTGAGGTACGTAAGAAGAGAGGGAAGACTTATGTAAACCTATCGTGGGAACACTCTCGTCTCTCACTCTAACACTCTCGTCTCTCTTGACCAACTATAATGTGGCTCTAGTCTTTACCTTGTTCCCAAGCCAAGGGGAGGGACTTGATAAATATTTTTCTCTTCACAAAATACAGTGTAACCTCCGAATAAAGGACACTTTGGGATCAGCCACTTTGTCTTTTGTACAGTCCTTTTCTCGGAGGTTAAAAGTGGCCCAAAAGAGCATCCTTTGTCGGGAGGTTGGAGGGTCCTTTCCACTGGGGTACGAGGAAGCTCTTACTTCTTGTAATGCTGCAAGTTGATTAACCCCTTTTATTCTGTTGCAGCTTCATCTATGGGAGAGTTACGACCATAACACATCGCTGGCAGGAGGAATTCGCTACCAGCCCCAGGTCATTAGAGCCGACCTGGTCCAAAGCTTTGGGGTGGAGCTATGTCACCTGATGAGGATCATCGCCTCCAATCCCAGCATCCACCTGTTGGACCTCGCCAGAGAGATCAAACCCCCTTTTCTTAGCACCCGTTCAAAAACCAGAGGAAGGAGAGGGTTAAATCAGAAAGTCACATAGGGCAGAAAGGGTTATTAATAACACTATTATTTTAGTTCATTGAGAATTATTGTACATAATTAATGTCAAGCTCTATATTTCATCCCCATCACTCTTTTTTTATCAGCAATCAAAATTTCACCTACCTCACCTTGTTACATGTCATTACAATGCATTACAGTGTTGTCATTGTACACTTACAATGTAACAATGTTCCAACAACTTGGCCAGTAGCTAGCTACAATATACCCCCCACACTGTTAGTGTCTGTATAGTTCATTATGGGAAAAAAAGAAAAGAAAATGGTTTATACAAAAATCATTCCTAACATTGTACATACAAAATTTAATATTATTTTGTTCAGATTTCCTTTAATTAGAGATTAAAAAGGGGGAGGAGTTTGCACAATGCGTGAGTGATATGCAAAGAGAACCTTGATTTCCCCTGTGCTCCTACAATCAGTACTTATCTAAAAGTTAGTTCTGTGTTTTTTGACTTCGACCATGAGGTGGTGGATGTTGACCAGCTCTCCCCGAATGGTAAGGTGTCTGAAGGGGACCTGGGACAACACCTTCTGGAAGCGATGGTAGTACTGGATCAGTTGAGCCAATGCACCCTGGGGGGGGGGGGGGGGGGGGGGGGGAATATGGCCAGTATATTCATTTAACATAGAGTAAACTTTTAATAGCTAAAACTGTTCAATTTCCAGAGAGCTACCCACCCACACTCCCTGCTGATGGAATTTGGTCAAGAGTTATAGGCTGCATACTGATAAGGGAGGGGTTTGCCATGGTTAGTTGGTCACATGACTGGATTCTACCAATCAGTTCTCTTACCTGGAGGATAGCGGTACCATTCTTGAAGTTGGTGAAGGAGTGCATGATATCTTGGTTCAAGTCCTCAATTGACTTCTTCCAGTCGTTGGAGAACCCTCGGACCAGCTGTTGGATCCTCTTCTCGTCTACCTTGATCCTGTCTTTCTGACCTCGCTCCAACAGAGGTTCATTTTCCTTGACGAAACCAAGGATGCCCCCGAAGTAGGGGGAAAGCACCTGCAGTCCAAGAGAGGAACACAACATGTCAATTTCTTTGTGGGGATATAGCATATAGGATTTTTGTGATAATCGAGGGTAGAAATCAAATGATGTAATTCACACTTTTTACTTTTGCAAAAAAAGTTCGAAAGGCAGAAAATTTTATTGTAAAGCATCAGTCATGACCAAAGTAAACTTTGATTAAAATGTGAATAACATTTGATTTCTACCCTCCACTGTTACAATTATTATTATTTGCAGGAACATTAACCACAAAGCTTAAAGGAACTTTGGTGGGACATCCAATACGTCATGATATTTTGTATAAGATGATCTACCTATGACCTTTGAACACACATATATGCACCATACCTCCTCGATAAACTCCTGCGTCCTTGCTTGCAACAAACTCTTGAAACTCTCAGACTCGCTCGATTCTTCTGAAGCACGCTCCTGTAGGGAAGAAGCACCATTAAAAAATAAATAAGAGAGGAAAAGACACATAAGATAAGATTCACTCACTCACTCACTCACTCACTCAACTCTCACTCGCTCACCGAGAGGACAGCTAACAACATGTCGTAGTTGTTGATGAGAAAGATGAGCTGCTCCTTCCGGTCGGGGAACTCGGCAGCCATTCTGAGGATAAAGTTCTCCACCTCCATCTGTAAGGTGGACAGGCACTTAGTCACCTGCTCATCTGGATAGCTCTGGTTGATGCTCACAATGGCCGCAGAGAATTCAGCATAGCGACGGGTCACCTGAATGTCACATGATAATGTCTAGAGGCATAGAATCAACTGAGCCCCCCCCCCCCCTCCCAACATTTATGAACTTCCAATTCCAAAGGAGGATAAACCGGACAAAAAGGATGGGTCCAAATGTGCATTACTTGGAGCATACACAGTAAGTTTCGGCTGTAGTCATGGTGTTGGACTTTGCACTCACATAATGGGGTCTGGTGTCAATGCTGCCAAGTCTGGAAGGATCCGTGTCCCGGATACTGTTCACGTTCAGACTCAAAATGTGGTTGAATCGAGGCCACAACATGCCCAGGAGCTTATGGCTGAAGCTATCACAAGAATGAACACACACAATTAGGTTACAAAAAATTGAAGTACTAGCAGTTGGTTGATCTGACATAGTACTGAATATACTGAATTTAAACTTCTTTCTGTTTTAAAGTGTCAGCTGTTTTGCCTGGAGATTTTGTCCTGTGTCTAATTTCCCCCTTGGCCACACTTACTCGTCTAGACAAGTGACACTACGTCTCTTCATGATGGCCTGGTATCGGAGGTTGACGTGGATGCAGAGGAATATGCCAATGGCATCATAGCAGCTGTCCACATAGTGCTCTATTTGTTTCTATAAGAAAAATAGTCGAGATTTAGAGGACTTACTCCTAATCAAAGAAGAATGGAAGGAATCAACTTTTCAACCTTTCAAAAGATGTTTCAACTCTTCCCATAAAATAGATTCCAATTGATAGTCTGCTCCCAAGGCAACTCACCAAGAGAAAAGACAGTGTTCTCTCGAAGATCTTGTCGAAGAATTCTTGGCCTGCTGATGGAGTGAGGTTGAAGAATTCAACCACAAACAAGTACTCCCGACAGGCGTTGTCCATCAGCGCAAAGTGGGTGCTGCGAAACAGGCTCTCATAGGGGAACTGAGGGGAGAGGAAGTAGGAAGAGGGGAGAGGAAACAGGAGGGGGAGGGGAGTGGAAGCAGGAAGAGGAAGGAGGGTGAATGTAGGTAAGAGGGAACCCCTAATATTGTGTGGATGATCATGTCAACCCTTTACCTTCCTTTCCAGCTTCTGTGCATGTGGGATTACAATGACGGGGTCCTCCAACTCTGTGGTGAGCACCGTGTCTCGATTACCCAAGGTGAAGATGGTGGACCGATTCTTGAAGGTGGTCTTGGTGGAGAAGAAGCCCTTCTTGGCTGTGTCTTCTGCCCCCATCAAGTCGTCCTTTTCAGCCGAGTCTTCAAACTGACCAATCAGAACAATGAGTGTGATAAGATGCTGCTAAACTGTTACAATAATTATATCCCCAGTCTTTCCTCCCATACTTGCTAACCCACTCCACTTTTTTTTGACTCACTTGCATTTTGAGGAGTTTGGAGTAATAGTCTTTGAAGTAAGAAAAATACATCTTCCCCATGTTGTCCAGGTACTCTGTCCTCACCTGCAGAGCTGTCTCTCGACTGTGCGCCATCAGAAACTCATTAAAGTACCTGATACAGAACAGGCATATAATTCTAGCCTCATACCCATGTTGTTTTTTTTTCGCATTTTACTCTAACTTTTAATACATAGTAGCTTTCTTTGTTACATACTTGTAACTGAGGAGCTGGTTCTGGAGCATCTGGTAGTTAGCCATGGGTTTTCTGAACTGGTAGATCCTCTGGAGAAGAAAGTCCCTTGTCTTGGAAATGGCCTTGATCTTCAGCTTGTCCACTACATCTCGAACGTCAAACACAGCACGACAGTCATTGAAGTCCTGCAGAAAAAGGAAGAAAAATACTAAGAGCAAGATATGGTGTGCATCATTTAGAGCATTTTTAAATGTAGAGAGCACACTTTACGAACCTGCAGGTTGAGGAAATTGACTTTGTGGTCCAGCTCATGAAGGTTCTCCTGAAATTCTCTCTCACTGGATGGAGTGTCTGTAATGTGCCTATAGTTGATCAAGAAACCATTTTAAAGCAGCTTCTCTCATCTCATCCTGCTGAGTACTTACTGAATGAGATGTTCTGTTACTGTGATTTCCGATACATACTGGCTGAGTTCTCCTCGAACAGCCTATAAAACATATGTCAATATATCAGAACCATGATAATGCATATTTCATTCTGGAACCATGACACTACATGCTTCCATTCTGGAACCAAATTACCTGTCTATTTTTTAACTTGATGCTCATGGAATGGGATTGGTCCTGGAGACACTGGATCTCGGAGCTTATGCTCCCCAAGTCACTCTGGAACTTGCTAAGCATTTCTTCCATGCGCTGGGAAGGAGGAGGAAGAGGAAGAAAGAGGGCCATAAAGGGGGGGGGGGTCAATCATGTGATTGTTTGCTTACAGATAAGATGTCGTCACAGTTCTTGATCTGGTAATGGAGACTGGCTATATGTCTGCTCTGACCGATATCTAATCATACAACTTGTCAAGGAATGCAAATTATGTGACCGATAAACAATATCAAAGGAAAGATGTCACAAAATATCTACTCAAGCATCTACTTTTCAAGGATACAGTCTTCCACAGAGCGTAGTTCCACTTTTCGTAGCTCTGACTCAATCTCCCGTGAATACTGCCTCAAGTCCAGCCCCTTTCTCAATGTCTCTTGCACCAGTTCATCCTCCAAATTCTCCTGAATATGCCCTGGAGGGTGAGGGGGAGGAGCCAGGCTCTAGCTATACGATTGCCACACAATGGGAGAAGCATTACCTGCTAGTGCATCATCTTCATCTAGTATATCATCTTCTTGTGAAGTTATGTTCAGGTCATCAAAGTTCAAGTTTGCTACAAGGTCCTCCTGGAGAAGACAAAGAACGTACAATTAACTCTATTTAAAGCACACCACGACTAAGTACTTTCTCTATTCACTCAGTAATTTAGAGCTCGGTTATAGCTACCTCGTCCTGTGCAGCCGTAGATTCGATTATAGCGGCCATTCTTGAGTGGTGCTTCAAACACCCACTGGCAGTGTCGATGTCATCAAGAAAAGTGGGCGGAGTCCTGAATTTAAGACCGCCTATCTCGCGGGAAAAAAAAATGTCTTCTGCAGAAGGGCAAATGCTAGTGGTGGGATTGAACTCTGGCACCAGTATGGATGGTGTTGATGCAATACTGATAGACATACATGAAGATGACAGTAGTGATTTGCAGCCAGAGGAGCCTGAATGCTCCAGGTACAAATTGGGTTGGTAACCTGGCCTTGCATCCATGATATGAGAGATCAAATTTTGCAGCCAGAGGACCCTGAATGCTCCTGGTACAAATTAGGTTGGTAACCCTAGTCTTGCAAGGCACACTCTTAATGTCTAGCTAATCATGTCAAGTGTCCTAAGATTTTCTTAACCAGTCATGTATAGGAATTGACCAGACCCTTTCTTTCCCCTGCCCAATAATAAAGGGTGTGTCTTGCAAGCCTTGCATACATGAAAGGGTAATATCATTGAAGTTCTGTTTAACATACACAGCGGAAAAGTCTCAATGTTTTAAATTCAAACCTAGAAGTTTTATTTATTAAGACTACATGTGAGAATGCCATGCATATTTCAGGTTGCGGTTTGAGCAGATAGGTTTCTTGACTCACCCTTACCCAGCAGGTCTTAAGGGGGACCTATTAAGGGTTAGCGTGGAGGGTCGGGTGGAGGAACTGTGTGTACTCAACGTTCTCTTGGGAAAGATATTTGCCAGTGCTGCTGAAGCTGTTGTAGTCCAGGCTGGAAAGAAGATGGAACAAGTGTCTTTGATTGGTTCGCATGGGTGAGCACATTTAAGTTACATGTATGCCCAAAATAGTACCTATTCTTTCTAATTGATGCACCACCCTAATTTACCAATGTTGTTTTTTATTACATTAATCTGCCACACCTCCTGACCTTTTCTTGACTCTTCAAGTGGGTATGTCAGAAAGAAGGAAGAGTATGGGCAGTGTTTTTTGTTTTTGTTTTGTTTTTGCTGTTGTTTGTTGTTGTTTTTTGTTTTTGTTTTGTTTTTGCTGTTGTTTGTTGTTGTTTTTTGTTTTGTTTTGTTTTTGCTGTTGTTTGTTGTTGGTTTTTGTTTTTGTTTTGTTTTTGCTGTTGTTTGTTGTTGTTTTTTGTTTTGTTGTTTTTAAACTTCAATAGATCAAGGAGAGGTGCTCAATTGTGTTCTGATTCCTAATTAGCAGGGCGACTGTAGCTATTTTTGCAGTCCATAAGCTCATGATCATCCAATATCAATACAGAAGAATTTGCGCATGTGCGCAAAATAACTACGCATGCTCATTAACCAGCAAGGTAACTCGTGCTATATGGCTGCCAATTCGAGTTTCCATACATTCTCTTCAGAGTTATGCTTTTTCGAGCAAGACTGTGACTGGACGATCAGCCATGTCAAAGATATCGGCAAGCTCTTTCGGAATGATACATTGAAGGGCCCTGAAATGGAGTTCGAGGTACCCAAGAAGGATAAAAGTTATGCTAGTGTGAAGTGGAAGATATGTATGCAAATCTTAGATGGTTCATGTCTTAGATTCCTGTTTGAATACTCGTGTGAGTCTATCCTCAAGTTTGGAATGGGAATAATATTTTCTTTGATCGACACAGAAAGCAAAGGAATTATTGGTCAGGTAGATAAAAAGAAGAAGTATATTTTGCGAGATGGGATTGGAGTATCCTCTCATAAGAGTTTTGATAAGTATACTACTCTTGTAGATGTAAATCAATCTAGTGTCACACAAAGTATGAAAGTGATTTGTAATGTCAAAGTTTTCCAGCTAGATAGATCTGCAGTCCAGCTTTCTGCACCACTTGCTGCACCACATCATGATCATCTCGGTCAAGCTTTGAACAAGGATCGCAAGGACGGCTTGTTCACAGATGCTGCACTGAAATTAGGAGATAAAGAATATAAGGTCCACAAGGTTGTATTAGGGTTGCAGTCTGATTTCTTCAAGGCACGATTCAGTGAACATTGGAAGGAGAATCGACCCAATAGCAGTGTGGATATGAATGATTCTGATCTGAATCACGAACTCCTTGAATGTCTCCTCACTTGTGCTTACACTGAAAAAGTGGCCACTGCTGATGATGCCATGAAGCTCTTGCCAATCACTGACAAATACCAATTTCACCAGTTACAGTTAATCTGTGAAGAAATGATTCTAAACAAAGTTGACCCTGAAAATATCCTGTCATATCTAATTCTGGCCAATCAGTACAGGGCTAGTACACTAGAGAAGAAATGTTTCGAGGTCTGCTTACATCATATCGTAGCAATCAAAAAAACAGAGGAATGGAGTGACTTTATAACTAGTGAGGAACACCCTGACATCAAACACAAGTTGTATAAGGCTTTGCTACAGTAGAAGCAGTGTATTTTCTGTGTGTGCAGAGTTTTTATTATAAGTCTTTGGTTGGAGCAAGGTGGTACAGCTGGTGTGGTGGCTCCTTATGTAACATAACCATAATTGGGGGGGGGGGAATATTTTTTGATCATAAAAGTGGTACGGCTATGGCCATAGCTACTTGCTGTACCAGTTGCTCCACCTATGACAGGATTGGTTCCCTTCTGCTAGGCAAACGATTCATCATTTGCCCACTCCTCGAGATCTCCATGGCTACACTGTATCCTCCACCCTCCAGATAGGTGACCCTTCTGTGATTGCTAATCAGTGTGGAGTGACCACCGTAGGGGACTTCAGAATGGCCGACATCTCTGTGGGAGGTCAGGGAGCTCCCCTTGTCCCATACTTTGATGGAATTGTGCTTCATCGGCATTTTAAAGAGTGTGGACGAATAGGGATGATGCTCAATATTGGAGGCATCAGCAACATATCAGCAATTCAGCCAGGTTGGTTGAGACTCCAATAGTCCCTTTACTATTATATACTATTGCCACAAGTCTGGAGTAATTCCCATGAAAATAGGTTTTAGTAAACTGATTACAAGGTTTTCAGGATGATGAGAAATGGATAGTGTGAGACCGACTTAGCTCCAAGGACCACAGGAAGTTCAAACCTTATCACAGAATAACAGTTGGGAAAATCAGTCAGCCCTTGTATAATACAAGCTTAGCTTGTTCATTTGCATGCAAGTGTGTAGTGTTCTTGCACTTACTAGTCTTCCCTCCTGCCTCGTTACATGATACCTAGGTGACAGAGGTGGTTACACTCTCATAGGCTTTGACTGTGGACCAGGTATGTTTTCGGGGAGAAATTTTAAAAGTAGGAATTGACTTTATTGAGGGACAGGTAATGTTCTAGTGGACATGCTCTCAAAGAAATGGTATGGAAAAGAGTACGATGAAGATGGTCAAATTGTGCGTCAGTTCGGTGATCCTGCTCTTGTCTCTTAATAATTAGTATTCTTGTGATTTCACAGGCCAAATCTGGGAAAAGCTCAAGCACTCTCCTTGATTACCTCATGGAAGGAGATGAATTCATATTGCGTGCTATTCCCAAGTCCACTGGAAGGGAGGTAGCTATGTGAGCACTAAAATAAAGCCCTCAACATGGTTGAGTTCATAGGGTTCATAGGGCTAGTTTCTTTGTTCCTTGCTTCGTTAAAAGTTAGAGTTCATCTTTTCTCTTGATGTCACCTACAGCACTACAATGAAAAATATCTGGAAGATGTGCTGGAGATGTCTAAGATGTTAGGATTGTCTAAGGAAGACTGCATGGCAACTATCACTGGTGAGTGGCAAATCAAACAGAGCCTCCAACCATACTGATTCATAAGTGAATTTTCAAAAAAAAAAAATACTGAAATTGAAGTAAACTTACAATGATACATTAATTTTTATATTAATGGCCGAAAATACTGTACAATATTGAAAAAATGGGATTCAGGACATTAAATTCTAATTTAGGACACTTCAGCTTAGTTACTGTCAAGACGCCCCAAAAATAATTGTCTGCTCTGAGAGAGGCTTGCATGAGTTTCCTTCCACTTCCCTTATAGAGTTCACAGCGTCAGCAGTCAGTTTCAACTTTGAGAAATATGTCCGACCTCGTTTCGAGAAGAGGGAATTTGATCTCTTTGTGTGTGGGGGTGGAGCCAGGAACAAATTCATGATGGAGTAAGTAGGTCTGTACTGTATGCTTTTATGTTACGAGTATAGGGGCTCAATAAATTATGCTGGCCACTGCTACAGAAGGAACTGCATGTCTTATAATAAAAGAAAGAAATTTTTTCTCATAACTCTCTTATTGCCCACTGAAATACAGGACTGCTCCACTGAAATGGTACGTGGTTGTTAACTAGTGATAGCCCATACATTCCTTTGAGATGGTCAATTTAGCAGTTTATACAAATGCATGCCTTCTTATAGCCCACACATGCATTAGCTATATCAACTATTCACAGTACCCGAGTGACCACTCGTATTTTTGGCAAAGTGGCTGAATGTTGCTTTCTGTGAATGTGATGAAGCTCCTGGTGAATCTGTAGTTTTTTTGATCAGACCTGGGCTGAATTTGGGGCATTATAACAGCATAATGGGCAATGTGCATGAGAATTTGAGAATAGCACTATACCCCCTAGCTAGTGATGTTAATACAGCTCTTTAGGGAAGAAATTGGATGGAGTTACAATCCAAACTTCTACCGCATTGGGAGTGGATCCTGACGCCAAAGAGGTAAGTGAATCATTGAAGCAAACAACCTGGTACGGAATGTCACCACCTCCAGGCATTCTTCTTTGCTGTGCTGGCATATCAAACCTACAAATGGAGAAAGAGCAACCCACCTAGTAATGTTTTTATTACTTATTGCTGGCATATTACTCACTCACTTGATTTCAGGTGTCACTGGAGCAAAGTATGACGTGGTACAAGGAAAAATCTGCCCTTCATTACGAGTAGGAAAACAGTTACAAGTGTAAGCAGTTTGCTGAGCACATCTACCCTCAGGCCCCAGATCAACTTCATGAAAAACACAATTATAGTTATTGTGAAATCACAACAATTAAAATGACAGTGCATTATTATACAAAAGAGTTGTTAGTTATTGTGCAGGGAGAGGAGAGAAGAGGATATCTAGTTGACAAGCAGACCCACCACACACCCAGTTCGTGCAAGCATTACTTGCTTCTTGAGCTGCAAAAAGTCGACGTACTCCTGCTGTTGCAAGCTTCGAACTTTTCTGATATCACTGCTTCCACAAGTGATGAATAGAACAGTCTTGGGAGGGCAGTTCTCCACCACTTGGATGACGTGGTCGTCCATCACGTTTGCCATTTCCAATCGTTTCTCATCGTCCAATGTTACACTTGATTTCAGCAGATTCTCCATGTCGTGGAATTGAATAAAAGTAAATTTACTCAAAGGGATCATTTTAATGCTCTCCTTCACCGCTTCTTTATCTGTCTTCACCTCCACTGAATGAGTAGATCCTTTACCGAACAAGCGCACAACAGAGTCCTTGTCTACTATACCAGTAGTGGCTCCATGCGTCCTGTACTCTGTAAATATGCTCGGTGTGATCTCGTTGAAAGATATTTTGCAAGCAGCTCCATCTCTTAGCTTCAGCTGGACCAGCTTCATGCAGGTTGTGGCATCTTCCACAGAGTCGTGACCCTTTTCTGTGTTTTGGATATCCGTTACCAACAGCTCTTTAGATAATCTTCGAAGCCCGGGCTTGTTTGTGGGTGTGGCCAAAGATGTGAATATCAAGGAGGTATCGATGACAAAGGGATGCTTGAATTTCATGGCATGAAAGTCATTCTCTAGGGAATGACCAATCAGAATTGAGTTAGAAGGTATAAGGGTGGGCAGCTTTTCTTGTACTTCTTTGAGTGTGGTGGTCACTCCTTCAAGGGTAGACTTGCTTATCCCGCTGTATCTTGTCCGATAATCACGAACGGGACAACCCGGTTTGACGTACTCGTCATACACGCACTCAAGGGCATCACTGACAATAGAAACCCTCGCAAGCTCAGACCCATTTTCAGTTTCTACCATCTCGCAGTCAATGGCAAACATGGGCATCTCTTCTGTTCCTTCTCTGACAGCAGATACTTGAGGAGTGGCTGTGATCTCACTTGTGCTGGGCCAATCAATAACGGAGACATACTCCTCCACATGGCGTCCCAATTGATCATTATTTCCTTGAGATGGATTCGGGAAATCGTTATCGGTTAACTGATCCAGAGACAAAAGGTACTCCCAGTACTCTGGTGGTTTTGCATCACTCGTGGGAGGAGTTGGTAAAGGGTTATCTTCAGAGGTCGGCAGCATCATGAAACTCTCAAGGCCAAGTTTTACAAATCTGGAAGAACCAGGGTGCTCAATATCAAATACGACACATGGGCTCAAACTTTTCACCTTTGGGAAATGATCTGGTGAATTCTTGAAGTAGTCTGCAGAGATCATGGAGAGCCAAATCACCACGATTCGGTAGTCACTTTTCAATTCGTCTAGCCCATCGAGAGGTTCACTCAAAAGAGGGTGGCCCATGACTAAATGAGAAATAACATTCTGAAATAGTGCTGTTTTCAGCTTCTGCACTGTTGCACGATTGGTCACTTCGCCGGAAGCGATTCGGACAAGCGATCTTAGGACATCAGTCTGACGTGCATTGAGAGACGTGCTGGAGGAGGACTGAGCAGTTGCCATGGTGGAAGCATACTTATCCTCAAGTTCTTGATGCTTTCTTTTCTCTCTTCGCTTCTTCTTCATCATCTTTTTGAGCTGCCTTGGGGTTGGGGTTTGCCATTCCCCACCATCTTTGCTCTCTTTGTGTTTCTGCTTTTTGACCTCTGGCTCTTCCCCATCATGGCTTTCTTCGTGCCTCTGCTTTTTGGCTTTTGGTTCTTCTCCATCTTCCCTCGAGCTCGAAGTGTCAGCTTCCAGCCTTTTCGAACCATTTTCATCGCTAGGATTTCCTGAGCTTTCTTCCACCACTTCTCCCTCGCTTAATTCTGTGCTTTCGTCCATATTTCTCACGTCTGAGGCCTTCCTCACTTCACAAAGGCCTCCAAACAAAACGCTGCAGATACGTATTTATGCACACATGGTGAGTGTGCTCTAATTAGAGCGGTAAACTTTGAACTCTCTGTTAACAAAAAAATTCATGATACTGATTAAGAGGTTTTATGCTTTCTCATTCACTAAAGGATCCAAATGTGCGAAAAAGTTCATCCATGTTTTGCCTCCTTTTTCCTTTGCATCCTTTCCCTTAGCCACACCTCCTGATTCCCCTCCTCCACTGCCCATAGTTGCACCCAGAGGTGACTTTCCTGCCCCTGCTTCCCCCACTGTGGCTGGTGATGTACCTGGTAACACCAAGCCAAATTTGGGTGGGACAGTCACCACGCCCATCGAACCCTGTGTTGGGAACACAGGTGGTCCCTGACCAGCAGGTAAGGGGGAACGAAATGACGGATTCTGTTGCTGTTGGTTGCTATCCATTGCTGCTGAGTTGGCAGTTTGGAGGGCTTGGAGATTTTGCTGTGCAGTTGAGTGGATCTGAAAAAGAGTGGGGTTAATGGATTCCAGTCCTCCTCCAGTCACTGATGGATTTTGAGAGGAACTTGAAACAGGTTTTGGAGGAGAGAGACCAAGGGAGTCAAGGTCTTTAGACAAGAGTTCACTGACTAGTGAAGAGTGTGAAGCATCTCTTTGGATTTGGTCAGTGCCATTACTGCCATACCCACTGATACCTAGCAACTCATCAATATCGGTGCTCTGGAGGTTGGTCTTAGTACTGTTGCTGGATGGGACAGAACTGCTGGGTACAGGAAGGGGGCTGGATGATGTTCCACTGTTGGAAACTGGAATTGAAGGCTGTGATGAAGGAATGATGCTTGGAGGAAGAGGACCGGATGAAAGTCCACCTTGGACTGTGGTTTCTGCAGCCTGTGGGGTTTCTGCAGCAGATGATTCCTGAGGAGTTTTTTGAGTTAGATCGTCAAGAACTGGTGAAGGGGACACATCTGTAAACTCCTTTTCCCAACCAGCAAGTGGACTTTCCACGTCGTCTCTCGCCGCTGGATTTAAGAGGGAGAAATTATTCCATTCGCTGGATAGAGCGTCTTGTCCTGAGGGACCCTTGCCCTCACCACTAGCCTCACCCAGACTTGATGGTAGGGGAACATCATCTGAAATTTCATCACCCAACTGCAACAAATCGTCCATTTCATTTCCTTTTTCCTGTTCAGCAGGTGCGTTCTGTTCTGTTGCTGTGTTAGGACTGCTTCGTGCTTTTAGTAACTGAGATGGGACCATGGGATCGTAGCTTCCTGGCTGAACCATTTCATTCTGGAGTGCCCTCAATTCCGCCTCTATGCCTCCTAAGACCAAATCGTTCACCTTTGCTTGCTCTGCAACTTTCTCAAAGGAGAAAGGGTCACCTACACGATGAAATGACTCCTGGACCCTCTCTTGCTGTTTCACGAGATGCTCGTTTTCAAGATTCTTTTCCGTTCCGTTATCAGAAGGTGAGGGTTTTCCTGTCACATCATTTGCACTCTCGTTCCCAACGTCAAGGAGAGGTTCATCATCATCAAATGGAGGTTTTCTCCTTTCACCTTCAGGAAGTAAAAATGACGAGAAGTCTTGTTCTGGAGAGTTACTAATTGGCAGCTCATCCGATTCAAGATCCCTAATCTCTTCCAGCATCTTCTTGACCTTGTACTGGTGGTGATAGTGACTTCTCAAGTCCACAAGGAGACGATGGAAATCGTTGGCCGAAGTGTCTGAATATTCCAAGATATCTTTCTGGTAGCTTGGGAGGGAGCGGGAGAGTAGGTTGCAGCGACTTGCAGAAACCATGTCTATTTTCTCCCCAAGGTCAACCTTTAGTTTTTCGAAACGTTTTTTTGTCTCCTTCACTGTAGCTTGTGCCTGTGCAAAGAAGTGAGGGAGGAGGTTATGAATCTTTTCACAGGACATGAAATTATATTACAGTGTGACCCTCATTAATCCAAACCTTCACAAATCCGAATAGCCATTTTAATGATATTCGTGGTTATTTTGAGGTGCATTAAATGGAAACTAGAAAGTGCTCCATTCAAATTGTACACAATCACTAATCCAAAATGGGCTCTGGTCCCAAGCTATTCTTATTGAGGGTCTATAGGGAATCAAAGGTGACATTATCTACAATCTACTTGTGTCAATGTAACATCAAACATGCAGTGCATGCAGCTGTATGCTGCTCAATATCCAGCTGTATGCTGCTCAATATCCAGCTGTATGCTGCTCAATATCCAGCAGGCATGTAGTGTAGGAGTAAAAAAAAACTTGCACATTAGCACTTTAAAAAGTGATGATCTATTTACTATCATATTTACCTCTCTGAAACGGATGAGTTGGTTTTTGTAGTCAGGGTCATGGAGCTTCTCGGAGACATTCTTCATCCATAAGAGAGCAGCTCGGTATTCTGTCCGTGCTTTTTCCAGCAGCTGGATCGAGTAGTTCAGGTCTCGAATGGCACTGTCACGAAACACAGAGAACTCATTTCGCATTCTTAAAAGTGTTGGGATCATTTTTAGCCTGCAGCAATGGGAGAAATTGTTAAGTGTATTAAGTGTAGAATGCCTATCTGACTTGTTTATGTTTGGACAATCGCTTAATTCATATACCCACTTCCCTTTTCCCCTCTCCTCTTTGCCCCTTCCCATCTCACTTCCCAGCCCCCCTCCACCTCACCTGTTCTTGCTGTCATTATCCTCGACCTTTCCGACATTCTGCATGACCTCCCCAGCGTTAGTGTACTCTGTCTCGCTCCATGTCCTCAAATGCTCTCCCATCACAGACTCTTGTTGAGACACATCTGAAGAAGAAAAAATGCAAAATGGTGTTGCCTTTGGTGTTACACTCTATCCCCACCAATCTCTGCATCTGCTACTCAAGTACAAAGGTCACTGTGAATCTTGTCTCTATAGCAACTAAGAATGTGCCCAATTCAATGGCTTGTACATATAGGATGCACACTTGCTTTGCTTTAGAGCCATTCAATCAACAAGTATTTTTTACCCACTAAAGGGGTGAAAGGATTTGGTATAGAAATTTGTCTAGATAACGTGGTCATTCAAGGGTCAGAGGACATCTTATCAGTAACCATTAGGGATTAATTTGAATCTATGAATACTAGCTACTGCACTGGCATGGGTACTATACAGCCAGTATAACAGACCACTGCTGCTATGTGGTACACTATCAGTCCTTCCTTAGTATAGCTACAAAGAAAAATTATTTAAATGCTGAACAGAGTTTTAACACATGTATATAATGTCTCTCTGAAAACACAATGACTACAGAGTTTTAACACATGTATATAATGTCTCTCTGAAACCACAATGACTAAGCACTTCGAGTGACACTCCTATTGTATTTGCATGCACAAACTTGTAGCATACATCACTGATCACTATCAGCAGAGACATAGTCCATGGATGCAACTACCTACCTGTAACAGAACTTGCTAGCCATGTTACCACACTTGAGGTAGTACAATTAAAATCAGCAGAGATTGTAGCTAGTCCATGATGGATGCAACAACAGAACTTGCTAGCCATGTTACTACACTTGAGCTAGTACAATCAACAGTTAATTGTATCTAGTGAGCAGTCAGGCACCAAAGTGGCTCTCTATGGACACCCCAAACAAAAGTGGGTGCTCTTTATTTGAAAGTCCTTCCTCTTTTCACATTCTATACAATACTCACTTCTCAGATTGGAGATGTACTTGTCTATAACCTGAAGGAGCTCAGAGCAAGAAGACTGAAGGTGATACGCTTTCTGCAAGAAGGAAAGTTCAATCAATACTTTTTTCCCTCTCTAAGCATTGTTGACATTAATGTACACTTTCCATTTCATAATAATTAAGAACTAAACATCTGATCATGGCCATTGGCTGAATCAAATGGTTGATTTATCCATGAGTGAAACAATCAAGTTGGGTCTCATTTTCCAGTGAGTTGATGGGGGGAATGGGATCACCAATTCACTCACTGACCTCCAGCTTTGTATCTATCTCAGCATCGCCAGCAACCACAAACTCGTCCTGATTCTTGCCCAGTTTCTGAATGACAGTCTGCTTCGTCTTCCAATATTGCTTCTTCAGCTTTTGCTCCAAGGAGTCGCTTCTGAACTCCCCGTCCTGAACAGAGCCGTAATAAAAAGGAGATGTCACATGAGCACTGCCAAATCCTTCCATGGACTTGAAGCCTGATGATGACGATGATGGCTCCTGGTCCACCATCTTGTGTCTATGGTATTATGACACGTACAATACATATGAAATAGAGTATAGAGCGTTTGCAATGCACCCCCAACAGTGGCCATTTTGGTGTCTATGGAGATTGTGTACCACTGTTGGCATGTATGTAAACGTTCTATAGAATGATTTCTTTGTATTGTGTAGAAGGACATTGTGTTAAAAAGCCCATTTTGTATAGCAAAAAGCATGACAGTAGGTCAACCTCAGCCTTCCTCTGTCAGTGTCCTTTGAGAGTTGGAACTATACCTTTTAAGAGTTTGTGACTGCTGATGGAGAGAACTGATTTATACAATGCCAAAGGGTAGGACCATTCAAATTTGAAATTTAGAGAGGGACTCAAGTGTACATTATTATGCACGGTTTCAAGTGGCAAGAGTCCAATGGTGGAATTTAGCACAACTCGACATGTAGCCGTCATTGGGACATGTGTGAATAAGCTATGCATTTGGGTCATTTTCCACAACACACTATACCTTCAGGCTATTATAAACCAACACATGACAGCATAGATCATGCCATGCTAGGGAAAGTGATCAGAGGCCTACTCTTTTATGGGATAAAAGCTTTATTAGCCAACTAGCCATGCTATACAAATGATGCTAACTACAACAGTTAAAAGCATTCACACAGTCAGGTTTAACTGAACCATGAATACACCTCTCATTATACCTTTAGTTCTCTATGACCCGAACAACTCTCCCTTTGAAGCAACCAGGTGGCAGTAATTCCGTAGACAAAGTGAGAAAGTAGAAAGTCCCTGTGTACTGCTGTACGTACTAACTTCCTGGGCATAGTGCGCACTAATTCATCAGGGTTCGGTTTCTGACCTCAAAACCGCAATTCTACCGCCAAAAATGTGCTTTTTGGCGGGTAATATTAGTGGCCTTTTTATTTTGCACAAGCTGCAAGCAGCTAAAGCTCAGTGAGCAGAGTTTGTTACTGAAGCAGTGAAAGGGGTAGATCTGTTCGTTATGGCCGTGGCAGACTTGAGGCCCACTCCATTTTTGGAGCCTCACTTTCCTTCTTGGAGTAATAGTAATCATGAGAGCGAAAATCCCCTCGAGGAGCTCGAGATTGCGGGATCTTCTTCCTTTCTAAAGTGTTTGCCCGAGATCCGCCTACTTCTGGATACTTCTAGTTCCAGCTCAAAACACGTGCAAAACTCAGACGTAGACCTGGGGGAAGGAGATGTTGGGGTTAGCCATTTTGCCGACCTTCAAAGCTGTGAGAAAGTGAATTCTTTGTTGATCAAGGCGTTAACTAAAGTTTTATCGCCTTCTAACGCCATCGGAGTGAGAAACGTTTCGTTTCAGCTCGGCATTTCGAAAAAAGTGTCTCTCTGCGATACCTTCATCAGGAAGAACTTCAGCAAGATGTTGAGCGAGAGGGAACTGCTGAACTTGCCTCGAACTCAGGTGAACGTTGACGTCTCGCGGTCCTCGAATAACTGGAGCACAGATACCAATGTCATGGAACAGATAGTTCCCAGCGTGGTAAGAGAATTAGCAGACTTTTCACTCGAGTCGAAGGGTCAACTGTTTGGAGAAGAACTCGTATGTATGGAGTTAATGTCTGATTTTTCAGTTCAAATGGCTGGATCCAAGACATCTGAGAGATATCTCACCCCAGAGAAGCTGGGTGCAGCTGAATTTATCAGTCGATCGAAAAAGCAGCCATCTCCTGCTCGTAAACTCCAACTGGGTGATCCCCAGGGAAGTAATGGATGTGTTGACGACATGGATGCCAATTCCAACAACACTTGGAGTGTTTTAACATCACATGCTCTCTCTGGCATCTCGGCCATAATTCTGATCACTCATCCTCGTTTTCCGATGATGGTTTTGAATGTCCTGTTATCCAATGCTTCTTGTCCCATAAGTCCAACCACTGGTGTTCCAATCCAAGTGGAGAACACTTTATTTTCACAAATGCTTTATGCTCGTAGTGGGTTTGGGCTCATCTCTCTTCCTAACGACTCGCTGATGAGTGTGGGTGGGTTTGACCGGAATGGTGTCCTCTCAAGTTGTGAGAAGTTTGACTTCAGGGCCAATTCGTGGTTGCCTTGTGGTGAGTTGTGCAGTAAAAGAGCTCGTTTTGCTGCAGTTGAGTGCGAGGGTATTGTGTTTGCCCTTGGAGGATCGGATGGAAAAAAGGAGCTGAATTCCATTGAGGAATTTTCTGAAGGAACTTGGAAGATGTTATCATCAAAATTATCCACTGCTAGGAGTGATTTTGGTGCCGTTTCATTAAATGGAGTCGTCTACATCGTTGGAGGTTCTCACTACTCCATTCCTTTAAAGTCGGTAGAAGCATTTAATGTGGTGAAAAAACAGTGGAAGTCTGTACCTCCAATGCTGACCTCAAGAAAAGGTGCAGCGGTGGTCTCGTGTGGTGGTAAGATATACGCTATTGGAGGCCAAACATCAAGCTGGAACTGTTTGAACACTGTTGAGTGCTATAATCCTACGAGCAATTTGTGGGAAGGAGTGTCCAAAATGTCCACACCACGACGTAATGCCACTGCTGTTACTATTGACGATCAAGTGTTTGTAATAGGAGGCTATAACGGTTCAAGTGCTATTAATTCAGTGGAAAGGTACAACCCCATTGATGATGAATGGACTCTTATGGACTCTATGGCAGTAAAACGTTCAAGTGCAGCTGCTATGCTTATCAATAATGCTGTATATGTGGTTGGCGGTTTTACAGGCACTTTTTTCTCAAACTCTGTGGAGAAAATGGACCTTGAATCAGGACAGTGGACTAGTTACTTTAGCATTTAGCATTTTTTTTTTTTTTGCATCATATCACTCGGAGGATCTGTTTAACATCTATCTTTGAACAGCAGCTGCTATTACACTGACAGTTATAGTTTTATGTACATTTGGCTCTTTTAAAAAGAACTGTGAAATTAAACAGACCTTGGCTTCTGTATGATACCAAAATATTAGCTTCTATTATGAGAACTATTAACTGCTGCACACCCTTTATTCCTCAGTGCAGTGTGCCTATCTTCCGTATTCGCTGTTCAGTGGTGCATGCAGATAAACACATGAATAACTGATCTTGAAATAATTATGATGCCAACCTGTACACAACTGCAGGCTATGGTTTATTGGTCACAAGTTCAAGTTCCAATGGGAATACCTCTAGAATTACATGATGCCAGCTGAGGTTCATGTTCCTGAGGAGGCTCTGGTCCTGATCAGGCCAGATTTTAGCAGAGCCATTATAATTATAATTAGATATGATAAGAGAACGATGATAATGATTAAGAGAGTCCATGTATAACATAGTCTTCCTATTGAGCATCAAGCACTGCACTCTGGCCAGGCCAGTTTCTTACAGGGCCGTCATGAGGATATGGGAAGGACTATAATAATCAGAGAGGTGAGCAGAGGGGAAATTAGCAGGCAGGAAGTTAGAAAGGAAGAAGATGGTAAGACAACACTGAGTGTCACACAAGTTAGAGAAAGTATGTAGGAATGGGAAAATAAACACAGGAAGATAAATCACAACATCAACATAATAATACATTTAGGAGATCAGCTTTTCTGCGAGGAATTCTTCAATGGTGTTGGTGTCCCATTTGTCAATTCTGAAATGCAAACAAGTGAGAGGATAATGTAAATTTAATAAAAAATTACATGGTTATTTGACGAAGACAAATCAGTTTAGGATACTGAGACAAGCACAACAGAATCAGTAAAAAAAATAAAAATAAAAATAAAAATAAAAATAAAAAATACACAAGCAGGAATATCAGCTGCTACATAAGGTCATCTAAGTTTATGTTTATGTGGACTTAGGACAGGTGGCCGGGGTAGCTCACCATGTGATTTCAGTCACCATGGATGCATCACCCAATACCCTCTTACCCACATTTCCCTATAATTCAGCTGATAAGATTCAGGCCTTCAGAACAAGACCACAACACAGCTGGAACTGTGACTGATCCCCTGACAGACTCCCCCCAACCAATGATGGTGGTAAGGTATGAATTTCTCATCCATCTCTCATATTCAAAAGTATGGGAAAAGCACTGATAGCAAACTTATGAATATGATGTGTGTTCTCCTTATCTTACAGACTTAGCATGAGAAAGGGACACAACAGCTGATAATGGTGACCTAATTTATGAACTTGAAATGAATCTCGTTCTTGATACCCCATCCCCAAGACCAGAGAGAGAGAGAGAGAGAGAGAGAGAGAGAGAGAGAGAGAGAGAGAGAGAGAGAGAGAGAGAGAGAGAGAGAGAGAGAGAGAGAAGCTCTGGAACTGTCAACCGAGTCTTTACCGACTATGCTTTCACACATAAGGCCAACCACACCACGTTCACTTCATACACAGCAGGCAAGCCAACTACACCACATTCACTTCATGTGTGCCCTATCACCATAAATCTTTATCAGGACAGAACATTATAGACATTTGGCCTACCAATACCCATAACCACATGCTGAGGTATGCTAAACCACAGACTGATTACGCCAGCACTTAATATAATTATTACCATTCCTTTGGTAATAGAGGGGGTGTACCTCACAAAATTAATACACCAAGCCAAAATTAGAAGAATAGGATGTGGTACTGCCACTTAATGCCCCCTTCTTCTTGCTCCCAACTTGTTAGTTGTTACACATTCTTACGATAGAGTATCCTCGACAGTATTGGTGTCATCAAGCAGCTTGAGTGTTGGATTAGCCCCCTTCTTGTACCGAACCTGTAGCTTTGGAAATTTGTTCTTGCGGCCCCCCTTCACAAATTCTAATGAAAAGAAATAAAGAGGACAAGATGTGGTTTCAAGGAATGTACCTAGAGAAGTGGCTTTATTAGAGAGCTAGGGTAGAATTAAGTTTAGACTGTAGCTAGTCACAATCAAGGAATCTCATTGGTCCATTTGGTGAATTCTATTCACTTAGAATCACGCCTTATGGCACTCACTTGCCCTAGGTCGTAGGCGATAAAAATGGTCATTCCAATTGGTCCAATTCTAGCAACACATCGCAGTGGCCGCGGTTATTGTTTCTAGGTGCGCTCTGATTCATGTTTGTTGCATTTTAAAAACCATGGTTATTGTTTCCAAGTGCATGTTGAGATAAGTTAAACAACTCCAGTGATTGGCTATAGTCTAAATAAGTTAGATACCTCGACCAACAGAATCTACGGTCTGTTTAGAAACCTTCGGGCCCTTAGTAGCACCCTTGCTGTGCTCAGGACGCTCAGCCCTCAGGTTTCTAAATAGACCATAGATCCCTTGGTCTCGTTGTCTAACTATTATTTATCTTACCTTGTATTTGGGGGTACCGCCCTAATTTTCATCCACACACCTCCAAAATTGCACCAGCATATTTCTAAAACAAATATGAGCATCATTACCATGAAGTGCAGACCAGCTTCTACTTATAATAGAAGTAACCAATCAAGGGTTGTTTAGGTGTGCTTTAATTAGGACAATAATCTTCACAATTGTGAATGGCACCATACTTTCATCGCTAAAGTTAGGTTAGGAGCTAGCAGTCCCATATGTAGTTACCTTATCGTCAGAAGCATCTCCATCAGGCTGACAACATTGCTTACACTCTTCTTCCAATTTCTGCAGGTTAAACTCTCTCAGCTCCCTACAGGAACTACACATAAGGTTGGAAGTGTACCCTAATTCTACACAGTTGCTACCTCCAGCCGCACACGGACCTAGAGCAACGCTAACGTAAAAGAAGAGGCCCAAAACTGACCCCTTCAAATCGACCATCTTGAGGGCCTTTAGTGGTCACGTGACTTCCTTTCTCCAAATTTTTTTTTCAACGTGGGTAGAAATGGTAAGTAAGTCTTTAGTATCTTTACTAATCCGTTGTTGAAATGCCTTGAGTCATGTTGCAAGCGCGATTGCAAGAGTTAATGTTTGTCACCTGTTCAGGGGAAGCTGAAGGCTCACGAGTTGAGGACTAAGTCCAAGGATGAGTTGATGAAACAGCTGGATGAGCTGAAAACAGAACTTTCTCAGCTCAGGGTGCACAAAGTTACTGGTGGAACTGCCTCTAAGCTATCAAAAATGTGAGTGGGTTCTCTGTTCTCAGTGTTTAATATGTGGCTGCAGGCATCTTCATTGTATTTCTAAATAATGCCAACCATACATGAGTGATGGGAATTGTATTTTATTGCAGTAAGGTGGTGAGGAAGTCAATAGCCAGATTGTTGACAGTAATCAGTCATAACCAGAGGGAAAACTTGAGGAAACTTTACAACAAGAGGAAATACAAGCCATTGGATCTCCGCCGCAAGAAGACCAGAGCAATGCGCAAAGCCCTCAACAAGTACGAGCGAAGTCAAAAGACTGAGAGACAGAGGAAGAGAGACATGTACAATCCTCTCCGTACCTTTGCAGTCAAGCAATGATTTTTTTGATTGATAGTAATGATTTCCCAGTTCAATGTGCAGTAACATTTGCGCAGTACACACAACTACTCCCTACAACTATGGACATGAGCAATAAAGTATCCCACAATATAAGCTGCCAGGTCCACCTTCAGTTCTTTCGTACAATATATTGTAATTGAAACTTCTAGGATTAGTTATCTAGGAACTGAGGTTTGCTGCTTATAAAGATAGCAGACCTATTAGAAAACCATTGACCTTTAATGGGCAGGCACTGTTGCGAAGTCGATAAATTTATCAAGTATATGTGTGAAGGAAAATTAGTTCATGAGCAGCATACATACAATAATGAAAATCGCACTATCTTGTCCTCTCCCTTGATCTACTCCTTTTCTGTCCACCTGATCTACTACGTCTCATGCGTTCTTTAGAATGACTCCGCCTACTTCTTGATCGATTCCTTCCTTGCCTGTCATTAGAATGAGAATGCCGCTTTTCCCTGGAACGAGATCTTGCACGCCTATCCCTCGATCTGGACCTTCGCCTATCTCTTGATCTAGATCTTCGACTGTTGCGATTTCTATCCCGGTCTTTAGAACGAGATCTAGACCTAGGTCTCTCTCGATCTCTGATACGAGAATACCTATCTTTGGAGCGGGATCTGGACCTTCTTCTATCCTTGGAACGAGATCTGGACCTTCTCCTATCCCTGGAACGAGACCGTCTTCTATCCTTAGAACGAGATCTGGACCTCCGTCTATCCCTAGAACGGGATCTAGTTCTTGGCCTGTCATGTGAGCGATCTCTATAAAAAAAATATAAAAAATAAAATAAAATAAAATAAAAATAGCACACAAGACTCCCAACACGCACCTGGTAGGAGGTGACCTCCGTACTCTACGTTCCTCTCGTACTCTTCTGGCAGCCTCTCCCCACTCATTTTTGCCACTGTCTCTATCGTTTTGGTTTTGCTGCCCATTACTTTCTCTTTCATTCTTAAACTCTTCCATTCTGTACAAAATGAAAGAAAACATAATCGTCCGGGAGTGCAAAATGACCTTGTTCACCTTGCCGCTTTGTATTCCTTCATTTTAGCCTCAATATCTTTTTGAACTTGGACAGGAAGACGAGGGAAGAGGGTCCCGAACCAATCCAGTTTGGAGAGCATCATTCGACACACATCGCCTATGGTAACAGTATACCCTCCACCAGCTTTCAAGTCAATCTCCTGTGGGGATGAAACCAAAAAAAAGTGACAGTATCAAGTGACTTTAAATAGATAATTACATCCTCACTGCTGTCAGGACTAGCAGGGAGAAGCTGTTGATGTACTATGAGCACACACCTCTTCATCATCCATATAGGGAGAAAACCAATCCCAAAAGTCTGGAGGAGGTTGGCAATATCTGCATGTTTTATGTGTAGTTGGAGTGGATGACAATGAAGGCAGAGTGATAGTGAAGGGCAGAAAAAAAAGTGTTTTAGAAAGAACGAAGAAAGTAGATAATGATTTCTCAAGGATTTGACTTAGAACTTACCTGATGTACATGAAGCCAATACCTCTAATATATGGAGAGTCACGATGATTGAGCATTGCAGTCAGCTGCTTCCTCGTCAACTTCAGAGTGAAAAGCTTATACAAGAGACAGAAAGCAGTAGACACAATTCCTCCTGCAGCCACTCCACGTACCTGCATACACGTGTGCATGTTTACAGAATATGGCATCAACTAAGCATGATCTAGTTTGAATAAAATCGCTGCTGTTTAGTTACCCATCATCAACTGGTTCTAAACACAAGTCATTTGCCATAGTGCGTAGGCTTATTGCACAGTAGGACAGGGTGGACGGGAATACATGTAGTAGATTGTACACAAACCACACCTCCGTCCACTCCCCATGCTTAGCTCTGGGAAGGAAAATCGATAAAACACGATCAACATTACACTCCAAAACTTGTTTAAAAAAAGCAGTGGTAGTGATGGAAACAAACTTTACCTGCGATCAAAAACCGTTTTTCACTTCAGCTTTTTGGAGTTGAATTCACAGATAATGTCTTACATACACAAAATATACACATTATTCTAATTAGAGCACACTCACCCCAGCACACATGCCCACTTGACCAGCAAGCTTTCTACTGTTCTTCTCCCATGGTTCCAAGTGGTCAACCTGTAGTACCACAGATAAACAACAACAACAACAACAACAACAACAACAAAAGAACTGTAGGTAGCTTAATAAGAGAGGATTATATTTTCTTAACCTTGTAATATATCTCGTCAACGACTTCATGAAAGGTCTTGAAATTGATAAGCTCCTCCTTGAAATATGGAGAGCCAAGCACGTTGGTCAGAATCATGCTGTTTAGATTCATACTATCCTTGTTACCGTACAAAGGTAGGGTATTTTTTAGCTTCCTGTCTCCGAATCCAGCCGCTCCCGCTTCATCCCAGCCACCTTCTCCGGCCATTCTGACAGTCAGACACTCAGTTCTACCTACTTTATATCAAGGGGGTTGGCAAACAAACTTGTCTTCAAAAATTAATTTCACGGCAACGCAGCAATGCAATGACGAAGCTAGCTACTGCGCATGCGCGCATATAAAATAAGCTATCGACCATTACCAGATATGCCAAAATAATAATGGAGGATAAAAAATGATTTAATGCTATCTACGACCATAGTTTGCTGCAGTTCGTATAGAAAATGGAGTATTTTGTTCCATACTTTTCCTCCATTGTTCCACAGTCTTTCTCTGTTCCTCTTCTTCCTGACTTGGGTGCCACATTCCAGCTATGATTCTCTCCATGTTCAGTGAATACACTGAATGAACAGGGACACAGTGCCGATTAACCTATTACAAGAGAATAATCAACTCTGGTTACACCCAAATTGTTCACCCACTTCTTCAGTAGAGGATTCAAGGCATGAAATTTTCGTGGATTGCAAAAATTGAAGTATGGACCAAATTTTTTGTTTTGAATACCATCGGCATAGCCTTGCAAGCTACTACTATCATTTACTCAGCTGGTGGACAATACCTGCAAAGCATCTCTCAAATGAAACAAATTCAAAGGCTTCAGTTCTCTGACAGGTCCACTGAGTGAAGCAAGCCTAATAGCCTCAGCTTCTCTCACTCCTTCCAGCCTCATTTTATCACTGAGTACAGGGGGTGCTGATGTCGAGGACGAGGTGGGGAAGAGGAAGGGTCGGCTAGAGGCTCCTTGGCCAAAGGAGTGATGAAAGCTGGTGCCTTTCTTGACGTTCCAGCTAGTTTCATTAGATATCAGTGCTTGTATCACATTCTTCAAATAACACTATAAGAGGAAGAAGACATAAACGTTTATATTCAAAAACCATGATAATTTTACCTATGATACATCATTCAGTATAAAAGTTATTAGACTGATCATACTTGTCTACATGCACTGATATCTCTCTGGATACAGAGGCATTATTATACATACATACTCTAAGAGCCAGCATGAGTAAATGTGCAGTTTCCTCTGTCACTTCATCTAGTTCCAGTTCCCATGCCACCAGTAGCATTCGGACGTGTAATGTGGACAGATCGGGCAACATAAGCTCATGAGTACAGAGCAAAATGGTATCCAAGTCGCGAGGGAAGAGCTGAACCTGTGGAGGTTCATAGTAACGAGTGGGGTCCAGGGCCCTGTAAGGGATTTCTGGAACTTTGAAGGTTTTTGGCTTGGGGGGTTTGATAGCAGTGGTGGTGAAGGGGGGAGGTGTTGAGGGTGGTGGAGGTCCCTGTGGTTCTGTTTCATCAGTCATCATAGGAGTTGGCTCGATGTATTCTGGACTTCTAACATACTCGGGACTTTTAGGAACAGGAGATGCAACTGTAAAAAGGTAGCTTATTAAATATTCATAATATAGTGCTTTCTTATGTGGACAAAAGTAATTCTCTCTGTATCCTAGTATTGTACCCCTGACATCTCGTGGCTCACCTGCAGCATGACTTGGAGCAGAGCCAGTTTGACACTTTACCAAGATTGCGAACAGAAACTCATTGTGCAAACGAATATTATTCTCCCCAAGAAGAAACTTGGCCTTGGAATCAAAATCATCCTTTGATATCTGTGTTAAATATCAGGTTCTGGTACTAGAAATTGCTAGCATGTTAAATACTCACCCTCCTTCGGTACCAGTCCTTCATCAAGTCCCAGTACTTTTGCATCCTATCTCTAAGTGTCTCACTGAGACGCTTCTTTGCAAGTTCCATATTGTCAGCCATGATGGTGGGTATTATTTAGAAAGCATGCGCACGTGACAATGTCGTCATAGAAACGGTGCTTTTGGTCGCATTCGATCGCAACGATACACAGATAAAAGCTACACAATGACAGAGTTAGGACTTGAGCTACCTCCAGCACCTCCTTCTACATCTCTAAATGGCCTCGCGATTATAGCTTCCCCCAAGACAAAGAGCAAACCAAAATCAGACAGTAATCCAAACAATCAATGTCTCTTACCTTGCATAGATCCAGCCACCTCTGGCATGGTATCAGTTGTCAAGAGTGAAGCACAACCTTCTTCTGACTTCCTCCCACCAGACCTCCTGCTGACTCTAAAACGTCAAGAAAATAATGAGATCCATCCTGGTAGCATGATATTGCCTCAGTATGGTGCGGGGAAGGACACTAAACATGCTCCTGCTAGTTTATGGAATCACTCTAGTCGCCGGAACCGGCTGAAACATCTCACCAATTCCCCTCCATGTGTGTGTGGGGCTGGCAAAGACATATCTTTCCTGTATGATTCTTACACTGAAGATGAAAAACAAAAGAAGAAAAAGGTGCTTTGTGTAATACAATAAGATCCTCTTCCCCACCTATCCCTCTCTTTTGCCCTTCCTCTCCTCCCCCTCCCCCACCCCTCCTTTCTCTTCTCCCTCCCCCTCCCCTCCCCTTCTCACCCCTTCCCTTTCCTCCCTTTTCTCCTATGAATGATAATTGTTCTGACTATACCTTATAGTTCTGGCAGAATGCTGATACAATCATCCCAGAGGAGTATCATTTTGTGAAGCATCCTGGAGTCATAGGCTTGGAGTTCCATGAAGAGTAAGCAAAAGAAGTGTAATTAGATCGCCCAGATGACTCAATGAGATTTTTTTCAGTGATTATACAGCAAAGACTAAAAATCATGATCATCACATGACCATTTTCCCTTCCACAAATCCATCTGGACGACATGAGGTCATCTCACTCAAAGTAAGTCTTCCACACTAACAACAACAGCAACAACAATAACAATAATAACAATAATAACAACAGCATACATTGGATACAATGCTAAGACGAGCAGGAGTTCCCACTATGATCGAGGATGCAGACCTTCAAGGCCCAACTGAAGTAAGGTTATCACAGTGGATGGTGTGTTCTTGGCTGGTGACATATTTCTTTTCAGATGCACAGATTGCTTGACTTAATTCAGAAGGAACAGACCATATACAACCTAGTCTTCCATGAGTTGATTCGCCAAGTGAGTGTGCAGTGTGTTGAGAGAGGAGAACTGCTTGCTGAAATCCGCAGAAGGTATGCTAATCTCCTCGACAGAATCCCAAGACAAGTCAAGAGGTAAGGAAGTCTTGATTCTCTCCTCTTTCCTTCCCTCCCTCCCTCCCTCCCACTCTCCTCTTTCCCGTCCCCTCCCCTCTCCTCTCCTCCTCTCCCTCCCCTCCCCTCCCCTCTCCTCCTCCCTCTCCTCCCCTCTCCTCCTCTCCCCCTCTCCTCCTCCTCCATCCCTCCCTTCTCCTCCTCCCCTCTCCTCCTCCTCCCCCTCTCCTCCTTCCCTCTCCTCCTCTCCCTCCCCTCTCCTCCTCCCCTCTCCCCTCCCCTCTCCCTCCCCCTCTCCTCCTCCTCATCCCCTCCCCCTCTCCTCCTCCTCATCCCCTCCCCCTCCCCTCCCCTCACTGTGAACTATTATATACAGCCTTCATAATGACGTGGTTGCCCAGAGGACACTGGACAGAAAACTGACCAATGAACTGAAGCGGTTCAAGAACAGGGTTGCATCCCTTACTGAGTAAGAACTATGTAACGGTCAAGAGATGTCACCTGATGATTGTATAATAACCTGAATTTATGCAGTGAGTTGTTTATGGTGAGGGAGCATGACCTTGTTGTGACCCAGCAGTCCAGGGATGCTGAGGCTTATGTAAGTTGCTCTACTGATTGACTCCAGTGGCATAATTACTGGCATAATTACTTGTTTGGTGAGCGGTCAGGGGATGAATGTCATTCTCTTTTTCTCCAGCTCACTTCAGCTTTGGCTGACTCAAAGAGAAATGCAAGGTAAGGTGAATAAACAAGTACAACAACAACAACAACAATAACAACAATGATAACACACTTTTGAAATTTCCTGTGTTTCAGTACAATAGTGTGTTTAGTCTAACCCCTAAATTGAGGCTATTAGCACCTCCTCCCCATCTCTCTCTCTACAAATCCCTCATCACACTTCTCCCTCCTAGCCTCTTAGATGAGTACCATGAGTTGTACGAGCTGCAACGAAAGAGAATGGAGGAGCAGTTGAGTCACATGACTTACGAGCAGGATCTGTGGAAGCAAGCAGCATACGACCTCTCCTGGCGAGTAGCAAGCGAGTTCAACCTGCTCAGCTTCCAAACACTGCAACTGAATGAAAGGACTTGGTGCAAGCTCGCCGGACACTTTATCATCATTCTGAGTAGCAAGGACACCAAACAGGTGTGTGTGTGTGCATCAGAGGAGGGTCATAAACTCCAGCCTGAAATTATTTTGATATACGTAGGTGTCCGAAGTACAAGAAGTCGTTCAGGAGTGGAAGGAAAGAATGAAAGCTTTCCTTATCAATCTCTATGAGATAGAGAACACAATGAAGGAAAATGTATATTGAAGGGGGAGGGGTGGGTCAGCAATGTATTGATTATATTTCCATACAGATGATGAAGGTCAGGGATGGATTATCCAAGTGGATTAAGGAGTTTAGCAAAACTGTGTAAGTGTCCATTTTAACAATGTTATGGTAAAAATTTCCTTCGTTATCTTGTTGTTCTTTGTTATTCAGTACTCCTGAGGGTGTGGTGAAAGTTCCCCCTCGTGCAGAAATGAAAAACCTCTGGTCCGAGCTGCAAGTGTGGCAAGAAATAATCAATGCAGAAGCTGACAAATTTGCTGGTACTGCTCTCCTTTCCAATCTAGAGGAGCTCAAGTACCTCGCCAGTTTGGTGGAGAAGTGGACTGAAACTGCCCTCCGTCTGTTCATGCGGCACCAAAGACCGTTTAGTGGCAGTTCAAGTGTAGCAAGTGGAACAAGTTACGGGGCGAGTGAGACTGCTCTCCAGAATAAGAAAATGGTTCAGTTGAACAGAGTAGTTGATACAAAACTGACCATGTGTAGGAACCGAAGTGCTGGAGAGAATGGTAAACATGTGAAGGGTACAAATTAAAATCAAAATGTTCGCACAATGAATTTTGCTTAATTACATATACAATTGGTAGAACAACTGAATCTGACATGATAATGCCTTGCATTTTTTTTTTTTTGAAATAGCCAGCTGCAAACCTTAGTTACTTGACGTGCATGTGATTTAATTGCACGAACTTTAAAATGTGTATCACTGATGATTTTATGTATGATTTCAGGTGTAGCCACTGGGTTGGTGCACTTAATCACCCCCCTGGAGTCCTGGGACACCAAATTCAGTATTCTCCTTGCTACTAGTGATAGGAAACTCTTTCTGGCAGACTCTGACTGGATCAAGTGAGTCTATTAAAGCCACTATACTCAATGCAGCTAAAGATTTCAATAATGGCTATAATGTTTTAGTGGATTGAAAGGGAGATTGTAAATCCATGTAATCACTTCAGCTCCTTCTCTCTATAGGTTTGGGCGACTTCTCTTGGGATGGCGAGAAAAAGTGGATGATATACTCCATTGCATTGGATCCATGGGCCTCCGGCTCCCTGAATCTGACTCTTCTGAGTCCCAGAGAACAGTTACCACCACCACCACCACCTCCTCTGATATAGGAGAGAGTGGGGGAAGTTATGAAACCATGGAGGAAAGCGAGGAGGAAGAGGAGGAGAAAGAAGAGCCAAAAGAAGAGAAGAAAGCAGAATTAAAAGAGGATGGGGAAGATGTGAAGGGGGAGGAGGGGAAGGAAGAAGTAAAAGAAGAGAGGGAAGAAGGTATGAAGGAGGAGGAGGGGAAGGAAGAGGTGAAGGAGGAGAAGGAGAAGGGGAAGGAAAAAGTGAAAGAGGATGAAGAAGGAAAAGAAGAAGTGGAAAAAGGAGAGGAGGAAGAAGAAAAAGAAGTGAAAGAGGGAGAGGAGACGAAAGAAGTGAAGGAGCAAGAGAAGGGAATAAAGAATGGGAGGAAGGAAGAAGAAGTGATAAAGAGGAAAGGAAGAGAGAGAGAAAAGGAAGTGTTAGATAGAACTGTGAGTGAAGTGACATTCGATGAGTTGAACTCTGAGTTGGACAGTTGGTGCTCCGGTCTTGCATATGCCATCGATTCTCAGGATACTAAAATGTCTGAAGAGGTGAGTAGCTATCCACTCCATGTCTTGGTTAAGCATTAAAATAACTATAATAGTTAGCTGCTTCAGAGGCAGGTATTCATACTGACAGCATGGCACTCTCCAACCTGTTTTACCCCCTGATTTTTCTCTTTTTGCTTGTTGCAGGTGACAAGACTACACTCTGAGCTGATCAAATGGATGGTACAGCTTTTGTTATATATGACAGAGACAGAGTTGGAGAAGGAGAGAAAGGAGGAGGAGAAAGGAAAGGAAAAGGAGGAAGGAGAGGAGAAAGAGGGAGAAGAGAAGGAGAATGAGGATCTGAAATGCAGCCACCATAGGCACATTCAATCCATTGGAGACATTAGAGATAACTATCTCCCTTTGGCAAATATGCTCACTCATATCACTGGGCAACTTAACCAGTGAGTTGAAATTGGCACACCTAGAGAGATCCAATAGATATCCAGTCCTTATAATGTCATCTAAACTCAGAGAGTTAGCTAATTGGGTGAGCCATTTGTTGGAAAATATCTAGCTCTGGAGAGCCACTCCTGATAGCTAATGACTTCTATCTGATATTAGCCAATGTGTGTAATGTAGGAACTGTATGGATGTTGTGAGGGAGATCATTGATGAGCGCATAAAAGAGGATTACCCCAATCCAGAGGAGGAGCAGATGGACTTGAAACGAATGGTGGATGAAGCTCAGGAATGGGTCAAGCTGGCTGACCTCTTGCTCAACGATGTCATTCAAGGGAGGACAGAGCGAGCAAGGGCACCTTCAAGAGACATTTCTGGCTCCTCTGTTAAAGGACAGGAGACAGCAGCCTCACTGCAGTCAAAAGCACAGAAAATAAGAGTGGAGGTGACTTCAGAGGACAAAACTGTCATTTTAAAAAAGGTGCAGCTGAAAAGTTGATACAATACCAAATGATGCAACATCACTTGGTATTGATCAATATGTGATTAGCTAGAGAGAGCTGAAAGTATGTTCATAGGATGAGGGTGCATGTATAACCCCCTTCATACAAGTTAGTCCCTTTGATAAGGCAGTGTTCCTTTCTCAGGAATTCTGTTCCAAATTGCCATCCTTTTTAACACTCTGTGTAGATATTGAAGCTCTGTATACCACACTTTAAGTCTGACAAATTTGTATGGAACCATAACAGATGCTAGCTCTTGAAGTTTCATGAACGTACATAATACAGTCTAGTAGCTATCCAAGGAGTTTGATGGAACACTTTTCTGAGTTCTACCACAATGCCAATTTTATTACTCAAATGTTAGCATACATTGACACATGATCACACACACGCATAATCACTGAGCCAAAGACCTGATCTTACCATCATTTTGTTTATAGGACACAATACCGGTTGGCGGCCAGGATGGTGATGGAGTAGGGCTATTACCAAAGGAGATGAAAGTAATGGGAGAGGACCATAACATCCATCAAATGTCCTTCCAGAAGGCTTTAGATGAGGTAAAATCCCCTTGATGTGTAGAGGTATGTATGCATGTATTAATTTTCTTGTATTTATTTCAGACTCCTACTCCTCCTATTGCTACCAGTACTGATCTTGGACTTGTAACTGAAGATAGTAAGTGGATTTAAGACTGTGGGAGGTGGGTAGACAACTTTGATCCACTGGAGGGGCGTCATCCACTGTATTGTTTCATTGATATGGTTTCACTTCTACACTAATGAAATTCTTCATTGCGTTAGCTAGTATTAAGACTGATCTTTCATGATTTCAGTTTTGCCGGAAGGTAGAAAAGCCCTACTAGATGATGCTGAGATGCTCTTGCTTGAGCTGGAGAAAACCAAGAAGTTATTACAGTAAGAGAGCATACCATTATAGGCTGCTAGGTGTATAAAAAAATATATTGTGAATCCATGACACCCCTTCATGTTTTTATCCTTATAAGGGAACAAGAGACACTAACGAAGGAGACAGAAGAACAAGCAGGGATGGCATTGAAGGAACTAGAGATATCCAAAGGGACCATAGCTCAACTAGAAGAAGAACTGGTACAAGTGAGAGCTGAATTGGCCGAGGAGAAGCAACACCAGAACAAAACTCATCTTCGCCTTCCTAAAAACACTGCTGGCCACAAGACTAGCAAGAAGGGTATCACAAGTAGACCTCATGGCCGCAAGTAGTATAGATTCATTTTATTCTCACACAATTCAATTTAATGTTATTTTTGTAGAACTTTGTTAATGATGCTTGCTGTGCAATAATAAATAAAACACTCAAGATAATCATACTGTACATCAGAAATTCTGATTTGTCAATAATTATGGTTTTATGAACCGACTCAGTGCTTCCTTAGCCTGGGAAGACTCCCAGCTTGTTTTGTGACCTGCAGAACCACAGTTCACAAACTCCACCTCTCTCTGACTCTCCAGTGCTTTCTGGTAGACCTGCTTCCCAAGGAGGAAAGGAATGATGCGATCTGATTCCCCATGGAGAATAAGAATTGGGCAGGTTATGTACACCATCCTATCCACAGATTCAAACTTGTCTTCGAACGACTCTAGAGTGAAATATCTAAAAAGAGGCATAATAGGAAGGTAGGGCCAAGAAAAAGGATGATTCTGAGCTGCGTCTACCATATTTGTAAAAGGGGCCTCTAGGATCAACCCAGAGGGTAAATCTGCAGATTGGCATAAATCTTTCGTGAGATACGTAGCAGCTGCTGAGCCAAGAGAGTGTCCCCAGATGTAGATTTTTGCTCTTGATGTGTTCTCCCTCAACCATTCCCAAATAAGTTTAGCATCTTCCATCATTCCACGCTCACTTGGGTAGCATTTGGAATTTCCAAAACCCCTGTAATCAAATGCTATCACATGATAGCCCAAGGTCTCGCTAAGGTACCGATAGAGCTCAACTCTATGGTGTGTTGCTCGTGTTCCAGTATTCCCATGAAGATAAAGAATAATAGGTGAACTGTCTGATAGGAATTTGATGTACTCTTCTTTAGTGAGTGAGTTTCTTGAATTCATATATTTATCTTGATGATATTCCTTGGGAAGAATCTGCCAAATTTCTATGCTGCAGCCATCTTTATGATGCAACTCAAACTGCCTTGCTAAACTCATGCCAAATGAAGTAGGATCCGATATGTTTCCAAAGAAAGGTGTCTTAAAGTGATGCACAAACACTACCGCATCTCTTGCCCACGAGTTATAGCGGAGTAAGAACATGGGGATGAAGTAGAGAGTGATGAGGGTGGAGAACAGAATTGAGATGCGGATACAACGTTTCTTTTTCCATGATTCCCTTTCAGTATTTGAGTCCCTAGCGGGTGTCTCAGGCCGCTGCACTGCTGTAGATGACTGAGAGCCTCGATTTCTAAGCTCCATGATTATCGAAGCTACATGTCCATAATGCACATGAGAAACGGATGTAAACAAAGCTCATAAGTGGGGTCAAAGGTCAAGTATTTAGTTTAACCACGCCCATTTCCCTCCACGTGTAGTCTACGTAGTTGATTTCTTTGAACAAAAGATCCGCATTGCTCACTAGCTCTGCTCACTAGCTCTGCTTGCCATGGGTGGAAGAGGAGATAGCAGCTATAATCGTATTCTCTCACAAGCGGATGACCTTGCAGATAGTGTCCTTCGCAAAACCAAGGTCTACCTCCCTCACCTAGCTCGCTTCTGTTTGGTGGCAACCTTCATCGAAGATGGATTGAGAATGTGGTTCCAGTGGCGGGAGCAGAAGGACTATATCAACCTCACTTGGCACTGTGGGGAGTTCTTAGGACATGTGTTTGTGCTTGTGAACATGCTGGCACAACTTGGGGGTTGTGGTATGGTGCTGGTGAGAAAGTTTGTACCCATTGCAGTTGGGATGTTATTTGGTGTCATCTTGTTGCAGGTATATTATAGTTGGTGCTTATATTAGTATAAGTGAGTGCAAATTATGTAGGACTATGTAGGGATGATGGCCCTAAATCTAGCTGGCCGGGCTATAATGTACTACAGCCTTGTATGAAAACAGCTGCCCCTGCCTGGTACTCATAGCCATAAGAATAAAACTGTGGCATCCCTACATTAGAGAGAGAGAGAGAGAGGAGGAGGAGGAGGAAGGGGTTGGAGTATTTAGAATGGTGTGCTTTAATTGAGGCTGCAGTAATAAGGTTTGAGGGCATGTATGTGTGTTGACTAATGAGTAAATAGAATGTTTTCAGTTTGTGGATACAGCTTGTAGTAACTGTGAAAATTCCTTCCTTTGCAGACTTTTACATACACTGTGCTCTGGGACTTGAAGTTTTTCATGAGGTAACCATCCATTCCATTTCCAAAAATTTAGACAGCTCATACATACAAAGAACCCTTCCTGTGGTAACTTTTCATTGAGTATGGTAAAGTATAAAGATAAAACTTATTGATGTCAATTCTGTTTGATTCGGGCATAGTTCTTTGTGTGGGCTAGAGCCTCTTGACTCATTGTGTCTGGCTCTACTACTCCATCGCCCGGTGTGTTGTTGTTTTCCCTACGTTTGTGTTTCCTGGGCTGATGTTGTGATGTCTGGCATGAAATAGAATATATGCCACAGTTTCGTTCTTTGGTTATGTACATACCTGTGTGCCCAGACTTTGTAAAACTTTACAATCTGATCTAGAAAGCAGCTGACACATGGTTACAGTGGAACCTTTAATAAAGGACACTCTGAAAGAGGACAAACCTCTCAACAAAGGACGATCTGCAAGTACCCTTGTATATATACTCATAACCTCCTTGCCTACTTTCGGAGGTTCCACTGTGGTCCTGTGGCACGGTCCAGAGACTTGAAGTGAAACTTTCAGAACACTGAAATTTAGATCAGCTAATGTACTTCTGTGGCTAAATTTTTTAAAATTTATTTTTGCAGAAACTTGGCTTTGTGTGGAGGGTTAGTGCTTCTCTTAGCTGAATCCAGTGGTGAAGCCAAGACAATGTTCGCAGGTGTTCCAACAATGGGCGGCAACCAGAAACAAAGCTACATGCAACTGGCTGGTCGTCTTCTTGTCATCTTCATGTTTCTAACCCTCTTCAACTTTGAACTCTCTCCTACCCACATTCTCATGCTCTTTGTGGGTGCAGCACTTATGGTCTGTGTTGCCATCGGTTATAAAACCAAACTCGCTGCTCTGGTATTGGTCATTTTCCTCACCCTGACCAACCTGTTCTTGAACCCATTCTGGATGGTGCCCATCAATAAGATCATGAGAGACTTCATGAAGTACGACTTCTTCCAGACACTATCTGTGATTGGTGGATTGCTGTATGTTGTGGCTTTGGGGCCGGGGGGTGTGAGTGTCGATGAGCACAAGAAGGAGTGGTGATCAACCTTCTCTAGGAGTTATTATATACATGTTGTCTTCCTGACACTTTTGCCTTTTTTTTTTTTTTTACAATATGACTGTAGATTTTTTTTGTAAATCTTAGTGCATTTAATCAATTTTTCCACTTTGCTATTATACTGGTATGCTATGCCTTTATACAATGACCCTTAACATGACTGTATTTGTGGTTATTACGACCCTTTTCCTCGATCTGATCGACCGTACCACACATTTTATGATCATGACGACCTTTTACCAATAATCGTTTTGGTAGGTGCGCATTATTTACAGTACAGGTGGGCTTTAATTAAAATGTCCGTCCTACTCGAAACAAGTTTGGGCGACATAGTGGTCGATTTATACGTAGAAGAGAGGCCAAAATGCAGCATAAACTTCCTGAAGCTCTGCAAGATCAAGTACTATAACTATGTCCTCTTCCACTCCGTCCAAAGGAACTCTCTGGCCCAAAGTGGTGACCCTACTGGTACAGGGGAGGGAGGTCGGAGTATTTGGGGCGAGATTAAAGGAGACGATTACAGATATTTTACAGTCGAAGTGACCCCTCGTCTGAAGCACCTCAAAACTGGTACGCTCTCCATGGTGAATAACGGCAATGACTCCCACACCTCCCAGTTCTTCATCACACTGAGTGAGGGTCTCAGCCATCTCGATGGGAAGCACACAGTATTTGGGGAAGTAGCCGAAGGATTGGACGTTCTGATGAAGATAAGTGAGGCTTATTGTGATAATGATGGACGGCCGTATCAAGATATTCGTATCTATCACACTGTGGTCCTGGAAGACCCTTTTGATGACCCTGAAGGTATGTAATGGAATAAGGATATACTCTGTTATCTTGGAGAGGGGAAAACATAAGATATTGTGATCAGCAGAGGTAGAAATAACTATTTGGTCATTCATTTTCCAAGGAAACAAACAACTGACCAAATTATGGCGTTTGGCCAAATTTTGCTTATTGACCAATCAAATTTCTAGCTCTGATAAGTGTGTATTTAATTGGGAATGAATTTCTGTGTACTGTACTGATAACTGCATTAAGTCAAATTTTTATTGTTACATAATATTATGTAGCTCTTTACTGGGTACTGCATCTTTGTTTGAAATGTTATCTGCTTCAGGTTTAGTAGTTCCTGAACGATCTCCAAGTCCTCCGAGTGTCATCACTGATAGCAACCGCATTGGAGCTGAAGAAGACATTGACGACTACAAAGGGTTAACTGAAGATGAAATCAGGGAACTCATCCAAAAAAGAGAGTCAAAGGCCAATGCTCAGATTTTAGAAATGGTTGGAGATATCCCTGATGCAGACGCTAAACCTCCTGAAAATGTCCTATTCGTGTGCAAGCTAAATCCGGTCACCACTGACGAAGATCTAGAAATCATCTTTTCCAGATTCGGGACGATAATTAGCTGTGAGGTGATCAGAGATCAAAAGACGGGGGACTCTTTGCAGTATGCTTTTATTGAGTTTGAGAACGAGGAGGACTGTATCAAAGCTTACTTCAAGATGGACAATGTGTTGATTGATGATCGGAGAATCCATGTCGATTTCAGCCAATCGCTGGCCAAAGTGAAAGGAATCAACCGGAGGAAGTACTCGGAAGAGGGAGGAGGAAGTGATCAGAAGAAGGAGAACAGGAAAGGGGATGGGCTTGTTGCTAAGAGGAAGTCGGAGGATGATGGGTATGAAATGGTGTTTGATGATGATGGTGTTGGAGAGGCGTCTGATGGGCGGCGGCATGGAAAGGAGAAAGGTGATGGTGCAAGGAGGAAGGAGAGAGAGCGAGGGGAGAGGAGTGCTGATGAGAGACGGAGGGAGAGGGAACGAGGAGAGAGAGGTGCTGATAAAGGGAGGAAGAGGAATAGGGAAAGAGATAGAAATGATCGTGAGAGTGAACATTATAGACGTAGACGTTCGAGGTCCAGATCGAGGTCACAAGAGAGACACTCGCGGGACAGACATCATCACGGAGGACACCAACGAAGGAACCATTCTAGAAGTAGATCTAGGGACAGACATCGCAGACACTAGAAGCTAAATGCAACACATGTAAGCTACACATTAATACACAGACTACTCTGGTAATTAAAGAGTAGGCAGTGGCCGAATTACCCAGCCATATCTGATTGGCTTTTGAAATGATATTTTAGTCTAGCTGTGCAGATGGTTTCATTCTTGGCTCATAACTGGTACAGCTATGGCCATATCTGTTTGAAGTCTCTGTGGAGACGGCTTCATTCTTAACTCATAATGAACATAGCCATAGTGCTTTTGTAATGATGTATAATATTAGCTATGTAGACTGTTTCATTCTTAGCTCATTACTGACAGCTGTAATTATTGGCATGATGTATAATTGGTTGTGCAGACGGCTACTAACTAATGGCAAAATCTCATTATATATGCAACCTGGGACATAATTATGTGGAGGTACACCGAACTGTCATAATTATGTGGAGGTACATACATGGAACTGTCATAATTATGTGGAAGTACACTGAGCTGTCATAATTTGGTGTAGTTGGTCTGTGTGTGATTGGTGTTTTTAAAGTGGTAGAACATAAATAGGCACTTGGAATTTGTTGCATGATGAATGGGAAGACTTGCAAGTATTTGGATAATTTTTAAAAAGCACTAATAAGAGGACAATGATTAAATGGGTACCTTGTGAATGTGTTGCATGTGTATGTTCCAGCTTATACGGGAACACGGAACTTCAATCTTCAATCAAAAAGGGAAAAGAAGTGGTATATGAAACTATACTTGGTTTCACAGTGCAATAAGTGATTTGCTATAATGATAATGTCATAGTACTGGCTACCTATAATGGTGTGATTTCTGCGTACACGATTTGAGTAGCAGCTGGCTGATGTGGAGGTGAAATTTCTGCGTAGTCTTTCGTCCCTATATTATTATTATTCCAGGCAGTGTTCCTGTCTGGTGGACAGGAAGTGTTCATGGCTGTGTCCTCGGGTCTGTTGGTGGGTCTTGAGTCCTTGCTATGTTCCAATATGTGGTAGATTGGACTCTAGCAAGGGAATAAGGGAATCAAATGATAATGTTGACAAATAAACAAAACTTGCAAAAAGGGGGAGTATTCACTTGGACTGACTGATCAATTTGAAGACTAAGTTAGGAACATCTCAATTTGAAGGATTGGGGAAAAAGTGTCCTGATTAGAGGAGAAAAGTTGTCCTTTAATTAATTCTACACATCTCTAGTTGGATAGGTATAGGTAATAGCTGCAGGAGCTGATAAAGTGGTTCATCTTATACCTGGTCCAAGCATTCATATCTAGGCTCATTCAGCTCGGTTGTGTTTAGTGATGTTCTGTTGGTGTCCAGAGTATTGTACACAGCATCTTCCATTTCCTATAGTAAATGCATAATAATAATTGGCATTATGACTTAATATTCTATTTTATTATGTAGCTACTGAGCATGTCCCATAGAGAATAGTAGTATCACAACTATATAGGGTGATATTTTACGTAGTCACATTGGCAATTATTGTTTTATTAGTAGCTAGCTGGCGTTTGTGTTTTAAGGGTATGGGGTTGCTCCATAACTAATCACAATTTGGCTAGATAATATTCCTCTATCTCACTCACTAGCCTTGTGTACCTTGGCCTGCTTTTAGTCTATCTCACTGACCTGCTGTTTCCTCTTTTTCTCAACATCAACTTTGCTACTACGACCTAGATTATCAAAATATTAGCTATCATCATCATTCAACACTTCATTGCTGAGCTGGTACCTTTCTTGGTAACTATCAATGCAGCAGTGATGACTGCCACAATGACAAGTAAGAGAAACAGTGGAAGGACAATGGAAATGGTAAGGACAAGGAGGGATAAAGAACCTGCAGGGGATATTGATAATGTATAGTTAGTCATATGAGGCAGAGCTAAGATTTTGTGTAGCAAGTTAGCATAGAGCTGTAGAACTATATAGCTACCTTTTGGAGGAATGCACTTATCAACAGTGGCAATGTGTCCCCTGATAGGTAAGGTCCCAATGGTGTCGTCCCTCTCCCAATCATGGGCCAGTATTTCACTGTAGAAGCTGGCATTATGGAGTCCTATCACCACTCCTTCTGAGTTGGTCCTCTCTATTTCACCAGTGATGTTGTCCACCCCCTCCACTTTACTCACCAAGGTGTAGACACACCCACGAGCATCACTACCAGTGATGTAGCTGCACTGGATGGAGTAGGTGCTGCACTGGGTGGAGTAGGTGCTATTAACTCCTTTGACATCTGTGGTGACTGTGAGGATCGAAGAGTAAAAATGTATAACTATTCTGAGAGTCAATCTTACCTATAGCCACTGGAGAAGATGTGGTGTTCCCTATTACATTAGTTGCCACGACAAAATAAGAATAGAGTGAGTCCTCCATTAGCTCATCCATCACTGCAATGCTCAGCATCCTGCTGGCTTGCCTGGGAGGTGATAATGATTCCTCGGCAACCTTTTCTCCTTCAGAATTGACCAGGACTAATAGGTAGTTCATCACTGGGTAGTCAGGACATGTGGAGATCTCCTAATGGCAGAAATGCCAGGATCGTAAATAGAATTATGTTAAGTAGCAGCTCAACTCACATTAAAATGAACACTCAGAGTGACACCATCTGCTATCTTGACTAATGAATGCTGTACAGAGTCCTCCACAATGGATATCTGCGGTAGTGAGGGGAGACTCTTGGAAATTATCTCACTTGGATCACCAATTCCTGCATGATTCCTTGCAGTTACTTGGAAGGTGTAGACATTGCATGCTGATATCGGCTCTCTGTTGGCTGTGAAAACATAGTGCTGTTGATGTGTTGACAGGTTTGTAGCTTCATTGTTGGAAGAATTTAGGTTGGTGATGATTAGGTTGAAGTACAGAGTCACTCCTGGAATGATGGGGGACGACCAGCGAACCTGAACTGAGTTGATGCCATTTTCAGAGATGGTTACATTGCTGGGAGACGAAGGTCGACCTACAAGATATAATGATAATAGATCCACAGATTAAGTTAGTTTTATAACCATTGCTAGAAGTAATGAGTAACAATTATTGAATTCAAAGAATAAAGACTGTATAGCCAATAAGGTACTAGCTAAATAGTTTTCTCATGGCTAGCTATTGCATGATTTTATTTAGCTCACTTACCATAAATAGTTACATCAACTTGTGTGCTTATTATCATCTGGAAAGAGGATAAATTGATGGCTTCACAGTGGACATACTCCAAGGCGTCCACTTGCATAGCTTTTATGATCAGCACTGAAGTGGAGCCATTGTTTGATCTTCTTTCTGAGATGCCATGCTCCTCCAGTACTGGCTGGTGAACTGTATTCTGAGAGGAGAACTTTCCCTTTCCTGGTATGGATACCATCCAACCAGCTGTTTCGAATCCCCTGAATACTGAGCAAGTGAGCCCTATTTGAGATCCAACAGGAATTACCACAGGCCCTGGACCTGGCTCCATCGCAAACACTGTATAATATTATAGGTATGAGATATCACTAGCAAGTACAGTAGCAACCGACCGTGTAAATGCACTGACTTCAATAGAGTCAGCTATCTGCATGGTATAGCCATGCATGCAAGTATCAAGCATGCATCTTTCTCTGTAGCTGAAGTCTCATTGACATTATATACACATGCAGTTTCCTTTTCTTATAGCTATAGGAGCATTACATTATCTCCATTAGGTATATACTCTATAATAGTTAAGTCACCTTCTGCTGAATTGATTGAAACTGATAAGTTAGTCATGGTGGATATTATAGTAAGAACTGAGAACCACTTCATCTTTGTTGTACGCATAGCTAGCTATGGTAGCCACTATTTTCCTATTAATTAACTAGCTATAGCAGCTGCTACAGGTCAGCTTTTTTTCAAGAAGCTCTATGATTACATTCTTCTAATTCCAATCAGTGGACCTTGAAGGTCATCTAGTTACACACAAGTATAGCTAACTAGTGACAAGTATAATTATAATTTCCCTGCTCTATTGATAGCAAGTTCTTATTAGCTATATACTATTGTACAACCATGCATGCATGCATGCATATAAGACCAAACCCAGCTTAAGGTATTACAGACTTTCGGAAGCTTTGTCTGCAGTCTATGACCATGCACTTTCCCATGGCTACGACGCAAGCTTTGTCTGCTGTCTAAAGTTGTTGTGTTAATTAGTCCACCTTTAATTGAGTTACCTCTAAAAAGGAATAGATGATTTATTACAGTTTAAAAAGACCATTATTCCTTTTGGCATCCCAGCTATACCATTATGGCAAGTCACTTATCAGAGCTTTTCAGTTCTCCTTTCTGAGGTGGGTGCATACATACTGAAAACCTCACAACTGATGAACAGCAAAAACTTGGACGACTCAGTTCCATATATAGGAATAATTTTTATTGAATCATGCAGTTACGTAGCTACCTATAATGGCTATAGAACATTGGCTATTGGATCTTTTACACTGCCAATAGTAATCATTGTGACGTCTTGGTTGCAACCATAGCTATCAAGATATAGCTCTTTCTCAAACAATGCTTTGATGAAATTGTCACAAACTTCTGTCATATAAATTATGGTTGGACTGTCTCTATAGCTATAGCACTAGCTAAATCTCTTAATATTGTGGTCTAATAAACATTGCAAGAAAAGCACAACTTGTGTGAGATTAAAATCCAAATTTAGTCTACATCCAGGATAATTATGTACATTTAATACATCTTTAAGCTTTTCTTGTGTCATTTTTGCATGCACACCTTTTGATGCATACATACTTTGTTGGTATGAGGCATGACATGTCATGTGATGTAGCTATGTAGAGCTAATGTGCAATATCTATGTCACACATGTATAATTATGATAATAGTCTATGTTGAAATTAAATATACATTTCCCCCTATAATGTAGTTATGTCTAGCTAATCAATAAAGTTGTTATGGTAGCTATTTCACTTTTTGTCGAAGATTTGAAGAAGCACATTAAAGATGGAGCTAGACAAAGCTACCTTTGAGAGTTGTAAGTTTGAGTGACAGTCCTCAGATTGTTTTGGCCACTTCATTATAATAATTGATTAGATCTCTCTCTCTTCCCAGTAGAAATTAATTATTAGTTAGCCATTACTTTAATGACCTCACATGTTCTACTCGGACTCTTACGCTAAATCCTTTCCTATACCTCCAGGGAATCTAAGATTTGGTGGGGTTGCATGCTAGTGTTTGGAAACATTTTTTTTTGACCTGCCCTGCCCTTATTGCTGATCATACAATTAAAATGTACAGGAGGGCTAAACAACATGGCTAGCTAACCTCTCTTCAGTCACTGAACTAGTTTTTCCATGAAAATTTAACTGAGGCAAGTGCCCTAATGGTAGCTACTCCTTTGATCTCTTGATCCCATAGGGATATATGATACATGCAGGGTCGGCCACGCCAGACTATGAAAATCCATCTAGCTGAACTGATAGCTTGATAATTCAGAGCTGATATAAAAAATTAATGATATTGTATGAGATAAAGCTACTTCAGCAATTGTTACATACCAGAGTTGTAACTGCACTGCTCACTAAAACAGTTTCCTTAGCTACACACCATACCACATGCTGTATTATAATAGGTAAAGGGATTATTGAGATTGAACGAGGACTTTTGGAGAGACTTCTGTGAAAATCTGCTCAGAAGAGTCTTCTTCTTCATCAGCACGGATGAGCTCAACATACTCTGGGTTATGGGCAACCGGGCGTTCCACACATTTCATCTCTCTCTCTGGAGATGTCATATTCTTATCACGGGCCTCACCCCCTACTGGATGGAACGTGTTGAAAGTGGACATGTCGATGCCAGCTATCAAGCGAGGCTTGGTGGTGCACTCCAGAACATGGTAGTGTGGGGTCTATGTAAGAAGAGAAACAAGTTGAAGACTTTTTGCTGGCATGGATTCATGCATGCTTTCAGGCTTTTAAGCGACTACAATAATTAGGTCAGCTAAGTAAGGTCAAAATACTGTCTGATTTGGTCTCAGTAGCTAGCTGGTTTGGTCACAGTACAGCTTATTTTAGAGTGTGGAACTGTGGACTATATTAAAGGAATTGTGGACTATAAGGAATGTACAGGACACCACTCTAATCAGGACACCACTCTAATCAAGACACCACTCTAATCAGGATACAGGACACTCAATGCTTACTGGCCTGCTATGCATGTATGGTATGTATTATTATATAGCTAGCTACTACGTGCCTGCTCAACCTCGTCATCACCAGCCACAAATGAATTTGTCATTCCAGTGTTCAGCCTCTCTGGAGTGAGAGTGGAGTATAGCTTGTCCATAGGACTCTTTGAGTACATAATGGTTTATAATAATAATAACTATTGACTATGATGACCAGCTAAATTGGGTATCTAGCTACTTCCCTCCCTCCCTCTCTCTCATTGAGGGGAATTGTGTGTGGTACTGTATTTCTTATTGAATACCACAACAGGTCCAGTGAAAATGTTTATATCATTGGGAAAGGTAGCTATTAGCTAACCATCCCATCAATAAGATATACTGCTAAGCTGATTCTGTTGCTATAGATTCTGTTGCTATAGATTTTGTTGCTATAGATTCTGTTGCTATAGATTTTGTTGCTATAGACTGCACATCATGCACTGGATCGTGATTAACAAGTGCAAGTTATATTGTCTATAGCTTCATTCGCGTGAAGTGAATAAACTTAATGTAATTCATATCTCAGCTGTTGCCTAGAAGTTTAATTACAGCACTCGATCATTATAATCAGGCTCTGAATGGCTTAATATATTATAGCTATAGATGCATGTGCTCAATTAAATTCTATCATCCATGATAACAATGACTTTGTATAGACTGTGTGTTGCATAATTAAGTCATGCAATCATGTGACCATGTGCATGTGCATAAGGGGTTAATTATCTCGTGCCCATGTACATACATGCACAAGGAGGTTACTGCATGGTACATGCATTTGCATGTCCACGAAGTATGACATTGTATAGACTGTGTTGCATAATTAAGTCATGCCTGCATGTGTGCATGTGAAGCATGTGACCATGTACATGTGCATATAAGGGGTTAATTATCTCATGCCCATGTATGTACATGTACAAGGGGGTTAATTATTACTGCATGTGCATGCATGTACAGGGAAAGAAAAAGAAGGGGAAAGGAGGGAAGAGAAAGGGAGGGGAGGGGAGGGGAGGGGAGGGGAGGGGAAGGGAGGGTGGATTCCTATATTAGAGACCCTATGCTGCTTGTTTAGAGTCCATTGGTACATGTCTTGTGCTATAATAATTATTATGCAGATTATAATCCACAAGAAACCTCAAATAGCAGGGGCAATAGTTAAAAGAGTCACTAACCTGTTGTTTTCCCTTCTTTTGCTTTTTCTCCAGTTTCTTTCGCTCTTTCTCCTGTCGCTTTCTCTCCTGCTTCCTGTTCTTCTGTTCTTCCTGTCCCTCGCTATCATACAGTTGCCGTTGGTTTCTCACTCTGCTCTTCTTTATCTTAGCTATCATTGATAGATTGATAGATAGAAGAAAAGCAATGAAAACCCTAACTTTATAATATAAGAGTAGAGCATGCAGGAAGAAAACGTTCCTAAGGACACCTCTCTAATCAGGACATCTCTCTAATCACTAATCAGGACATCTCTCTAATCAGGATACCTCTCTAATCAGGACACCTCTCTAATCAGGACACCTCTCTAATCAGGACATCTCTCTAATCAGGATACCTCAAGACACTTCTCTAATCAGGATACCTGGATATCTCAAACTATGATACCTCTCTAATTATCAGGACACCTCTCTAATCAGGACACCTCTCTAATTATCAGGACACCTCTCTAATCAGGACACTGTTGTAATTAGGACACTCTAAATGCATGCCAAAAGCGTCAGTATAGCTAATTACGTACATATCCTGAACAGTAGGAATACAATCACTGCGATGATTATTGAAACCACAATCAAACCTCCAATGATCGTGCCAGAGATAACGCCGATTACGTATGTCTCAGAGGTGGTTATAGCTTGAGTTCCGATATTTAAGGTTTGATTAGGATTTGGAGTTTCTGCAGATAATAATAAATAATAATAATAATAATAATAATAATAATAATAATAATAATAATAATAATAATAATAATAATAATAACAATAATAACAACAATAATAATAATAATAATATTAATAATAATAACAATAATAACAACAATAATAATAATAATAATATTAATAATAATAATAATAATAATAATAATAATAATAATAATAATAATAATAATAATAATAATAATAATAATAATAATAATAATAATAATAATAATAATAATAATAATAATAATAATAATAATAACTAGTGGCTCCTCTGGGCAACTAAAGTTGATCTCTTAATGGAGGTGGTCTCTTTTACAGAGATTATTAATGGTACAGGAATAACCAAGTGGTCTTTTAAAGAGAGGTGATCTCAGAATAGTGAATAAGCTGCTAAATACACGTTTCACTGTCATTTCCAAGCTTGCATGCCACACAACTCTCCTTGTTTTAAAATAACCAGCTACACAGCTATACCTGTTGTGGTAGTAACTGGACAGGTTCCAAGATATATGTTCTTAGTGATAGGTAAGGTACCAGTGGAGTTATCCTTCTCCCAGTCGCTGGCTTTTAATGTTATATAGCAACCTATAAGTTGCAGATACACGCCTCTGGAGTTACTTCTCTCTATGGTGCCAATGATGTCTCTAACCATGGAATTTCCACCCATCAAGGAGTATATACACCCACGAGCATCACTACCAGTGATGTAGTGGCACTGGATGGAGAAGGTGGTGCTATTCATCATTGTAATAATCACATCAATGACATCTGTAGTTCCTATAAATATGAGGCAAGATGATAGATTTGAAAAAAAAATTCATGAATGGGAGGGGAAGGTTTCCTCTATATTTGCACACTACTAGAGTAACTTACTTATTGATACAACTGAGGTGTTGGCAGCACCTATTGCATTGACTACCATGATGTGATATCTGTAAAGAGCGTCCACCTGCAGCTGCACAGTTAGATGGCCAGTGTTTGTTGTCAGGGTACTCTGTCTCCTTGGAGTCAAGTGTTCCAACACTAAGGTGTAGTTGACTTTACACAATGTAGTGTCCTGAAAGTGTAAAATTAGAAGATTATAATAATAATAGAAAGTTAAACTACTTGAAAAAATAATATTTCTCAACAAATTTTGGCATGTATTCTATAATGGTTTTAGTTTAGTATCTTCACACATAATTTCAGCCTCGAATCTTCTAGTAGCTAGACACAGCTATGTCCTTACACATTATAAATTTGAATGTACAGCTAGCTATGTATATGTAGTTATTGCTCTTACATCGAAACTTATTGTAAGGATGACGTTAGCCTCTCTAGCATTCTTGACTAGAGTGTGTTGTATTGAATTCTGAATAGGTCGAAGATTGGGTACCACTGAAGGAAGGGCCTTGAAAATTATCTCACTTGCATTGCTATTTCCAGCACTATTCGATGCTGTGAGCACGAACTTATACATGTGACAATCTGCGTTGTTTCTTGTGATGAAGACATAGTGTTTGTCTTCGATCCCTCGTGTCAAGATGGGTAGGGCATTTGTCTTGTTTAAGTTGATGATCCTCACTATGAAAGTCACCGGCAGTCCTATGGCCACAGAGGACCAGTTAAACTTGAGAGTGGAAGGGGTGAGTTTTGTAAATCTAAGATCAGTAGGAGTTGAGGGAGGACCTAAACAGTGATCATCATTAGGTAATAATTATAGGGTGAAATATTAATTTGCCATAATAATACTGAGTATACGTAGTAATGCTTGTATCATGGGAATTAGCTACGCAGATTTTCAGAGATATCTTGCAACTTGAAACCCAGCACACACTCAAGTGACATGACTGCATATGTACAGTATTTCATTTAGCTACAACTATAGGGACCACTTTTCACTTTTTCCAAGCTCTGATTCAGTAAGCAATAACTGATGCAGCAGACCACAAAACCTTAAAGTTTTTCTAAACAGTACGTGTTAGTTCTAGTTAATTTCGGCTGTAACTAACTCAGTGTGGGACAGACTATTACTGTTGGGACAGACTATATCGTTGTTAAAAAAATTAAGATGCTTACCATAAAACATCACAACCACATGTTGGCTTATGCATGACAGAGTTGGATCATTCTTCTCAATGACTTCACATGCATAGCTGGTGCGGTTATTCTCTTCCGTTCCATTGATGACTATGGTTGACATATTGACGGTCATGCCTTCAACCGTGATTCCTCTATCAGAAAGGACCTCCAAAACCCCTTTAGTTGTAGTAGATGTTGGTCTTGTTCTGTTCAAGTAAAGGAAGAATATCTCCCACGATTCCACACGATATTCTGGAAATGGCATGCAGTAGATATCCAGCTGTTTTCCTGTTGGGGCTTTCACAATTCCTGGACCAGGCTCTTGGTCAAATACTGAATAAAAAAATCAGTTAACTATCTGGCATAGCAACTGTAGTGGCTGCTAGCTAGATACCTTCATTGTGGTCACAGGGATGGATTGGTGGAATGATATAGACCATCATCACCAGATGGAATGTCAACTGGGTCTTGGTGATCAGCACAGACATTGATAATCAGGGACTAGGAACTTATCGCAGACATGATTCTGTCCAAAAAAAATAAGTTAGGAAAGACGCAGAATACGACAGCGTTATGATTGAAGTGCATTGCGCATGTCAGCTTGTCACGCTGCGCATGGGCGCATGATCGCGCGCGCGACGATTCGTAAAACGCGCGCGCATTATGACGGATTGATTCAAGCTGAGAGAGCTAAGTGTGAATGATGAAGTACTGCATTTTTTTCACTGCCATAATAGCAGATCTTATAATTACAGTTTATGCAGGAGAAGGTAAGCTTAATTGCGCTATACCAACTGCAAGCTAGCTGCTGGCAACAGCTTTTACCTCAGTGTTTCATCTCAGTGTTTGTAGTGGAGCCAGGCCCAAGACAAGTGGTGGCTCCTGTTGGATCACTTGTAGAACTCAACTGCTCAGTACGTGAAGGATTTCGTCTAGCAAGATGGAACATCTTCATACCAGGATCAAGAGAGCTGTCCTCTAGTGACAGTACTGACATAATCCAACTCAATTCCAAAAACATCTTTGTGAGATCGTATGGTGAATCATCATCTGAACTGATCATCAACTCTACAACTGTCCTTCGAACTTATGTGGATTGTGAAGCTCGAAATAGCACTACATTAATAAGTGGCCTACGAAGCCACCAAGTGAATATAAGTATTTATGGTATGCATATTATAGCTGGGCAAGTATAGGTACAAGTATATTTATTTCCACTATTTATGGTACGTATGTATGTAACTTGTATAGCAACTGCAAGAACTAGTCAATTACTTATAGGTACAAGTATTAATTATACGACTTAGGTCCTCCTTCTCCTCCTACTGATCTGATGGTCACTGGGAATGGTATCGGCTCTCTGACGATTAGCTGGACTTCACGCATCGAGCAAGGAGTGACTGTAACTTTCAACCTGGCAGTAGTTAACGTCAACAGTTCCAGTTCTGAGAGAACGATTGTGCCAAGTATAGAGACACAAAGCTATAACTTCAGCACAGGGAGAGCACCGACATGTGACGTCTACAGCTTCCATGTTGTAGCATTGAATGATGCCGGAGCTAGCAGTCCCAGTGAAGAAGTGACAAGGAGTCTACCATCTCTACCGGATCTGTCTGGTATTGAAGACTTATTGCAACATACTCTAAACAAGACTGCCAATGGAGTGATCCTGAGTGCCTCATTCATGGTAAAAAGTTGCTATTCAACGTAACATTATATCAGTTGATTAGACAAACATAAACATCCATCCTTTTCTAGGAGAACATGCAGTGTCCAGACTATCCTGTGATGACCTACACATTAGTCTTGGAGGACTCACAAGGAAACAGGAGTGAGAGTTCACTTTCAAGGAACGGCAGCACACATAATGTTGCTGTGACTGATGAATTGATGGAGAACTCACAGTATACCTATTTCATCATGGCCACCAATGTGATTGGAAGTAGTCAATCTGCTCCAGTGAAAATAAGTAATTATATAGCTATGGATATACTAAAGTATAATTGAGTGACTCTTTGTTTGTTCATCTCTGTTTATTTAAGTTACTACAGATGTCCAAGGAGTTAGTATCTTGTTGGTAGAGAATGGCACCTATTCCATCCAGTGCAGCTACATCACTGGTAGTGATGCTCGTGGGTGTGTCTACACCTTGGTGAGTGAAGTGGAGGGGGTGGACAACATCACTGGTGAAATAGAGAGGACCAACTCAGAAGGAGTGATGGTAGGGCTACCACATGTTGGCTGCTATGGTGAACTACTCGTTTATGATAGAGAGGAAGATGGCTCCATTGGTTCTGTACCTATCAGAGAGGACATTAGTTCTGATGGAATATGCTCTCAAACAGGTAAATGAAAGGAAAAATCTCCACTACTACAGGAGATCTTTTCTATCCTATTTTCTGGAAATATATCACATTTAAATTCATTCCATAAAGTGATTGAAGGGTCCCACTAACAACTGATGAAAGGTAAAACTGAAGTCATTGCTAGAATGAGCTATGAACTCTTATTCAGATATTAAATGCTTTCTTGATAGCTTCTTGGATACTAAAATGGGCATGACTCTGTAGGTCAGTCTCTAATTTCAAGGGTAAATTAATAAAGAAGCTTACCAGCTGTTCAGCTACTGCCCCTCATCACTAGCCTGACATGCAAAGGGCAAAGGAACAAAGCTAGGGTCCCATAATGGTACATCAATTCATGCTGTATTGCTATTATTAGGAACCACCTCACCTCCAGCGTCCTCTGGACTCTCCACTGGAGAGATCATTGCCATAGCTGTTGTACTTTCTGTTGTGTTCATCATTTTTGTGATATTTGTCATATTGATAACAGTTCTCTGCTTCAACGGTAAGTCTTTTTGTGGGCTGTGTAATGTGTATATGTGTGGATGATTAAACAGCTCATTCCGGTGAAAATTCGGGAAAAGTGAGGAAGTACAAAACAAAGAAGATAACTTCATTCAGAGTGGATTAGTAAGTTCTACAGCTGAATGTGGCCCGTTTGATAGCTCATACTGACTCAATGGTATATTATTTTGCAGTGTACCAGGATCTATAAAACAACAGGTTAGTTGGTGCTGAGTAAGCTACAGTTGCCATGTAATCTATACATGTGGCTAGGCCGGGGGCAGGGGGTCAGGGAAACAACTACACTGTAGCTAACTACAGCACAGACACCTGCTGTTAGTACAGCACAGACACCTGCTGTTAGTACAGCACGGACCTGTTATTAGTTATACAGGATAACATTTCATGTCAAACTAACTACAGTGATACCTGCCTTAGACAGAAACTACCCTTCTATAAAGACCAGTCTTGGTTGTGTTCCAAAAGTGGCATTTCATGACCTCCATACAGAGATCACCTCCCTATTTTTGTTTTTCTTGGTTGCTGTAGGCAGGTTTACAGGACAAATGACTTATTTCTGTTAGGTTTGTTTTTCTTGGTTGCTGTAGGCAGGTTTACAGGACAAATGACTTATTTCTGTTAGGTTTGTTTTTCTTGGTTGCTGTAGGCAGGTTTACAGGACAAATGACTTATTTCTGTTAGGTTTGTTTTTCTTGGTTGCTGTAGGCAGGTTTACAGGACAAATGACTTATTTCTGTTAGGTTTGTTTTTCTTGGTTGCTGTAGGCAGGTTTACAGGACAAATGACTTATTTCTGTTAGGTTTGTTTTTCTTGGTTGCTGTAGGCAGGTTTACAGGACAAATGACTTATTTCTGTTAGGTTTGTTTTTCTTGGTTGCTGTAGGCAGGTTTACAGGACAAATGACTTATTTCTGTTAGGTTTGTTTTTCTTGGTTGCTGTAGGCAGGTTTACAGGACAAATGACTTATTTCTGTTAGGTTTGTTTTTCTTGGTTGCTGTAGGCAGGTTTACAGGACAAATGACTTATTTCTGTTAGGTTTGTTTTTCTTGGTTGCTGTAGGCAGGTTTACAGGACAAATGACTTATTTCTGTTAGGTTTGTTTTTCTTGGTTGCTGTAGGCAGGTTTACAGGACAAATGACTTATTTCTGTTAGGTTTGTTTTTCTTGGTTGCTGTAGGCAGGTTTACAGGACAAATGACTTATTTCTGTTAGGTTTGTTTTTCTTGGTTGCTGTAGGCAGGTTTACAGGACAAATGACTTATTTCTGTTAGGTTTGTTTTTCTTGGTTGCTGTAGGCAGGTTTACAGGACAAATGACTTATTTCTGTTAGGTTTGTTTTTCTTGGTTGCTGTAGGCAGGTTTACAGGACAAATGACTTATTTCTGTTAGGTTTGTTTTTCTTGGTTGCTGTAGGCAGGTTTACAGGACAAATGACTTATTTCTGTTAGGTTTGTTTTTCTTGGTTGCTGTAGGCAGGTTTACAGGACAAATGACTTATTTCTGTTAGGTTTGTTTTTCTTGGTTGCTGTAGGCAGGTTTACAGGACAAATGACTTATTTCTGTTAGGTTTAGATGTCCGGTCAAAAACTGATTGCTTATTAGCTGGTCACAATACTTGAATTGTGCGTTTACGAAAATCAATCATGACATAGCTGGAAAGCAGTAGCTAGACCCATACCTGCTCTGACTATGATGGCTAGTGGCTAATTGAGTGTTGAAAGGGTGTGCAGTCGTGGTGCAGCTAACTGGTGCTTATAGGGTTGACAGTGGTCAATAAGGGTGGGCCATTATTTCCAGGATAAACAATACTCCGCTGCCAATTCTTACAGTGCATAAATTAATATCAGATCTTACAGTCTCTCTCTAATCATCAGGAATGCATTATCAAATTTCATGTAGTTAATATTTATTAATTGGCAAGAGCAGTGTGCCAAATGCATCTACATGGTCATGACACACACTTAATGCAATGTTGCTAACTACAGATGCACTAATATAAGCAGCAGCCATTTTTTAATTGTCCTTCCAAGTCTTTTTTGAGCATCCCTAACATCCCTAATTTGGAGGAACAACTAGAGCTGTTTGCTGTGATTCAAGAGGCCTCAGGTCATAATATATATAGCCGCATTATTATTTTTCACCATGCCCCCTGAATTGTAATCCATGATGAGCAAATCTTGCATCATGGTGAGGGATCTGGATGGAGATGAAAAAAATAACTATAAACATTGAACCCTGACCTTTTCAGGGTATGGATTAATAATGATGTTGCCTTCTCTTTCAAGTAGATATCAGATCAGATGTGATCACTTCCAGTGAAACAGTCTCATAGAATCAGGACGTTCTATACTCTGATTATTTGTAGATAGAATACCAATTGACATCTTTATCACATCTCTTAAAAATCTTGCATTTAATTGATTGATTGTATTAAAACTACAGTGCTATAATGATGCTGATGTTCTATGTCCAGGTTAATTTAGCTAAACTGGAAGTGTACATGGTCTGCCAAAGTCAGTACAACACATGCTGAAATACAGCCTAACCAGTTTGTTATAATATGAATTATGATATACTACTATGACTTTACATGCCATCTGGTAAAGGTCATCACAATACAAGATTCTATGGATCAACCCCTTACCTATACAGCAAAGACCACTGAATTTATAGTATTATTATTATTACACTATATTAATGATAAACATCTGGGCCGTAAAATACATTGTGAAAAGCACCTGGCTTGGCTGAAACAATTAGCTATAATACTTAGAAGAATGCAATGTACATGATAATACATCGCACAAATGGTAACAAATTTAAAGTTATGATGATCAATAAAATTAATGGTCTATGTAGCTATAATGGCATGTACACAAGTTTTGGTTTGTACTTTCAAGATCACACTTTATGTAGCACAGTGCAGTACTAACTGCATGTGATTTCCTTAATGATCACACCTATGATCACTAAAGCTTTCAGTCTTTGATATCCATATTCGATCTTGATAGACAGCATTAGTATACAGAGTTCCATATAGCTACTGCTAGCTAGACCCCGCGAAAAAAGCGGGCCTGGGTACGAGGCTACCCATACATGTAGCTCATAGGTGCCAACTTTTCAAACTGGCTTTGGGGACACACAGGCCACATCCCAGCTACACCCACTAACCACACCCATTTATGTCATCATTACAAAATAACTAGTTAGGTTTGACAGCTTTCATAGTTCCCAACTGTCCCGAAACGTCCGGGACAGCCCCGGATTTATCAGCTCTGTCCCGTCCCGCCACGGAAGTGTAAACTGCCTATTGTTTGTCCTGGAAGCTCGTTTTTACTGTAGTTTGTTTACTTAACAGCATAACCAGTCACTAATGAATGCACCACACTGACTGCACAGCATTCAGACAATGCAGTGAGCTAAGACAGCTGCATGTATCAATCAACAGTGCACAAGGTCCAATATTCAGTTCATGAAAACTGTTCTTCTCCACAGTTCTTGAGTCCTTCTGTCTTCAGTCAGTGGCCAGAATATGGGCGTGGTACAGGGGCGGGACTTCAAAAGTAGGTGTGACTTGTGGTAGAATTTAGTGTCCCCGAAGTTAGTTTCTCAAAGTTGGGAACTATGAGCTTTGGAGGTAGCTAATACATCAGTACTGTATACATTACTCAGTACATTATCTGTACAGTACAGATAATGTACTGAGTGATGTATAGAGTACTGTACATGTTAATTAAGTTGCCAGCTCAGCCTCACCTGTGAACCATGTAACTACAATGTGCTCAGTCCGGACCCTGGCCTTTGGGGACAAATCAGTACCCCTTTGGGGACTTGGGGACAAAGCTGCCAGTTTGGGGGCCGTCCCCGAAGTTTGGGGACAGTTCGCACCTATGGTAGCTAGCATACTATCATTAAGGTCAAAGGTTAGTCCAGTAGTCCAGCTAGTATTCCTGTCCACTATTTACACACTCACGCAGTGGATCCAGATATTTAGGTTGTTTACCACAGACTATCATAATTGATTAGATTAGCAGTCACATTATATAGCAGTAAGCTAGCTAGGAGCAAATAAAAAAAAGATTAGTGGAATCTATCATTTTAAATTTTGGTTGCTCTTACCCCTACACCCATGCAATCGTTTCACTGGAAAAATTTATCAGATAGTTACCACTAATGCTGCCCCTGGGAATTCCCCCCCCCCACTGGCAATGCTCCACACGTGAAAGACATATGAGTTGTTCAGTCAATACAATATTCTTTGGTAAGTTCTATACTGCTGGTATGGTGTATACAAAAATATGTGAATTCAGCAAAAAAAATTCCTAATGAATCCCTGCCTCAGGCTCATGCTGGGGGGAATATAGGTGCCCTAGTTACAAAACAGAATATTTGATTCGTGCAAGAGGCAAACACAGCAGACTGATGTGGCTGTAGTTCGTTGGCTACATGTTCCCATCTCCTCTCCATATCAAGAGAGTCTAATTTTTACAGATCCTCCAAGTACATCAATGTCACCTACGGATATAGCTGCCATAGTTGTTCCAGTTGTAGTCATCTTTCTCCTTGGTCTCCTCATCATTGTTGCTGTTCTGGTACTATTGGTTCTGTGCCATAAAGGTATTGTACATTGTCACACCACAGCCTTGCATTTTCTATTCTATCCTTCAGGTTTCTGGAACAGAGACAAGTATGATATTCAGGAGGCTAAACTTGAAGTAAGCTTGGTGGCTTGGTGGTGAATGATGCTAGCTATGGCATCACATACCAATTGTAGGGAATTAATCTTGAGCAGAACCAAGCCTATGAAGCAGTGAAGGTCAGTGGCTCAAAAGTCCTGGATCCAGAGTATGCTGAGATTGTTGTCAGTTGAACTGCAGTTATTTTTATCAAGGATCATGCAGTGTGTGTATGTACACAGTAACTAATTTATACAACATAACATGTAAACAATCATGTGTGTGTATATGACTTAAAAATTGTAATTCATCATGGAACTGAAGTTAACAGCTCTAACATGTTATTTTACTAGGTTCAAAGGTACAAGGTATCTGAGGTATAATATTATACCAAGCAAGCAACTAGAATGCAGTCCTGAAATGATGTTCCAAGTGAACCATCTTTGAAAGTGGTCCAGGCACCAGGCCTATCAGTTTCCCCATACTTGGAGAGTTTTATTTCATTGAGAGAGCAGTAAATCGATCTTGATATTATGTGAAATGAAATTGTAGAAGACAGAACGAGAACAGAAACGGAAACTGGAAGGGATCGTCGAGGAGAGCTAGCTATATATATCTATAGCTAGGTAGAATTATGACCCTTTACCATTCGAAAATAATGATAGTCTTCCTAACAAAAAAAGCAACTAGCTAGCTAGTCCTGATGCGAACATAACTGCATGGTCAAGGTCTAGCATTAATCTCAAAGTTCACCCAACGTTTCTGTCCCCTGCAAGTGCAAAGGGATTGTCCAGGTAAAGGGATGCTATTAACTATCAGCTGTTGCATGTAGCATCTGACCTTTATGATTGACTCCAGTTAATCTACAGTACCTCACAGTTTAAGCCTGATTTCTGCATACTCTATTATTTGAGGGGTAGAGGAGTCACCTCCAAGTAGGACAGGAGCAGTGGGATCGGCTGAGATCCTTTCTCCTCAGGGATCCAGAATTTTCCCCTCCTCTTCCCTCCATGTGTGTGTGTGTGTGTGTGTGTGTAAAGTATATATAGTAAGGGGATAGTATACTCAATAAAGTGCAAAACCTATCCCCTTCCATATAGCTAACTAAATATCCTACAGCGATCAGTTGTCACCAAAGGGGGGATTCATTTCAAGGGGGCATATGTGCCCCTGGTTCCTCACATCGATCATCAGCTCTTCCCTGTCGCTGTATTGACATGTTGTGTCAGTGCAGAGTTTGAATTGTCCTTTGCTGTGATGCTCAATCCAAAGTCATAGTAATAGGTAAAGGGATTATTAGTCAAGGTGGTATATCATTACGTATGACACCATTTACCAAACTGGTTAGGTTTGCAGATCGAAGCCTCATCATTTTCAGTTATGGGCAAACTGTGTACATTTTATGAAGTATGAATGATATCAAGTGAGGTTTGACTGAAAGCTTTAAAATATCATAAGCAAAATCCACAGGTGTGACGGTTTGTAGTTGCACGGTGTTACATAAAGTGTGACTTGAAAGTATAAGTCAAAAGTGTACAATGAACATCCGTGCCATTTGTACATTGACTCTTTATTTTATCAGGAGCTGTTATTTCTATTCACACCATGCACTTGTGACATGTCATATTGGCACATTGCGTTCCTTTAATTATAATCTATATACATGCTCCATGTATATAGGTATGTGCTCCTTCTAGAGCTTTCATTATTATGCTCGTGGCTTTTCACAATATTAATTAGCCATTTGTTTGGCTGTGTTATTACAACTGCTGTTTTCTTTACTAAATGTTCCAGCAAACTAACTTGCTGCTGATAATTATGATGGATAACTAAAAGAGGCTGCAATTATGCTACAATAAACCATCACTTATTAACCAATTTTTGAAGCAATAATAGGCATGTTTGTTGAGTATAATAGGGCAGGGGTTCTGGCATTGGAGCATAGCATAATAGGGAAGAAAAAAAAGCATAATTTGCATGTCTCTATATAGCGCTTTCCCAAACCTGCACAAACCATAGTAGGGGGCACCTTGTGGCCACAAGTGAGGTTTCCCCAAACCATACAAGCAACACAAACAAACCACATGCACAGTGCATGCATAAACCACTAATCACACCACAGAAAAATTCATTAGGACTGCAATTTTGAGTAAGTTACAGAGACATTCTCTTGAACCTGCAATATTGGTGGATGAATTACCATGGGCATGGTACATAAAGTGCCATTCTCTCCTTCCATATGAGGACACTTAGTGCAGAGGATCTAAGGAAAATCCCTTAATTACTGTGCATATGCACATAATTATGGGTTGATCCATTATGCAGCAACATACAGTGCTTTATTACTTATAGTTAAATAAGTAGTATACCACACCCTTGATTTATAGAGCCATTTATTATAGACACAACTACTTTGAATTCTATTAAAGCACACTAGTTTCTGAACCACATAGTTTAAACAGCTAGTGGATGATTCAGTATAGATTTACTCCATAGCTACCCAGAAGTCAACCAGAAATCTCCATGCATAATTATAATTATAAGATGACCTGTGTCTGCAAATTCTTGAAGCCATCATTAGATGGATCAACATGCTGATGACACATCAAAGTCTCCACTGATGTTGGATAATTGTGTCAATTATCATAACTTAATGTGTATTATTTTGCTTCTTTGCCAAACCGGAATAGTGACCATAAACAGATGAACTCTACTAGGATAATTATAGGTCCTTTCATTATGTCGATCCACTAGTCACATGTCAGTGACCATGTTCTAGCTATCACTTCATCCTAGACTATGACCTGTATAGGTCATTACATGCCGCTTTTAAAAAATGGTAATTAATGTGGATTAAAACTTCTTTCCCAGAATCAACCGCAAGTATCTTTTAGTATCCACAAGGCACCTGTTATGAAAAACAAGGCATGATAATTTTTCCCCAGAGCGCTGCAAGTTACATATGTAGGATAGTCCTACATACATTAGAGGAAACTATTGATAAGCTACATGAACTTTGTGTAGCACATGTTATTATCCTTCATTCAGAAGTGAACTTAACTATAACACTCAACTATTTATATGACAGGCTAACCAACATGTACATAATTCTAATTCTAGGTGTGCTTAGTTAGTACTGTAACTAAGTGATGCACACTATACTAGAGCATGGCACATTATTAGTAAGTGAACTCTCTATTATTCAGGATGCAATATAAAAAACGGCAAGGAACCAAACCATACTGCTGATACAAATTGACTCTATTAAGCAACTAAAAAATGTAATGTTAATGTAATATTACTACCCATAAATTTCCAGTGTGATACAGAGTTTGTCAGTATTATTCTCATGTGAACTCTTGGAATGGTGGGAGTAAAATAATTAAGGTCATTGTGCAATTATTTGAAAGAAGAACTATTGTGTGCCAAGGCCTCCTGTACATTACATGTTGCGTGGTTCATGTGACTAGCATAGTGTCTACAAGGAAATATATTTATTTCAAAGGCTCACATGGCAATAGCTAATGCCATTGTCAGCCAATATTTTTCATAATAGAGAAGTTTGCTCAATGATAACAGGTCATCTGGAACTCCTCAATGAGGAAGGGCTTCAATGTACGTATCCTCATAATTATTGGGGTGAGCGAAGCAAGCCTGGCCCACACTAGTGATGATGACCTTTCACCCTCATATGCAGATGTATAAATGTGTACTGACACTATGAGATATCCTTGCCTGAAACCTGTAAGAAACTTGACAAGGAAATTCATAGGATACACAAGGGCACGGCAAGTTTCCTTGTTTCCTATCCAAATATGCTGTGCCCTTGTGTATCTTACAGTTTCCTACAAAAAATACACTGAAGGAAAAGCTCTTATTATTCATAGTGTGATAATATATATATTGTCGTATGTTCCATCTTAACATTGTATTTCTGTGACGACCTTGGGTAAGCTGAGCATGTGCGCTCACCCCACAATGCTTTGCATTTCCCTAGTAAGGGGTAAAGTAACTCGCACTGGGACACCTGGTTATAGAGGCATTTACATTTCAGGGAGTGCATGTTACATTAAGAGGTAAATGGATTATGTAAATAGAGAAGAAATGCGAAATGTTAGATATTAGAAATGCAGGGCGTTGTGGGTGAGCAGCCTGTTAGATGTTTATTGAACTGAATATAAATTATGAACCACACAGTGAAAACCTCAAGCCGCCATTGTTGAGATTGCATGACCAGTGAATGAATCGATATACTAACTTTCATTATCAATACGACCTATTACCTAGGTACCCTATAGCAACCCAGAAATTGACTGAGATGACAGTGTCTGTAAATTCTTGAACTAACAGTGAAATCTGTTGATATGTGAACTGCCAACCATGCAACTGTCAAAATACCGCCAGTGCTTCTGTCATGACAGACCCATATGCTTCCAGACCAGTCTTCACTTTTAAGAAGATGGCTTGATTTATGATGAAAGTCACCAAATTATCTGTTGGATAATAATTATTATGTATCAACTTAAATATTATGCATTATTGAATCTATGGATCTCTCAAAATGACAAAAACTACTTCACCTGGCGAATCTACATAAATATTATCAATGCATTAATGATCTGCTTCTATTTACGGGAGATTCTAGAAGTTTTCATCAAACTTGGTGCCCCGAGATGATATTCAGATCACTATGTAAACAGAACAATAGTCACTAGCAGCCATATAAGGAAGCTGCAAGCTCCCATGTACAGGAGATTGCAGAATGTTTGCTTATAAATGCTTGAGGTCAGTAAACAACACAATAGTAGGGTTTCTTAAGTCCATATAAGGAAGGCAGTGAGCTTTTCAGATTTTATACAAGTAATTAAAGGATCAAACCACAGCAGTGCCCATAAACACTACTCTATTGTTATTTTATTTATTTACCATTGCCCCTTTCATTATACGAGTGTGTGTTGATCCACAGTCACATGTCAGTGACCACGTTCTACATCCTAGTAAAAGTTGAGCATATGCTAGGAATAGTCAATTCTGAAATCATGGATCCCTATATTACTTTAGATACACACCCACTAATCAGGTGACGTCCTGGTGGAAGTTGAATTGTTTTTAAAATAATTAAGGCAATGATTATACCTCAATTTCCCAGAATCAACCGCAAATGACATGTTATGACAAGATTAGAGCAGGATAAAATGTAGGATGATTATCAATAATTATTGTGAAAGGGTATACACTTTCTGCCGGCCTCTATATAGTACATGTGTTATTGTCATGTACTATTGGCATGGCATTCTACATGATGCTTCTTAGTAAATTGACTCTGAGAATTTATATGACTCTCTAAGGAAACACAATCATGTGATTGTAAGCTAGCCAGCCAGGTTAAAAAAAAAAAAAAAAAAAAAAAAAAAAAAAATTCGTGAAACCTTTCACCATCTGGAAAGAAAACACGGAATGATGATCTAGCAAAACGTAATAGCAAAACATGTTGCTATGAACTACGGTAAACACACACCCACTAATCACATGGTTGTGAAAATCTTTTTGTGGATTAAAATAGATTACCAAATGTTGTTACACACGCACCTTAAGGGCAAAATATTGCGTGATGTTTACATGGCGGACAAAAGCATGAAAATTTTTTGGGAGTTTATATGATTATATAGAACAGAAAATGGACTGGCTGCAAAAATTTTGACAAACAGTGTGTGTGCTTTGGCCTCTTTTTATCTAAAACACGAAAATAGCGCGAAAATACACAATACCCAGTAGCTTTGAGATGTTGGATGGCCTGTGGTACTGAACTTGCCAGAGAATGAAAGTGTGCCCTTTACATACATTTGGAGTTTTCATAGTGAAAATCTCAAGCTGCCATCCCAATTCATATCACAAGTTTCTCTTTTCAGCCATATGTTGAAATTGCATGACCAGTGAGTATATAGTTTCATTATCTGGTAATAATTAGTTTCGTACCTAGGTCATAGGCAGTGGCTGGGTAGGCCATGACAAGTCCACTTTTTTTTTGCACATATTAGAGAAGAAGTAAAGGTTCATCATAACAATAACCGCAAGCCTGAATGGGCCTTTCCACTTCTCCATTATGCACTCCATAGCAACCCAGAAGTCCACCAGAAATCCACAAGATGACTGTCTCTGCAAATTCTTGAAGCCAGTGAAACCTGGTATGTGATCTGTCAACCATGCACTTTGATTGCAGTCAAAATACCTCAATCACTAATGTGTGTTTAGTCATTATAAACACTCTCTAATGGATGTCTTCTGAGCTGCAGTGTAGACTCCACCCCAACCACCACATACAGCATAGCAACGACTAGCACTAACCACATACAGAAAGACTTGTTACTGTAAACATATTATACTGGTTGGGATTTGGGAACAAATGTCAGGTACATGTTTTGGAAATCAGATATCAAAGAGAAACAACTATATAGATATGAGATGTAACCATAGTCCGGATCATGTGTCTACATGTAGCTATAGTAGGGGATATCCTTTCATCTATAGTTCACAATGTTTTACATGCTATTGAGGACTGCACACCCACTAACAACAATACTGTTAGCAAGCCTATAGACTGTGAATAAGTAAGTTGACAGGTAGTCCAGGCATACATACTGATCATAGCACACAGCTCGTTTCTGATTTTTGCAATGGTTTCACTATCTGAATAAACAGTTACACAGGCAGCTGTAAAGTAAGCTTTGTGTAACACACATATATACTGTGGATTGCAGGTCAGTTCACTAATTTCGTCATTCTTGCAATGACCAATCATAATTAGCAGTGAAATAACTGGTTGGTTCATGTCAGTCATATGACACTGTTGCTAAATTTGTTAACCTGCAATCCACAGTATCATTAGAATGGACACACTGTTCAAGAACGCTATAAGGACATACACACCTTGCTAAAATTTAATAGTTGGTGTGCATGCCTGTTACTAATAGTTGGCAATGACTCTACATAACTAGCTAAGTGGTCATGATTCTTGGCATAAATGGGCTTTGTGTGATTGGGTATGCATAATAATTCACCTAGGGCATGGTATAGGGAACAGTGTATTGAATTAAATTTCCCATATCCATGTCCCTATATCTTGACGGGTCTAGGCTAATTTTGAACTTGCAATGGAAAGCCAGCCCTTAGGACGTTAAGTCTGAAGAGATTTGCACATGTATGATTATACACCATTCCTTGATCAGTAATCTTGTCTTATACTTTATTAGATTGTACAGTGTAGAAAGTTATTGTATGAAATGGGAAATGTACCATCTGAAGGTGAACCACCAGTGGAGAAGCCACAAGGATGGAAGAAGGCTTGTGCATCTATTTAGCTAGTGTTAATATTAAATTTTAGCTGGCATCTGTGTTAATTGTGAATTGTTCCCTATGTGAAGAGACTCAATTATTTTTACGTACAGGTGAACCAATTGGATGACAGAATGATATATTTCCTATATATATTTCCTAGCCACATTACCATCGGCTTCTTTTTCACATGTTACAAAGGTCTTCAAAATGTACTCTGAAGGTTCATTAAAAGATCAAACTGTACCAAGGTCAAAAAGGGCATTAATGCTTCTCCGGAATTATAGGGAAACTGTTTCAAATCATTTAGAGGCCTTGAAATGAGAGACTATTTCAAGAACTAAGCCAAGAAATTATCACCATAAAAGAAGCTGTTGCTTGCTCAAGCTAATTGCAGTGAGCGAGCTGACTCTTAGGTCATGACTCATTAAAATCTAGGTCTACACTCCAAAATGCCCCAGATGTACGTACGTATGTACATACATACGTATGTATGTGTTGTGCAATAGTGGTGCCTTTTCCAGAGACTATCTGGAGGGGTATGGTATCATCTAACTGACTTTTTCATCCAATACTTATTACTGGTGCTAGCTAGTCTAGCCTTGTTGAGTTATGTAAGTGGCAGGCACAGCTGCATGCATGTAAGCACAAAAATGAACTATCAGCTCAAGCTCAACATTTCTACAGCCTTTTGGGCAGCAGGTACAAGGCTTATCTAAGCAGCTTGTAGGCGTTAGGCTTATCTAAGTGCTTTGAGGTAAGCATTACAGTTTTCTATGTATGCAGCTGCCTGCCACTTACATATAAAACTCACATCAAAAATCTTCTAAGGAGTTGAAAGCACAAATGAATAGCTATCAGCACAAAAGCCTATAGGAATACTTGCTCGCTCGCTTGCTGTGACTCAAATGTTGTACATTGCCCTAGTAGTATAATTTTTTTAAAAGTTTCCAAGTTTTACAACAGCAGAAAAGCTTGAGTCATTCAAGCTGAATTTTTCTGGTAAAACAGTACCTCAACAGTTTATGCAGTTTTGCCAACAGGCTATGAAGCAAATGATAACAAAATATATCTACAATCACACCACAGGAATGTGATGACCTATTTTGGCTACACAGAGTGGTGATACAACAGGTATACTCTGGATGTAATGGAATTGGACCCAGATGTGCTGCATCAAGTTATTATTGGGCAGGAAATTTCAGTGGCTTTCGACTGTCCATTTTTGACCTAATATGTTTACTTATTATTACAGTATGATTATTTTTTTCTTATTTGGAGGCATGGCCTCCATCAGAGTACAAGAAATCACGTGTCATAATTGGAGCACTCAATTACAGTGTTTCTCTACAGAATTTCACTATTATTATTATTTATTTGTGATTTGAAGTCACTAACACAGTCCTATTTCATGAATGCAGATTCAGTACAAATTGCTGTATGTGGATTAGATGGAAAGAAAAAAAAGTACTGCTTGAGATTGCTCTGATTGCTCTATTGTACTACAATTATTTTTTTAGGAAGAATTACTTCAAATTTTGATGAAACTACTATTGGGGTTGTGGTTGGGAGTTTTGGAGAACAAACACCATTACCCAAAATAATATTGTTCCAACCATTTTCAAACTGACTCATACTTTATTGATGATGCTACTGGTAAACCAGTAGACCCTAACCAGTTCTTTTAATGGAGGAACTTATTACTCTCTATTCTTCATCTGGGGATTGGGTCCTTGATGGTCTGGGAGGAACTGGTTTCACAAAATACACATTTAAAGTTCATGCACATGCATGTCAAGTTGCAGCTGGAAAATGCATTATCATGTCAGATTCAGTTGTTCTACTGATTGTAATGTGCGAATTTAAGTGAAAATTTTGATTTTAACCTGTACCCATCAGATTTTCTTTAATGATGAGAATCATGGACCTGAAATTTCAGACCCCTCTCTAGCTCTTGAATAATAGATAAGGGGTTTGAATTTTCAGATCCATACCTGATTTATATGAATTATCATCACACAGGTACAACTCTAATTGCAGCTGCAAATGTCGCAAGAAAACTGCTTAGTAATGGAAAAAGACAGCATTAAGTTCATCAATGCCAAGATAAGAGTTGTCAGGGAAAGCAAAAACAAAACCACTACCTGTGAAGCTACTACAGAGGAAGCAGCCCCAGGAACCACTAACAGTCCCACTTATTGAAATTCGCAAAAATTAAAATTCAACTTTTAAAAAAATGCAAAAAAGTGACTTTTTAAATTGTAAAATAGTTAAAGCTAAATTGGCATAATTTTAAGAGGCTAAAATGTAAAATAGAAATTCCCAGAATAAAATAGAACTTGTTGAAACCTGTAGGACACATTGTTGTTCCACTAGTGGTGTTGTCCCTGTAGACTAAGAGATCACTGTAACAGCTTGCATTACAGTATTAATGTATTCAGCAATACTTACTTATACTCCTTGAAGATGATGTTTGATTTCCGATACTGTTTATTGCCACAATATAATAGGTGTAGTAGACGTTCTCCATTAACCCACTTATTGACCTGTTGCCTGTGAGTGATAGAGATGTCTCATTCCTATCACCTTCAGAGTCCTCCAGCTTTAATGTGTACTTCATCACTGGGTATGCTGGACATGCCGTGGCCTCCTGCAAGAATAATCTTTATGATTTGGTAAGTTGTAGTTTGTAGTTCACTATTCACATTAAATTGAACTCTCAGAGTGACACTTCCATTAGCCTTAGCTAGAGAGTGCTGGAGTGAGTCCTCCACAGCTGATATATCAGGTAATGAGGGGAGACTCCCAATGATTATCTCACTTGGATTACCAATCCCAACATCATTTCTTGCAGTGACTTGGAAGCTGTAGACATCACATGGTCTAGACTGAGACATGTTATTAGTGAAGTTGTAGTTCTGTGTCTGTATGTCTGTCCTTATCAGCACTGGTTCAGAACTGGAATTGTTGAGGTTGAACATTGTCAGGTTGAAGTACAGGGTCACTCCAGGAGGGGTGGGAGGAGAGGACCAACTAACTCTGAGGGAGTTGACTGTGAGTGGTGTGAGCATAACATCAATAGGAGGTGAGGGGGGACCTGTGAATATGAATGCAGCCATCAATAATCAACCAAGTCTATGAACAGTATGCACTTACCATAAATGGTCACATCCACTTGTTGGCCCCTAGTTACGGTTCCACCATTGTCTTCTGCTACACATTTTATGTTGTTTACTAGTTGGACTTCTGTGACATTAATGACTAGTTGAGATGAATGGTCTAAGGTTCTCACTGTGATACCATGTTCATGGAGGCGTTCCTCATGCACAAAACGATCACTAGTTAACTTAGTGTTATACCATGGTACAGATATTTCCCAATATACACGATGTCCCACAGCTACTGAGCAGTCGAGCTGGAATTGTGATCCAACAGGAGATATCACATGTCTTGGTCCTGGGTCCTCTACAAATACTGAGGAAGCTTTATAAAGAGAGAATACGAAGATAAATTAGTAGCTATATTATTCATAGTTTACTCGTATGATGGAATGGAATGAAATAAATTTCTTCAGTATACTATGCATCATACTGTAATGTGAGTTTGTATGATCATAATATATGTTCTAGTATATATATAGATAAACAGCAGTATACTGAATATAGTATAAATTTCTATCAAAATAGGGCGGGGAAATCCATTAAACAAATAATTGATTTTGAACTGCCTAACTATTATTATCGTAACAAAAAATATTTAATAGGCACAAGTAACATGCACTGCATGCTGCTCTACTTCGTATATCAGCTACGCTTGGAAAAAAAACAAAAAAAAACACAAAAAACAAAAAAAAAAACAAAAACAAGCAATTTATTGGTGACCGATTGTGTTTGTATAATCAGATATAGCTATACCACCTCTCCGATAGGTACTTTATATGCAGTGACAATATATCCTGGCGGCGACGAAATATCCTAGGAGATTATGTCGCTCGCGACAGAATTTCCTAGGATATTTTGTCGCTGCGACAAAATCTCCCAGCGACAAAATAAACTGTGACACCGGATTTATCAGCTCTGTCCCGTTCCGCCACGGAAGTGCTATTGTTTGTCCCTAGCGCTACAGACTACAGTAGTTTGTTTACTTAACAGCATAACCAGAGTCACTAATGAATGCACCACACTCAGCACTCAGACAGTGCACAAGGTCAAATAATCAGACAATGCAGTAAGCTAAGACAGCTGCATGTATCAATCAACAGTGCACAAGGTCAAATAATTCAGTGTCCAGTTCATGAAAACTGTTCTTCTCCACAGTTCTTGAGTCCTTCTGTCTTCAGTCAGTGGCCAGAATATGGGCGTGGTACAGGGGCGGGACTTCAAATGTAGGTGTGACTTGTGGTAGAATTTAGTGTCCCTGAAGTTAGTTTCTCAAAGTTGGGAACTATGTACTCACCTTGACTGCCAAGTTGCTTCAAATTGAGCTGCTATGACTCCTGAAACAGAGCCTTGGACCCCTTATTCACAAGCAGGTGAGTTATCTTGGAGAGAACAATCGATTTTTCATGTTGCAGACCCATGGCTTTATTTAGATAGAAAATTTTCGATAGATAGACTGATTACCGAAAATTATCCCGCTGTTCTAGTAAGCTACTTTCAGAAAAGGAAAAACACGCTGTGGTTTCTAAATCTAGAAGAACTTGCCTGTACTTCAAAACAAGCAGGGACAGTGCTGTCAGCTAGCTATCTATACATTATTCCATTCCATATTTAAAGTGTGAGCCACTTTGCTGGCTAGTACCAGCTACATGGATGGGAGCCAACCTTTCAGGCTGGCCCAATAAAGTGCCCAGAAAGATTAAAATTACAGCTATTGGAACAATACAACTGCTAGCTACAGCTCATGAATATTTATCTAGAGAGACCTACCTTGAGCTTGAAGTAGGACACTGACCATCACAGCTAGGGTGTACTCGACCATCACAGCTCGAGTGTACTTGACCATTGCTTTCATCGATCATAAAATTGCATGACCAGTGAATGAATATCTATATAATATAAAATTAATGTCATAATGAATTCCTCACACTACCTAAACTAACCACAGCTATATATATAGGCAACCATAGCAAAACAGAAAACCAACTACCTATTTGGTCTGTGTACTTTTGGTCCAATGTATTTTTAACCTAACTTTGTTGATGGAAAAATTGAAAATTAAGGCTCAATTTCAATTCTTGTGTTTCATCTTTCATGAAAATGTGTTTGAGATCAAGGTATTATATGATTGGAGCATGATAAAACCTTCACCGTGGTACTAAGTGGCCAATAGTGATGTGTCAACAGCACCTGCATGCATGACGCATTGAGGAAAGGATACCCTTTACCTGATACAAAAACCATTGACGACTAGATACCCTTTACCTGATCACATTGAGACTGGACTGCAGACTAGGCTGGATACATTCTGATTCCACGTTTCTTTGTCCCCACGGCCATAGTGATCAGATGACTTCTCTTCCAACCTTGAGGGTGGTGATGATAAAAGTAGTAGATTAGTGCATGCTCTATGTTTCAGTCCTTATATATAGTGAAGGGGGAGATGATGCAAATGAAGCTGTATATACATTATTCTTATGTTCTATCATAATGGCACTTTGCAGGTGTGAGGTAAAAGAAGACTGTGCAGCAGCTAGCATCATAGAGAACCACACAATGGCACAATTGGCTATCATGAACACTGCTATCACCATAGACATTCATTATCATTGCAACAAAAATCATGATCCATGAGCATGGCATAAAGACATCTGACATCTTAACAATTGTTCGCTGCATATGAATCTGGTAATAGGTAACAAAATTGATTATACAATCAATCAGGTAATAATTCCTAATGTAGTGCACTAATTAGAAGACTTTCGGATTGCTGAAGTGAAGGTGATCAAGGAATCTGGTGATACTGCACAATGTATTAATGTTCACAGCCACAGGTCCATGGACTTAATCAGATTGTGTATCAAATAGGCGTAATTGTGAATAAAGCCCTTCATAGCCATTAACATTCACACAGTGTGGCTCGGTTGCCCTACACAATGGACATGACCTGGAATTTTGGAGGCACTGCTCAAAACAAGAACGGCATCCAACTACCTGGCCACAACATAAGGCTAAAACTGGTTGATTTGGAATGCTTTTGCAGACTTTGCACTCAATATGACGCATAAGTTCTCGAGTGTGGTTGGTGTGACCCTTCATATCTGTAATGTCCTCAGCAACCTATATATAATAAAAATATTTAATTACATACTACTCAAAGATCCAAGCTATTTAACACTATACAGCCTAGGGCACTTGGTTCCTTCAATAGCTTAGATCCCTTAATTGCATAACTATATTGTTTTTCCATGTCTCCCTTGACACTTTTTTTGCCTCATTATTACATAACACAAACTACAAACCTTTGCAAGTTTAGTCTCCAGTCTCATAAGACTACTATCCTCCTCCTCAGAAAAACTTCCTTCTGAGTAACTGATCTTCTTCCGGTTAAGGCGAAGTTTCTTTCGTGCCTTGACCTTTATGATACTTTCATATTCACATTTTCGTGCAACATACAGCTTCCTGCTTGGTGTCTTCCAATATTCAACATCTATTATGAATATGAGCATTTCAGGTGAAATATTCATACATATGGGAGGGAGTGCATGCATTATTGAAAGATACATTATGCCTGCAATGATTCTCACCTTTATCATCAGTTACTTCCAGAAACTTAACATCCAAAATCACTAATTCCTCAGCTACACAACCAATTTTGGTGGCCATTGCTGATAAAATTGTACTAGCAGAAAGCGACTTATCGGGTACTTTGACGTAGACATTGTTGATGGTGCTATCAACTAACACATTCCGACCACTTTCGTCCAGACATAATGAAACATATGGTATAGACCTCTTCAAGAAAGTTTCATATGGCTGAGTACCAGATCCAGCACCCCTCTTATTTCGAATTCCAGCTATAACAGAGCTCAATGATGACGGTGCAGCCCATGGTCGTGTAACTGCCCACTTGGAGAATGAACGAGGTTCATCTGAAATTGTGGGATGTTCATCCACACTGGCATCACCACAGATTCTGTACCTCCCAAACCCAATGGTAGTGAATTTACCATCTGATGGAAATTCCACATGTTTAGTCACTTCCTCCTCTAAGTATATAGTCATTGGTATGAGCTGTGTACATATTACAAAAAACATTAACTGCACTAAGTCCTAGCTTGCATAAGTCAAACTATTTAGCATTAATAGAGGCAAACACAGCCAACTAACTATAAACAAAACTCAATCAGCTAGCTAGATATAATACCTTGAACACTCTAGCTAGCCGGTCGAACAATGAGGTCACATTTTTTCAGCATCAAACTCTGAGTGTCACTGAACACTTCAATCCTGATGTCATCACCACCTAGAGGATCCTCAAATATCTCTCCAGTAGCCATATCTCCAAAATTAGACCATGTGGCAGATTATGTAACATGCCCTATACAGTCATGTGACAATCACACTCATTGTATTATTATATTTGAGACAACAAAGCATTGGTTTTATCCACCATGAACTGTATGGATTGTGCAAAAGGAACATCCATGCCATTGACAACAGTACTAAAAAGTTCTTCTGGAGATGGGACACTTTCTTCCATGGCCTTCTGACGGATTCTTTTTAAATCATTAAGGCCAGCCAAAGGGTCGGAACCAAACACTGTTAAGGGTGTTAAATGGCCTCCACTTGATTCATACAGCCGAACAGCTTCTTCCAAAGAAGGAACTAGGGAGGCATCAATCTGCTTTGCATGATTGCATTCCTGAGCTAGTAAATTAGGAATTCCACGACCTTGTGATTAAACATAATAATATTAAATAACACTATGGACACCTATATCAATGAACATACCTGGTATTCGGTGATGATTCCATGAGGCAACATGTGCTTGAATTCCCACTTGAGCTAGTTTGCCTGTGATCATCGACACACAATATTTAGTTACAGGACAGTCCATATCTATCCAATTCAGCCGTTGCATGTTGGTAAGTGCACGTTTCAAGGGAAAATTTATACGGCTATTAACTTCAACCCAGTGCCTTTCAGCACGATGATTCTGAAGTGATTAGATTAAAATAAATTAATGCCTATCAACCACTCTAAGCCATATTGTACCATAGTAGATGAAGTCTGTAGATATGGTGCTCTCTGTGTGTTCCTCCGATGGGATGACAAAGTCTGTTGTACATATAACATCAAAGCAAACTCTCGACCACAATCCACTCTAATTCGATCCCATAGTCCATCATTTAAAAGTATTGGCCTAAATGAGTCAAGTTACTACAATATACATGTCACTACTTAGTACTGCAAAACTAACTTACCTAAATAGATCATCATATATTAATAGATTGTTTTTGATTGGCATTGTTACTAATCCTAGCAGTTTTCCACTATAGCCATCAGATGCAGCAACAAGAGTTACTCCAAAATGGACAAGTTTCTCATTTTGATCGAAGTGAAGTTTGTGCCCATGGTACTCAGCATAGTATGGCGTAGGATTAAACTGGCGGTAAGTACAATGATGCCTGTGTTGTGAATAAACAGGTGCAACACGTATCATCGATTGGCGTACTCTTTGTTCACCGACAACAATGCCTTCTGATCTTAGCAGGCCATTCAATGTGCGGCGACCATAAGAAGGGCCGACCTATAAGAATTACCATAGAGATACCACCACTAATATCTTACAAGTGTTCAAAATACAGTGAAACCTGCCTTAAAGACCACCTGCATCCAGACCCCACCCTTCTATAACAAGTTAGTCTTTTAAGGAATGCCTTGGCATTATTAAATTTCTAAATAATGTAACACGGCTTATTGTAGTAAGGTTTGTATTTACACAGCTAATATTCCTGTTGTTCAATGCTTTCAAACTGCCGTTTTGAATGATTCTCACGCATAGCTTGATTGAAGTATGTGTACTGGATTCTTTTACTAGATTCTCCTTCGACATGGCTCTCTCTTTGGCACTTCTAATGATCACCTAGTTCGTGTACATTGTATTAAATCTCTGTTATTTTTGTCTTCTCTGTATGGGCTTGATTTGTTGGCAAAGACGGCCAAGAAGCATCAGCATTCTCTTCACGGTGTAGCAGTCACGCACTGCGAGCCTAAGCCTGTCTGCTTGTCTTTAGTACTGTAGTAGAGCTTGAAGTTATGTTGGCTAGCTAGCTAGAGAGCTAAGCTTGCTAATGCACATGCTCGATACGCATCACCGCGCACGCTATTAATACGTACCATCATAGATACATAGTCGCCTTCGGCACTCCGGTGCCGAGGCAAAAACCACTTGCAAAACTGCCCTTTGATCTCCATACAGAGACCATCCCTATAAATTGTGAGGCGGTCACTGTAGGCAGGTTTCACTGTATGTTGGGGCGAACATACAAGATTAGTCTGGGCGAGCAGACCTTTCGACCTTTGGGGGGTGGGGCAGGAGGAAAAGAAAGGTCTGGAGACTCTTGACACTATTCCGTGTTCCAGAGGAATGTAATTAAAATCAATATCACATGCAAAGAATGCACGTGCACCCGCGCGCTCACACCCACGGACCATAGGCATAGCTAGCTAGCTAGCTAGCTCGAGCTCGATCGATCGATGAGAGATAAGTGTGTCTGGTAGATTTACCCATAGCTAGCAAAAGAAGAAGACCGCATACTAGCTTCACGGATGTACTGTGCTCGTACATGCACGCTTATTATTAGCTGGTCATGTGACTACTCGAATCTGATTGGCCTATCAAAATTCCTGCAGAGAACACAAAACTGTGTCAAGAGTCTCCAGACCTTTCTTTTCCTCCCATCCCACCCCCCAAAGGTTGAAAGGTCTGCTCACCCAGACTAATGCAAGATAAAGTTTGAAGCTCTACAACTCATTGTAACCAGGTTTTTGCGTTCCAAAATTATTGAACACAGCATCTCAGAATCATAAATTAGGTCCCTACACTTTAAATTTGGTGTGGTCTAAAATAGGTATCAGAATATTTAATAACGCACAACGAAAGGTACCTATAGGCTCACCTGAGCAACCGCTTGTTCGACTACTTCATCGATAGATTGTGTGCACAATTGACTAGATCGATGAATTTGCTTACAGGAGCAAAACCTCCTTACACTTCTAGCGGATAGACCTGGTTGACCAGAATGTAGTTGTCTAAGTTCTGCTGCTATTTCTTCGTGTGTAGCACCATAGATAAAAGAAGGAGAAGGGATTGGCAACGCGCTATTGAATGATGTCATTTCCGCGAGGGAGGCTGGTTTCTCATGAATAATTAATAAGGAGGCTGTAGATGCGTACTTTGTATTATGAGAGTGGAGAAGTATGCATTCTGCCACCCACCTTACGCAGGCAGATTGGGCTCTAAATAGAGAATCACCTAAAGTGGTTGGAAAGTTAGTTGTCGTGTTGTTTTCTTGCTTGAGTATCTCGATAGGGTGAGTTTGTAGTTTTTAGTGAGAGATCTAGCATACAAAGGGACTTTAGGGTGGATGTATAGTTGCTTCAGTCTCCAAGGTGTGGTTCTGAACATGTGGAATTTTGTTGAAAGAGAGTTTAGCTGAAATGCTTATGTTCCTATGGATGTCGTACCATGGGTATACTCTGGGGATTTTATAAGTGTGACTAGATGACTAAGACACCATTTAAAGGTTTGAATGGGTAGTTGGATGCCTAGAGAATGGTTTGGATGTGCATTTAGTCCTGTTAAATATTTCATTTCTTGGTGACATCTGTACTGACATTCTACAGGGATGGGTCGGCGTAAATTTGTTCTTGGGCGTATACGGAAGAATTTTGAGAAAAAGCGTCAGGAAGTAAAGGGCAGAAAACCTGGACGTCCCAGGAAGAATAAAAAGGTATACCATAAAGTATTACAACCACTTGATTGTGACCCAGTAGAGCTAGTTTTCTATGTAAAAGGATCACCTCCTTATCTTCTTATTAATTTTGTGACATGGTTGGAGATTTCAAATTATTTGATTGGGTTGGATGGTATGAGAGATAACCTCTCTCCTTTCCTATAGCAGATTAATCCTCCTAGCACTGGAGTGCCCGACATGTCATTTTCTGCTTCAGCATCAGTTTTGGCACCCAGCTCTGCCTCTGCTACAGCATCTGTTTCTTCTTCAGTCATGGCACCCAATTCTGTTTCTGCTACGGCATCATTTTCTTCTTTTTCAGTAATGGCACCCATTTCTGTCTCTGCTACAGCATCAGGTTCTTGTTCAGTTTTGGCACCCACTTCTGTCTCTGCTACAGCATCAGGTTCTTCTTCAGTCGTGGCACCCAACTCTGCCTCTGCTGGTTCTTCTTCAGTTGTAGCACCCAACTCTGCCTCTGCTGGTTCTTCTTCGGTTGTGGCACCCAACTCTGCCTCTGCTAGTTCTTCTTCAGTTGTGGCACCCGACTCTGTCTCTGCTAGTCCTTCAGTTGTGGCACCCAACTCTGCCTCTGCTAGTCCTTCAGTTGTGGCACCCGACTCTGCCTCTGCTAAAGCATCGTTTTCTTCTTCAGACGTGGCACCCAACTCTGTCTCTGCTGCAACATCATATCCTTCAACTTCTTCCATTTCTGCTACACTTCCTTTCAATTCCTCCCTACCAATGTCACAATCTTCAGTGACAGAATTGCAGAAAATGTATGATTCGTTGTTACATCTGAATCTTCCATGGAATATTCAATTGTCAGGGGAGCTTCATATTTGCAAAATTTCTACAGAAGCATGTTCCTCTCCAATCATTACTCATTCTATTGTGGTGCAAAGAGATTTATCTTGGGCAGTATTTATTCATGGCCATAAGCTTTCTGACACCTGTACATTTTCATCTATTCCTCATATTGATGTGAGCTCTCTTCCTGGCCTCATGAAAGTTATCAGTGAAAAATCTGTATGTCCTGGAAATGCAGATAAGCATTTCTTAGCTATGGCAGAATCCAAGTCTTTCTCATGTGGATCAAAAGCCTATATGGAAAAGTCTCCTGTCTGCACTATTCGAACTACTTTGTGTACTCTTTTAGTGCTTGAAGGTCATCGGTGTAAAGCCTGCAGTGAATACCGTCCTCAGTTGAGGGCAATGTATAGCCGTTGGCAAAAGAAAAATACCAGTAAATCTCCAAAGAAGTTTGCTAACAATAGGTATCTAAGTACCCCCCAAAGACAAAAGAAGCTCAAGATACTACAGTCTAGAGCATACAATGCAGAAAGGGAAGTACACAGGTTAAAAGAAAAGATTAAAATGAGTACTCAAAGAAAAGGAGTCATGTTAGGCAAAGAATTTAGTGATGATCTTATGCAGATAATGAAAGAAAGTGATTCTTCCATAAAGAAGC